>CM077154.1:61890861-62490861 GCA_039583875.1 Platanthera guangdongensis
TTTGTAGATTTATAGTCATCGTTAAACCTTTTATAACTATCACGTGATCTCCCTTTCAACTTAATTGGCAAAATTGGTTCTAATGTTTGTCTCGTTCTCGGTTCCAATATTTCTCTAAACTTCTTCTTCATTTCATTTCTTTGAGAATCACTTACATTGCTGTATTTTTTTAGCAAGTCATCTAACTCATCTTGTATGATCCCAACTGAATCGATCTCTTTCTCTTTCATCTTTGTTTCCACAACTAATGTTGGGTGCAAAATGAGTTGTCGTCAGTGCTTATGAACATCCATAACGGGTACCTGGTAGATTGATGTACATATTGAATTAATTCTTGAGCACAAGGTAATCCCATTGTGAACCTCATTTTGTGCAAGCAATTTAATGAGTCTACAAAATTACCACTCTTAACCAATTCCTCCTCTTTCTTTATTATGTCCAAAGCTGTAACTGAAACATGCTCAAGTAGATTAGTATACAATGAACCCCTAAAACCTTTTTTTACTTGTATGGAACTCTGCCCAATGATTATTTTATCTCCATGTGTTGTAATGTTAAATGAGTCCAAATCTTTGTTTACTTATATGCATCAATATTTGTTTTCTTGTATGGAACTCTTCCTTAAATAACTTAACCTTCACATTATCAACTTTTCTCATTACTGAGACGTTGGAAGAGTTTTTTTTAATGTCGCTAATATTTTTCTTGGCTTTACAGCAGATGCATACATTTCTGCAGCATTTTTTTTCCTCGACATCTAATCTAACAACATAATTGTGTGCCTCAAGATGAACAAAGCTATGATTGTGCATTCCACATTCGACTTCTACTTTCCACTCATCTAGACAAGAATCCTTTTGTCCAAGTAAAACAAATGGACTTCCACATCTTTTAGAGCTAATTTTTCTTATGTTTCTCTTAATATAGCCCCTTCTCTGTTGATTATCCCTCAGGAAATCACCTATATCACATCCTAGGAAAACTCTTATCCTTGGTCTACCATCAATCTTATCCGCTCTCTGAATAGTAACAACGAATCCCAACCCGGTGACAATATTCCGAACCCACTGAACTAATTCATCTTTACTAGGAAAAAGAGGATCTGTATCAAAATGCATTCCTACATCTACTTCCATCCTATAAAAAAACTAAACAAAATGTAATTACATAACCATTCAATACCCAAAACCATTGGATTAAAAACAAACTTTGGAAGTATCAATTACCTAGCTTAATATTTGAAGACTTTCTTGGAAGGCACTTGATTATGCATCAGATGCAAAATCTCAACCCGAACAACTACAAATAGAAGGGAATGCAAGATATTTACAACAAATTTGTACGAAAAATAAAATACAATTAAGTTGAACTAACATCCTCGTCTTACCAATATGAACTTCTTGCTTGATGCCAATGTGAGTCTCCAATGAATATATTTTCCAAAGATTGCCTACAGAGATGAGATGAGAATAAGGGATCACAATGAAATCAACTCAAAATCCTGCAGCACAAGCTACCTTTGAGACTATCCAAGCTGATGTCTCTCACATGTACAGTCCTCCACCATCAGATCAAAATGTTATCTGTGAAAAGGTGGAGATGCCTGAATCTGCTTTGCTCAAAGAAAAAGAGGCACAACTTTCAAAGAAAAGGTTCAGAGAACAAGCTGAGACAAGACCTGATTTTGAGCAATGGAGCCCAACCTCCAGATCCATAATTATCATTGCATGGAAGACAGTAAATGCAAATGTAACACATAGAGGCAAATGGTATTCAGAATAGGAATGGGCAAAACATTTAAAGCAACAAGAAGTTATCCAAAAGTTCTGACATGATTTGAAGAAAGGAAAGCTACCTGGTAAGTCAATTGATCCCAGTAAATACTTCCCAAAGCCATACCATTATTTTGAAAGACAAAGGTTGAAAGAAGAAGCCATTATAAAAGCTAAAGATAAGGATGACAAAGGAAAGAAGGTTGCTGATGACAAGGTGCCAGAGGTGAAGACAAAGATTCAATCTGGAAAAGGAAAAGTCATCAAAGTGCCTGAGCTGCCATAGAATGTTCTTAGTTTTCGATTTCTTTAAAAAACTTGTTATGTAACTATTGTTTAACCAAAACTTATAGTTGTAAACCTTGTGGTGAAAATTCAATGAAAATCTTTGGTTTACTCAATAGTTCATGTGTTATTAATTAGGAATGTAATTGTTTGTCTTATTTTCTGATTCAGCATTATTAATTTTAGATATGTGTATTTATCTGTGTATTGTACTGCAATGTACTTTTAAATATTTTTATCATAATATATTTTTGGTATCATGTTGTATATCATTGAATTGGGGTTATGACTTCTCCAAATAAGGGGAGATTTTTAGGTACATTGGTCACAATGTACTTGATTTGAAGAAGCCCTTTCAGTTCAATGATATACACATAGTTGTATTTGATGAATGTTAAGTTCATGTGTGCAGACAAATAAAGCTAAGTACAAAAGTGTCGAGACACTAGACATATGTCGACACCTTTGTCAAGGATGTGCTGAGACAAGGAGAAAGTTGTGTCGACACTCAGGACTAGTGTCGACACTCATGACTAGTTTCGACACACTCAAACAAGAAGTGCTGAGTCAAGGAGGAAGTTGTGTCGACACCAAGGACATAGGTTGATACTATGATACAAGAAAATAACTGTGTTGACACTCAGGACTAATGTCGACACACACTGCACAAGTTGTGTCGAGATAAAGAAAAGTTGTGTCGACACTAAGGACATGTGTCGAAACACTCTATACAAGCAGTATCGAGACTGAAGACAACTTTATCGACACTCAAGAGAAGTGTCGACACACTTCACAGGCTGAGTCAAGACTGGAAGCAAGCAGTGTTGACACTCAGGACTAGTGTCGACATATTCTATATCAGTTGTGTCGAGACAAGATGAAGGTTGTGTCGACACACCTACAGGTGTTGTGCCGATACCCAGGACTGGTGTCGACACATCCAACAGTCAAGTTACAACACTTCAAGCAGTTTTGTTTCCTAAGTACAGAAATCAAGTCAGAGGGTCTGACAACTGTCAGAATTGTCAGAACTATCAGATGTCAGTTATTAACCGGATCAATCAGTTACCTTTGATAGAGCCTATATAAAGGGATCAAACTCTTCAAAAGAGAAGAGTGAAAAATTTGGCAAGTCCAGATCTAAGAAGCTATCTGCTAGAATACAGAAGGTGGAGAGAAGCCGCATCAAGAATCATCTTCAACATCCTCCAGCCTAGATCTACCCTAATTTCAACTTCAAGAAGCTTTGAAAAGCTAAGAAAGACATGATCAAATCTATCACTTCAAGATCAAAGAAAGCAAACAGATTAGGATCAGATCAAGAAGCAATCACCCATTCCTCTCTTGCTTGGTGACTTATTCTGAATTATTCTCTTTTACTTTTTATGATTTTGTAAGATCTACCTATAGATCTAAGTGTAGGGGAAACTTTTTCTCTGAGATTGTAAGCCTATGTTATAAAGGCTGAGGTACGACAAGGATTTCCTGAGGTAGGAGAAGAGGAAATTTCTCTGAGTTGTAGTGCAACATTTGCCTGATAAGTAGGAGTGTGGATACATTCTGAGGTAGAGTTCTTGGGAGAACTTGAGGTGTAGGATCTTATTGATCTGAGTGGTGAGACTTATAAAGTCTGAGTTGTAGGAGCCAGTTGGGCTCTGAGCAGTAAGATCTGCGGATCTGAGAAAAGAAAGGAGTTTGGCCGAATCTAGTTCATTGTTAGATAGACGAAGGGGAAAAGTGGATATACCCATAAATTGGGGAACCACTATAAAACTGTTTTTGTTGTGATGTGTATGCTGTGTTTAATATGTTGTGATAGTTCTACATTGTTGGTACATTATTTTGTTTATCTATTGTATTTATCTAACTGAAAGAAAATATATCTCTGAACTAAAAAGTGGTAGCCAAGATTCAAATTGGAACTATTCACCATATTCTAGGTCACTCTCAATCCTTAAATAAATATTTACAGAATCCTTTTTTCATTTCTTCTATTGTTTTTCCTTATGCAGCCCAAGATCCAATGGTTCTGGATCAAAACACTCAAATCTAACGGCCACCTATTTTCCCGTATTTTCGAATTCACGTAATTGGCAGACCAACATATATCTTTTTAGAATAGTATAGATATATATTTACATACGCGCATCTTCGCACGGGCTATGAAGATGCTCTCGGGAAGTCTTCGGCCGCATCCAGGCGGGCTTCACCAGCCTCGACACAGGCTTCACCCGTGTTCGATGCGTCTGCGGGTTGCGCCCGCATCAATGCGGGTTATGTCCTTAACATATACATATGAGTACTCAAAATGATTGTGAAAAAATATACATTAATATTACAATATTTATACTGTAAAAAATATTATTTGACGTAAAAATATTATTTTCACTCTCTCTTTCTCCTCATATACCTCGCTCTCTCTCTAGATCTCTCTCCCTCACACTCTCCTCACCTCTCTCTTTAATATATATATATATATATATATATATATATATATATATATATATATATATATTAAAAAGAAATACTAGGGTCTGCCAATAGCATGAGTTCATAAATCAAACAATTACTAATACGCGTTGGATCTGTCTCTTTATTTCCTACGCCGTCCAATCTGCGAAATTTCTCCTATAACTACTCACAAAACCAACCCTACTCCCGCTGTGAATCCCGCACCCGACTTTTCCCCCTTGCGACGCTCTACAAACCTCGCTTCTTCCACCCGTCCTCGACTTCTGCCTGTTCTCTATCGCGCCAACATCCAACTTCTGCCGACTACCTCTTAAGGAGCCATCCCGCCGCCGGCGACCTCCACAACAGACATTCCCACCGCGTGGAACTCCACAACCAAACTTCCCGCCGCTGACGACCTCCACGATCGCCCGTTTTCTTTCCGCCAATCCCCGCTCACGAGAATGCCACCCAGATTCGTTGTGAGAACGCCTTCTTCCCTACTTTAAAAATCTAGGTTAAGAAATTTCTATTTCGAATTTCTTCTTTAGATCTTGGTTTTTCGATTTTCATTTTCAATTCGTTTAAAATTTCCCTTGATCTCATATATCTTTTCTCTCGATTTCTACTTCCTTCTTCATATCTAGGTTTACCATTCTAGGTTTATTACCAATTTTCATTACGACTTCTAATCTCCATTAGGCCTTGTTCGTTTCGCAGGTTTTGTTTGAAAACTAAAAATTGGAAGGTTTTAGTTTTCTGTCAAAACCAATTCTATTGTTCGTTTGCAGGAAGGTTTTCAGTCCTAGAAATTGATAAATGACAATATTCATGTTCGTCTGTAGGAAGGTTTTCAGGCACAAGAATTGATTTTTAAAATAATAATAAAAAATAAACTTATATAAACAAATATTTAAACATCATTAAAAAACTAATCGTCCATGATATAAAGTTTTCACACATCAGAAACTTAAAACCACCATAGTGTTTACACATCAAAAAACATACAATCATCATGATATAAGTTTTACATACCAAAAAGATACAATCCACCATAATTATGTCGCGGCCAAAAAACTAATCGCTCAAGTGCACGCGCAACCAAGCACATGATCACACAGCAAAGATCTGAAAATCGATGTATGGAGGTAAGTCATTAGTAAAAATAACAGTGAAAATACGAAGATCGAGCGAACTGCAGTGCTGGAGTAAAGATCGAGTGAAATTCGTAAACCTAAAAATATCATTTGCTAGAGGAGGAAGAAAGAAAACATAAACTTGTTCGAAGGAGGCTGCGAAGTCGTCGGAGCATGGAGAGGAAGACGGCACAGGAATTGGTAGTTGGCGCCAGTGGTGGTCGCGGGAGTTTCGTGTGTCGTCGTCGGAGTTTCCTGCTGCCGTCGTGGAAGCATGGGCGAGGAGGAAGACAGAAACTGTTCGCTCGATCAGGAGAGAGAAAACAGTGGCGGATGAAAACCGATGTATGGAGGTAAGTTTTAGGGCTAGTGAAATTTTAAAGCGCTGAAAACCGACCGGTTTTGTATAAAACCAAAATCTCGGTTCAAAAAGCCTAAAATGAACTTGATTTTTAGTTTTATTTAAGTAAAACAAAAACCTGCATACCAAAACCGGCGAAACGAACAGGCCCTTATTGAATTCATTTTTGATATTTTTAATCCCCTTTCTAATACCGTTTTGAATCGTTTCTGATTTTCATATCAAAGCTTCGTTTCTGATTTCTAATACGTTTTTTATATATGATTTCCTCTCCATCACGGTTGCCTAGGTATGAGAAATACTGCTTCAAATCTTTTCTTGCTTTGCCTTGCTCCTTGCTCTGCTTCTGAGGGGACACTAGATTCATAAAAAAAAGTTTTCAAAAGAATGGCCATGGGAATATTTGAAAGAATGGCCAAGTAAATACTTGAAATTGATTCCAGTATAAATTCCATTATATGTTTGCTAAAATAAGTTGTCTTAAAATTGATCCAAACAAAAATTTCATTAGATGTTGCGAGCAAGAACATATACAAGACGACGATGGATCAAGTTAGAAATGGTGGTCTTAGAATTTGCAATTTACCTGTCATTGGAATTGTCATTACTAAAGAAATCATACAAGTTATTTGTGATGTTTTAAATTCCTTTTAGGTTTTGGATTTAAATTTTGATTTCATTTTACACTTTTAGAATTTTTGTTTTACATTGCATTTAAATTTTTGTTCTAAATTTTTGTTTTAAAATTTTTGTTTGGAGTTTTTAACTACCAAATCACTTGATTAGGATCATGGTGAGGTCCTCATCTTAGTATCATTTGCGTTCTCATGGTTCTTGAGATATGAATAGACTACCCATCTAAACATGTATAGTATGATTTCCCATCTTTCATCAATCACGATCATTTTAGGCTTTGAATGGTGATTTTTAAGAACCAGCAATGTTATCAAGATGTGAGATCCTTTAGAGTATCATAAGCATCAAAAATAAATAGAGTTAATTAAAACGGCCGTTTCTATCCACGATCTTTGATTAATTTGTCCCAATTTGATTATGTTTATTTCTTCACTTCTGAATTACAAGGTACACTTAATATATCTGGAACTGTAAGTTTCATATATTTGATGAAGATTTCATAACTATATCATGGCACCTTCAAGTGGGTGTAAGGAATGTTAATGTGGAAGTTTCTTCGTACTGCAATAAGGGAAGGGTCATCGAGTTGAACGAGAAATGGGAAGAGAGAGATACAGGTGAGAAGAACTATAGGAATAATTTGTCTTCCGCAGGCCACATGAATTTCTATAATCAATTTACCTATTCTTGCTGCGATAAGGGAAGGGTCATCGAATTGAATTCATTTTCTTATAGAAGATTATCTTCTAAATGTGCAGATACAACATCTTTAGTCTAACTTAGAAATTTTAATTCCATTTTCTCTATTTTTTTGATTTATGAAATACTGAAATACTAGAGGAGCCCTAAATACTTATTGGATGTGTCGCCTCTTTCTCTTATTGCCTTTTTAACAACAAAATCAAAATAGTAATAGAAAATATTCAACGACCAATTCACCCTGCTCTTATCAAGCTTTTGTTTTCCACTGTTGGATTCTTCATACTGCACTGCAGGTTAAGAAGGTGAGGACTCAGACCATATAACTTTCAAGAATTTGGTGACATATTTCCGGTAAATATTGCAGGTGCCCATTTTTGTTTTTGTGCATTATAGTTTGTTTTATTTGAAATCGATAGACTTATTACAACTCTTGATCATTGTGTCAACTCTTCTTTGGACTACATTCAGTTGGACATGCTCTTATCACGCTTTTGTTTTCCACCGTTGGATTCTTCATATTGCACTGCAGGTTAAGGAAGTGAGGACCCAGACCATATAACTTTCAAGAATTTGGTGACATATTTCAGGTGCACATTTTTGTTTATGTGCATTATAGTTTGTTTTATCGGAAATCAGTAGACTTATTACAACTCTTCTTTGGACTAGATTCTGTTGGACATATGTAAGGGCTAACAAAAAGTTTTAATGTTATTTTTACCATTCAGCTTTACTACATTATTGATATTTAATCAACCTCTCAACTTCTTATTTTGTTGTCATTTTAAAAGTTTTTTTTAGAAATTTGGAAAACGTACGTCTGCTTAAGAAATTTCATTTTATGATTCAAAGATAAAAAACATTTTATGTCTCCTCTTTCACTTACTGCATACTTTCTAACAACAAAATAACAATTTCAACTACCCCATACTTTCTTATAACGAAGATCCTTCAACATGTCAACAATAAGTCAAAATAATGTGATCAACGCAAACGAACATCAAGATCGACCGCTAGACTACATTACAGAAAGTGAACCGATGGTGGAAGATGGGAAAACTGACGCAACTGCAAGCAATTTAACAAGCCAACCAACCCACCGAAGAGGAAGACCTCCGACATACATATGAAACCAACAGCGAGCTGAGGCATCTAACGCCCGAAGAAGGGAATAGCGCAGATTTCTACAAAGCATCGATGCGTACACATCAAGTAATATACAATGAATGGAATAAATACATTACACAAACTATAAAAAGACAATAAGAACTTCATCATCCATTTGGTTTCAACTACACCACTTAAGTGCTTCAATTTCAGGGTCAAACGTCCACTTCATCAATCTAAGCAATCAACATTCTGAGAATAATGCAACGCCAGTTCCAAATGAAACTACCATTACGGAACCCTCAATTCTAATTTCAACAACAACTACATACGGTATTACGCCATTCATATTTATTCAAACATAAAAAACAAATACTTATTGAAATATAAGTAGAATTGCGTAGTTTCTCACATCTCTATCAAAACCAAAAATGAACAGAAAATGACCTTAACGTCGATCACGCAACCTACTTACCCCCTAGAACAACTCGGCGGAGAGGGAGGCCACCAATATATACATCAACTAATAACCGACATGATACAACAACTGCGCGAGAAATAACTACTACAACACCGCGACAAGTACGGACGAGAGGAAGGCCACCAATATACACATTCACTCTCCACCGACGAGAAGCAATTAATGCCTGACAAAGGGAAATTCATCGTGCTTGACAACACAATCCTACCACACTCGAAATCCAAAATGACACTGCAAGCACAATAGACTATGATGAATAAATGCAACTTGATGATGAACAACACACAATACACGGTAAGTCTCAATCTTAACGCGTACAACTAAACCAAACAAGTAAGAACATTACATTACGTTAGTCTCACTATGATTTGCTTACTATCACACAAGAAATGCTCCTACTCAAGGATCAACTCATAGGAAATGCTCCTCCTCACAATACAAATGTCGCACCAAAGACAAATGTCGAACTCACGATAATTGCTACCCCCACGACAAATGATGCACCAACATATGTCGCTCCCATGACATATGTCGCTCCCACGACATATGTCGCTCCCACGACATATGTCGCTCCCACGACATATGTCGCTCCCACGACATATGTCGCTCCCACGACATATGTCGCTCCCACGACATATGTCGCTCCCACGACATATGTCGCTCCCACGACATATGTCGCTCCACGACAAAAGGCGCTCCCACGACATAAGTCACTCCCACGACAAATGTCATGACCACGACAAATGTCACCCTCATAACAAATATCACCCCCATGGCAAATATTGCACCCACAACAAATGTCACCCCTTACAACAAATATCGCCCCCACAACAAATGGCGTCTCTTTGACAAATGTCGCCACAACGACATATGTCGCTCCCACGACAAGTGTCGCTCCCACGGCAAGTGTCGCCCCCATGATAAGTGTCATCACCACGACAAATATCATCCCCACAACAAATGTCGCACCCACAAAAATGGTGCCCCTCTATAACAAATGTCGCCCACATGACAAATGTCATTTCTTCGACAAATGTCGCCACTATGACATATGTCGCTCCCACGACAAATGTTGCTCCCACGACGAATGCCCTTGGGCCGAAGGCCCGTGCCTGTCACTCGTGTGTATATATATATATATATATATATAAAGAAACATCGCTACCCTCTCTCCCTCTCTACTCTCTCTCCCTCCTCTCTCTCCCAACTTCTCCCCCCATCTCATGCTCTCTCTCTCATGATCCAATGGCTCTTGTTTGATCTATGGTGTGCCTCGAAATACCTATATTGCTTATATATAATAATAATAATATATATATATATATATATATATAAAGGAAAGTACAAGTAATAAAAAATATGAATTAATACATGTTAACACACCCTTCATTTTGGCATATAATGATGATCACGCCCAACTTGATAATGATTCTTCCAAAAGCACTCATACTTATTGTTTTTATGAGGATGTCAGCCAACGGTTGTTCAGATTGAACAAAAGGAGTACATACGATTCACATCACTATGTTTTCTTTAATGAAGTGTATGTCAATCTCATTGTGTTTGATGCGATCAGATGAACATAATAATGAGCAATGCTAATGGCCATCTTTTTATCACAATATAGCATAATTGACTCAGTTTTACCAAAGCCAACACCTCTCAAAATAGTTTTACTCCACGACCCTTCACATATTTCATGTGCCATGGCTCTGATTTCAGCTTCGGCACTGAATCTAGCCATCACTTGTTTTTTGCTCGTCAAAATTGCCACCAACCAAAGTAAACTATCCTGAGGTAGATCATCGATCATCAACTTATCCAAACTAGTCTACGCCTACGTAGACTTATATATTTAGCTTATTATTTGGTGAGAACGTATCTGAGAATATGACAGGCATCATTAAAATAGCAATCTTTTGTGGGTGCATGTATTGACTGACCACTTCAATTGCATATGAGATATTTAGATGTGTATATGAGATATAAACCAGCATCTCCACTAATCCCTAAAATTCAAGAATGTCCTCAATAGTTCTACGTCATCCCTCCCTAACCAGTGGGTTGTTTTGATAGGAGTATCGACAGGTGTACACACACTCATTCCTGATGTCGGAAGTAAATTAAGAATATACTTCCTCAGTGAGATAAAAATGCATGTCTATATCTGGCAAATTCAATACCCATAAAATATTTAAGGTTCCCTAAATCTTTTACCTCAAATTCCCTAGCCAGTCTTTCTTTTAGAGTTTGAACCTCTACTAAATCATCTATTGTTATGACAATGTCATCCACACAAATATAAGAGATGGTAATTTTCATTCCATGTGCTTGATGAACATAGTATGATTTGCAAATGTCCACATCACCTTGTGAAATCTCCCAAACCAAGTTTTAAGAGATTATTTAATGTCATATAAAATCTTTTTTATCTTGCAAACCTTTCCTTCAGATCCTTCAAGAGAAAGCCCAGGAGTAGCAACATATATACTACCTTTTCTAGATCCCCATGGAGGAATGCATTCTTCACATCTAATTGATATAAGTTTCATTTCTTGTTGCCTCACAAGATAAAAGAGCTCCTATGGAGTTCATATTTGCTACAAGATCAAACGTCTCCTGATAATCGATCCCAACATTTTGTCTGTATTCTCTAGCAACCAGACTTGAATTATATCTCTCAAAAATTCCCTAGGTGTCTTGTTTGACTGCAAACACCAACTTACATCCAACAACTGTATTCCCACGAGGAAGATGCATAATATCCCAGGTACATGTTTTTTTAAGAGCAGGCATTTCTTCAAGCATGGTTCTTGTCACGTGGTGACAAAGGGCATCCTGTCAGGATGATGAAATAGAAATAAAGGACAAAGTAGAAATAAAGTTTCTATGTTAAGTAGTGAGAGAAGCATAAGATACAAAATGGAATAGGGTGTTCTATAAAAGTACCTTCTTGTCGCATAATAGATTCTGAAAATGGATCATATGTCAGTGCATGAATCACTTGAGAGACTTGCGTGTTTGTACTTTTTTTACTTCTAGAGTAAACCTGCAAATGGAGAGCATGGGGCTTCCCCTGACCATTAAGGGTAACAAGAATAAGCGTAGTAACAATAGGAGTCGTAGCTAGAAGAGTCTAATATAGAAGAGGAATGGGTAAAGGTATATGTGGGGATTCCTCTAAAAGAGATGGGGAGCTCAATTCTAATATGGGAGAGCCGCCCCCCGACCTGAAGTGAGGTCCCAAAGTAGCTCTCTGATTCATGAAAGGGGACATCCACAGTCACAAACACCCTCTTGATTACAAGGTCAAAATATTTGTAACTCTTTTGAGTTAAGAATTACCCTATGAAAACACATTTGAGGGCGTTGTAGTCAAATTAGTTTTTTAATGTAAGTAAATGAAGCACACACATCCAAAAAACACAAGAATGAATGATAGTGAGAGAAACTTAAAGAGTGCATAGTGGCGTTTTATTCCTGAGAACCAGTGTAGGCATATGGTTAAGCTTTTGTGAGAACATCCCCTAATGATATTTGGGAAGGTACATATAAAGTAAGACACCAAGAAACTTCCAGAAAATGACGATTTGTGTGTTCTACTACACATTTGAGCTTGTGAGTATGCACAAGATATTTTTTAGATAATACCAAGATCCCTAAAATATCTGTCAAATTGTGAATCAATGTATTCGCAATCGTTGTCAATGCGAAGAATTTTAATTGTGGTATTGAATTGAGTCGATATAATTTTTTGAAACCGTTAAAATAATTGAAATATTTTTTTAGCCTTCAATAAGTGTGCACCGATAGTGCGGGAAAAGCAATAAATGAAAGTAACAAACCAAAAATGGAAGAAACATGGAAAAGCCCTTAAACATCAGTAAGAATAACATTAAAAAGTGTAGAGCTATGATTATTGTTTGGTGGACAACCATTTACTTGATGAGTTTATTGTTATTAGACTATTTTTTTTCTTTTGGTGCCTTCTCTATTGAACTTATTTGAAATTATAAGCATTTGGATGAGGTGTGTTAATTAATATCAAATCGTTAAGAAAATAATAAATTTGAGGTATCTATGCTAAAAATTCAAACTAATTGCATGTGACTACATGTGAATGAGTAAAGTTATTGATGATAATGATCATAATGACAACAATGGCTTTGCATGCAAACATTATTATATAAATAATAACAAATGTGCAATTTACAAGATGAAATGTATCAATATATGTAAAATCATGTATTTTACATACTTGTGCATTTCCAATGTCAGACAAGGGTTTGCGTTCACTGGTGTTTTGCTTCTCATTTAAAGCAGATGTCAGGAGCAATATACCTTGAGATATCATCCCCTGTCCTTACCATCACCGAAACTAGTACATGGTTTTTCCCTATTCGCACATTTTAAAGTAATGGAACCACAATAAGAATTACATGATTTATCCAGAGCCCTGCATTTACACCTTTTAGTTTTGTAAGTTGAGAATCTTGTGCAAGAGCAGTAAATATGCTCGTCTTTATCAGTACTACTTTCATATTCATTATAATTTTTTTCTTTAGTTCTCCTCTTTATTGCAATCTTTCCAGATTCCACATAATCTTTATCAGAGTCATCACTTTTTGGGATTTCCTCTGAGACTGATATATCCTATATCTGCTAGCACTTCACAAGGGTTGAAAATGAAAGATTTTTCTGGACCTTACACTGATAATGTGGGAAAACCAATAAATGAAAGTAACAAACCAGAAATTGAAAAAACATGGAAAGGCTCCCAATATCACTAAGAATAACATCAAAAGTGTCGAGCTAGGATTATTTTTCTGTGGACAACCATTTACTTGAAGTGTTTATTATTATTAGACTATTTTTTTTTCTTTTGGTGACTTCTCTATTGGCCTTACTTGAAATTGTAAGTATTTGGATGAGTTGTGTTAATTAGTATCAAATCGTTAAGAAAAAGAAAAAAAATTGAGGTATTTATTCTAAAAATTCAAAATAATTGCATGTGACTACATGTGAATTAGTAAAGTTATTGATGATAATGATCATAATGACATCAATGGCTTTGCATGCAAACATCATTATATAAACAATAGCAAATGTGCAATTGGCAAAATGAAATGTATCAATATATGTAAAATCATGTATTCTACATACCTGTGCATTTCCAATGTAAGACAAGGTTTGCGTTCACTGATGTTTTGCTTCTCATTTAAAGCAGATATAAGGAGCAATGTACCTTTATATATCATCCCTCTGTCCTTATCATCACCCAAACTAGAACAAGATTTTTCCCTATTCACACATTTTAAAGTAATGCAATCACAATAAGAATTACATGATTTATCCAGAGCCTTGGATTTACACCTTTTAATTTTGCAAGTTGAGAATCTTGTGCAAGAGCAGTAAATATGCTCTTTTTTATCAGTAGTACTTTCATATTCATTATATCTTTTTTCTCTTTAGTTCTTCTCTTTATTGCAATTTTTCCAGATTCCACCTAGTCTTTATCGGAGTCATCACGTTTTGGGATTTCCTCTGAGACTGATATATTCATATCTGCTACCACTTCACAAGGGTTGAAAATGAAAGATTTTTCTGGACCTTATTAAACAAAATTTAAAATTTCATATAAAAAAAGAAAGTTGGATAAATTAAAAATCTACCAATGCGTGAGCTAGCCTACAAAATATCTCTGAATTATAAAGTAAAGAAACAAATATCTACTGTTGGAACCCTTGTTTGGATTTGTGCTAGGTTCACTCTTAGGATGTTTTGACCCCCATGTATAGCCTGGGTCCTTGTCTAGTCTTAGTTAGATCCTTTTAGGTCAGGATTGTGTAGACCAGCATTGCAGTGGACTCAGACTTAGATTCAGAAAGATTTTATGGATTATCTACATCAGTTCGACTATAGTCGAACTCAGCTCGACGATCGTCGATCTCCCATCGACAATCTCAGAGTTCTCTACTCTGAACTGAGCTCGACGATCTACGAGCTCAGGTCGACGATCTTGTGCTTCTCAGCAGTTATCTCAGATCTACGATAGTTGTTCTCAGGTCGACGATCTCTTAACCCAGTTCGACAATCTCTGAACTAAGCTCTATGATTTTATGCTGCCTCCAGTTATCAGTTCTCTCAGATCGGTCAGAAGTATTTTGGTTATGATAAATTATTTTAAGGCAAATATATTCTGATAATTAATGCTGACATTCTCAAGGCTGATAGCCGTATTTCATGAAGCATTAATTATGGTATTCACAGAACATTCTGTAAAGACAGTTATGGAAGTGCATTTATGATTGCCAGCCATTCTAGCCGTTTGGGCTCCTAAATTCTTGCAGAGAATTAAGTACTGTCTGGGGAATTCAATTTCAGGCGGTTGGTCATTCTGATTAAAACAGAGAACTCAAAAAGAAAGAGACAACAAGAATCACTGAGATAGATAGTCAGCAAATAATCTTTTTGCTCTCAAGGTCTCTTGCTTTTGCTGAAACAAGGAAGAAGAAGAACTTGTTCAACACCCAATTCTCTCTGGTCTTCTTCTTTCTTCAGGCTTCAGAAATCTACAGAGAGCTCAAATCAACATCAATTTGAAGACCTACACCCTAGACAAAGCTTCCATCTTCCTGAATCTACTCAATATCTCAGGGGGAGCTTTGACATCATCAAAAATCCACATAGTCTTCTCATTGTGTCTGAGAAAGAGAAGACTGTCATCTACTTTTCTTTAACCTCTCTTGTACAGGGTTATTACTCCCTTCAAAAGTAAACTCCTTGGTGATAGGGCACCTGATCAAAAACCTATTGGTTTTTAGGCACCTGATCAAAAGCCTGAAGGCTTTCTAGATCTACCTGAAGCAGATCTTGTGGTGATAGGCCACCTGATCAAAAACCTAAGTGGATTCCTACCAGAGTGGTAGAAGAGTGGATGTACCCAACTTTAGGGGAACCACTATAAAATTTCTTGTGTCGTCTGGTTGCTTTGTGTTTTCTTTTTGTATTGTGCTGTGATAGTTTCTTGTGCTTTTCCCTCTTTCATATAAGTATCAATATTTTAATTCCGCAATAAATCTAAACATATTTTTTAATACTCTATTCACCCCCCTCTAGAGTAAATTCTATCTATCCTTCACTTTCAATTGGTATCAGAGGCTGTGTTTTTAAGGTTGTACAGGCTAACACCTGAACCTAAGATCTCTGATAGATATCTGTTTACTCTACTATTTTTTCTTGTTATACCATGACACAGTACAAGGATTTTGCAAGCACCAGACCTCCAGTTTGCAACTTGCAAAAGTTTGGAATCTGGAAGGCAAGAATCAGGCTTTATATGAATTCTATTGATGAAGACATTTTTGCTTCTATCTTAACAGGAGTACCTACACCACCAGCTGCCCCTGCAAGTACTTTCACAAACATGACTGCAGTACCTCCTCTAGACTACGATGATGCATACAAGAAAGCAAAGATTGCTGATGCAAAAGCCATGAACATACTGGCACAAACAATGTCTGATGATATATTTCAGAAAGTAGCTGAATGTGAATCAGCTAAGGCCATCTGGGATTTCTTAAACCAGATGGTTGTAGGATCAGCAGATGAAAGGAAGGACAGGAAAGCTTATCTCATCTCCCAGTATGAGAATTTTAAAAAGGAAGAAACTGAGCAAGTTTCTGATATGTACAATAGACTCAGTATCATTGTTAATGAGCTGAAAACTCTTGACAAAGACATCTCAGTCACAGAAATAAATGACAAGATTCTCATGTGCTTCCCCAGCTCATGGGAATCTAGAATCTGGCCTATCAGAGAGACCAGAAACACACATGAAATGACTACAGAATCAGTCTTAGGAAAGCTGAAATCCTGTGAACAGCTGCTGAAGACAAGATAAGCTGAGCAACAAAAGATTGCCACACCAACTAGGAAGGAGCAAAATATAGCCTTTAAAGCTTCAGAAGAATCAGAAACTTCTCCATCAAATGAAGAGTTGATGAGTCTCTTTGCAAAGAGATTCTTCAAGATGGGGAGAAAAGAATTCAGAAGGAGATCATCAAGGAGTGATGATAAATCAAGGTATGACAAAACCCCTTCTAAAGAGATTATCTGTTTTGGTTGCAGGAAACCTGGACATATTCTTCCAGAATGTCCAGAAAACAAGCATAACGAAAGGGGAAAGGAGAAAGACTCCAAGAAGCACTCCAACAAACCATCCTCCTACAAGCACAAGAAGAAGGAGAGAGGGTTTGTTGCAGAAACATGGAGTGACACTGAAGAATCATCTTCCTCCAACTCTAGTGAAGATGAAGAAGAAGCAAAGGCCAAAGAAATATGCTTAATGGCCATCAATGCTTCAGGGCATGTCTCAGAAGAAGAAGAATCTGAAGAATGTTCAGATTGTGATCAGGTATTGGAAGACTTTGACTTTACCTCTGAAGATTTTAAAAATGACTTTAAATCTATGTGTAGTGATCTGATTAGATCTGAGAAGGAAATCAAACTTCTCAGAGATAAACAATTTAATTATGATAGCTTAGTATCAGAAAACATTAAATTGAAAAATGAAATAGACATGTATAGTGAACAAATCACTTTTCTGAAAGTTGAATTAAGTAAAGCAAAACAGCTAGAGCAATCACTGAATGGAAAAAGCAAACAACTAGTAGAAATTACCAGCACACTTAATGCTAGACTTAATAGAAGTAAGTTAGGATTAGGTGCATCATCCAGTGAACCACCAATTATTCAGAAAAACCACCTTTCACAACCTATAAAGTTTATTTCAGATAAAGGTAAGAAGAATACAGAACAAATTAAAACAGTTAACAAAGTTTTAAAACAAGTTGAGATAAATAAAGAAAAACAAAAAAGCTAAGTCTGAACAAAAATCGTCGAACCAAGATCGACGATCTCAACATTATGTGTCAAACGTCGAACGATGATCGACGATCTCAAAACCCAGAACTTGAGCCTAAACACTCTGCAAATGGGGATCGACGATATCACTATGTATCGTCGAACAGAGATCGACGATCGTGGAAACCAGATAATAGCCACTATTATTCTGAGAACCAAGATCGACGATATCAATGTTGGTCGTCGAACGTAGATCGACGATCTCAACTAAAATCGTCGAACTCAAAACAGTTTCATCAAAACTATAATTTCAACAGAAATTTTTCTAAGAATTCTAACTCTAAACCTTTCAATTCCTTAACTAACTGGATAATCCCACCTAAAAGATTTCATCCTTTAGGTTATAAAAGTCAACCTGAATACTCTTATATTTCAAGATTTAAGTATGAAAAGAAGCCAGGACCCAAGGTTACCTGGGTCCAGAATATATAAGTTATTTTTCCTTGCAGATAAAGACCTATCCTACCATACAGGATAAGTGGTATTTGGATAGTGAGTGTTCCAAGAACATGACAAGAAATAAGGCAAATCTAAGTAACTATAAGGCAAAGCTAGGTCCAAAGGTTATATTTGGAGACTCAAGCTTTGGTCAGACAGAGGGCTATGGAGAATTTACACTTGGAGTTGTCACATTCAGGAAAGTGGCATATGTAAGTGGACTGAAACATAACTTGATATCCATAGGTCAGCTATGTGATGCAGGTTATGAGGTATGTTTTACTGAATCTAAATGCAATATTTCTTTAAACAGCAATACTGTGTTGTCAGGTATTAGGTTAGGCAATATCTATTTAGTTGATTTTAATTTTGCTTGTTCAGAAATCTGTTTGTTTAACCAGGTTAGCAATAATAATACATTGTGGCATAAAAGGCTAGGACATGTAAATCTTAGAAACATTGCTAGGTTATCTAGGGACAACCTTATTAGAGGATTGTCCTCTTGCCCCTACAAGAAGGAAAGCCTTTGCAAGGCTTGTCAAGAAGGCAAACAAACTAAAAATAGTTTTAAATTAGTTAATAAGAGTGATTCATCTAGGATTTTGTATCTGCTTCATTTGGACCTTTTTGGACCAATTGCTGTACAAAGCCTGGGAGGGAAGTTCTATACTTTAGTTATTGTAGATGACTTCTCTAGGTTCTCTTGGGTTTTCTTCTTGAGAAACAAGTCTGATAATTTCAAAGTTCTTACAGACTTTCTAAAATGCATAAAGATTGAGTACTCTAATCCAGTTGCATTGATCAGAAGTGATCATAACATTGAGTTTGAATCTCTTCCTATGCAAGAATTCTGTGAGAAGGAAGGTATCAGAAACTGCTTCTCTGCTCCCAGAACTCCTCAACAAAATGGGATAGTTGAAAGGAAAAACAGAACACTCATTGAAACTGCAGGCACATTACTTGCTGATGCTCACATGTCTCTATCCTATTGTGCAGAAGATATAAGCATAGCAAATTATGTCCTGAATAGAAGTTTGATACACAAACTTAAAGGCAAGACTCCCTATGAATTACTCAAAGGGAAGAAACCTAAAATAGACTACTTTAGAATTTTTGGTTGTATCAGTTATATACATAATAACAACAAAGATTATCTTAGAAAGTTTGAAGCCAAAGCTACAATGAGAATCTTTCTAGGATATTCCCAAGTTAGCAAGGCATATAGGGTTCTCAATAAATCATCCTTGAAAATTGAAGAGTCTATACATATTACATTTAATGAAGCTAATATGTTTTACAAGGAGAAGGAAGCTTCTACCAGTGATAATTTGCAGGTACAAAGTCTATGTAAAAAGCTGGATGACTTAAATCTCACCCAGAAGGTGATATCTCATCCTTCACCACAAGAAAATGAAGACAGTGAAGAAGACTCTATGGAAGAAACTGAACTTCCTCCAACAGCAGAAGTAATTCCACAAGAGGAATTCACTCCAATTATTGTTGCTGAACCAACTCCACCATATGATTTTGTCACACTTAGGGATCACCCTAGATCCCAAGTAATTGGAGACATGTCAGCAGGTGTACAGACAAGTCATCAACTCAACCATGATGTGATGCATGCCTGTTTTCTCTCTCAAATTGAGCTTCAATCCATAACTGATGCTGAGCAAGATCCCCATTAGATCATTGCAATGCAAGAGGAACTAAATCAATTTGAAATATGTAGAGTTTGGGACTTAGTTCCAATGCCTAAAAGCTATCCAGTAATTGTGAGGAACAAGGCTAGGCTTGTTGCTCAAGGATATAGGCAAGAGGAAAGAATTGATTATGATCAGACCTTTGCTCCAGTTGCCAGGCTAGAAGCTATAAGGAGTTTTTTGGCTTATGCTGCATTCAAAAAGTTCCCAGTGTATCAGATGGATGTCAAAAGTGCATTCTTAAATAGAGAACTTAAAGAAGAAGTCTATGTTGAACAACCTCCAGGTTTTGTTTCTCCAACTCATCCCTCTTTTGTTTTCAAACTGCATAAGGCTCTCTATGGTTTAAAGCAAGCTCCAAGAGCTTGGTATGAGACCTTAGCCAGCTTTCTTTTAGGGCATAGTTTTTCTAGAGGCATGGTAGATAAAACCCTTTTTACAAAATTGCATCATGATAAAATTTTATTAGTACAAATATATGTAGATGATATTATATTTGGTTCTACTGATCCCAAATTGTGCAAGAGATTTTCTAATCTAATGCATTCCAAATTTGAGATGAGCAGCATGGGAGAGTTATCTTATTTCCTTGGTCTCCAAGTGAAACAATCTCCTGATGGTATTTTCATCTCCCAATCTAAATATGCTAATGAGCTTATTAAGAAGTTTGGGATGACTGATGCATCTTCTATGAAGACTCCCATGGCTGCCAATGCTGTTTTAGACACTGATGAACATGGAAAACCTGTTGATCAGACCAGGTATAGGGCCATTGTTGGATCCCTACTATATCTAACAGCAAGCAGACCAGATATCATGTTTGCTACATGTCTATGTGCTATGTTCCAAGTGAACCCTAAAGAATCCCATCTTATTTTCATAAAAAGTATTTTGAGATATATAAAGGGTTGTCCTAATCTAGGACTCTGGTATCCAACAGAGTCAGCATTTGAGTTAACTGGATTTTCAGATGCTGACTATGCTAGATGTAGAGTGGACAGAAAGAGCACTTCAGGAACTTGCCAGTTCTTGGGTGATAGACTTGTGTCCTGGTTTTGCAAGAAGCAGACATCTGTATCAACATCTACTGCTGAAGCTGAATATATGACTGCTGGTAGTTGCTGTTCATAGATTTTGTGGATACAAAACCAACTCTTAGATTATGGTTTCAATCTAAATAATTCAACCATTTTCTATGATAATACTAGTGTTATATCTATATCACATAATCCAGTGCATCATTCTAAAACAAAGCATATAGATATAAGACATCATTTCATTAGAGATAATGTAGACAAAAAAAAATTAATCTAGACTTTATCCCCACTGATTTTCAGAGAGCAGATATTTTCACCAAACCCCTTGATGAAAAGAAGCACCTGTTCTTCCTGAATCAGCTTGGAATGATCAATGGGAATGATTAATTTAATTTTTGTCTTTAGTTTTTGGATCTGTTCCTAAATCGTCAAACGGAGATCGACGATCTTCGAACAGCTCTTGAGCTAAATCGTCGACCTAAGTTTGACGACAGCTCTGTGTGAAGACAAAAATCGTCGACCAGAGATCGACGACTTTGCTTCAGCAAATTAATCGTCGAGCTATGCTAGACTATCAATTTCCGACTGAGATCAGAGACCAAAGATGTTATTTGTTTATAAATAAATCTTTGACCTAAGATCGACGTTTTTGTTTTTTATCGTCGAACAGAGATCATCTTTTCATATTCCAAAAACCTATATGTAGGTTTTTCTTCGATCTCTGTCCCGCGCTTTCATATTCTATTTTCCCTTTTCCCTTGATCTCTTCTCTCTTGAGTCTACAGATCTTCCATGGCGATTTCTGCGGCGGCTCTTTCAGCGATGAAGTTCGACACTGGTTTCGACGTCGACTTCGAATCGATCAGTCACTGTGATCCTATTTTTCAAGAAATGTTACAGTTATGTGATGATCAGGGTCTGAAGAAGTTCATGTCTACAAGGATCAAACTATCTATTGCTGAAATCAAAGAATGGGTTTACTCTTCTTCAACAAATGACTCTTCAATGATCGGTTTCATTTCTGGACAACAGGTGATTCTAAACCCTGCAATTCTTACAGAAATTTTTGAGTTGAAAAATGGAACAGACGAGATGGAACAAGATAGTTCTGAGTATAGCAGGATGTTAATGGAGATGGGTCATGCTGAGGGTATCCCATCTAAGCTCTTAAAGAAGAATTTATCTATTGGTTTTAAGTTCCTTGCTGATATTATGGGCAAGGTACTGCTGGGTAAGCATTTGGCCCATAAAAACATCAATAGGCAACAGTTTGCCATTATGTCTGCTCCAGTTAATAAGAAATCCATAGATTGGGCTAGTTTGTTCTTTGATTTGATTAAGAGAAAGAACAGTAAGAAGGAAGTCTGCTTAGGAAGGATTCTGGGAATCTTACTTCAGAAGAAAGCTCCAGAGCTACTGGTTTCCATAACCATAGCTATCAATGCAAGCAAGAGGTTGGACTCCTCTCTGTTTGGGAAGTGGGAGAGGATAATTCAAAAGCCCTCCAAGGCTGGAACTTCCTCCAATATATCTGAGGACACAAGGGCTGTGACACCCACTCCTCACCCTAATGAAGAAGTTCCTCCTCCTCCACCTCCAGCATCCCCCGTCATTCCTAGTGTTCAAACTCCTCCCTCATCCTCAGTTATCCCTCCTTCTCCAACTACTCAGTCACCATTTACCCTTCACCCTGTTGAACCTCAAAACCTCCACACCATATCCTTTCCTAATTTTGACCTACTCTCACCTCACTCATCTCCTTATTGTCCACATGATTCACCCATCAACTTTGACGCCTCCACACAACAATCTCCACAAAATTCTTTGAGAGACTCCCCTATTCAGGATGACATCATGACTAATTTCATTCCTTATCCCTCTCATCATTCTGTCTCAACTCAGACTTCAACTGAGTTTCTTCATGTTGATCCCTCTTTTCTCTCTCATCTTCTGAAACTCCTCACTCCAACTCTAAAATCCTTGATAGTAGAGGATATTTCACCTCTTGCTCAATCTATCTCCTCTCTTTCTGCCTCTCTATCCGCTTCCCTTTCTGCTTCCTCTGTCCCTTCTTCATCTAGGGGCCTGATTCCAGTTCTTACTGAAACCAAGCAAGGGGAGATTTCCCATGAAGATGCAGCAAGTTCAGCCTCAGTAGAACTTCCAGCTCAGTCTCCTCCAGCAGTACAAGAAGAAGAAGTGTTTCAGGAATTTTGTGCAGATATAGTTCCTTATTCAGATTTTCTTATGTCAGATGAGGACACTAATGTGTCAATCCCTGGCATTTCTAGTGGTTACTGCTTTATAAATCCCTCCATTGATTTACAATTTCTTTTGCATTCTTTCTCTGTGTTTAGATCAATCTGGACTTCAGTTGAGATAAACTATTCCAAGGCCATAGTCTGTTATACCAGACCCATGAGTCCTTTAGTTGTGAAACAACTCTTGCAGATTCAGTCAGTTCCAATTGCTCCAATCTGTACAGTTATTCAGTCAGTTATAGTTTGTACAGATATGCCATCTCCTATGGCTGTTGAGCCTATGCCTATTACAAAAGATAAGGATTAGCTTGATGCTCTCTTAATTGTTGATGCACTGCTTGATCTAGTGGCTTCAGGAAATCTGGCCTTAGCCCTAGAGACTTGTTTAATAAATCTCTGTGAGCCTTGTGCTCCTCCTGCTGACATATATTCTATGGATTGATCTAGTCCCAAGTCCCCTTGGACCTTCCTATTCCATAGATGATAGTCCTCTTCCCTCTCTGGATGATCTTATTGCTTTTGACATTCAGGAAGAAGCTAAAGAAAAAGCTGCTAAAAAGACTTATTATAAACAGCTGAAGGAAATAAATGACCTATATGACAATCCTCCTGATTCATCTGATGATGATGAGGATGATGATTCAGAGGATGATAATTCCAAGAAAAAGAAAGTGTCAAAGAAAAGAAAAGCTGCTCCCAAGCCAGGCAATACTAATGATACTCCTTACTACATCTTGAAAGGGATTACTCCATACCCTGGCATGGAAAGCTTGATGTGGTTATCAAAAAATAAACAGAAATGCAGGAAGAAGAGCAGGAGATACTCACCTCCTACTCAGAAGTTCAGAAGAGGCCCTCCTCCTCCTCCTCCTCCTGCTGGTGCTTCAGGAGCTGTTCCTCAAGCTTCTAATGCATCTTCCCAGCCTTCCTCATTCTCTAGAACATATCAAAGGCAGGATAGATCTTTCCAGATCTCATTCACAAGGAAGCAGTCAGCAACATAGAAATCAAAGTTCTACAGAGCAAATAAAGGAAGTTATTTATCAGAATCCCTCCTTCTCTCCTCCTCAACAACAAGTTCTTCCCAAGGTTCAGAAGACAGCTGCTTATCAGTCCAGAAGACATGATGAATCTCATAAGCCCAAAGGAAAGTATAGTGTTGTGTCTCCTCCAAGATCTATCTATTCTCAAAGTGATAAATAGCATAGCACAACAAACTTTCAGGCTCAATCCACTCAGTTCAAAGCAGTTTCTATGTTGCCTCCTCAAGATGATCAGCCACCTATTGAATAAGAAGTTAATCCTAACTTTAGGATGGCTAGGCTTCAAGAACTGATTGGTCTCTCTCAGATAAGAAAAGTTGTAGCAGAAGGAGAAGATCCATCTAGGTTTTCCACCATGTCATCCTATAGAGAAAAAGAGCTGGACAAACTCCAAGTTAGCAAGAAAGTCTTCAATCCGGCTGAATATATGACATTGCATCCAGAAGCAATTGTGCCCAGGACTAGTGCTCAGACAACACTTGGTGGACAAGACGTGATGACTTCTAAGAAGGATGTACCAGATCCACTCAGAAAGATAATCTTTTCTAAACCCTCCTCTGGTCCTTCATCTGATAAACTATAGTTTGTATTTATTTTTTTTAATGCTTAACTGATTATGTACAATGCATTGCTATAACATATCTGCTGATGTTATGTCATCCCTACAAATATTTATGGTCTTTGTATTTTTATTTCTTTTCAATTTTGTTTTTGAGTGACCTCACACAAATAGGGGGAGATTGTTGGAACCCTTATTTGGATTTGTGCTAGGTTCACTCTTAGGATGTTTTGACCCCCATGTATAGCCTGGGTCCTTGTCTAGTCTTAGTTAGATCCTTTTAGGTCAGGATTATGCAGACCGGCATTGCAGTGGACTCAGACTTAGATTCAGAAAGATTTTTTGGATTATCTACATCAGCTCGACTATAGTCGAACTCAGCTCGACGATCGTCGATCTCCCATCGACGATCTCAGAGTTATCTACTCTGAACTGAGCTCGACGATCTACGAGCTCAGGTCGACGATCTTGTGCTTCTCAGCAGTTATCTCAGATCTACGATAGTTGTTCTCAGGTCGACGATCTCTTAACCCAGTTCGACGATCTCTGAACTAAGCTCTACGATTTTATGCTGCCTCCAGTTATCAGTTCTCTCAGATCAGTCAGAAGTATTTTGTTTATGATAAATTATTTTAAGGCAAATATATTCTGATAATTAATGCTGACATTCTCAAGGCTGATAGCCGTATTTCATGAAGCATTAATTATGGTATTCACAGAACATTCTGTAAAGATAGTTATGGAAGTGCATTTATGATTGCCAACCATTCTAGCCGTTTGGGCTCCTAAATTCTTGCAGAGAATTAAGTACTGTCTGGGGAATTCAATTTCAGGCAGTTGGTCATTCTGATTAAAACAGAGAACTCAAAAAGAAAGAGACAGCAAGAATCACGGAGACAGATAGTCAGGAAACAATCTTTTTGCTCTCAAGGTCTCTTGCTTTTGCTGAAACAAGGAAGAAGAAGAACTTGTTCAACACCCAATTCTCTCTAGTCTTCTTCTTTCTTCAGGCTTCAAAAATCTACAGAGAGCTCAAATCAACATCAATCTGAAGACCTACACCCTGGGCAAAGCTTCCATCTTCCTGAATCTACTCAATATCTCAGGGGGAGCTTTGGCATCATCAAAAATCCACATAGTCTTCACATTGTGTTTGAGAAAGAGAAGACTGTCATCTACTTTTCTTTAACCTCTCTTGTACAGGGTTATTACTCCCTTCAAAAGTAAACTCCTTGGTGATAGGGCACCTGATCAAAAACCTATTGGTTTTTAGGCACCTGATCAAAAGCCTGAAGGGTTTCTAGATCTACCTGAAGCAGATCTTGTGATAATAGGGCACCTGATCAAAAACCTAAGTGGATTCCTACCAGGGTGGTAGAAGAGTGGATGTACCCAAGTTTAGGGGAACCACTATAAAATTTCTTGTGTCGTCTGGTTGCTTTGTGTTTTCTTTTTGTATTGTGCTGTGATAGTTTCTTGTGTTTTTCCCTCTTTCATATGAGTATCAATATTTTAATTCCGCAATAAATCTAAGCATATTTTTTAATACTCTATTCACCCCCCCTCTAGAGTAAATTCTATCTATCCCTCACTTTCATCTACTGACCAACAAGGTTTAACAATATCAATATAACCACAAATACCATATGAATATTTATGTGGGAAAATTTATAAATTCCTACTTCGAAAAATAGAAAACAATTCTGTGAGGATTCATGTGATATTCTAAATAGCTTCTGCAAAATATCTAATAAGTAATATAAATGGTAACGACAAAGAAAATAATGCTCGAAATTACTTCAAACAGGTAATAACAAAAGATGAAACTATGGGTTTCAGGATGTATATCTCCATTTTGTCTACTTAATCAAAAATTATGTATTCATTTTAATATATATTTTACTTTGTATAGCCTTGTAATAATGTTAAGAATGGAAACTAAATTTTAAAAAAAAATTAACCTAAAACATCATTCAATTAATATATTTTTTTTTAAAAAAATACTCACCTTTTCTAAATTAAAGCATTTTTCAGGCCTTAATAACTGCTTTGGTGGTTCGATATGATGTCTTTTGTAGAAGCTAACATCTAAAATTTAAGCAGAATAAAGGTGAAAAATAGCAAAGCATCAATAGTATGACATTATTTATTGAAAATTAGTGCGAAATTTGTATAATAACAAAAAGAAGAATATTCATGCAATGGAAGAAGATAATTTTTCAATACTTACAATATTAAAAGGGTGCAAATATAACAACTAATTATAAATTTCATAATTTTCCTCTAATAGTTTTAAGTAAATAAGAATGCACTAATTAATAAAGTATATAGTTCTCCATGTAGAATACATAACAAATATTGTGCACGGATTTCATAAAAATATAAGTTAATATATTTGATTTATTGGCCAATATGCACACCCCAAAAGCATTGATTTAGAGTATAGTAAAGAACAACATGTTCTATTACATAGATTATGAACAAATGTCTTTGTAATTACAAAAAAACTCTCATATTTGCCAATGAAAATCCATAATAACAACAAAATTATTTCCAGAATGTCTACTGACATTAATGCGAAAGGAAATTTTTGTAGATGTATTGAGATAAAATTTTCCAGAAATCTTTAAAATGACAAAAGGGTGCAAAAAATAACTTCAAATAGAAATTCGGATGTCATTCCTCGTCTAGTTTTTATATAAAAAAAACTTGATACATCAAGTGATGAAGCATTTGGCTATCCACTTGTCTTGTATAATGAATATCATATCCTAGTTTCAAAGAATATATATCATTATATTTGACTTGATTATCAATTGTTTTGGGAATATACACTCCATAAAGTATTTTTTTTCTTAAGAATAAGCTAAGAAGTTCATGCTTTATTAAACAGATAGGATAGTCTATAAGTAAAAAATCATTTTTGTTTAATTTGTTCTTCCTTCCAAATACTTTCAAGATTGCATGAGTGATATTAATACAATTTGGATGGACGGTCATTAAGGATTATCATCTAAAATTGAATCTTGCATTGATATTCATTGTGTAATATCAATGGATAGGTTTCCCTGAGAACCGACCAACATGAGAAGAGAGAAAAATCTATAGACAACAACATTAAATTCAAGAAATTAAGCAATTCCACCATAGCAGGAGAGGATGCTAAATAAGGGGAATGAGGAAGAGAAAATATGGGATAAGACATACAGTGTCTTTAACTAGCATTCATACCTCCATAATGACAACATGATCCATAAAACTAGCATATAAAACTAAATTTACAAGGATAAATTAACTTAAATTTGAATTATAAACCCACGTAAGTCTGGAACTCTAAACCACAGACCCTATCATTTTATTCAAAAGTAATTCAAAATACAAAGAATAACCTTCTTCTTGCATTGAATGGACAATTTGTTGGGTTCTATGTGATCTAGAAGTAATCAAAGAGTTAGTCTCACTACCAATGTATTATGAGCCTATGAGGTCACACATAATAACTTACGAAAAAACTGGATAAATGATCATGGAGGCTCTTATAATATAGGATTTGAGTGAAGAGCCAATCTTGAACTAATTGGGAGGTAGTCTGTGTCAATTTGAATGTATGTCAATATAATGAAATCAACTAGAACTCATGTCGATATAAGTATAATATCGACTTGACCGTCTGTCGACATAATGTATGCCGCCTAGACACTTTATCAATATAGGGTAATATCGACTTGACTGACTGTCTTCATAGTGTACGTCAACTAGACTGATATTAACTAGACTGTTTATCGATATGGTCATATCGACTAGACTGATATTAACTAGACTGTTTATCGATATGGTCATATCGACTTGACAGTCCGTCGATTTGATTGTTTGTCAACTTGAATGTTTGTCGTCTAGATCTCAAGTTGACATAATGTTCGACTTAATTGTTTGTCGACTGGAACGTTGTTGACAAGAACTCAAGTAGTTTTGAAGGTTTGTCGACTCGATCTCAAGTCGACATAATGTATGACGATTTGGGATTGTGATTTCTCCCTCTCTCGATATTATAAGAAGATACCCACTTGAACTTAATATAAGATAATGTCGATTTTATCGACTAATTATTGGTTTAAGGAAGTTTTGCTGAAATGCCTATAAATTGCAGGATTATGGTTTCCTCTTGTATGCTGATGTCGAGACAGTTTGAAGGTTCAAGTGCGGTGGTTTCTTTTGACGAATTGAAACTTGAGCGTCGATCTTATCCTAAAATCGGATCTAGCAATTCATGGAGTAGAAGAACTTGATCGTCTTCCAAGCTACGATCGTTTAACGAGAGCAGGGAGTTTTCAGCGTTAGTGTGGATACTCCTAGAGCCACAGATCTAGTTTTGCATATTGAGGACTCAATGGACTGTAAGTCTCAGGTTTTTTTCAGATTCAAAAAATTTTGCCGTTCTTGAATCCCGACCGAGTCGTGAATCTTGATTTCACAATAGATGCTTTTAATTTTTTATTTACTGGTTTTCGCAAGATCCACTTGTCTCGAATTTCTTGATTTTTTCGCTGCATATATGATGTTGCTTTGATTTGCCAAAAAACCCAAGGGTGGTATTAGAGATAGGTTAAGCGATTGCCATTTTCAGAAGTCCCTCCCTTCAATGTAACTGTCTCTCACTGTGTAGTTTGTGAAACTAGATCACAAAAAGGCAAGCTTTCTACTGCATAAGGAGAGAAGATTTTTCTTGAATCCAGTGCGTGTAAATTCGAAGATTTAGAACTGTTCTAAATGTTCAGATTTATTCCTAAAACATCAAATGTTGATGATTTTCTTCTATGAAAATATGGTGAAAATACGTGCAAGTAATTAACTGTTAATTATGATTAAATGTTGATCATCAATAAAAAAATCTCATAAATTTTATATTAACTATTTGGATGCCTTTTGGTGGATGAGACAATTCCTACATTGATTGATGAAGTGTGGGCGTGTCAAAGTAAGAAGCATCAATCTATCTTAGCAAGAGTGTGATTGGATAATTATGATATCCCGTTGTCGACATTGAGTCAAACTTAACTAGGTGACCACATTGGTTGTGTTCGCGGAGGCATAGGATTGACATGCACCATAAGATAGATGCGAATAATAGTTATTCAACAACAATACATGAGTTGTATATGATACAATTGACAAGTGTTGTCTATCTAAATAGCAACATTATGAGTGATCAGCCAAAGAAGACTCATGATTTAGAGAAATATGGATCTTGTCCAGTGGCGGACCCAAGATTTTTGTGAAACCCGGACACTAATGTATTAGAATTGGCCATCCTCGATACACTATTAGCCATCCTCAATACACTATTACACGCACTAAATCATTATTTTTTGTAACAATATAACATTCATACTTAGATATCAAATTGATACTAGAAGTGATGAAAACTAGTTTTCTTTTTTTATGGAATGCAGTCATAATCGTTGTCATGCCAAAAATACATACGCGCCAAATAGAGACTATAACATATCAAATTTGACTTATCCTCTATAAAATAGTTGCATAAAGTACCTGAAGAAGATGTGATGTATTATAATTCAGCTTCCTTTTACACAACAAACTATGTTTTAAAAAATGCTTTCTCAAATTTCTACCCCCAATACACATGGGCCTTGAAATTCAAGGATGACCCTCCAAAAAACGAAAAGTTGAAGAGATGGATAACAAGAACTTATAAAAAAGCAGATTAAAATCAAAACCTGGTGGAATCCTGTCAAAGCAGTGTCGGCCGCACTTGTGGTAGGAATTGGATGTGTTGGAGCACTTGGGATGAACGCCCTATCGTTGAAAGAGAGAAATATGTCGAGGGGAAGAGACCCAAGCTACTTTGTCGTCTTCCTCCTCTCCCAAAAATCATTATTGGACCCCGCGCTCCCTCTTCCGACCTCCATCCAAACCCTTCAAGCTCTTCTGGTGGGTCTCCGGGCTGAGAAATGGAGGAAGAGGAGATTAGCGCCAAAGTAAAAAGTTCCATGGCCGACAGTAAGCCAGAACACCCATCTGGTTAAACAAAGTTTGTGTTGACTGCACAACTCCAAGCAAAGGGGTACTAACCACTGGGGATTAGAGGAAAAAACCAAAACTTCAAGCGAGGAGGGAATGGAACCAGAACGCCGGAGGCTGGCGGAAGGGAGGCGGCAGAGAGGATATAGAAAAAAGCTAGGTTTGGTGAAAATGGATGGGGTAGAGAGCGACAAAGATGATAGAGAAGGGGGAAGTGAGAAATGAGGAGAGGGCTTCAAAGGATTTCGCGAAAATTTCAACCCGGGCACGTGCCCGGGTATGCCTGTACTTGGGTCCACCCCTGATCTTTCCCACTAGAGAGAACCTCGCATAAACTCTCTGAAGTGATATTAAGGGTTGTTAATTCGAATAAAATAGTGAGAGTATTTAATAAAAGCTCTTATTAAATAAAATATATTTTGAAATATAGTACTTATATACTTTTGCATAATTCTTGTAGAATTTTCATGATAAGTAATTCGCATTCCACATTGTCCCTGAGAGCTATCCTTGAGAAGGACAAGCTCAATGAGACAAACTTCCTAGACTAGTATAGAAACATGAGGATTGTCCTCAAACAAGAGTGTAAGCTCTATATCCTGGAGGATGATCCCCGTGAAGAACCATTCAGATCTGCTTCTCAAGAAAATAAAGATGCTAATAAGAAGTATCAAGATGACTCGTTTGATGTTGAATGCCTCATGCTTCCCACTATGACCTTTGAGCTTCAGAAGAAACATGAGACCATATGTGGTTATGAGATAATCGAATACCTAAAGATAATATCTGAAGAGCAAGCTCGACAAGAGAGGTTTGATGTATCCAAGGCATTGTATCATTACAAGATGGGAGCTTGTGACCCAGTAGGATCTCATGTACTCAAGATGATTGACTATATTGAAAACCTTGAAAGATTTTGCATAAGGGTAAGGGAAAGGACAAAATATTTAAGAGGACTAAGACGAGATTTAAGTCTAATCATGATCTCAATTCTTCAACACTGAAGAAGAAATGAATGTCTAAGGAAGGAAACTGTCACCATTGTGAGAGGGCAGGACATTGGAGGAGAAATTGTCCGCTTTATATTGAGGATCTACAAAAGAAAAAGGAAAGTGTGACTTCCTCCTCAGGTATTTTACATTATAGAAATTAATCTTTATACTCCTTTATCTTGGGTATTGGATAACGAATGTGGTTCTCATATTTATATAAATGTACAAGAACTGAGATGGAAGGGAATTATGGATAAAGGATAGGTAGACCTACGTGTTGAAAATGGAGCAAGAGTTGTTGTCGTTGTCATAGGAACTTATCATCTTTCTCTGCCCACTAAGCTTGTAATCGAATTAGAGAATTATTATTACGTTCATCTCATAACTAAAAACAATATTTATATTCCATATTTGGGCATGAAAGATTATTTATTTACTATTAAAAATAAAAGTTATTTTATCTATATGAATGATGTTTGTTATTACATAGCACAAATATTTAATGGTTTATATATTTTGAACTTAGACTAGCTTATCTATAATATTGAAAATACTAAAAGACTAAAATCAAATGACTTGAATCCTACGTACTTTTGTCATTGTCATTTAGGTCATATAAACGAGAAACGCATATCCAGACTTCATAAAGATAGACTATTGAACACATTTGATTTTGAAACATTTGAGAGATGTGAATATTGTTTATTAGGTAAAATGACTAAAGTCCATTTCACTGGTCATAATGAGAGGGTTGTTGATCTTTTGTGTACAATACATAGTGATATATGTGAACTTATGAGTTCTCTGGCTAGAGGTGGGTTTCACAACTTTATTACATTTATTGATGATTTCAATAGATATGGATATGTGTCTTTTATGGAGTAGGAGTGCATTTAGAACTATGTCCATCTCATTTAGACCTAGTGTCCCTTTCGGTTAGGGATTCAGTTATTGATACTATACTGATTGACCCACACATGAGTATGGGCTCTTCCCACTCTCCCCTCAGATTTTTCTCGAGCCGCATCATGACCCAGAGTCGGGAGCCTAATGACGATTTCTTAGTGGTTGCTTCACTAGTTCTTGAGGATCATGACCATATTGACAGATGCTTTGATGAACCCTCTACCAAACCTCCTAATGAGCCATCACTCTTGTGTGAGGGTCAATGGTCTATTATTGACTTTGTCATGGTGCCTTACTTTTTCCCACAGACACTACCATTATTGGTGCCTTCCTATATGAGGATTGTCCTGCCATTATTGACCTCTTCGGGATTAAGTCCCTGAGAGGCTCATCTGACGAGCTTCTCCTCCCAAGATGCATTCAACTTAGTATGGATGGTTTGCATCTTCACACCAGTGATCACTAGGTACATGATGACTTTTCGTATACACCTCCGGGTCAGCCACCTTGAAAGTCCACCTAGTGTCTACTACCTTCACCTATGAGGGGGGGGGGGGGGGGGGGAATAGGTGACGTGCAGCGGTTTTGCGGAATTAAAATTGTACCTGCACACGAAAATAAAACAGCACAGCAAACAGAGTACACAAGCAATTTATAGTGTGAAAGATATGGTACCTAAACACCTAGAGGGGGGGGGGTGAATAGGTGACCTAATCCTTTTTAAGCTTTAATGACAGCAATCAGTTATATCACAGATTACTAACTATTTTATCACAGCAAAACACAAAGCATACGCAACCAATCACAACACAGCACAGCAGACACAGTGGTTTACAGTGGTTCCCCAAGATATGGGTACATCCACTTTCCCCCTTCGCCTATCTAGTAGTGTACTAGATTCGGCCAAACTCCTCCACTGTCTCAGAACCCAAATTGGTTCCTACACCTCAGGCCCAAAGCCTTACAACTCAGCTTTATCCCAAAGCCTACACTCAGCCACAAAGGCCTACACTCAGCCACCCAGGCCTACACTCAGCCAATCAAGGCCTACACTCAGAGATAACAATCTCCTACACTCAGGCCAAAGGCCCTACCCTCAGCCTTTATAATTATAGGCTTACAATTCACTCAGATCCAAAGGATCCTACAAGATAAAAATGATTATAGAAATAATAACTCAACAACTCTGAAACAAGAGAGGGGAGTTGAGAGTTTCTTGATGAGTTCTTGGAAGAACTCGGCTGGATACAATCTGACTTAGCTTTCTTCAAAGCTTCTTGAAAATAGAACTGAATAAGATTGTCTCCTTCTATAGTTGATCCTTGACCTCTGCTACTTAGAATTCAGAATGAATCTGAACCCTTCTTCTCAGCCTAGTTCCAGAGGCTGATTTCTTGGATGGAGCCCTCTCTCTCCAACTTCTTAGATCTACACTTGGACTGCAAGATCTTCTTGTGTTGATACTCTGTGTACCACTTTAATAACTTGTTTTTCAACAATCTGAACAATAGTTTCTGTAAACTGTATGTGCCTATTTATAGGCCTTCTTCATGGTAACCGGCTGGTCCGGTTCATAACTGTCTTCTGACATCTCTGACAGGTGCTGTAGACCGGCTGGAACGGCAGCTGTCAAGTCATCCAGTCATTTCTTGAAAATCTCTAACTGTCTGAAAGTGTCGAGACTTTCTGTCTTTAAGTGTCGACACTTATAGTTCAAGTGTCGACACATGCTGTGTAAGTGTCGACACAAGTCTACAAGGTGTCTACACAACTCCTTGTATGTCTCGACACAGATTCTTCTTCAGGTGTCGACACTGAAATTGAGTGTCGACACAAGTACTTGATCTTCTATCTTTAGCTGAATTCTTCTAAGTGTCGACACATCACCTTTGTGTCGACACAACTTCTTGTGTTGAATCTGTTAAGTGTCGACACTGCTTCTTGGTGTCGACACATAGTCTTCTATGTTGATACTTGCTGAGTGTCGACACAGCTCCTTGTGTCGACACTTGATTCTTCTGTTGAGACTTCAGCTGAGTGTCGACACATTCCCTTAGTGTCGACACTTGTACTTAGAATATTTTGTTGATAATTCTGTTCTTTGCTAAGTGTCGACACAGCTCCATGTGTCGACACTTACTTCAAGTGTAGAGTCTTTAGCTGAGTGTCGACACATTGTTCTGGGTGTCGACACTTACTTCAAATGTTGACTCTTCTGATGAGTGTCGACACTTTGTTCTTGGTGTCGACACTTTCTTCAAGTGCTGACTCTTCTTGTTGTGTGTCGACACATTGTTCTTGGTGTCGACACTTTAACTTAGTTTCTGCAGTCTTTTGCTGAGTGTCGACACAGCTCCAAGTGTCGACACTATCTGGTGTAGACTCAGCTTCACTGGGTGTCGACACAGCTCCTTGTGTCGACACTTTCTGTCTGCACTTTTCTTCACTGAGTGTCGACACAGCTCCAAGTGTCGACACTTTCTGTCTGGTGTCGACTCTGCATCCCAGGTGTCGACACAATGACTCCAAGTGTCGACACTGCTTGTCTGGGTGTCGACACAAGCTTTCTTGAGTGTCGACACTTTCCCTCTGGGTGTCGACACATGGACTTAGAAACTTTTTGCTTCAGTCCAGTAATTACTTAACCTGCACAAGTAAACTCAACATACATCAAATACATTATGATGTATATCATTGAGTTGGGTGAGGCTTCTTCAAATCAGGTACATTTAACCAATGTACCCAACAATCTCCCCCTATTTGGAGAAGTCATAACCCTTAGTCAATGATATACACCATTCATAATAAAAATTACAAAATGATGTAAAGCAGGATTATGTAAGCAGGATAAACATAACATGTATCAATTTCACATGAATACACAAACATCAACACAGAACAAATAAGAAATAGACATATTTACAGAACAAACATGAAATATATTGATCATATATTGTTCTAACATTTGTCTTATACATTCTCAGTAGTTCACAAAAATGTTTTACATTCAAAAGATTACAAAATAATCTTCAAGTAAATTCTTAATCTATTTTTGTTCTGGTTCCTTGATAACTATTCCCTTGCCAGGTTGGACTTGAGCTTTGACAGGGACATCAACAGTTTCAGCATCAGCAGACTTCTTGCCTTTTAAATCTTTCTTTTTGAGCTCTTCAGCTTTGATCTTCTGCCTCTCAAAATAGTGATATGGCTTAGGAAAGTACTTGCTAGGCTCCACTGCAGTAGGAGGTAGCTTTCCCATCTTTGCCTTCCTTCTGTATTGAACAATGGCTTCTTGTCTGATCTCATGTTTCCTCCATTCAGCTTCAGAAAACCATTTGTTCCTGTCATGAGTATTGTCCTTGGCAGCTTTCCAGGCAGTTAATATTATATTCCTAGAGGTAGGGCTCCACTGTTCAAAGTCTGGCCTTTGTTCTACTTGTTTCCTAAACCTCTTCTTAGACAACCTTGTGTCTTCCTCCTTCTGTAATGCCTCTTGCATGGCTTCAGTAATAGGTTGAACCACTTTATCCAGAATAAAATTAGACTTCCCTTCAGTCGGGCTATACATATGATGAATATCAGCTTGCACCATGTCAAAATCTGGTGGAGGATATATCACTTGAGCTACCTCTGGTTGCTCACCTCCAAGATATGCAGTTTGAATCCCAAATTCAGCAACATTGTCATCATCACAGAGTGGAGGATAGCCCAGTGTAGCTCTGATGGAATTAGATATCCATTTGGCATGATCAGAGCTAGCTTTGACTAAAACTATCTCCCCCTTTATGACTTCTCGAGCCATATGATCTCTGACATCATCCTTTTGAAATCTGATTTAACTATCCAAGTATCTGACTCCATCTTTAAAGAATGGTTTGAGCTTTTGAAGTTGATCAGATATAGCTTTCTGGGAGGCTTGGATAGCAGTCTTTACAGCAGTAATTTCTTCTTGAAAGGCTTTGTCAAATTCAGCTTTGATAGTAGCAGAAGATGTAGAAGGATCAGCAGCCTTGTTCTTCAACTCAGTGACTATAGCATTATGAGAAGCAGTCAAGTTGTCATTCATCCTTAGTTGATTTTCAAGAACATATCCTTGTTTCAATGCTATATCATCCACTTGGTCTTTGATCTTCTCCTGGTGTGTTGCCAAGTACACCACTGCATTTCCACCTTTGTGGAAGCATTCAGTCATTTCTTTCTTGTTAAGGTTCATCTCAAACCTTATAGACTTTATATCTTGGGCCAGATCAAATTGTAATGACTTTTGCCCTTCATCTACATACTTTTCTATTGCCTGTCTTTGCTCATCTAACTTTATCTGTAGTGCAACCATTAAAGCACTATAATCAGCAGTTGGAGCTTGCTGAACTATAGGCTGTGGTGCAATTGATTGTAAAGCCTTTTTATAACTTTGGCTTCTCCTCTTGAATACATAAAGTTTCTTTTGTTTAGCCCATGCTGCCTCCTCATCTTCAGACTCTGAGGAGCTGGCTATGTCAACCCTATCCTTAGGGCTTGGAGGCTTTGCTGCTTGCACATCAGGTGCCTTCTCATTTTCTTGCCTCACAGGCTCTTCCTGAACTTGTACCTTCTCCCCCTCAACAGCAGTATTATCTTTTTCAGCAGCATCCTTGTCCATGTCAAAATCTTGTTGGTCTAGATTTACGAACAAGTCTTCCATTGTGTATTCTTGTGGTGAAGGAGCTGGAGACAGTCTTTGCTCTTCAACCACTGGAACAGGAACCACTTCTTGTACAACAGATGTGTCTTCTCTAACAGCATCTGGGTCTTGACTATCCAGCTGAGTCTGATGTACATCAGACAAATCAACATCTTCTATAAGAAATTCTAAAGTATTTAGGTCAGTGAGTACCTCTAGTATGGTGTTGGTGGCTTGTTCACTTTCCAGTGTAGATGGTTCTTCTACAACTGGAGGCTCCCCCTTGCTTTGATCCCTGTGGATGGGGCTAGCTTGTGGTAGCTCCCCCTGGATCTCAGCAATCTCTTGAGGAGCAGGAGTCTTCACTACAGGCTCTTCCTCTTGGTCATCAAGAGTGAAAACAACATGTTCTTCACTTTCAGAACTACTTGTGGACACTTGTTCCACAGGAGCTGTCTTCCTTTTCTTTTTGGGAGGAGTGACTTTCTCAGTAACTGTCTTCTCTGGGGTTGGCATTTCCTTGGACAACACCCTGTCCCATCTTGAAAAGATCCTTAGATCCATCTTCCTCATATGATTTATCTTGCTTCCTGCAGCAGTACTCATTACCTCTGGTATCACACCAGCTAGGTATAGACTAATGATTCTACCCAGATTGGGCTTCTTCAAGCTCTCCTTAATCTTCTCATAAACCACTATAGACCAGTCTATTTTCACAGTGAAGATTGTCCTTGTCATGATTCCAAACATATAGGCAGACACTCTGTCATGCCCTCCAGGCTTGCTGAGTAAGACCTTACCAACAATCTCAGACAGGAATTTGCCTTGGCTGTTCATGCCTTTCCTGTTAAAGACAGAACCAATCTTCATTTTAGGATCCAGTCCACACCAGGTTAGAGCTTCCCTGGTCTTGGATGCAGTAACTTCTTCTTCATCTTGAGTTTTTGGTAGCTGGAGCACCTTCCTCAGATTTTTAGGGAATACCTTAACCCTTGCACCATGAACTCTGGATTTGATTTTGTATCCAGATTCATCTATCTGAGCTCCATTTAGGAATTCAAGAACCACTTTCTTCCAAATCTTTGTAGGTTCAGAAACTAAGTATTCTAATCCAGAATCGGCGACTAGGGTTACTACCGCCTGGATTTCTTGATCTGCTTCTTCAAACGCGCCGCGCACCAGCTCATATCCTTCGTTAACGTTCTCCTCTAGCTTAGGCGCCATTAGGGTTTGTAGAATTTGTCTTGTGAGAAGAGAGAGGTGTCGACACAGTAGTTTTGGTCTCGAAACTTTGAAAGCGTGTCGACAAACAAAGACAGAACCCTATATATACCTTTCTAATTTTGAAGATAAACAGGCGGGACAGCTAACTTAAAATGTGTCGACACTGGCAATAAGTGTCGACACTGACTTATAATGTCTCGACACATATGTGTCGACACAAGTTTAGTCAACAGATTTTATGTGTCGACACTTGGTTATGTGTCGACACAACATAACTCGACACATTGTCGAGACTTTACTTAGAAAATTCTGAGTAAAACATAAGTGTCGACACCACTTTGGATGTGTCGACACCTACTGGACATGTGTCGACACTAACATTCTGAAGTGTCGACACCAACATCCTAGATGTGCCGACACCTTTTTCCTGAAGTGTCGACACCACTATTCTGTGTCGACATAGACTTGTCTATGTGTCGACACCTTTTTACTTAGCCAATTTTAATTCTGTAAACTTATTCTAAGTTTATCATTCCTAGTTCAATTTTGAATCTATTGAACTTAGCTTCTTCTAGGGGCTTAGTAAACATATCAGCTATTTGATTATCAGTTTTAACATATTCTAATAAAATATCTTCTCTTTCTACATGCTCCCTAAGAAAATGATATTTAATCTCAATATGTTTTGTTCTACTATGAGATACAGGGTTATTAGCTATTGAAATAGCACTTGTAGAATCACAGAAAAGTGGAGTTCTACTTACCTGAAATCCATAGTCCTCTAGCTGATGTTGAATCCACAGAAGTTGAGCACAGCAACTTCCTGCAGCCACATACTCTGACTCAGCTGTAGAGATAGCCACACTGGTTTGCTTTTTGCTACTCCATGAAATTAGTCTCCCACCTAGGAATTGACAGGTTCCAGTAGTGCTCTTTCTATCCTCTTTGCATCCTGCAAAGTCTGCATCTGAATAACCTGTTAGATCAAAATCTCCATTCCTAGGGTATCAGAGGCCTAGATAGGGAGTGCCCTTTAGATATCTCAATATTCTTTTGACTGCTGTCAAATGAGACTCTTTAGGGCAGACTTGATACCTGGCACAAACACATGTAGCATACATGATGTCAGGTCTACTAGCAGTCAAGTATAATAGGGAGCCAACTATCCCTCTATACAAGGTTTCATCTACAGGTTTCCCTGCATCATCCTTGCTAAGAGATATACTTGACCCCATAGGAGTCTTCATGGTGCTGGATGAATCCATACCATACTTCCTTATGAGTTCTAGGGTGAACTTGGACTGACATATGGATAAACCACTTTCAGTCTGTTTAACTTGGAGACCCAAGAAAAACTTCAGCTCTCCCATACTACTCATCTCAAACTGACCTTGCATCAGTTTTACAAATTTTTTGCAAAGGCTGCTTTCAGTAGACCCAAATATAATGTCATCTACATATATTTGGACTAGTATGACTTTGCCTCTAGATTCCCTAAGGAATAGAGTCTTATCTATTTTCCCCCTTGAGAACTTGTTCTCAATGAGGAAACTAGATAGGGTTTCATACCAAGCCCTAGGGGCTTGCTTTAACCCATATAAAGCTTTCCTAAGTCTATAGACATGATGAGGTAGAGTTGGATCAACAAAACCTGAAGGTTGTTCCACACAGACTTCTTCCTTAAGATTACCATTTAGGAATGCTGACTTGACATCCATCTGGTAAACCTTGAATCCTTGATAGGTTGCATAGGCCAAGAACATCCTTATGGCTTCCAGTCTGGCTACTGGAGCAAAGGTTTGATCAAAGTCAATACCTTCTTCTTGCCTATATCCTTTAGCAACCAGTCTAGCCTTATTCTTAATGATGACCCCTTGTTCATCCATCTTATTCATGTAGATCCACTTAGTTCCTATTACATTGTGGTCTTTAGGTTTAGGAATAAGTTCCCAGACCTTGCACCTCTTGAACTGATTAAGCTCTTCTTGCATTGCTTCAGTCCATTGTGGATCTTGTATTGCTTCTTCAAATTTCTTAGGTTCAACTTGAGACAGGAAACTGGAGTAGATTGTTGTATTCATGTATCTGCTCCTGGTTTGTACTCCTTGTCTTGGATCTCCAATAATCTGCTCTACTGGATGATCTCTTAGATGCCTGTTGGCTGGAGGCATCCTAACTTCTGGTTGAACCTCTTCAGCATCTCCATCATGTTGTACTCCTTGTATTTCTTCAGCAATTGGCACATGTAGTTCTCCCCCTGGATAACAGCTACTGTCTTCTACTTGCTGTCTTGCAGCAGGTACTTCTTCTATAGTTAGCTTGTCCATTTTCTTTGTTAAACCTGTGGGGTTGCATACACTACTAGACAACTCATTGTTAATAAGTTTAGTCTCATCAAAAACTACATGCACAGATTCTTCTACAACTTGTGAAGTCAAGTTGTAGACTCTATAAGCCTTACTATTATTGCTGTACCCAACAAAAATTCCCTCTTGGAACTTGGCAGCAAACTTAGTTAAGTAAGACTTCTCATTGTTAAGTATGAAGCATTTGCAACCAAAGATCCTGAAATAGGATAGATTTGGTTTCCTGCCTTTCACAACTTCATAGGGGGTCTTGTTAAGCCTTTTAGTGATGGTAGCCCTATTTATAACATGGCATGCAGTATTAACTGCTTCAGCGCAGAAATACTCTGGCAGTGATGTATCACTTAATAGGGTCCTACCAGCCTCTATCAAGGTTCTATTCTTCCTCTCAGCAATGCCATTTTGCTGAGGTGTTCTAGGTGAAGAGAATTCTTGAAATATCCCAAAGTCTTCACATAGTTTTGTCATGCTATCAGACTGAAATTCAGTACCATGGTCACTTCTAATCTTGACCACTGTACTGTTTAGTTCATTCTGAATTTGTTTGACAAAGTTATGGAAGACACTAGGTGTTTCAGATTTCTGTCTTAAGAAGAACACCCAGGAAAACCTTGAGTAGTCATCTACAACTACAAAGGTATAGACCTTCCTACCTAAGCTGTGAACTGGCATTGGACCAAAAAGATCCATATGCAAGAGGTATAAACACCTCACAGCATCTTTGTTTTCTATGCTTCTAAAGGTGGATTTAGTCTGCTTGCCCTTTTGACAAGCTGAGCAAATACCATCTTTAACACACTTAACTTGAGGACCATTCCTCACTAACTCTTTGCTAAAGAGTTTGCCAATAGTCTTGTAGTTAAGATGGGCAAGCCTCTTGTGCCATTTGACACAATGAGAGACTGTCTCATCAGCTATAAGACAAACTGGAGAACCATTGTTCTCAACCATAATGTCTAGGCAGTAGACATTCCTCTTCCTATAACCAGTCAAAATGATCTCTTGATCACTTGACCTCTTGATATGACAACCATTTTTAACAAATGAGATGTCATACCCTACATCACTTAGTTGACTTATACTTATTAGGTTGTGTTTCAACCCTTTAACATAAGCCACTTGAGTAATGGTAACTAAGTTGCTAGAAATGTTACCAAACCCTTTGATGATTCCTTTTTCAGAACCACCAAAGGTGACTTTTGGACCATCTTTTATTGGAATGTAGTCCTTTAGTAGTCCTCTAGTTCCAGTCATATGTCTGGAACATCCACTGTCCAAGTACCATGTTGGGGTATGACCACTTGGACTCACCTGCAAAACAGATTAATGAACCTTAGAACCCAAAGAATTCTTGGGTCCTTGGTACTTGTTAGTCTGCAATCTGACAAAGCTACCCACTGACTTTCCAACAGGTAGTTTGGTACTCACTTTGGCACTAGCATTGTGCCAACAGTCCACTACAAAATGTCCAACTTTGCCACAGCACCAACATTCAAACTTATTGTACCTTTGCTTAGGTACTGCCTTGGCTGTCTTGTCTACAATAGGCTTGTTGAATGTTGGGGCTTTGCCCTTGGACTTAGACTTGGACTGCTCAGTCCCTGCAGGTCTAATAAAGCCCAGTCCAGCCTTGCCTTTATGATGAACAAATTCATCAATTAAAGGTAGCACTGACTTAGGTTTAGAAAACCTAGCAACAAGATCTCTCTCTTTCTGAAGATTTATCTCCAGACTCTTGATTTGATCATTCTTAAAGGTGATAGTGCCCATCTGAATTACTATTATGTGTTTCAGCTTGGCTATTTCATTAAGCTTTTGATCAAATTGCTTCTCAGAATCTGTTGCAGCAGCTTTAAAATCAGCAATTTCCTTTGTCTGACTTTTGGCAAGGGACTTGCTTTTCTTGTAAGCTTGCAACAGCACTTTATATTCATCTATAAGCTGATGAATATCATCCTCAGACTCAGATACATTCTCATCACTTAATGAAGAAGAATCTGAATCTGAACTAGAACAAGAAACTGAACTTGAACTTGAACTTTGTACCTTACTGGGTCCTGGCTGCTCCAGGATTTTGACACTCTCTGTCAAAGCCATTAGCCCTTGGCAATGACTGTCTTCTTGTTCATAAATAGACATCATGATCTGCATGAATTCTTCTTCTTCAGCAAACAGCCCTATGTAGGCCTCAGCCTCAGACTCAGTTTCTGAAGAAGAGATATCTGATAGAGTCTTCTCCTTCTTGGCAACAAAAGACTTCTCTTTCATGCCTTTGAAGTGAGGCTTTTTCCTGTCACCATATTCCTTTCTCTTCTCTGGACAATCTGCAATAACATGGCCCTGTCTATTGCAGCAATAACACACTATCTTTGAACCAGTTGCCTTGCTTGACTTTGTCCTCTTCCTGTCTCTCTTTGAAGGCTTTTTCTCCTGATACAAGACTTCCTTTCCCTTTGAAGTAGAAGGTCTTGACCTCCACTGTTTCTTCTTCAAGAATTTCTGAAAGTGTCTGGTGAAGGCAGCAAAGTCTTCATCACTTTCACTGCTTTCAGACTTGGTGCTGACTGACTCATCTGACTCTGATTCAGCTACCTCTAGAGGTGGAGTTGATGACTTATTCCTGCACTTCCTGGAGGCTTCTGTCTTGAAGGCTACTGTTCTTTCCTTGTGTTCAATTCTTGTTGATTTCTCCTCCTCTTTTCTCACTGTCAACTGCATCTCATATGACAATAACTTGCCAAACAGTGTAGGAGGAGGAATTTCCCCCAACTTAGCCATTTCTCTTATGGCACAGATCTTGGTGTCACAATCTTTGGTTAGGGACCTTAGGAACTTGTCATTTAGTTCATAGTTACTGAACTCTCTTCCATAAGACATGAGTTCATTCACTATTCTGTAGAACTTCTTATAGCACTCAGTTATGCTATCACCTTTTCCTTGTCTAAAACTCTCATACTCCTGATTTAGCAAGGATTTTCTATCTTGTCTAACTTCTTCAGATCCCTCCATATACACAATAAGAGTGTCCCACATCTCTTTGACTGTCTTGCAGTGTATAAGATTCTGAAAAGTTGCATCATCAATGGCACTCACTATTATGTTTTGTGCCCTCTTGTCCATGGTGGCTAGGACAATCTCATCCTTAGTCATTTCAGAGAAATCCTTTGGAGTTCTCTGATTTGCATCTAGAACAGATATCTTCATGGGCACATAAGGCCCTTCCTTTACTGTGATGTAGATTCTAGGGTCTGAGGCCTCCATAAACAGCCTTACCCTTTCCTTCCAGATCCCAAAGATTTCCTTTCTGCATATGGACAATTTCATGGAACCCAATTTCTTGTGATTTTCAGAGGAACCCATGTTTCTTGATTTTCTTGAATTTCTTGAATCTGTATTTTTCCTTACACTGAATCTGCCAAACAGGATCTCCTCAGACTGTTAGGCCTTTTTGAGGAACCTCCCTCTGATACCACTTGAAAGATATGGTACCTAAACACCTAGAGGGGGGGGGGGGTTAATAGGTGACCTAATCCTTTTTAAGCTTTAATGGCAGCAATCAGTTATATCACAGATTACTAACTATTTTATCACAGCAAAATACAAAGCATACACAGCAAATCACAACACAGCACAGCAGACACAGTGGTTTATAGTGGTTCCCCAAGATATGGGTACATCCACTTTCCCCCTTCGCCTATCTAGTAGTGTACTAGATTCGGCCAAACTCCTCCACTGTCTCAGAACCCAAATTGGTTCCTACACCTCAAGCCCAAAGCCTTACAACTCAGCTTTATCCCAAAGCCTACACTCAGCCACAAAGGCCTACACTCAGCCACCCAGGCCTACACTCAGCCAATCAAGGCCTACACTCAGAGATAATAATCTCCTACACTCAGGCCAAAGGCCCTACCCTCAGCCTTTATAATTTTAGGCTTACAATTCACTCAGATCCAAAGGATCCTACAAGATAAAAATGATTATAGAAATAATAACTCAACAACTCTGAAACAAGAGAGGGGAGTTGAGAGTTTCTTGATGAGTTCTCGGAAGAACTCGGCTGGATACAATCTGACTTAGCTTTCTTCAAAGCTTCTTGAAAATAAAACTGAATAAGATTGTCTCCTTCTGCAGTTGATCCTTGACCTCTGCCACTTAGAATTCAGAATGAATCTGAACCCTTCTTCTCAGCCTAGTTCCAGAGGCTGATTTCTTGGATGGAGCCCTCTCTCTCCAACTTCTTAGATCTGCACTTGGACTGCAAGATCTTCTTGTGTTGATACTCTGTGTACCACTTTAATAACTTATTTTTCAACAATCTGAACAACAGTTTCTGTAAACTGTATGTGCCTATTTATAGGCCTTCTTCATGGTAACCGGCTGGTCCGGTTCATAACTGTCTTTTGACATCTCTGACAGGTGCTGTAGACCGGCTGGAACGGCAGCTGTCAAGTCATCCAGTCATTTCTTGAAAATCTCTAACTGTCTGAAAGTGTCGAGACTTTCTGTCTTTAAGTGTCGACACTTATAGTTCAAGTGTCGACACATGCTGTGTAAGTGTCGACACAAGTCTACATGGTGTCGACACAACTCCTTGTATGTCTCGACACAGATTCTTCTTCAGGTGTCGACACTGAAATTGAGTGTCGACACAAGTACTTGATCTTCTATCTTTAGCTGAATTCTTCTAAGTGTCGACACATCACCTTTGTGTCGACACAACTTCTTGTGTTGAATCTGTTAAGTGTCGACACTGCTTCTTGGTGTCGACACATAGTCTTCTATGTTGATACTTGCTGAGTGTCGACACAGCTCCTTGTGTCGACACTTAATTCTTCTGTTGAGACTTCAGCTGAGTGTCGGCACATTCCCTTAGTGTCGACACTTGTACTTAGAATATTTTGTTGATAATTCTGTTCTTTGCTAAGTGTCAACACAGCTCCATGTGTCGACACTTACTTCAAGTGTAGAGTCTTTAGCTGAGTGTCGACACATTGTTCTGGGTGTCGACACTTACTTCAAATGTTGACTCTTCTGATGAGTGTCGACACTTTGTTCTTGGTGTCGACACTTTCTTCAAGTGCTGACTCTTCTTGTTGTGTGTCGACACATTGTTCTTGGTGTCGACACTTTAACTTAGTTTCTGCAGTCTTTTGCTGAGTGTCGACACAGCTCCAAGTGTCGACACTATCTGGTGTAGACTCAGCTTCACTAGGTGTCAACACAGCTCCTTGTGTCGACACTTTCTGTCTGCACTTTTCTTCACTGAGTGTCGACACAACTCCAAGTGTCGACACTTTCTGTCTGGTGTCGACTCTGCATCCCAGGTGTCGACACAATAACTCCAAGTGTCGACACTGCTTGTCTGAGTGTCGACACAAGCTTTCTTGAGTGTCGACACTTTCCCTCTGGGTGTCGACACATGAACTTAGAAACTTTTTGCTTCAGTCCAGTAATTACTTAACCTGCACAAGTAAACTCAACATACATCAAATACATTATGATGTATATCATTGAGTTGGGTGATGCTTCTTCAAATCAGGTACATTTAACCAATGTACCCAACATAGTGGTTCCCCGATTTGGGTACATCCACTTTCCCCCTTCGACCTATCACCCAACAAGGGATGACTCGGTCTCTTCACCAACAGGATTGAAATCCAATCCTTACACTATCAGAAGGAACCCTTCCACACGTAGGAGTCAACACTCCCACAACACGGGTTGCACCCAACCCTTACAACTAGGAACCAACGTTCCTTTACAACAAAAGTAAAACTAGAATGTACAAGAGATACAAACTACTTTCGGAGACTAAGGTGTCCCTCTTCGTTTGATGACGTGTTCAAGAAGTCACGAAGAGTCCACAACCCTAGATCTCACTTGGAGAGAATCTCCCCGAAACCGACAGCGGCAAGAAGAGCGGCGGCTTGGTTCTCGGGATCGGCGGCGACAACGGTGTGCGGCTGCTGTACTTTGGAGATTCAAACTTCGTAGCAAAGCCAGCGAGGTCTTCCAACGGTCACACTAGGATCGATCGTCTCGATCGATTCGGACGGGAAAAGTTTTCCCGATCAACAAATCAAGAGACAAAGGATCTCCGGTTAGACACGTGAGACGCTATGCTTGGCTAAGCTTCTGTCGACGGGAGATCTGGAATAAACCACGATCAAGACCGGCGATCAACTTGCTCGAGCGGCGACGGCAGCGGCGGAGCGGAAATCGCGATCTAGGTCACGTCGCGGCTCGTCTTTTTCTGTGTGTCTTTACTGTTCAAAATACACGTATATTTATACGGTGGAAATACTCCATTATAACCGTTATGGGTCCCACCTGAAGAAACCCTAACCCCGGTTCAAAACAGCGCCAGCGGCAGAGTCCGGTCCAGCGGGATCCAGAATTCGCCCAAGTCAAAATCGGCGAGAATCGAAGGTGAGTCTCGTCGAATCGTCGAGAATCAAAGGTGATTCTCGACGATTCGGCGAGAATCAAGGATGATTCTCGTCGAAGTTGACTTGGTTGCACGCACTGTTTTCGCCGGAAGGAGACGGCGAGAATCAGCTAGTGATTCTCGCCGATTCGGCGAGACTAGTGATTCTCACCGAATCGGCGAGAATCACTTGATGATTCTCACCGAATCGGCGAGAATCACTTGGTGATTCTCGTCGATTAACACTTAGACGATTTTTCGTCTACCTGCCCATGGACTGCTCTTTGACCCATCCTTGCTTCTTGTCTGCTCTTGCATGATCACAGCCCTGTACTTGAAAATAAGTACACTCCAATAGAGAGAGTGCACGTAGGCCAACACACTGATCTGCTCAACGAGGGATTACGTCATGCAGACCCGTGTATATTGACCTACTGCACCCTGACATTGGTGTGCACTTAGCGTGGAATAACTGCAAGCACAACTTCAAATATTTTGTCAAATACATTGTCTATTTACCTTAGCTTGTTCAGGGGCTTCTTCAAATCAGGTACGTTGTGGATACAATACCCAACAATCTCCCCCTATTTGAAGAAGCCTAAACCCTACAAGCTAAGGTGAATAAAGCGTATGAGAATGAAAATCATAACCTGGAAATTGAGTTGAGAGAGAGATATTCATTACCGATACCAATTTATTGAGAGCAAACTTGGAGCCACCTTAGCCTTAGCCGAGAGGGTAATCTCCCCCTTTTCAGCTTCTGCAAATCTGGGTCTGTAGCATTTGACCCCTTGCTCCCCCTCAGTTCTTGCACCTGTGCTCACACTTGAGTTCCTGGCAAAGCCTCCCCCTAGATGCACGAGCATGGAGCTTCTGTAGTTTTCATTCCTCATAGTTTAGCATCCCCAATTCAGTTTTGAAAAGACTGAACTTGGCTTCGTCTAAGGGCTTTGTGAAAATGTCTGCAATCTGCTTGTCCGTGGGGACATAACAGAGAGAGATATCCTTGTTCTCCACGTGCTCCCGAATGAAGTGGTAGCGCACTTCAATATGCTTCGTTCTGCTGTGCGATACCGGATTGTTGGCAATTGCAATTGCACTGGAGGAGTCGCAGTACATAGGTACTTCCTTGAACTGAAGGTCGTAGTCGGCTAACTGGTTTCTGATCCATAGGAGTTGTGCGCAACAGCTGCCTGCCGAGATGTACTCAGACTCTGCTGTGGAGGTAGCTACACAATTCTGCTTCTTGCTGTTCCATGAGATAAGCCTTCTTCCGAGGAATTGACACGTCCCGGAAGTGCTTTTCCTGTCATCCCTACTCCCTGCAAAATCAGCATCTGAAAAACCTATTAGCTCGACATCATTGTTTCTCGGGTACCACAAGCCAAGATTTGGAGTACCTTTAAGGTATCTTAGAATTCGCTTTGCAGCGATATAGTGAGATTCCTTAGTGTTCACCTGATATCTGGCACAGACACATGTGGAGAACATGATATCCGGTCTACTGGCAGTAAGGTAGAGCAGGGATCCAATGATGCTTCTGTATTTTGTTTCATCGAAAGGTTTACCTTTCTCATCCTTATCCAGAGACATAGTGGATCCCATTGGAGTCCTCATAGAGGTTTCACTCTCCATGCCGAATTTCTTGAGGAGTTCATTTGTGAACTTCGTCTGAGAGGTGAAGATTCCATCCTCAGACTGTTTCACTTGAAGTCCCAAGAAATACTTTATCTCTCCCATACTGCTCATTTCAAACTTTCCATGCATAAGTTTGGAAAACTTTTTGCAAAAATTGTTGTCCGTTGAGCCGAAACTTATGTCATCGACATAGATTTGCACCAGCAAAATCTTGCCTTTGACTTCCCTGAGAAACAATGTCTTATCTATTTTACCTCTAGAGAACTTGTTCTCAAGAAGAAAACTAGATAAAGTCTCATACCAAGCTCGTCGAGCTTGTTTTAAACCATATAAAGCTTTATTAAGAAAATATACATGATTGGGATAAGTAGGATTGACAAAACCTGGGGGTTGAGCGACGTATACTTCCTCTTTCAGGTCTCCGTTCAAGAATGCTGATTTCACATCCATTTGATAGACTGTGAATCCTTTGTGCGAAGCGTACGTCAGGAACAATCTGATTGCCTCGAGCCTTGCCACTGGTGCAAAGGTCTGGTCGAAGTCAATCCCCTCCTCCTGTCTGTAAGCTTGAGCCACCAGCGTGGCCTTGTTCTTTATGATGACACCATGTTCATCCAGTTTGTTTCTGAAGATCCACTTGGTGCCTATCACATTCTGCTTGTATGGTCTGGGAACCAGCGTCCAAACGTTGCAACGTTCGAATTGATGTATTTCATCTTGCATGGCCAGAATCCATGCCGCATCTTTGTTCGCCTCGTCGAACTTCTTTGGCTCAACCCGTGACAGGAAGCTAAGATGCAAAATTTCGTTAATAGTACCTCTTCGAGTTCTGACACCGACACGAGGATCTCCGATGATCTGATCTCTAGGATGATCCCTCACGTGCCGGAGCTCTAGAAGTCTGGCGTCTGGAGCTTCGACTATGTAAGACCCCATTTTTTTTAATAAAAACACAGGGTCTTATGCCCAGAACCGCCGCTTTGCGGTGACACCTTCTCGCCCGGAAGCGTCATCACCACAAAACGCCGTTTCTGCCGGCCAATTCGATCGCAGCATAGTAACAAAATTAGAGTAATAACATGCGAAGCAAAACTCTAAGTAAAAGTCCACAGAAATATCACATCAAGTAAAATATCTCCACGATGGGAGAGTCCACAAAACCAAGCACTGTAAATAAGGGCTTATGCCCGATACAACAATTCCTCACCACAAGATCTCTCATGTGGAAATAAAATAAACACTACTAGAGTAAGGGCCTCACGGTCCCAGCTGTCTGAACTCCTGTGCTAGACTGCCCTATCTCCAAGCGTGTCGACCTCTGGGGCTGCTCCTCCAATCTGGGCTCCGCGATCCCCTAAATGATGTGGTTCGAAAACCGTTAGTCTAAAAGACTAAGTCCTATCATCCCCCACCCCTTCCCCCATGGCTCCTAGGCACCGAGCGGAGAGGAAGAAAGGGAGGACTTGAAAGTGTAGAGTATATCAAATGCAGGTGACGGTGGACCTAAAACTAGCTATTTATATAGTAACTAAACATATTTGTAAACAAGTAAAGTAGAGTAACCTTAACTTATATGGGTACATATAAGCAAGGGGTCTTTTGCAAGGCTCCCATCGTATAAAGAGTCCCATACCAATTTATACGTTGGGGTGCCGGTTATTAACAGCAATATATATATGTAAGGAAAATTAACCTTAATTTATAAACTTGCCCACACAAGCTTATAGACCAAGGGGTCGTTTTGCAGGGCCTAATGTATAAGTGTCTCATACCACTTATATTTTAGGTGTCAAAGGTTAAATGAATCGCTTATGCTATGACATGCAAGTGGGTATGATGGATCAAGCAAGTGCAACACACACACGCGACTCTGTGCACACAGACCTTTAGTTCCCCCTTTATGGAGCCTCACCTCCCAGGATACCTCCGTAGTGGCAGACGGAAGCGGTGGGTTGGGCCTCGCCCACCTCTAAACCAGTATAGCACTACTGGTCAGACCTATCGTACGCCTCAACGCTGGTGCACTAAGCGGACTCCTGCGTACTCTTGCCGGCTGGCGCACCGGACTTCTGTTGGCGAAGTGCTATCACAACACTTGCCGAGTCAACGTATTGGTGTCTGTGCTAAGATCCTCCAATACCGAAGACCCACCACCTTAATTTCATTCCTTTTATGCACATGCAAATTTACGTACCAACACCGAGCCGAAGCTCACCGGGCCATCCTGCCCTCTTACCACAACGACCGAGCCTATTGCTTGATCATCTAGCCAAAACTACTTCCCGTAACCTCGGGGTGTGTGAGAGTGAAACCCTAATTATTCTAGTTACTCTTGAAGTTTCATTATTCCTATGAGTTGCGTTAGCCCAGGACTGCCCAAGGTATTCCCCGTGAAGGGCTCTCGAAGGCACTAGGAACTACGATGGGATTACGCCCAAAGCTCCCTTTCGCAAGGCACTTATTATTATTGGTTACTACACAAATCTCTCAATCCCTTAGGGTTATAATTGAATTTTAACCCGAGTGTATATGACTCCTTTTCAACGAGGATGAGTGATCCTTTGTCGATCCCGAACCCCACACAACTCTAACCAACCTCCGCTACTCATCTACACTTCTGATGACAAACCTAATTCACCTACCAGACTAATGCCCCATTATTCCAACTTCCTAAACTCATTGTGCACTTTAATTTGATTTCTGCAGTTTTTACTAATTGCAGACCTCCCTAAGCTAATATGATGTACTCAATAGGTGATACTCTAAATTCTCCTCCAATAACTCTACAAATTTTACCAGAGGTCTATTATGATAAATATAGTCTAAATTCAGAAAATCATATTTTTCCCAATTAATCTACTATTTATTGAATTTTCCTCAAAAACTAGGCCATAGTCAATTTGAACATGAACCATAAGAGTTTCTCAGGTAATGGCCTCCTAAAATTTTTATTCACTAAATAACAGAGAAATATTATTGGTTGCCAATTTTCATAATTTTCCAGATAGTTCTTGACCTCTAAAGAATTTATTAAAAATAATTCCTAAGATCAAATATAATGAAGGAAGTGCCACAAATATGTCTCCAATAATTATGTAAAAATTACTAGGGCTTCATAAGGAACTAGAAACATCATGATGAAGAAATTAAAATTTTTTAGACAATTTAAATGTCATTATTAAATTTACCAAAGTTCCATAGAATTAAATAATTAAAGAAGCAACTACTAAATATCATTCTTCAAAAATTTCATAAAACTTTACAGAGATGGGTACCATGAATACAAGCCCCTTTGCTAAGTTTCATCAGATTTAATCAAGTATATTTTTCTCCAAAAATTCCTAAGTGAAAATTGTAAAACATGACTTTGTGAATAAAGTACCAAAAATATTCATCCAAAATTTATTATAAAATTTCCAGAGATATATATACCCTAAACAACTACCCATTCAAAAACTCAGACCTTTTCAGAAAGTTTTGGTATTAGAGCTTATGATTTCAAAGCTAGTGCCCTAAACTAGGGTTATAGATTTAAGGGGTTTAAATTCTTCCAAATGCCCTAAAATTTTAACCACAGGACCATAGTAACCCTATGGACATCATTCCAAGTTTCAAGTCCATCCAAGGTCCTTTGACCCCAAATTCTTCAAACCCTAGAAATTTACCCTAAAGGGCCTACCCTAAAATTCTAGGGCTACCCTAGTCCAAACCACTCCAAACTTCATAAGTGAGTGTAAAAAGTCAAATTATATCAGTGGCCAAAATTTCAGCCTCTGATGAGGGAATTTGGCCACTCAACCATCAAATAGTGGCTTTTGACCAAAATACCCTTATAAGGTCATATATAGGGTGGGTAAATTACTTATCCCAAACATCTCCAAATGAGCTAACGTTTTAACCCTATACCTATCATGACATCTAAGACCACCCACCAAAATTTGGGGGAGTTTTAAATTAATTAGGTCACATAATTAAATTAATCATGATTTATTAAATTTTTCTAAAAACTATAGAAACATATTCTCCAAAAATTCTAAATTTTGGCCAGGTTCTAGATATGACTAAGACTTTCTCACTGCCCAAATTTCAACTTGTTTGGACAAGGAATGAAGTGTGGGCACCAAAAATAATTCCTGTTTAGGCCTAGGTATAGGTCCTACCAAAAAGGGTACCCTGGTCTAACCAGTGGCCCAAAAGGGTCCAAGCAATTTTTGCTACAAACTAGACACCCTAAGCTACAATTTTCATGTTGGGCAGATTTCCATTCATGGTCCCTAAGTATTTTTAAAAATTAAATACGTTAAATACATCTAATGTGACCGAAATGAAATGATATTTATTTAAATCCTAAAGTATCTGATTTGATGCCGCGCGAATCTTGGCGCAGATCGACGGCGCTGGGTTATCGTCCCCGATGAGCCAACGGCCAGGATTGCTTCTTCCTGTGCCGACTTCAAGCGTCTGCCGCCGGCCACCCAGTCCCTTCCCCGGCCGGCCACCGCCACCATCACCTCCGTTGAGGTGGTGGCTATCGCCAGACGGCGGCACAGCCGCCGGAGGGGCGGATTCCGGCGATCCAACCAATAAAATTTTCGGCCGAAAGCCATGAATTTTGCGAATTGGATCGGGCTCAATTGTGCCCGAACCTTGGCCCTAATGAAACCTAAGATCTACCCATGAGAAAAGAGGAGGAGGAGGACCTTGTTGGCGGCCTGGAGACGAGCGGATCTGCGGGTTGACATGGTGGTGGCGCCGCCGATCAGAATTCTGCAATCTCCCAGTAAACTCGCCGGATTTCTTCAGTTAAGGATTGGGAAATTCTTCTCCAAGCTCACTGATGATGTTTAAAACATCAGAGGGGGAGAAGAATGGAAGAAACTGCCATGGCCATCATGGCCATTAAAGGCTTGTTTCGGCCATGATGGTGGAGGCTGTAACAGCCCCTTGACAGCCAGGAAAACGGCTGGAAACTCCTCCCCTTCACTGGAGGAGATGAATGCTGCCATCAATGGGGACCATTGGCCTTTCCTTGGCCAATCTCCTCCTCCAACTCTCTTTCCCCTTTTCTCTCTCCTCCATTAGTATGGAATGAAGCTTTCTCTCTCTTTCCTAGTCACCAAAGCTGACCATGCTGACTCCCCAGCCTATTGGCAGCCCTTTCCACCCATAATATTTCATTATATTGTGGTTAACTTAAAAGGAAAAAGGGGTTGAGCTTGGGTCAGTTTCCCCCTTTGCTAGGTTAATAATGTTGTGATGGGGTCATGAAGTCATGGTGAAGCCCTAATGTCCTTCTAAATTATTGTTTTGAATTTTACTATTTGCAGACCATGGTAGCTTTCATCCTCCTACCTAGGCCCACTTGGTCCCCAAGGTCTTCCTAGGGTTGGTCTTGACCTAGCCTTGCCCAAAATCACCCTTAGGGGGGTATAGTTGAAATTGGGATGTTACAAATCCAACAAGTCAAAAAAAGGATTTCGTCCTCGAAATCATGATCTCGCCTACGGTAATCTTCTTACCGAAGAAAATGAACTTATAGTTGTTATTAAATAGGAAGATTAACCCCTACTCCTACTAAAGTAGTCTTACCTGTTAAAGTCAAGTAATTAATTTAAACTTCTTGAGTGGTTGAGAGGTATACCTGACCAAACAGCTCTGGATATTTCTGTTGCATCAGATCCTGCGGCTCCCAAGTATCCTCCTCTTGGCCGTGGTTCCTCCACAGAACCTTGACTAAGGGAATCTTTTTGCGTCGCAGGATCCGTACTCCTTTATCATCGATCCGCACCGGCTCCAAGTGAACAGATCGGTCCGAAGCTACCGGCCCTTCGGTGGTCGTAATCCGCTGCTCCGGGCGTAGTAGAGCCCTTCTCAGCGAGGATATGTGGAAAACATCATGCAGAGCTGCCAGCTCTGGTGGCAACTCCAGCCTGTAAGCCAGGACCCCTATCCGCTCCAGGATCCTGTAAGGGCCCATATATCTGGGGTTGAGCTTCTTCCTTCGGCCACGCATCCGAGAAACTCCATGCATAGGCCGGATCTTCAAAAACACTCGGTCCCCGACCTGAAATTCCACCTGACGATGGCGGGCGTCATAATACTTGGCCTGCCTGCTCTGTGCCTCTAACATCCTGTCCCTGATCAACCTCACCTGAGCCTCGGTGTCTTCAACAAAATCCGATCCCAAAGCCTTCGGGTCCTCGTCCTGAATCCAAGAGAGTGGGGTTCTGCATTTCCGTCCATATAGAGCCTCGTAGGGGGCCATGCCTATGCTGGCCTGATGACTGTTGTTGTACGAGAATTCCACCATCGGTAACATCTTTTCCCAAGGCTCTCCTCGGTCTAGGATGCATAGACGTAGCAGGTCTTCCAGTGTCCGATTTGTGCGCTCTGTCTGCCCGTCCGTCTGAGGGTGGAAGGCGGTGCTAAAAGTCAGTCGAGTGCCCAAGTATGCCTGAAACGACCGCCATTCCCTGGATGTAAATCGACCGTCCCGATCTGACACGATCGTCCTGGGTACTCCATGATAGCGAATGTACTGCTCCACAAACTTCCGAACCAGAACCCCCACTGAATCGTCCTTCCTGACTGGTATAAATCTAGCCACCTTCGTCAATCGATCTACGATGACCCAAATCGAATCATTTCCGGTTCGTGATCGGGGGAGACCATGAATAAAATCCATCGCAATATCCTCAAACTTCCACTCTGGCACTGGAAGAGGTTGCAACAATCCCGCGGGGTTTCTGCATTCCGCCTTCACCAACTGGCAGGCTTCGCAATGGGTCACGAAGTGTGTAATATCCCTCTTCATTCCTGGCCAGAACATCATCCTCTTCAGATCGGCCATCATCTTGGTGATTCCCGGGTGTATCGAATACCTACTGCAATGCGCTTCCGCCATGATATCCTCCCGGATCTGACCTCCTGCGGGTATATAAATCCTTCTTCTGAAGTACAATAGCCCATCCTTCAAGGAATAATCCCCCGTCGAACCCTCCTCCAAGGTTCGAAATATCGGTTCCGCCCGAGGGTCTGTCTTCTGCCCTTCCCTGATGCGGTCCCGGATATCATCAATAGCGATCATCGACGCCAGATACTCCATGTATAATTCTGGATCGTCCTCGGATACTAGGGATATCTGCATGTCCCCGAAAGACTGGACCAGCTCCATAGACATAAGCTGAGGTCCCTTCCCTGCAGCATCTCCTCTCCGGCTCAACGCATCCGCCACCACGTTCGCCTTCCCGGGGTGGTAGTGCATAGTATACTCATAATCTGTCAGGAACTCCACCCAACGCCTTTGTCTGATGTTGAGGTCTTTTTGCGTGTCCACGTATCTCAGGTTCTGGTGGTCGGAGAAGATGTCGCAATGAACCCCGTACAGATAGTGCCGCCAAATCTTCAAGGCGAAGATTACCGCGCCCATCTCCAGATCGTGGACCGGGTAATTTTTCTCGTGAATCTTCAACTGTCGAGAGGCATAAGCTATCACATGCCCGTTCTGCATCAGAACGGCACCCATCCCTTGGTAGGAGGCGTCGGTATACACCTGGAATCCCTCCCTTCCTGACGGAATAGCGAGGATGGGAGCCGAAGTGAGCCGACTCTTCAGCTCCACGAAGGCTGCCTCGCACTGTGGTGTCCAAATAAAAGGGGATTCCTTCTTCGTCAGAGTCGTAAGAGGGAGCGCGATCCGGGAGAATCCCTCTACAAACTTCCGGTAGTACCCGGCAAGTCCCAAGAAGCTCCGTACATCTGTCGTCGTCTTCAATGGTGGCCAATCCTGAACGGCCCGAATCTTGGCCGGGTCTACCGCCAACCCAGCCCCACTGACGATATGGCCCAAGAAGGCCACCTCCTTTAGCCAAAACTGGCATTTGCTGAATTTTGCGTACAGCTGATGCTCCCGTAACCTTTCCAATGTCAAGGCCAGGTGTCGTGCGTGCTCCCCTTCCGTCTTTGAGTAGACAAGGATGTCGTCAATAAAGATGATGACGAATACATCCAAATATTCCTTGAACACCCTGTTCATAAGGCTCGTAAATGCTGATGGTGCATTCGTGAGCCCGAACGGCATCACTGTGAACTCGAACAGTCCGTATCGGCTACTGAAAGCGGTCTTCGGAATGTCCTCTTCTCGGATCCGCAGCTGATAATAACCTGACCTTAAGTCAAGTTTCGAGAAGAAATGTGCTCCCTCCAGCTGGTCGAACAACTCATCGATTCATGGGAGTGGGTAGGTATTCCGAACCGTGAGTCTATTCAGCGCTCGATAGTCTATACACAGGCGGAGACTTTCGTCCTTCTTCTTGACAAACAGCACCGGGGCTCCCCACGGTGAAGAACTTGGCCGGACGAACCCTGCCTCTACAAGTTCCTGCAGCTGACTCCGGAACTCTGCCAACTCCTTCGGGGCCATCCGGTAAGGGGCCCTAGATGCCGGCCTGGCTCCGGGCACTAACTCTATCTGAAAATCCTGCTCTCGACACGGAGGTAGTCCTGGCAATTTCTCTGGGAAGACGTCGACGAAGTCCCGCACCACTGGGATGTCTGTCATGGCCCCCTTGGCCTCCTCTATCTCAAACAGAATCTGGTAGACCTCTTCCCCTGTAGATGGGCCTTAACGGCCTGTACTGAAGATAAAAGCACACAAGAGGCGGATCTTATACCTTCGATGACAATAAACGAGTCTCCATGCCTCACTGTGATCTTCTTCGCTTGGCAATCAATCTGGGCATGGTTCCAGTGCAACCATGTCATGCCCAGGATCAACTCGAAGATTGGCATTCTAAGAATCGTTGCCGCCACTTCGAATGGCTTCCCGCCAATCTCCGCCTCCATGTTGCAGTGGGCAGAGGTGAATAGCTCCGATCCATTAGGTAAACGCACCCTCCTCGTCAGGCCTGTGAACCGTTCTACGCCTTCTATCCCTTCCACGAAAGCCTCTGATACGAACGAGTGCGAAGCACCCGTGTCGAACAATGTGTAGGCGGGTTTGCCGCTGACGAAGACTATACCTGGATCGGTTAAATGTCTTAGGATTCTGTAACTAGTTTCTTCCTATTTAATCATTTTTTTTTTGAGAAGTTCCTAAAAAAAAATTGACAGCAGAGATAATGGAATTTTTATTTAAATAATTTAAAAACTCTTGTCATACCTGTTATGACTTGCTCCGGGTTTCGAGGCTGTGCCAGATCCAAGGCATACACCTGCTCCCTTTCCGGTCTACGATCGCCACCTGGGTATCCACGTCCTCGGCCACGACCCCGGCCTCCGAAGTATGGCGCTGGTGGGGCAGCCTGTGGTGCTGGTGGGGGTGCCCTCCCCATGGGACAGTTCCTCCTAATGTGCCCCACCTGGTGACAATCGAAGCACACTGGCGGTTGATACGCCATTCCCCCGGGTCTCTGTTCGTCCCGCCTCTGAACTGGTGGTGGAGCCATCAACACTGGTCTTCCTATCTCCTGTCTCGCCTCCTGATGAGGCTGGTCTTCTACCCTTCTTCCAGCTGTGATGTCACCCCGCCGCTGATCATTTCGGGCTCCCCGGCTCTGGTCTTCATTTGGCCGCTTCCGGCCCCGAGTAGTAAGCCAATCCGCCTCGATTCTTTTCGCCATCTCCAAAATCCGGGAGATGGGCCCGTCAGATACAAATAGTAAGGTCTCCCTCAGCTCCTCCCGCAGGCCCTTGTAGAACCTTTTCGTATACCCAGCTTCGTCCAACTGATATGAGTCTGCAAACCGGGCTAAATGATCAAACTCTCGGTGGTACTCCACCACCGTCTTGCTCCCTTGCCTCAACTGCAAAAACCTGTCCTCCAGCTCATCTCTGGCTGATTGCGGAACAAAGTGCTCCAATAGCGCGCCCTTGAATTCCTCCCAAGCTATCTCCGCAGCCGTCCTGTCAGCAAAAATCGTATCCAGGGAAGTCTTCCACCACCTCTTAGCATGAGATTCCAAGCAAGACACGACCAAGGGCACCCTTTCCTCCCACGGGCACTTGATCCCAGTCAACATCTCGTACATGATATCTAGCCGCTCCTCTGTCCGGACGGCAGACTCAGTCCCACAGTAGGATGGGGGAGCGAGTCCTCGAAAGATACTCAGCCAGTTGGCCCCCGGGTTTGGCTGCGGAGCCAGAACCTGTTGAGCCCTGAAAGCATCCAAAATGGCTGTCAACGTCTGTCCCACCTCCGACTGTAGGAAAGGAGTAGGGACCGGGGGAGGTGGTGCAACGTCCGGAGTCCGCTGGGCCCCGCCTTGTGGTGTGGGCTGAGCTGGAGGCTGCGAAACAAACTATATTAGTGGGTAATCAGCTCAAATATATGCAAAGTGGACTATTTTACAAGTGATTCCTCCTTAGGGTCTCACCACTGCTTCCGCTGCTAGTTTGTCCGCAAACTAAGCTCGCGCGGGGGTGGACCAGGGGTTGTGGACTGTTACTTTTCGATCGGGGTTTCCCTCTGATACCATTTGTAAGACCCCATTTTTTTTTAATAAAAACACAGGGTCTTATGCCCAGAACCGCCGCTTTGCGGTGACACCTTCTCGCCCGGAAGCGTCATCACCACAAAACGCCGTTTCTGCCGGCCAATTCGATCGCAGCATAGTAACAAAATTAGAGTAATAACATGCGAAGCAAAACTCTAAGTAAAAGTCCACAGAAATATCACATCAAGTAAAATATCTCCACGATGGGAGAGTCCACAAAACCAAGCACTGTAAATAAGGGCTTATGCCCGATACAACAATTCCTCACCACAAGATCTCTCATGTGGAAATAAAATAAACACTACTAGAGTAAGGGCCTCACGGTCCCAGCTGTCTGAACTCCTGTGCTAGACTGCCCTATCTCCAAGCGTGTCGACCTCTGGGGCTGCTCCTCCAATCTGGGCTCCGCGATCCCCTAAATGATGTGGTTCGAAAACCGTTAGTCTAAAAGACTAAGTCCTATCATCCCCCACCCCTTCCCCCATGGCTCCTAGGCACCGAGCGGAGAGGAAGAAAGGGAGGACTTGAAAGTGGAGAGTATATCAAATGCAGGTGACGGTGGACCTAAAACTAGCTATTTATATAGTAACTAAACATATTTGTAAACAAGTAAAGTAGAGTAACCTTAACTTATATGGGTACATATAAGCAAGGGGTCTTTTGCAAGGCTCCCATCGTATAAAGAGTCCCATACCAATTTATACGTTGGGGTGTCGGTTATTAACATCAATATATATATGTAAGGAAAATTAACCTTAATTTATAAACTTGCCCACACAAGCTTATATACCAAGGGGTCGTTTTGCAGGGCCTAATGTATAAGTGTCCCATACCACTTATATTTTAGGTGTCAAAGGTTAAATGAATCGCTTATGCTATGACATGCAAGTGGGTATGATGGATCAAGCAAGTGCAACACACACACCCGACTCTGTGCACACAGACCTTTAGTTCCCCCTTTCTGGAGCCTCACCTCCCAGGATACCTCCGTAGTGGCAGACGGAAGCGGTGGGTTGGGCCTCGCCCACCTCTAAACTAGTATAGCACTACTGGTCAGACCTACCGTACGCCACAGGTCGGAGGATCGAAACCTCCCTCTGATACCATTTGTAAGACCCCATTTTTTTTTTTAATAAAAACACAGGGTCTTATGCCCAGAACCGCCGCTTTGCGGTGACACCTTCTCGCCCGGAAGCGTCATCACCACAAAACGCCGTTTCTGCCGGCCAATTCGATCGCAGCATAGTAACAAAATTAGAGTAATAACATGCGAAGCAAAACTCTAAGTAAAAGTCCACAGAAATATCACATCAAGTAAAATATCTCCACGATGGGAGAGTCCACAAAACCAAGCACTGTAAATAAGGGCTTATGCCCGATACAACAATTCCTCACCACAAGATCTCTCATGTGGAAATAAAATAAACACTACTAGAGTAAGGGCCTCACGGTCCCAGCTGTCTGAACTCCTGTGCTAGACTGCCCTATCTCCAAGCGTGTCGACCTCTGGGGCTGCTCCTCCAATCTGGGCTCCGCGATCCCCTAAATGATGTGGTTCGAAAACCGTTAGTCTAAAAGACTAAGTCCTATCATCCCCCACCCCTTCCCCCATGGCTCCTAGGCACCGAGCGGAGAGGAAGAAAGGGAGGACTTGAAAGTGGAGAGTATATCAAATGCAGGTGATGGTGGACCTAAAACTAGCTATTTATATAGTAACTAAACATATTTGTAAACAAGTAAAGTAGAGTAACCTTAACTTATATGGGTACATATAAGCAAGGGGTCTTTTGCAAGGCTCCCATCGTATAAAGAGTCCCATACCAATTTATACGTTGGGGTGTCGGTTATTAACAACAATATATATATGTAAGGAAAATTAACCTTAATTTATAAACTTGCCCACACAAGCTTATAGACCAAGGGGTCGTTTTGCAGGGCCTAATGTATAAGTGTCCCATACCACTTATATTTTAGGTGTCAAAGGTTAAATGAATCGCTTATGCTATGACATGCAAGTGGGTATGATGGATCAAGCAAGTGCAACACACACACCCGACTCTGTGCACACAGACCTTTAGTTCCCCCTTTCTGGAGCCTCACCTCCCAGGATATCTCCGTAGTGGCAGACGGAAGCGGTGGGTTGGGCCTCGCCCACCTCTAAACCAGTATAGCACTACTGGTCAGACCTATCGTACGCCTCAACGCTGGTGCACTAAGCGGACTCCTGCGTACTCTTGCCGGCTGGCGCACCGGACTTCTGTTGGCGAAGTGCTATCACAACACTTGCCGAGTCAACGTATTGGTGTCTGTGCTAAGATCCTCCAATACCGAAGACCCACCACCTTAATTTCATTCCTTTTATGCACATGCAAATTTACGTACCAACACCGAGCCGAAGCTCACCGGGCCATCCTGCCCTCTTACCACAACGACCGAGCCTATTGCTTGATCATCTAGCCAAAACTACTTCCCGTAACCTCGGGGTGTGTGAGAGTGAAACCCTAATTATTCTAGTTACTCTTGAAGTTTCATTATTCCTATGAGTTGCGTTAGCCCAGGACTGCCCAAGGTATTCCCCGTAAAGGGCTCTCGAAGGCACTAGGAACTACGATGGGATTACGCCCAAAGCTCCCTTTCGCAAGGCACTTATTATTATTGGTTACTACACAAATCTCTCAATCCCTTAGGGTTATAATTGAATTCTAACCCGAGTGTATATGACTCCTTCTTTTCAACGAGGATGAGTGATCCTTTGTCGATCCCGAACCCCACACAACTCTAACCAACCTCCACTACTCATCTACACTTCTGATGACAAACCTAATTCACCTACCAGACTAATGCCCCATTATTCCAACTTCCTAAACTCATTGTGCACTTTAATTTGATTTCTGCTGTTTTTACTAATTGCAGACCTCCCTAAGCTAATATGATGTACTCAATAGGTGATACTCTAAATTCTCCTCCAATAACTCTACAAATTTTACCAGAGGTCTATTATGATAAATATAGTCTAAATTCAGAAAATCATATTTTTCCCAATTAATCTACTATTTATTGAATTTTCCTCAAAAACTAGGTCATAGTCAATTTGAACATGAACCATAAGCTTTTCTCAGGTAATGACCTCCTAAAATTTTTATTCACTAAATAACAGAGAAATATTATTGGTTGCCAATTTTCATAATTTTTCAGATAGTTCTTGACCTCTAAAGGATTTATTAAAATTACTTCCTAAGATCAAATATAATGAAGGAAGTGCCACAAATATGTCTCCAATAATTATGTAAAAATTACTAGGGCTTCATAAGGAACTAGAAACATCATGATGAAGAAATTAAAATTTTTTAGACAATTTAAATGTCATTATTAAATTTACCAAAGTTCCATAGAATTAAATAAGTAAAGAAGCAACTACTAAATATCATTCTTCAAAAATTTCATAAACGTTTTCAGATATGGGTACCATGAATACAAGCCCCTTTGCGAAGTTTCATCAGATTTAATCAAGTATATGTTTCTCCAAAAATTCCTAAGTGAAAATTGTAAAACATGACTTTGTGAATAAAGTACCAAAAATATTCATCCAAAATTTATTATAAAATTTCCAGAGATATATATACCCTAAACAACTACCCATTCAAAAACTCAGCCCTTTTCAGAAAGTTTTGGTATTAGAGCTTATGATTTCAAAGCTAGTGCCCTAAACTAGGGTTATAAATTTAAGGGGTTTAAATTCCTCCAAATGCCCTAAAATTTTAACCACATGACCATAGTAACCATATGGACATCATTCCCAAGTTTCAAGTCCATCCAAGGTCCTTTGACCCCAAATTCTTCAAACCCTAGAAATTTACCCTAAAGGGCCTACCCTAAAATTCTAGGGCTACCCTAGTCCAAACCACTCCAAACTTCATAAGTGAGTGTAAAAAGTCAAATTATATCATTGGCCAAAATTTCAGCCTCTGATGAGGGAATTTGGCCACTCAACCATCAAATAGTGGCTTTTGACCAAAATACCCTTATAAGGTCATATATAGGGTGGGTAAATTACCTATCCTAAACATCTCCAAATGAGCTAAAGTTTTAACCCTATACCTATCATGACATCTAAGACCACCCACCAAAATTTGGGGGAGTTTTAAATTAATTAGGTCACATAATTAAATTAATCATGATTTATTAAATTTTTCTAAAAACTATAGAAACATATTCTCCAAAAATTCTAAATTTTGGAAAGGTTCTAGATATGACTAAGACTTTCTCACTGCCCAAATTTCAACTTGTTTGGACAAGGAATGAAGTGTGGGCACCAAAAATAATTCCTGTTTAGGCCTAGGTATAGGTCCTACCAAAAAGGGTACCCTGGTCTAACCAGTGGCCCAAAAGGGTCCAAGCAATTTTTGCTACAAACTAGACACCCTAAGCTACAATTTTCATGTTGGGCAGATTTCCATTCAGGGTCTCTAAGTATTTTTAAAAATTAAATACGTTAAATACATCTAATGTGACCGAAATGAAATGATATTTATTTAAATCCTAAAGTATCTGATTTGATGCCGCGCGAATCTTGGCGCAGATCGACGGCGCTGGGTTATCGTCCCCGATGAGCCAACGGCCAGGATTGCTTCTTCCTGTGCCGACTTCAAGCGTCTGCCGCCGGCCACCCAGTCCCTTCCCCGGCCGGCCACCGCCACCATCACCTCCGTTGAGGTGGTGGCTATCGCCAGACGGCGGCACAGCCTCCGGAGGGGCGGATTCCGGCGATCCAACCAATAAAATTTTCGGCCGAAAGCCATGAATTTTGCGAATTGGATCGGCCTCAATTGTGCCCGAACCTTGGCCCTAATGAAACCTAAGATCTACCCATGAGAAAAGAGGAGGAGGAGGACCTTGTTGGCGGCCTGGAGACGAGCGGATCTGCGGGTTGACATGGTGGTGGCGCCGCCGATCGAAATTCTGCAATCTCCCAGTAAACTCGCCGGATTTCTTCAGTTAAGGATTGGGAAATTCTTCTCCAAGCTCACTGATGATGTTTAAAACATCAGAGGGGGAGAAGAATGGAAGAAACTGCCATGGCCATCATGGCCATTAAAGGCTTGTTTCGGCCATGATGGTGGAGGCTGTAACAGCCCCTTGACAGCCAGGAAAATGGCTGGAAACTCCTCCCCTTCACTGGAGGAGATGAATGCTGCCATCAATGGGGACCATTGGCCTTTCCTTGGCCAATCTCCTCCTCCAACTCTCTTTCCCCTTTTCTCTCTCCTCCATTAGTATGGAATGAAGCTTTCTCTCTCTTTCCTAGTCACCAAAGCTGACCATGCTGACTCCCCAGCCTATTGGCAGCCCTTTCCACCCATAATATTTCATTATATTGTGGTTAACTTAAAAGGAAAAAGGGGTTGAGCTTGGGTCAGTTTCCCCCTTTGCTAGGTTAATAATGTTGTGATGGGGTCATGGAGTCATGGTGAAGCCCTAATGTCCTTCTAAATTATTGTTTTGAATTTTACTATTTGCAGACCATGGTAGCTTTCATCCTCCTACCTAGGCCCACTTGGTCCCCAAGGTCTTCCTAGGGTTGGTCTTGACCTAGCCTTGCCCAAAATCACCCTTAGGGGGGTCTAGTTGAAATTGGGATGTTACAGACTACTTCTTGGGCTTCTCCTTCTTCTAGGAGATTTGTTCCATTTTGATCTTCAACATTCCCAGATGACGTGGAGGTGGAAACTTTGACGTACTTGGAGTTTCATCTTTAGCGGTCTCATTGAGATCCAGCTGTTCAAGTCGTGCACCTGCATCTTCAAGAATACCACTGGAAGAATTGCTGTTAAGCAAACTTCCTTCATCAAATACAACATTAATTGATTCTTCTACCACTAGGGTTTTCTTATTGAAGACCCTATATGCCCGACTGTGGGAACTATAGCCCATGAATATGCCTTCGAAGCATTTTTCACCAAATTTAGTACGCGGGTACTTCCCATTATTCAGTACATAGCATCTGCAACCAAAGATCCTCAAGTAGGACATGGTTGGTTTCCTGCCTCTCAGAAGCTCATAAGGCATCTTACAATGATGCTTGTTGATCAATGCCCTGGTTTTGTACATGACAAGCTGTATTGACAGCCTCTGCCCAGAAGTATTCTGGGAGAGAAGCGTCTTTCAACATTGTCGTGCAGGCTTCAATGAGAGTTCTATTTCTCCTCTCCGCAACTCCATTTTGCTGAGGAGTGCGCGGGGAGGAAAACTCATGAAAGATACCTTGTTCTTCACAAAACTCTGTCATAGCACCAGATTCAAATTCTGTTCTATGGTCACTTCTGATTTTGACCACTGGGCAGTTAAATTCGTTCTGAACCTGCTTGACAAAACTAGTGAAGATGTCAAACGTATCCGACTTTCATTTTAAGAAGAACACCCATGTAAACCGAGAATGATCATCAACTATCACTAGCGTATAGGACTTGCCTCCCAAGCTATGAACTTGCATTGGACCAAACAAGTCCATATGTAGAAGGTAAAGACATCGGGAAGAGTCTTTGTCTGCAATGCTCTTAAAGGTAGCCCGAGTCTGTTTGCCCATCTGGCATGCAGGACAGGGGCTATCTTTGATGCACTTGATAACGGGAGCATCCCTTACTAAGTTTTTAGAAAACAGCATACTAATTGTTTTGAAATTAATATGTGCCAATCTCTTGTGTCATTGTTCACAAAGAGATGCACTGCCTGTTGCCACAAGGCATACGGGGGTAGATGAATCTAAACTGAGAAAATTTAAGCAGAAGATATTTCTGCTCCTAATGCCTGTTAATACCGTTTCAGAAGAGGCACATAAAATTATCAGACATTTATCCTTGCAGAACTTAACGTCATAACCTTTGTCACATAACTGACTTACACTGATCAGGTTATGGTTTAACCCTTCAACATAAGCCACGTCGGTGATAGAGATTATACCGTTGGAAATCATACCGTAACCTCTGGTCACTCCTCGATCTGACCCTCCAAAGATGACTTTGGGTCAATTCTCGACTGGAGTGTAATCACGCAGTAGGATTCTTATCCCAGTCATATGCCGGGAGCATCAACTGTCCAAGTACCAGATTGGCGTTTTGGTGGCCTTTGTACATTCCTACAAAACAAAATTAATTTCCCTTAGGAACCCAATCGAACTTGGGTCCAAGATTCCTGGTTAGCATACTCCCCCTCGGTTGGTTAACCTTACGAGTGGTCGGCCTCATAGTGCTAACATAGGGAGTCTCGTTATATCTCGGATTAAACCAACAATCCACGGCAAAGTGACCGACTTTGCCACAACACCAACAATCAAATCTGTTGTACCTCTTCCTAGGCTCCTGCCTTACCTTGGGAATGACGGGTACAGCCGGGGCCTTGGATCTGGAGGTGGAGGCCTCATAGTGATTGCAGTCACATGACTTCTTCACCTTCTGTTTCGTCAGTATAACAGGCTTGACTCTTGGTGCCTGCTTTCCATTATGGCCGCTAGAGAATTGACCATAATTTCCCATGTGGATTTCCTCATAAGGTGCCTTGAAGGCACTCTCACCGAAGTTCCGGGAAAAGGTCCAACCATCATATCGGCTCTTTGGCTTTGCAACCGAGGGCCGGAAATGATGACCAAATGTTGATTCAAAGTCATGTTGGTTGCAAGGAAAGCTAGGCTTTCTGAACGCAACAGGACTGAACGGAGCCTTTCCCTTTTCAGCAGCAGAGGCCTTCTTGGTGGCCTTATTCTTCCTCTGGTTCCTGTTTCTCCTGGATGAGGAACCAGATACCCCTACATGCCCCAAGCCAGCTCCTTTGGCCTGAGCAGAGAAGGTATCAACTACTGGAAGAACTGTTTTTGGCAAAGAGAAGCTCTTGACGATCTTCCTTTCTGCCGCAAGTTGTTCTTCCAACTTGTCGACTTCCTCCTGCTTAAGATCAAGGAGCTTAAGAGACTGAATGCTTTGAAGTCAGGTCAAGGTGCTCCTGTCAGAGAGAAATCAAACTTGTGATTTCTTCCCTTAGGGAGACGCTCTCTCCCTTAAGGAATTTCACTTCCTTTTTCTCAACCTTCAATCTCTTACGACACTCCTCGAAAGTGTTGAGCAGAAGCTCATACTTCTCGAGGAGCTCCGCTTCACGGGCCGAAAGGCTATCCTCAGGGTCATCATCCTGAGACTCAGGATCAGATTCAGAGTCGGAGAGAGGGGTGTGAGCTTTTACCTTTCCAGTAAATGGGGGGCATTCTCCTTCTGAGTCGGAGCGACCCACCAGCCCGAAGTAGGCTTCCTCATCATCACTGGAGTCTGAGAAATCAGACTCACTCAGTGTCTTTGGCCTTTTGGCGATGTAGCTCCGCTCTTTCTTCTTATCTCTAGAGGATTTGTGCTCCTCTCCTTTCCCTTTTTCTCTCTTGCCTTGGTAGCAGTCGGCCACGACGTGTCCTGGCTTATTGCATCCAAAACAGATAATGTCAGAGGAGCGATGTTTGTTCGGTTTAGAAGCATACATGTCAGAAGAATAATTTTTCTTCTGATGCCTGAAGGAGGAGCCGTCTTTCTTTCTTTGATTCCTCATCTTGAGGAACTTCTTGAATTCTCGGGTGATGAGTGAGAAATCCTCCTCAGACAACTCTGAGCTGGAGGAGCATGGCTCGGAGTCCTCCTTCTCATCCTTTTTCCTGGCACGGTATGAAACTGCGCCCTTGCCTTTTCTGGAGTGAATGGCTTTTAGAGCCACAGTCTTTTCTTTGGCTGCAGCCTTCTCTGCTTCTTCTTCTGCTTTCCTGGTGTTCAGTTGAAGCTCATAGGACATCAGCTTCCCAAACAGAATTTACGGGTCTGTTTCAGCTAGTCTGCCAAACTCTCGGATGGCGCAGATCTTTGTGTCCTATTCCTTAGTAAGGGACCTAAGGAATTTATCATTAAGTTCACCATCAGTGAACACTCTTCCATATCCTTTGAGGGCATTGACAATCTTGAGGAAGTTCTCGAAGGTGACTCCGATCTCTTCCTTAGGCCCTTGTCTGAAGGCCTCATATTTTTGGTTCAGAAGGGATCTCCGATCATCCCTCACTTCATCAGTGCCCTCCATTAGGATAATCAGGCAATGCTAGATCTCCTTTGCTGTCCTGCAATTGCAGAAGTTCTGCATCATTGAGTCATCGACCGCGCTGACCAGAATGTTCTGCGCCTTCTTGTCAAGTCCCACCAGCACCATCTCGTCCTTGTCCATTTCAGAAAGTTTCTTTGGCACTTTCTTGGTAGGATCTATGGTGGAGACCTTAGTGGGGACATAAGGTCCCTCCTCCACGATCATGAAGAGTCGAGGATCAACTGCTTCCATGTAGAACCTGATCCTTTCCTTCCAGATAGGAAAGTTGAGCCGGGTGCACACTAGGATCTTGCCTGTGAACTTGAGCCCGTCCATAGTAAGATGTTTGCCTTCCTCTTGACACTGGCAGCAGGATTCAACTCAAGGTGTTAACCTTTTTGATGAGTAACCTGCCTCTGATACCACTTGAAAGTCCACCTAGTGTCTACTACCTTCACCTATGGGGGGGGGGGGGGAATAGGTGACGTGCAGCGGTTTTGCGGAATTAAAATTGTACCTGCACACGAAAATAAAACAGCACAGCAAACAGAGTACACAAGCAATTTATAGTGGTTCCCCGATTTGGGTACATCAACTTTCCCCCTTCGACCTATCTCCCAACAAGGGACGACTCGGTCTCTTCACCAACAGGATTGAAATCCAATCCTTACACTATCGGAAGGAACCCTTCCACACGTAGGAGTCAACACTCCCACAACACGGGTTGCACCCAACCCTTACAACTAGGAACCAACGTTCCTTTACAACAAAAGTAAAACTAGAATGTACAAGAGATACAAACTACTTTCGGAGACTAAGGTGTCCCTCTTCGTTTGATGACGTGTTCAAGAAGTCACGAAGAGTCCACAACCCTATATCTCACTTGGAGAGAATCTCCCCGAAACCGACAGCGGCAAGAAGAGCGGCGGCTTGGTTCTCGGGATCGGCGGTGACAACGGTGTGCGGCTGCTGTACTTTGGAGATTCAAACTTCGTAGCAAAGCCAGCGAGGTCTTCCAACGGTCACACTAGGATCGATCGTCTCGATCGATTCGGACGGGAAAAGTTTTCCCGATCAACAAATCAAGAGACAAAGGATCTCCGGTTAGACACGTGAGACGCTATGCTTGGCTAAGCTTCTGTCGACGAGAGATCTGGAATAAACCACGATCAAGACCGGCGATCAACTTGCTCGAGCGGCGACGGCGGCGGCGGAGCGGAAATCACGATCTAGGTCACGTCGCAGCTCGTCTTTTTCTGTGTGTCTTTACTGTTCAAAATACGCGTATATTTATACGGTGGAAATACTCCATTATAACCGTTATGGGTCCCACCTGAAGAAACTCTAACCCCGGTTCAAAATAGCGCCAGCGGCAGAGTCCGGTCCAGCGGGATCCAGAATTCGCCCAAGTCAAAATCGACGAGAATCGAAGGTGAGTCTCGTCGAATCGTCGAGAATCAAAGGTGATTCTCGACGATTCGGCGAGAATCAAAGATGATTCTCGTCGAAGTTGACTTGGTTGCACGCACTGTTTTCGCCGGAAGGAGACGGACGAGAATCAGCTAGTGATTCTCGCCGATTCGGCGAGAATCACTAGTGATTCTCCCCGAATCGGCGAGAATCACTTGATGATTCTCGCCGAATCGGCGAGAATCACTTGGTGATTCTCGTCGATTAACACTTAGACGATTTTTCGTCTACCCTCCCATGGACTGCTCTTTGACCCATCCTTGCTCCTTGTCTGCTCTTGCATGATCACAACCCTGTACTTGAAAATAAGTACACTCCAATAGAGAGAGTGCACGTAGGCCAACACACTGATCTGCTCAACGAGGGATTACGTCATGCAGACCCGTGTATATTGACCTACTGCACACTGACATTGGTGTGCACTTAGCGTGGAATAACTGCAAGCACAACTTCAAATATTTTGTCAAATACATTGTCTATTTACCTTAGCTTGTTCAGGGGCTTCTTCAAATCAGGTACGTTGTGGATACAATACCCAACACACCTGAATAGCGTTATCATTTGAGAGGTAACCATCACACTCATGTGTCACAATCTTTTGTCACCATCTATGACGTACCTTTGAGTGATGGAGTTATTAACGCCAAATATTTTTATCGAGAACCCAGTAGACCTCCTGATGATTTGCATCCTTTAGGAGATATTTGGCATATCCTAATTCTACAACTCACTGTTGATATCTCAGTTAGTCAGTTTGGTGCTTTCTGTACACTTAATAAGTTTTTATACGCCCCGCCCAAAGAGCCTCTAAATAAACAACTCATCCTTAGGGACCTTTACTGCTACAAAACGTATGCATTTTGTCAGTCTGTCACGTCAGTCACTAGTCATTTGCATCTATTGCATAACTTGCCTGATCGTTCTCATATAGTGTCTGAATCTCCTATGTTGTATGATTTGATTCCATCGTATGATTTGCATCATTTGCAGGAGTCTGCAGAATCTTTTCCTCAGCATGTGCATGCACTTTATAAGTCGGTCCGTAAAAAAATTGCATCTAGTAATGATTATAAGGATCGAGCCAACCAACACAGACAGGAACACATCTTTGATGTGGGAGAACAAGTATTCGATCTGAGAGGATCCTGTAAGGACCAGCAAATCAATTAAGTGATCGCTCCCTTATACAGTCGTACATCAGATTGGTACGAACGCATATGAGATTGACATCCCTCATGGTATGGGTATTAGTTGAGTATCCAACGTAGAAGATCTGATTCCTTTCTACGAGGAGCATGTGTATATGGACTCTTCCTCCACATCTCTACGTGAGCCCTCACTTCCTACAACCCCACTACACGAGCCTTCACCTTTCATTGCCCCCACCAGTCCCTCCTTATTACCACTCGCAGAGTTGCGCCATGAGGATCACATTGCACCATCGACGGTTCCAACGACATAGCAGTCAGACGGAAATACATTATTGTTAGACGGAGATACATAACAGCCAAATCCACCTACTTCCACAGACGCCATAATTCAGATCATCGGTCACGAATTCTACACCGCAGGTGGGTGAGATATCGTGCACTATCTTGTCCGTTGGAGAGGTTGGTCTCTACACAATGCTACTTGGATTTCTACAGAGGAGCTCGAGAGACTCGCCATGTGGCTACACAGCGAGTAAGTCCATCTTCACACCGGAGATGAGTGCTTTCAAGCCGGGGGGAGTTGATGGCGCGCCACGACCGATACATGTGTATTCCTTTAGGAGGCAGTGTTCCGCTCCCTAGTCGGACGATCCGAGTCTGTGGTTGCGCCCGGATGGTCAATCCGAGTCAATTTCATATTTTGGTTTTTATGATTTCAGTTGTATTTAACGCCCTATTGGATAAGGTGCATTGCTTTGAATCAAATTGTCGACAGTTCGAGTCTCAGCCGGCGCGCGCCTCTGTTTTTATTTTATTTTATTTGACCTCTTGCGCAAATTTAGTCTCACATCGTGGCCTCAAGCCATATATTCGGGTATAAATTAGAGGAACGAGAAATATTGTTAGGAAATTAACTAATATCGGGCGGGCTACACCACGGGCATGCGGCTCCAGCGACCGGGTTATATGGCAACGTCTGGCTACCCTATTAATTCAATAATTTTTAACAACAAGTTTAGGACAGCCATAGTAGGTTTAGGAGACCTACAAAAAGTAGAGAGAGGGAGCAATTTAATTGAGCGAGATCAGATGACTAATGATTAATGTAGCTAAATCCGATGATCAAGATGACTTCAATGAATTTATATTTTATGGCCATCATATGTCTTTATATGATAGAGATATATTTCTATACATGTATGTATGTATACAATAATATATTTATATAAGTAGTGTTATATATAAAGAAAACCATAACCCTACAACAGTATTGCAGGTCTTGAGTTCTAAACTCAGCAGCCTTAGCTCCACGATTAAATCATTTTATATTTTCTTATATATGACACTTATTTTAATTTAACAAAATAATTAAAAATAATACTAAATATTAGCAACAAATTTATAATTCCTTACTCTTTTAAAAAGGATAAAATACCTTGGTAATAATATTTACTAAATAGAAAGGAAAAAATTACTTGATAATATTAGTTATGACCAAATTAGCTAGAATTTTTTTCCTAAATTCTTTGCAAATTAAATTTAGAAAGGAATTTGACTATAATTCGTGCTAATTACAAATTTTCTTGTAGTGATATAGGTTTAGGACAACCTTCTATTCTAGGTTTAGGAGACATACGAAAATGTGGAGAGTGAGAGAGAGCAGGTTAAAGACTTCAGATTCGACGGTGATTGGATTATTGAGACAGATCTATGGCTTATATTATATCATGGAATTTTAAACTCATGTTATTCGCAGACCAAAATATTTCTTTATATATGGTGCAGATACAAACATACACATACACACACAAACATATATATATATATATCTTTACCACTATAAGGGAAGTATAAACTTATGAGTTCGAAATTAGAATAGTCATCTGATCATGTGTTGATAATTTTGCCACCGTACGATCGAGCTTAATAAAATCACACCCTCTCTCCGCATTTTACTATGTGTTGGACCCCTAGTAAGATTTGAGCTAGGTTCACTAAGTTAGGATCAAATGACCCAATATGTATAGTCAGGGTCATGGTTGTGTCCTAGAGTCTAGGCCAAGTCCTTAGAATCAACATCACATGGACCAGCTATCAACAAGACTGTCAGAGACTCAAGACTTAGAGTTTTTCTAACGATCAAGTAAAATGAGTTCGACGTTCGTCGAACTTAGGTCGACGATAGTCGTGCTCAGCTCGACGATCTCAGAGTAAATTCTCTGAGCTGAGCTCGACGAACTTGGTACTCAGGTCGACGAACTTTGGACACTATACTTCAACACTTCAAGATCAGAAAACATCTATTTATTCTAAGTCCAGAGTCAAACTTTGGTCGACGAACTTGATTCTCAGCTCGACGAACAGTGACCACAATAGCTAGAGTTATCCAACAGTTAAGTGGTTCTCAGCTCGACGAAACCAATTCTTAGGTCGACGAATTCTGGATACTTCACTTCAACACCTTCATCCAGAAGCATCTGAAGTTATTCTAAGTCCAGAAATATTTTGCTGAACTTCAGTCGACGAAACCAGATATCAATTCGACGAACTCCATACACAGAAAAGGCAAAGTTTCTAGAGAATATAGTTCTGCTCTCAGCTCGACGATCTTGGAACTCAGCTTGACGAACAGAAGTCATCTGGTCGACAAACTCAGCAACTCAGCTCGACGAACTGTGAACTCAGCTCGACGATTTCTGTTATCAGTTCGACGAATCCAGACTTAGTTATTTTCCATCCTTCTGTCCCCTTCTTACTGCAATAATTCCTGAGTAATTAATGCTCAAATATTCTCTAGAATATAACCGTTAGACAGATCATTGATTATGGTCTTCTCCAGGATTATTGTCTGCCGGTTTTCCATGGGACAGTTGGGGAAATAATTCAATGTCGTTTATTCTCAAGGCCATCAGCATTGATTGCAGAGGATTTCAAAATTTCAAATGACCATTTTTGACAGGAAATATAAAAGAGATTTTCTCTCTTCTTCCTGTAAGAAGAGAGATAGACAGACAGATAGAACAAGATACACAATACAAAGGGACGACATATACAGAAAATAGTCAGTCTAAAACAAGAGATTCATTGCTGTCTGTCAACATAGAATTTCGATACAATAAGAAGCCATATTCCTGAAGAAGAAGAAAACCTAATCAAAATCAAGAGTCTTCTATCTTCAATACTCCAGGATACTTCAAAGGACAACTACATCACTATCTGTCAAAGAAGTTCCTGAACAGCTGCTGATCAAGGATGTACTACTGAAGGCCTATCACCCTGCAGCAAGGCTTCTTCTACCTGAACCATTCTATATCTCAGGGGGAGCCTGTGCTAAAATCAAATATCCACCAGTCTTCTCAGTTGTATATTGAGAAAGAGAAGACACAATCATCTCTCACCCCCACTGTATAAAGGGTTATAACTCCCTTCAAAAGTTATTCCTGGTTGCAAGTCACCTGATCAAAAGACTTGAGGATTGGTTTTTGAGCACCTGATCAAAAGCTCATTGGTGTCAGACACCTGATCAAAAATCTAAGTGGATTCCTACCAGGGTGGTAGAAGAGTGGATGTACCCAAGTTTAGGGGAACCACTATAAATTCTTGTGTTGTCTGGATTGCTCTTTTCTTTTGTTTTTGTGCTGTGGATGTTTGTTAGGATTGTTGTTTTAATTTTGTTCCTGCACTAGATTAAACTAGAAGAAAGTTTTATAAACCCTGAATACTCTATTCACGACCCCCTCTAGAGTATTCCTGATCTAACAGCTTACTTTCAATTGGTATCAGAGCTTGGATTCCTTGGTGTACATAAGCTAACCCTTGAACCAAAGATCCTGTGTTAGATCAGATTTCATCTTTTATCTTTTTTTTTATTTAGACTATATACACAGCAATAACACAAAACAAAGACTATGCAAGCACCAGACCTCCAGTTTGCAACCTAAATAGGTTTGCCATCTGGAAGGCAAGAATCAAATTGTATATGAACTCTATTGATGAAGATATCTACAATTCCATCTTGATAGGTCCTCCTCAAGCCACTGCTTCTACATCTATAGCAGCCTCAAGCACAAATGCAGTTCCACCACCTGAGTGGACTGAGGCTCAGAAGAAGGCCAAGGTTGTTGATGCCAAGGCAATGAACATACTAGCACAGACTATGTCAGATGATATCTTCCAAAAGGTTGTTGAATGCACTTCAGCCAAAGCCATCTGGGATTCCCTAAACAAAATGGTGGCTGGATCAGCAGATGAAAGAAATGATAGGAGATCCAACCTCATATCCTTATATGAGAATTTCAAGAAAGAGGAAGCTGAGTCAGTAGCTGACATGTATAATAGGTTAAGCTCAATCATCAATGAGCTAAAAACCTTGGACAAATACATCACCCTCACTGAGGTGAATGATAAAATCCTAATGTGCTTCCCAAGCTCATGGGATTCAAGGATCTGGCCTATCAAGGAAGCCAAAATCCTGAATGAGATTTCCACTGAATCTCTTTTAGGTAAGTTAAAGTCCTATGAACAGCTGATCAAGTCCAGGGAGGCAGCTGAGCAAAGAACACCTCCTCCAGCTAGAAAAGAACACAGCATAGCATTCAAAACTGCTGATGAGACAGAGACTCCCTCAACAAATGAAGAACTAATGAGTTTATTTGCCAAAAGATTCTACAAAATGGCAAGAAACGATTTCAGGAGGAAGTCATCAAGGCAGGATGACAAGCCTAGATATGATAAGACACCAACCAAAGAAGTTGTGTGTTTTGGATGCAGGAAGCCTGGGCACTTCATCTCTGAGTGTCCAGAGAATCAGAAGAAAGACAAGAGAAGAGAGAAAGATACCAGAAAACAGCACACCAGTAGACCTTCTTCCAGCAAATACAAGAAGAAGAAGGGTTTTGTGGCTGAAACCTAGAGTGAGACTGAAGAATAATCAACATCTTCTAGTTCCAGTGAAGATGAGGAAGAGGCAAGGGCCAAGGAGGTTTGCCTCATGGCAATTGATTCTTCCAGGAGCCATTCAGAAGAAGAGGACTCAGACAATGAAGCAGTTTCAGATTCTAAAGCTGACAAGATATTGTCTTCTTTTGATTACAGTTCTGATTATTTTAAATTTGATTTTAAAACAATGTGTATAGACTTAATAAACTCAGAAAAGGAGATTAAAACTCTTAAGGAAAAATTAGGAAACCTAGAGAATGTCAACTCTGAAAACAATAGGTTAAAAGATGAATTAACCTTAGCTAATGAACAAATAATAATGTTAAAGACTGAACTTTGTGAGGCTAAACAACTTGATGAAACTCTTAATGGAAGAAGCCTCAAGCTGATGGACATCACAAGCACTGTAAATGCTAGACTCAATGGCAAGCTAGGCTTGGGTGCTTCATCAAGTTTGCCCCCCATCCTTAGGAAAAACATACTGACAACCCCAATCAAATTTGTTTCTGCTAAGTGGAAAGAGAAAATAAACCATAAACAAACAATAGAAAATGTTCCCAAATCAACAAGTCTGAAAACCAAAAATCAGAAAACCTTAAGTAAAAATAAGGTTCGGCATAATTCGTCGAACTTAGATCGACGAAATGCAGCCAGTTCGTCGAACCCAGATCGACGAACTCTGAACAAAAACTATAGTTATAATTATTCGTCTAACTGCGATCGACAAACTCTGTATGGTTTGTCGAGCAGAGGTCGATGAATATTGGGCACAGAAAATGAATACATTCATTCTCTGGGCAGAGATCGACGATCTCAACAAAATTCGTCGAACTCTGGTCGACGAACTCACAGAAATTCGTCGAACCCAGAAAGACTTAACCAAAACTTTAATTATAATAGAAACTTAAATAATTCCAGGAAAGCTTTTAATCCACTAGGTGATCGGGTCATAACACATAGGAGATATCACCCTCTAGGATATAAATCCCAACCAGAATATTCTGTTATTTCCAGCTTTTCATACCAGCAAAACAAAGGATCCAAGGTAACCTGGGTCAAGAACAATTAATTGTATTTCACTGCAGGTGAAGAGTTGTCCAGCAAATTATCAAACATGGTACCTGGACAGTGGTTGCTCCAAACATATGACTGGCAGTAAGGGCATCTTACACAAATACAGGTCCAAGCTTGGCCAAAGGTTATCTTTGGGGATTCCAAATGTGGCCGGTCAGAAGGTTTTGGAGAAGTGAAGATTGGAGCTATTACTTTCAAGAAAGTAACATATGTCAGAGGACTCAAGCATAACCTAATCTTTATAAGTCAGTTATGTGATGAAGGTTATTAGGTACATTTCAATTCATCTTCTTGTACTATTGCTAATAAAGAAAACCAAACAGTTTTAATTGGAAATAGACGAGGAAACATTTACTTAGTTGATTTTCTATCTGCCAATTCTGATATCTGTTTACTTAATTTAATTAGTAACCAGAATGATTTATGACATAAAAGACTAGGTCATGTTAATATGAAAAACATTGCTAGGCTATCTAAAGACAACCTTGTTAGAGGTTTACCTTCTAGTCCCTACAAGAAGGAAGGTCTCTGCAGGGCTTGTCAACTAGGCAAGCAAACTAAATCTAGTTTTAAATCTGTAAATAAAAGTGATTCACCTAGGATTTTGTATTTGCTACATATGGATCTCTTTGGACCCATTGCTGTATAAAGCATAGGAGGGAAATCCTACACCTTAGTTATTGTGGATGACTTCTCCAGATTCACTTGGGTATCTTTTCTGAGATCTAAGTCAGATACCTTTAAGGTTCTTATAGATTTTCTCTGGACCATACAGATTGAGTTCTCTACTCACGTTGCATTGATTAGAAGTGATCATGGCACAGAGTTTGAGACTCTTCTTATGCATGAGTTCTGTTAGAAGGAAGGTATCAGGCATTACTTCTCAGCTCCTATAACTGCTCAACAAAATGGGGTAGCTGAAAGGAAAAATAGGACACTCATTGAAGCTGCAGGTACATTACTTGCAGATGCTTACATGCCCCTAACCTTTTGGGCAGAGGCTGTGAGCACAGCAAATTATGTCCTGAACAGGAGTTTAATTCACAAACTAAAAAATAGGACTCCCTATGAATTACTTATAGGGAAGAAACCTAAAATCAACTATTTTAAAGTATTTGGATGTATATGTTATATTCACAACAACAACAAAAGATAAATTAGAAAGTTTGAGGATAAGGATGAAGAGGGAATTTTTCTAAGATATTCCCAAGTAAGCAAAGCCTATAGAGTTTTTAACAAATCATCTCTAAAAATTGAAGAGTCTATTCATGTTACATTTGATGAAGCTAACATGTCTTGCAAGGAGAAAGAGATTTCTACCAATAGCACTTTGCAGGTACCTCACTTATGTGAGAATTTTTATGGACTAAACCTTACCCAACAGGTTCCAACACATCCTTCTCCATAAGTCAATGAAGATAGTGAATATGAAGGCACTGAAGGGATTAATATTCCCTCAACAACAAACATAATTCCACAAGAGGAATTAGTTCCTAATATTGTTGCAGAACCAACTCCACCCACTGATTTTGTCACACTACGGGATCACCCCAGATCTCAAGTGATTGGAGACATATCAGTAGGTGTACAGACAAGGTATCAACTCAACCAAGATTTGATGCAAACTTGTTTTCTCTCTCAGGTTAAACCTCTATCCATCCATGATGCAGAGCAAGATCCCCACTAGATCATTGCAATGCAAGAGGAACTAAACCAATTTGAGAGATGTAGAGTTTGAGATTTGGTTCCAAAACCCCTAGACTATCCAGTCATTGGAACCAAATGGGTATACAAAAATAAATTGGATGCCCAAGGTACAATAGTGAGGAATAAGGCTAGGATCGTTGCTTAAGGATACAGGCAAGAGGAAGGAATAGATTATGACCAAACCTTTACACCTGTGGCAAGGTTGGAGGCAATCAGAATATTTCCGGCCTATGCAGCCTACAAGAGATTCAAGGTGTATCAAATGGATGTGAAGATTGCATTCCTCAATAGAGTTCTTAAAGAAGAGGTTTATGTTGAACAACCTCCAGGTTTTGTCTCTCCAACTCACCCTTATCATGTTTTCAATTTGCATAAAGCTCTTTATGGTCTCAAGCAAGCTCCAAGAGCTTGGTATGAGAGCCTAGCCAGTTTTTTGATATAGCATAAATTCATTAGAGGCATAGTAGATAGAACACTTTTCACTAGACATCATAAGGATCAAATATTGTTAGTGCAAATATATGTGGATGACATCATATTTGGGTCTACTGATTCCAAATTATGCAAGAGGTTCTCTGACCTCATGCATTCAAAATTTCAAATGAGTAGCATGGGTGAGCTTTCCTACTTCCTTGGTCTCCAAGTAAAGCAGTTGCCTGATGGCATCTTCATCTCTCAAGCTAAGTATGCTAAAGAGCTTATAAAGAAGTTTGGGATGGCTGATGCTTCATCAAAGAAAACACCTATGGCTACTAATGCTATGATTGACTCTGATGCACATGGGAAACCTGTGGATCAAAAATTATATAAGGGCATTGTTGGGTCCCTACTATATCTAACAGCAAGCGGACCTGATTTCATGTTTGTCACATGTCTTTGTGCTAGGTTCCAAGTGAACCCTAAAGAATCTCATCTAATTTTCTTAAAAAGAATTTTGAGATATATAAAGGTTGTCCTAGTCTAGGCCTATGGTATCCTGCTGAGTTAGAATTTGATTTAACTGGTTTTTCAGATGCTGACTTTGTTGGATGCAGAGTTGATAGAAAAAGCACCTCAGAGACTTGTCAGTTCCTTGGTATGAGGTTGGTATCTTGGTTTTGTAAGAAATAGTCTTCTGTATCCACCTCAACTGCTGAAGCAGAATATATTGCAGCAGACAGTTGTTGTTCTCAGATGCTGTGGATCCAAAACCAACTCCTAGACTATGGTCTCAACTTAAATAATTCAACTCTCTTTTGTGATAACACAAGTGCTATAGCAATATCACAAAATCCAGTCCATCACAGTAGGACTAAGTATATAGACATTAGACATCACTTCATTAGAGAGTGTGTAGACAAAAATAAAATTAATCTTGTCTATATTTACACTGATTTGCAAAGAGCTGATATATTCACCAAACCTCTAGATGAGAGAAATCACATATTCTTTATAAATCAGCTTGGAATGATTAATGAAGAAGATTTTGTTTAGTTTCTGTCTGCACTCGACGAATTTTCCAGAGTTCGTCGAACGGAGCTCGACGAACGAGGGAAAGTTCGGGAGATATTCGTCGAATGAAGGTCGACGAACTCTTTGTGAGTGAAGTTGTTTTCGTCGAACAGAGATCGACGAATCCACTTCAGAAAACTTTCGTCGAACGGAGCTCGACGAAATGTCTTCAACTCTTCCAGCTGAGCTCAACGAATTATTTCACTATCAATTATTTCGTCGATCTCAGGTCGAAGAATTTCTTATTTTTCATGGAACGGAGTTTGTCGATTCATATTCCAGATAATCTTATAACTAGGTTTTCTTTTACCTCCGTCCCGCGCTTTTTGTTCCCTTTGCACTTGATCGCCGTTTCTCTCTTTTGCAGGTGATTTCATGGCGATTCAAGCAGGAGCCCTAGCCGCAATGACGTTTGACACAGGATTTGATGTCGACTTCGACTCATTTCAACACTCTGATCCAATTTTTCTGAACATTCTGACTCTATTGGAAGAACAGAATTTGAAAAACCTGATGACAACAAGAATAAAGCTGGCTGGAACAGAAATTAGAGAATGGGTTTATACTTCATCTACATCAGAGAAAAACACAATGACAGGAGCAATCACGGGTAATGCCGTTTCTTTAACTCCCGCAGTTTTGACTGAAATTTTTGATTTGATAAATGGAGAAGAAGAACTGGATATAGATACTGTAGAATATGATATGATGTTAAGTCAGATGGATTATGCTGGAGATAACCCAAATAAGCTGTTGAAGAAGCACCTATCTGCAGAATATAAGTTTCTGGCAGATATAGTGGGAAAGGTCTTGTTGGGCAAGCACACTGCCCATGACTACATAACCAGGCATCAATTTTTGGTCATGTGTGCAGTGGTCAATAAGAAGAAAGTGGATTGGGCACAGATCCTCTTTGATCTGATAAGGAAAAAGAATAATAAGAAAGAAGTTTGCTTTGGAAGGATCCTGGGGATCTTCCTGAAGGAGAAGGCTGCTGAATCTCTGGTCTCACAGACCATATTCATAAATGCCAGCAAAAGGCTCACCTGTGCCTTATTTGGCAGGTGGGAGAGGACCATAACTAAGCCATGCAAGGCTTCAACCTCTTCCACCCCAGCTTCTGAAAGCACAAGGGTTGTTAGAGCCACTCCCCACCCTGCTGAAGAGATCATCCCCACACCTCCATCCCTTCCAGCAACTCAACAACAATCACCCTCCATAGTTCATACTCCATCTCTTCAACCACATCCACAACTCCAACAACAACTCCAACAAGTTCATGTTCCTACTACAGTTTCATCTTCTGCCCCCTCTCCACCCCTAGATCTTACCAACATCCCCTCATCTCCTATTCAGGACTATCATCAACCCTCCCCTTCTCCAACACCACCTTCATCTCCTCTTCCATCACACTTATCCTCCATAACATCCTTCAATCTCCTGACATCTCCTCCCAATTCACCTCCTCCTCCACATCCATCCACTCAGGATGTCCACATGCCAAATGTCCCTCCTCCATCCTCACCACAATCTAACATCCCTCCAACTGTTTCCACCTCAACACCATCTGCCACTCCGACACTAGATCCCTCCACCATTTCATCTGTCCTTAATCTCATCACACCCCTCCTCAAAACTCTAATAGTAGAGGCATTACACCTCTTGCTACTTCCATTTCCTCTTTTCTGCTCAAATATCCGCCCTTTCTGCTGCCCCCTCTTCATTTAGGGGCCTGACTCCAGTTATTACTGAAACCAGGCAGGGGGAGATGCTTGATGAAGAAGCTGCAGCAGCTCAAGTAGCAGCATTCTCAGTTTGAGTTTCAGCAGCTCCAGCTCCAGTAGATGCAGAGGCAGCAGCAACAACAGTAGATACAGAGCTTACAGATACAGATTTAATTGATTTAATTCAATTTATTAAGACTGACATGATATGGAAGATGATATGGAAGATGCAGTCCCAGAAGAGTTAATTACTACTGGTGATTTCATTTTAATTCCCATAGTAGATTTGGTTAATTTGTTAAGCATTTTTGATACTGCATACTTGAGATTCTTTCCAACAGAGTATACTAAGCCATCTTTGGATATTATCCCATACACCTCTCCAATAATCCCTAAAGTGGCTAAGCAGCTTAAGGACAATTTTGCTTCTCAAGAGGTTCCTACTTCACCTCTTCCTAAAGTTGTTTCCCCAATTGTCTCTTCCCCTTCAGTCCCAACTTTTGTAATGGATGACTCACCCTTGCCTAATCTGGATGAGTTAATCAGGGCTGACATTGAAGAAGAAAATAAGGCAGCTGCTGAAAGCACTGTCATAGTTATTTCTCCAGCTCCTCTTGAAATTTCTCTTCCAGCTCCAGCTCCAGCATCTACTCCAGCTCCATCCCAAGTTGTGAAACCCATTATATCTGATGAAACACTGAAAAAGCTAGATGCTTTATATGATAATCCACAGGAAGAAGTGATGATGATGATGAGGATGATGAGGACTCTGATGAGGATGCTAAGAAAAAGAATAAGCCAGTATCTAAAAAGAGAAAAGCTCCTCCTCCTCCTGCTCCTAAGCCAAATTCAGCCAATGACACTCCCTACTATATTGTCTAGAAGATAACTCCATATAAAGGGATGCCAACTTGGATGTGGTTATCCAAAAATGAATAGAAAGAGAGCAAGAAAAGCAGAAGATACTCTCCTCCTTCATCTCAAAAATACAGAAAAGATCCACCTCCTCCTCCTCCTCCAGCTGTTGGTGCCTCAGGCACAACTTCCCAAAGATCTACCCAATTCCAAACATATCAGAGACATCAAGGGAGATCTTCCTCTGAAAGCAACCTGTAACACCCCCTATCCGTCGCATAGCATATAACAGTAGGTCCGGCCAGGGCCCGACGCCATATACCACAGACAGACCGGGTGGTTACTCAATGTAAATCATCCAACTAATCATAACATCCTACACAGAGCATTCTAGCGAAAGTAATTTTATAAGTTGCAATTAAAAGAACCCAGCACCAAGAATGAATGTCCACTAAACTCCAAATAGGAATGTAGTACATACACAAGTACAGGCATTAAGGCCTTACAAGATGGTTTACTTCAAATTACATGTTTTACAAACCACGACACGCAGGCCGATCATACATGAGTAAAAGCAAGTAAACACTCCAATTAGGCCTTCAAGGGCCGGCTTCGCAATTTGGGCTTTAGCCCGCTATTGACCGCTTGGTCCAGCAGCACCTGCAAGCAACAAAACCACCGCACGGTGGCAAACAAAAGGCAACGGTCAGCAATGCTGACCAAATTATAATGATCCCGCCCCCAACTCCGGGCGGCGATGCTCCTTCCCTGCATTTATTACCATAACAAGCAGTGTATAAAATATATATTTCATCACATGCGTAGGCTCGCACGGCCACACACCCCGTGCTCTCAAGGCAGATTCTCGGTGATCACAGTCTAAGTCTGTCGACTCACCACCATCCCTTTGGACTGCCAAACAATGAACAATTTGTCTTCCCGTCATGTGTCACGGTAATTAAAACCATAGACCGCCGAAGACCCTCATCTATGCCAACGACAAGTGCCACGTAACCTTAGGTCTCTTTAACCGAACGACATAGAATGGGTACGGTTCCATCTAACCCGTGCTCACATCGCAGCAGTAATTTAAACCATATACGCGGGTGAATCTTCTCCCGAGTCCCGTTTCCATCACAATTCACATAACCCGGTTATGTTTCAAGTTGGCTCTCAGGCCACCAAGTTGGCAAGATCACGCATCCGCCAAGTTTTTCGGGTGCACCTTTGGGTTAATCCCCAAGGCTCCCTGTTGCAATCTAACACGTAGAAAACCCAAAAAAACAAACAATCGCACGGAGTCTTCTCCGGCATTTATGCAATGCAACATCACCGATCCGGACCAACATGTCCGAGTAGACTTCACACATCATGCCTATGTCCGTTCTCGAATACGGACTCTAAACAACGGGGACTTTACATATCTACCCGAAGGAACGCCTCCAACTCACCGCAAACTCGCGAGAGCGGGCTTCCTATGCAAAGAAGGAGAGCTTCACATGCTCAAGAAGAGAATCGTTACCCTAGCGTTCTTCCTCGGCGCCATGGAAATGTACGCGGATGAAAAGCACCGCACTCTCTTTGCCTCCGTAGATCTGAAGTCGGCTCGCGATTTGGAGCTTCGAAGCTCCTCCAATGGCCGGATCTAAGCTTCTTCTTCCTCCTTTGCTCTCCTCTCTATCTTGACTTAGAAAGAGAACCACTCAAAAGAAATAAGTGTTTCAAGGGTCCAATCCCGTGTATATGCCATCAGGAACAACCCCCAGCCGTTGGATCCCAAATTAAAGAAACGAACGACCTTGATTCGGGCCTGAAATATTAAAACTAGGCCGAACACGGCCTGCGACACGCCCGTGTCCAGGGCCGTGTCCCCCATTTGCCATCAAAATCGACGCGCCTAGAACAACACACGGGCATCCGACACGCCCGTGTTCGACCTGACACGCCCGTGTACCAACTGACACGTTCGTGTGGTCGGTCGTGTGCCTCCATCGACACAGCCTCGAAAACAACCCGAGACTCACACAGGTATTGGACACGCCCGTGTCCTAACCCTTGTCTAACTCGAACACGCCTGGGCTCCAGGCCGTGTTCACTGTCTCGATACGTCGTCGAGCGAAGTTCGTCGACTGCCTGACACGGCCTTGGACACGCCTGTGTCCTAGACCGTGTGCCTTGTCTCGACACTTCGTCGAGCAAAATTCGTCGACTCCCCGGGCCGATCGTCGACACGGGCTCGACACGCCCTGAGACACGGGCTCGACACGCCCGTGTCTCAGGCCGTGTTCTCTGCTCGACGATCGTCGACTCCAAAATCGTCGACCACTCGACCAAATCGTCGACTCCAGCTAGACACGCCCTGGGACACGCCCGTGTCGCAGGCCGTGTGCCCCCTGCCAGAATCCAATTTTGGCCCAAAACGCCTCCCGTCGCTCTTTTGAGTTTCGGGGCGTTACAGCTCTCCCCCTCTTAAAAGAATTTCGTCCTCAAAATTTCATAAAGGAAAGACGAGTACCAAAATTAAATTGTACCTGAGCGGAACAACTCCGGATACTCGTCAAGCATAGTCTGCTCTTGTTCCCAAGAGAGCTCCTCACGACCGTAATTGTCCCATCGGATCTTGACCATCCTGATCTCTTTATTGCACAGCCGCATGACTTCCGAGTCTTCGATACGCACGGGCTTGACTTTTGTCGTCAACCCACTATCCACCGGCACTTGATCAACCGCGATCACTTGCGAAAGCTCTTGCACCGCCTTCCGTAGCACCAAAATATGGAATACATCATGTAAACCACTAAGCTCCACTGAAAGCTTCAACCGATAGGCTGCTTCACCAACCCGCTCCAGAACCTCAAACGGCCCAAGATACCTCGGGCTTAGCTTTTTCAATCGCCGCACCCGCGAGACACCCTTGAACGGCTTGATCTTTAAGTACACCCAGTCACCCACAGCGAACTCCACGTTCCTGTGCTTGACATTATAGTACTTCACTTGCCGGTCCTGAGCGATAAGCAACCTCTCCCGAATGGTTCGCACCAACGAAGTAGCATCCTCCACTTCTAATCGCTTATATAACTTTGACTCACCCGTTTCTAGCCAAGACAACGGCGTGCGACATCTTCTACCATATAGGGCCTCGAAGGGCACCTTTTGAATACTCGCCTGGTATCTATTGTTGTACGCAAACTCCAACAAATAAAGATTGTCTTCCCATTGCTTTCCAAAGTCCAAGACACACATGCGGAGCATGTCTTCCATAGTTCTATTGACTCTCTCGGTCTGCCTGTCCGTTTGCTGATGGAAGGCTGTGCTGAATTTTAACTTTGTTCCCAACATTTGCTGCACTAGCCTCCAATCATTGGACGTGAACCACCCATCTCGGTCACTCACGATGCTGCGGGGCACACCGTGAAGCCGTACTATATTTTCCACATATTGTTTTGCCAATTTTCCACCGGATCATCCTTCCTATGTGGAATGAAATGCGACACCTTTGTTAGCCGATCTACGACCACCCAAATGACGTCGTTCCCCTTTTACGACCATGGCAACCCGTGCACAAAGTCCATAGAGATGTCGTCGAATTTCCACTCCGGAATAGGCAAGGACTTCAGAAATCCTCCCGACTTTTGGCATTCGCCTTCACCAAGGCGCAAGTTTGGCACTTCGCCACATAGAGCGCCACATACTTCTTCAAACCCGGCCACCAAAACAGTTTCTTTATATCGCGGTACATCTTCGTGCTCCCAGTGTGAATCGAGTACTTGGTATGGTGTGCCTCGTACAACAATTCCACCCACAAATTGCCCACACTTGGGATGCACAAACGCCCGTCTTTCCAAAGCAATCCGTCCTCCACAACAAATTGAGAATTTGACCCATCCAGAGCCTCTACCATGAACTGCTTCATATGGACATCCAAATCCAAAGCCTGCCGAATCCGATCAGCCTGGTCATATTGGACTTCAGTCCAATTCAGTACTGCTTCAACACTTGATTGCTTATCTACACAAACTATCTCCAATGCCTCCAACTCCCGAACCAACAGCTCGTCATGGATCGACAACCAATTGGCTTAAGCTGGGGCCCGGCGACTCAACGCGTCCGCAACCGCATTCCCTTTACCAGGCACGTAGTGGATCTTGAATGTATAGTCCCCCAGGAACTCCATCCTTCTACGTTGTCGCATATTCAGATCTTTCTGATCAATCAAATACTTCAGGCTCTTGTGATCGGTGTAGATATCAATCTTCACACCGTACAAATAGTGTCTCCACAGCTTCAAGGCAAAAATCACGGCCGCTAACTCCAAGTCATGGACCGGATAATTCCTCTCGTGCACTTTCAGCTGTCTCGAGCCATAAGCTATCACACTTCCGTGTTGCAGTAGCACACAACCCAAACCGATGCCCGAAGCATCGCTATGAATCTCATAACCTTCGGTCCCACATGGCGAACTCAGCATAGGCGTCGTGGTCAACCGACATTTCAACTCCTCAAAAGCTCGCGCACACTCCGACATCCAAACGAACTTCTGCTCCTTCCTCGTCAAAGTAGTGAGAGGTAACACTATCCGCGAGAAGTTCTCTACGAAGCGCCTATAATAGCCGGCTAGCCCCAGAAAGCTCCGGACTTCCGTTACCGTAGAAAGCTCAGGCCACTCCTGTATCGCAACAATCTTTGCCGGATCCACTGCAATATCTTCTCCACTCACTATATGACCGAGGAACGCCACTGAGGATAACCAAAACTCGCACTTCGAGAACTTGGCATACAATTGATTCCTCCTTAGCGTCTCCAAAACCAAATGAAGATGCTTGAAGTGATCTTCCTCACTCTGCGAGTACACCAAAATATCGTCGATGAAGACGATCACAAAATGGTCCAAGTACTCCCTGAAGGTCCTGTTCATCAGATCCATGAACACTGACGGCGCATTGGTCAGCCCAAACGGCATAACCGTAAACTCGTAATGCCTGTATCTCGTACTGAACGCTGTCTTCGGGATATCACTCTCCCTTATTCACAGCTGATAGTACCCGGACTTGAGATCCAACTTTGAGTACACCGTCGACCCGACCAACTGATCAAAAAGGTCATTGAGCCGTGGAATCGGGTACTTGTTCTTTTCCGTCAACTTGTTGAGCTCCCGATAATCAATACATAGCCTCAAGCTTCCGTCCTTCTTCTTAACAAAGAGGACCGGCGCGCTCCAAGGCGAAGAACTTGGGCGCACATACCCTTGCTCCAACAACTCTTGCAGTTGAACCTTCATCTCCTCCATTTCCTTAGGCGCTAGCCGATACGGAGATCGTGACACAGGCTTTGCACCTGGCACTAGCTCAATCGTAAAATCTATCTCCCGCTGAGGCGGGGCTCCAGGAAGATCTGCAGGGAACACATTAGGGTACTCAGCTACCACTGATATACTATCCAACACGGGCCTCGGCTTTGCAACCTCCATTAGTGTAAAGAACAGTTATGCACCGACACGAACTGCCTTCAACACCTGAAGAGGAGACATCAACGTCTTGCTCGACCCCTTTAAGCCCGTAAAAGTCGTCTCATGACTTGCTCCCAACTTGACTTCCTTGCTACCGCAATCAATATGGGCCTGCTGCTCCGAGAGCCAGTCCATGCCAAATATAACGTCGAACTACACCAACGGAAGTAACGACGCTTGCAGATCGAACTCCTGATTCCCAATACGAATCTTAACACCGCAGATTCTATCCGCGCGCATCGAACACCCATTGGGCAACAACACATCCAACTTATCCTTCGCCATCGAAGAAGGGACTCCGATGCATGATATAAATCCTTCGGACAAGAAGGAGTGTGAAGCTCCTGTATCAAAGAGTGCTCTTGCCGGATTTTCACAAATCAAAACAAATCCTAAACAAGCAGTGGTAAGGTAACACGTGCATAACAAGTATTTAAAGAAATTAACTTGCTATAAATTAAACCATATCTGTCACCACATCCGTCTGTTTGATGGCCTCTTGTTGGTCAAGATTATAAACCCTTGGTTGGGTCGGAGCATAATGAGACACGGTTGACTCCACCGCCTTGCCCATCTCTTCATAAGTTGCCCCCGGCTTCCTTTCGGACTTGGGACGTCCGCTCCAACAGTCACGAGCAAAGTGTCCCGGCTTCCCACAAGTAAAACACGCACCCGGGGTCCGACCCGTAGTAGCCCCAGAAGCACCCGAAGAGGGAGCTGGACCCAAAGTCCAATGCTTCTTGAAGAATCTTTGATAGCCGGACTTTGAAGTAGTCGGCACTTTGAACCCAGACTTCTTCTCACCCACGTTCTTCTTCGCTTGAACATTATTCATGTCCTTCTCCAAGGACTGGGCCGTGTTGACCAAGGTCAAGAAACCCTGCGTCATCGGCCCCGAGAGTAGTAACCTCAACTCATATCTCAACCCTTCGTAGAATCGATTCGTCTTGCGCTCCTCATCCGCGATGGTGGAGCTAGCATATCGACTCAAACGAGTAAACTCGTGGAGATTCATCCACACTACTGTCCCCTTGTACCAACTTCAGGAACTCGTTCTCCAATGCTATCCTCTGCGCCGAAGGGAGGTATCTAGCCAAGAACAATCTCGAGAACTCCTCCATCGAGACATCAACAAGTTGCCTACCTCTCAATAGGTGCAGCTCCAATCCTTCCCACCACAATCTCGCTTCACCGTCCAAAAGGAACGTAGCAATGGTGGTCAATTGCCACTCCTCCGTCTCTATTGCTGTCATGACTCTCTTCACCCTGGAGAGCTAGTCTTCAGCTTGAGATGGGGTTCCCAACCCCGAGAATACCGGAGGATTAAAGCTCATGACATGTTTGAGTTGTCTCTTGGTTGCCCTCCTTGGCACCAACGGCTCCACTACTACCTGCTCCACCGCAGGAGCGGGCTGCTGCATTTGCCTTGCAGGCTGCGCATTCATCATGGCCAACACTGCTTCGGCCACCAATCGTATGGTCTCAGCCGATGGAGGTGTTGCAGGAGCAACATCTGGTGCACTACTAGCCTCAGAAACTCGACGTTCCGACGACCCAGCACCACTTCTGGTCACCTATAGTGGTACAAAACACCGTTAAGCGACCAAATAAAATTGTAAACAGCAATTATAGGAACACACAGGTTCCCCAAACACATGTATTTTCATTCCTAAGTGGACATTCATGGGTTCTTTTACTGTTATAACGATGACGCACACACATGTGCTCACCACCCCTTAAAAAGAATTCGCCCACGAATTCATTTTAAGCCTGACCGAAACCAGTAGTCTGATAGCAAATTGTAACACCCCTATCCGTCGCATAGCATATAGCAGTAGGTCCGGTCGGGGCCCGACGCCATATACCACAGACAGACCGGGTGGTTACTCTATGGAAACCATCCAACTAATCATAACGTCCTACACAGAGCATTCTAGCGGAAGCAATTTTATAAGTTGCAATTAAAAGAACCCAACACCAAGCATGAATGTCCACTAAACACCAAATAAGAATGTAGTACATACACAAGTACAGGCCTTAAGGCCTTACAAAATGGTTTACTTCAAATTACATGTTTTACAAACCACGGCACGCAGGCCGGTTATACATGAGTAAAAGCAAGTAAACACTCCAATTAGGCCTTCAAGGGTCGGCTTCGCAATTTGGGCTTTAGCCCGCTATTGACCGCTTGGTCCAGCAGCACCTGCAAGCAACAAAACCACCGCACGGTGGCAAACAAAAGGCAACGGTCAGCAATGCTGACCAAATTATAACGATCCTGCCCCCAACTCGGGGCGGCGATGCTCCTTCCCTGTATTTATTAGCATAACAAGCAGTGTATAAAATATACATTTCATCACAGGCGTAGGCTCGCACGGCCACACACCCCATGCTCTCAGGGCACATTCTCGGTGATCACAGTCTAAGTCTGCCGACTCACCACCATCCCTTTGGACGACCAAACAATGAGCAATTTGTCTTCCCGGCATGGGTCACGGTAATTAAAACCATAGACCGCCGAAGACCCTCATCTATGCCAACGGCAAGTGCCACATAACCTTAGGTCTCTTTTACCGAACGACATAGAACGGGTACGGTTCCATCTAACCCGTGCTCACATCGCAGCGGTAATTTAAACCCTATGCGCAGGTCAAACTTCTCCCGAGTCTCGTTTCCATCACAATTCACATAACCCGGTTATGTTTCAAGTTGGCTCTCAGGCCACCAAATTGGCAAGATCACGCATCTGCCCAGTTTTCCGGGTGCACCTTTGGGTTAATCCCCAAGGCTCCCTGTTGCAATCTACCATGTAGAAAACCCCAAAAAAACAAACAATCGCATGGAGTCTTCTCTTGCATTTATGCAATGCAACATCACCGATCCGGACCAACATGTCCTGGTAGGCTTCACACATCATGCCTATGTCCGTTCTCGAATACGGACTTTAAACAACGGGGACTTTACATATCTACCCGAAGGAACACCTCCAACTCACCGCAAACTCGCGAGAGCGGGCTTCCTATGTAAAGAAGGATAGCTTCACATGCTCAAGAAGAGAATCGTTACCCTAGCGTTCTTCCTCGGCGCCATGGAAATGTAAGCGGATGAAAAGCACCGCACTCTTTTTGCCTCCGTAGATCTGAAGTCGGCTCGTGATTTGGAGCTTCGAAGCTCCTCCAATGACCGGATCTAAGCTTCTTCTTCCTCCTTTGCTCTCCTCTCTCTCTTGACTTAGAAAGATAACCACTCAAAAGAAATGAGGGTTTCAAGGATCCAATCCTGTGTATATCCCATCAGGAACAACCCCCAGCCGTTGGATCCCAAATTAAAGAAACGAACGGCCTTGATTCGGGCCTGAAATATTAAAACTAGGCCGAACACGGCCTGCGACACGCCCGTGTCCAGGGCCGTGTGCCCCATTCGCCGTCAAAATTGACGTGCCTGGAAAAACACACGGGCATCCGAATCTCCCGTGTTCGACCTGACACGCCCATGTACCAACTGACACGGCCGTGTGGTCGGCCGTGTGCCTCCATCGACACAGCCCCGAAAACAACCCGAGACTCACACGGGTATTGGAAACGCCCGTGTCCTAACCCGTGTCTAACTCGAACACGCCCGTGTCCTAACCCGTGTCTAACTCGAACACGCCTGGGCTCCAGGCTGTTTTCACTGTCTCGACACTTCATCGAGCGAAGTTCGTCGACTGCCTGACAGGGCCTTGGACACGCCCGTATCCTAGGCCGCGTGCCTTGTCTCGACACTTCATCGAGCAAAATTCGTCGACTCCCCGGGCCGATCGTCGATACAGGCTTGACACGCCCGTGTCTCAGGCCGTGTTCTCTGCTCGACCATCGTCGACTCCAAAATCGTCGACCACTCGACCAAATCGTCGACTCCAGCTAGACACGCCCGTGTCCTAGGCCGTGTGCCCCCTGCCAGAATCCAATTTTGGCCCAAAACGCCTCCCGTCGCTCTTTTGAGTTTCGGGGCGTTACACAACCAGCATAAGCATTACTCTTCAGGCAAGCAACATCAATTTCAACATCAACCACAGCAGTAACATCAACCACAGCAGCAGCATCAACAACAGCTATCATTCACGGCAGATCAGAAAGCTGAAAGTCCTAAAACACCAAATTCTCCTCCTTTTTCTTTTGAAGATCCTGAAACAGCTAATACAGCTAGAATGGCCAGGTTCCAAGAACTTGTTGGCCTTTCTATGATTAACAAGGCCAAATATGAAGGAAAAGATCCTTCTGGGTATTCCACAATGTCTAAGTACAGGAAAGAAGAGCTTAAGAGGTTTGAGAAAGCAAACAAGTTTTTCAATGTTGATGACTACATGAAGTTGCACCCAGAAGCAGTTGTCCCCAGAGCCACATCTTTGAAGATTATAGGGGCTGTTGATATGACCATGACAAAAGTGCAAGCTTCAGATCCAAACAGAGAAATTGTCTTTACCAAGCCTGGATATAAAGGTAAAGAAGTAATTCCCAAAGAGAAGAAACAAAAGAAGTAATTCTGAACTGCTTTACTTCTGTTATGTTCTTATAACTGCTTTCTATTTCTGAACAAAGCTTATGTACATATATATATCTGCTGCATGTGTTATTGATCTCTGTCAGATATATGCTTTCTTGCCTTGTGATTTTCAATTTTGATTTGAGTCTACAATTAGTTACATCACCCAAATAGGGGGAGATTGTTGGATCCCTAGTAAGATTTGGGCTAGGTTCACTAAGTTAGTATCAAATGACCCACAATGTATAGCCAGGGTCATGATTGTGTCCTAGAGTCTAAGCCAAATCCTTAGAATCAACGTCACATGGACCAGCTATCAACAAGACTGTCAGGGACTCAAGACTTAGAGTTTTTCTAAAGACCAAGTAAAATGAGTTCGACGTTCGTCGAACTCAGGTCGACGATAGTCGTGCTCAGCTCGACGATCTCAGAGTAAATTCTTTGAGCTGAGCTCGACGAACTTGGTACTCAGGTCGACGAACTTTGAACACTATACTTCAACACTTCAAGATCAGAAAACATCTATTTATTCTAAGTCCAGAGTCAGACTTTGCTCGACGAACTTGATTCTCAGCTCGACGAACTGTGACCACAATAGCTAGAGTTATCCAGCAGCAGTTAAGTGATTCTCAGCTCGACGAAACCAATTCTTAGGTCGACGAATTCTGGATACTTCACTTCAACACCTTCATCTAGAAGCATCTGAAGTTATTCTAAGTCCAGAAATATTTTGCTGAACTTCAGTCGACGAAACCAGATATCAATTCGACGAACTCCATACACAGAAAAGGCAAAGTTTCTAGAGAATATAGTTCTGCTCTCACCTCGACGATCTTGGAACTCAGCTCGACGAACAGAAGTCATCTGGTCGACGAACTCAGCAACTCAGCTCGACGAACTGTGAACTCAGCTCCACGATTTCTGTTATCAGCTCGACGAATCCAGACTTAGTTAGTTTTCATCCTTCTGTCCCCTTCTTACTGCAATAATTCCTGAGTAATTAATGCTCAAATATTCTCTGGAATATAACCGTTAGATAGATCATTGATTATGGTCTTCTCCAGTATTATTGCCTGTCGTGTTTTCATGGGACAGTTGGGGAAATAATTCAATGTCGTTTATTCTCAAGGCCGTCAGCATTGATTGCAGAGGATTTCAATATTTCAAAAGATCATTTTTGACAGGAAATATAAAAGAGATTTTCTCTTTTCTTCTTGTAAAAAGAAAGATAGACAGACAAATAGAATAAGATACACAATACAGAGAGACGACATATACAGAAAATAGTCAGTCTGAAACAAGAGATTCATTGCTGTCTGTCAACCTAGAATTCTGATACAACAAGAAGCCATATTCCTGAAGATCATCAGCTATCTTAAGAAGAAGAACACATAATTAAAATCAAGAGTCTTCTGTCTTCAATACTCCAGGATACTTCAAAGGACAACTACATCACTATCTGTCAAAGAAGTTCCTGAACAACTACTGATCAAGGCTGTACTACTGAAGGCCTATCACCCTGCAACAAGTTTTCTTCTACCTGAACCATTCTATATCTCAGGGGGAGCCTGTGCTAAAATCAAATATCCACCAGTCTTCTCAGTTGTATATTGAGAAAGAGAAGACATAATCATCTCTCACCCCCCCCCCCCACTGTATAAAGGGTTATAACTCCCTTCAAAAGTTATTCTTGGTTGCAAGTCACCCGATCAAAAGATTTGAGGATTGGTTTTTGAGCACCTGATCAAAAGCTCATTGGTGTCAGGCAGCTGATCAAAAATCTGAGTGGATTCCTACCAGGGTGGTAGAAGAGTGGATGTACCCAAGTTTAGGGGAACCACTATAAATTCTTGTGTTGTCTGTATTGCTCTTTTCTTTTGTTTTTGTGTTGTGCCTGTTTGTTAGGATAGCTGTTTTAATTTTGTTCCTGCAGTAGATTAAATTAGAAGAAAATTTTATAAACCCTGAATACTCTATTCACACCCCCCCTTCTAGAGTATTCCTGATCTAACAACTCACTTTCACTATGTCTCTTAAACCTACACTAGGGTGTCCTAAACGGCTAAACCTATGTAAAATTATGATTTATTCCTTATAAAACGCATAACATACTTCAAGCGCGGATTAGCCACACAGCCCGCTGCCAGCCCCTAAAATTAAACCACTACCAGCCCCTAAAAGTAGCCCACTATCAGCCCGCTAAAAGCAGCCCGCCTGGTCTGCCTGCTGAGAAGGATTCAAACAAGACATCCTGCATGTCTTTTAAACGCAAGCAATTTAATTTAGTCGGATATGTATATATATATATATATATATATATATATATATATATATATATATATATATATATATATATATAGTTAATTTTTTTAATATAAAATTTTTTAAATAATTTAATATGTTTTTTTATCATCAAATGAATTTTATAATAAAATTTTTTGTAATTGTGTATTTTTTCTCATAAGAATTTTCTATATTGAAGAAAAAGGAAAACAAATTAAATAATAAAATTAAAAAATAATTATCGTGCCACGAGACGAGTACTGTTGCGCAGAGCATGGAGGGCCCCACATACACGGCACGACAAAACTCGGCCCACAGCGGGGTGCTCGGTCCGCCCCCGCAGGGGCTCCCCCTATCCCCTACCCCTTCCCCCCACCCTCGCCACCCCCACCACCCCGCGGGCTTTCGCCCGCCCCCGTGGTTCTTAATACTTATATTTTTTTATCATGTAATTTTTTAAAATTGTTTAAGATTTAAAAAATATTGTATTTATATTTTTTTATTATGAAATATTTTTTATTATATAATTATTTATATTATTAATATAATTTTCCTATTATAAAATTTCTTCATTATTATTTTTCGGATTTTTATAGCTATGCCTACATTTTTAGAATAAATGAACCCAATTTTTTTAAAAAATTGAAGAATCCAATTTTTAAAAACCTGCATGCACGCATCCTATTTTAAAAAGAGCAATGTTAAGTGTTGAATCACAAAATCACGGGTTTAACGAGAAGTTCGGACCTGGGCTATAGCTCGTCTTTACTTCTCTCATACGGGCGTCTCAACCAAGGATTTAGAGTTCAAAAATCTTCCCGCATGAATAACCTCAAACAGACCCCGTGCAACGAGGACGTTCTGTCACACTCCCGGAAGATCTTAGATTGCTTCCCCTCCCAATTCAATGCTGGACCGAGCACCTTTGGAGAGCAAGGGAACTCCTGACCACCTACCCAGAAATCACGGTGAATGATGAGCTGAAGTTCCTGCCAACCAAAGCTAGTCAGGGGAGAGAAAAACTCCAAGAGAGGTCCTCTCCAAAGGTGCCCTTGAGGGTCTATTTATAATTTTTTGAGGATGCTCTGCCAATAGCGAGATCCCTCCTGTTGATTACTGTTAAATACAGCCCAAAGTGATCTGCCAACAGCGAAACTCCGATATTTGGAGGAGCTAATGACAGACCAGAATCGAATTATTGGAAAATGAAAATTGGAAAATGAATATCCACCAATGGCGAGTCGGCGCACCTCATCCCACTCTCCTCGGTGGTGAATGCCCAATGAGACTGAGCACTCACCACTTGCCCTGCCGGCGAGTTCCCGATAAGCTGGGCACTCGCAACCCTGTCTCTCGCCTACGGTCAAAACATCAATCTGCAGGCTCTGCTCGTCAATTAATATACTGGAGAAGCAACGAGTACTTGATGAAACTGAGCACTTGCTCCATGCCTTGGGGTTAGCTGGGCCCATTCGACAAATACGAGGTTGTACATTAAATGCAAAACTATGTTGACTATGTAAAAACCACGATTAAGAGCAAACCCAAAAAACTTATGTGCAAACCAAAATATTAGGTGCAAACCAATTATATATATATATAAAAAAAATTCAGTCCATAAGTTCATGTTAATTAGTACAAAGTTCATGATATTTAATACAAAATATGAGTCTTTTTTGACAAAATTTGATACTAAATTTTGAGTTTCAAAACACCATTGTGAGTTTTCAAGCATTCAACCTGCACAAAGATAAAAATTTATGTCAGTATAGATAATTCCGGGTTATAAAATAAAATATGTAAAATATACGCACCATAACATTCAGCACCAATATTATGGGGCCTGATTCCAGCCGTAATATAGAGACACTGCAATTTACAATATAAAAAATATAAGTATATTATTATACAAACAAACCCATTTTAAACCTAAGCTCTCATTTGATTTCAATCCAAAAAAAAAAAAGTTACCCGAGCTGTCACGGTTTGCAAAATGGGGATGTATGTTATTCAGGGCTTGTCTACATATCAGTGCTTTCCTAATATAATTTCATACTGGTCCAAGATTATGACAAATATAAATTATGATTATGAAACTCCGTGTGCTATTGAAATGTAAATTTTATCAAATTTTTGGACAAAGTTTTGGCAAAAGAAAGAAAGTGATACCTTTAGAACTAATTTATGACATAGTAACCGTCTCATTTGCAATAAATTTGTCTCATTGCGCCGCACTTTTTTCCGATATCTTCTCCAAATTGATATTATTGGAGGTAATTTAAAACCATCACGCAATTACAATTGAACGAAATAATTCTCATTTAGAAACCCAATGAAAAAATATCTAGTTTCAACAACACTATCTAAAATTACAGTTGACAAAAAACTACAATTTACAATAGAAAAAAATATCAGTATATTATTATACAAACAGCCCATTTAAAACCTAAACTCTCATTTGATTTCAATCCAAAAAAAAGTTACATGAGCACTTACGGTTTGGTTTGCAAAATGACATGTATGTTATCCAATGCTTGTTTACATATCAGTGTTTTCCTAATATAATTTCAAGCTGGTCCAAGATTATGACAAATATAAATTATAATGGTGAAACTCCATATGCTATTAGAAAGTAAATTTTAACAAATTTTTGGCAAAAAAAGGTGGTACCTTTAGAACTAATTTATGGCATAGTAACTGCCTCATTTGTAATAAATTTGTCTCATTATGCCGCACTTTTTTCCTAATATCTTCTCCAAATTGATATTATTGGAGGTAATTTAAAACCTTCACACAATTGCAACTGAACGAAATGATACACATTTATAAAACCAATGAAAAACATATCTAATTTCAACAACACTATCTAAAATAGTACACAAGTTTTCAATAATACGGTTGAAAAAGAGATGATACCTCCATCTAATTGTTGTTGGGGAGAGACTATATCGATGGACAATTCTCAATTGTGTGATTTGTTCTCCATTAAGCTACAAAGATATAACGTAGCAAGCCACTGTTAACAATTTCAAGAATATTTTTTGGAATAACAAGCAACTGTTACCACTCTTTTGGAAGAGTATTTCCAATCGGCAAAAACTGAACCATAAACAACAATGAAGAAATCCACCTAATCCATTGTTAACAACCCTAAATCCACTGATATTGTAAATGCGAGCACTGCAAGTGGGTTTCTTACCCTTGTGAAACCGGTGCCAGCATTTTCGCGAACGTTTGCCACCGGAATTGGACTGTGTGCCACCGGATACCACCGAAATCGGACCGTATACCACTGGATGCCACTGGCGCCATTGTTTTCGTGAACTGGGAAAAGGGGGAGATTTGGGAATGTGAAGGGCTTCACGAGGGAACTCGCAAAAGGGGACGCCGACGTACCTTGAATTCCTAGCAGGAGGGAGATTAAGGCTTCGTTTGGGGGGACTTATTTTCACCGGTCAAGCTGTCATGACCGCATGAATCGGGACTTATTTTAAGTCTCGATTCATGCGGTCATGACCGCTTGACCGGTGAAATTAAGTCCCCACAAACGGAGCCTAAATGTCCAATGAAATTGTGGATGACGGGCTGCACCTCTTCTTCTCCTTACAGCAACGGAAAAAATAACTGCGAGAATAAATCCTAACCTCACGGGTAAAATCGCAAAATAGCTACACCTATAGAATGTGAATAAATAAGAAATATTAAATTAAAGTTCTTTCCCAGATTTACACATAACCCTATGTGCAGATAACAGTGCTCTTAAAAAAACATGTAGAAGTTTTATTTAAAAAAACATATGCGTACGATTCCGTTTTTTAAATTATTTTATTCTGTTTTTTTTTTTTTTAAGTGCACAAAGCTTAGTCCCACGTCGGTTAAAATCGAGGTAATTTCGGGTATAAATAAGTATGAGGCAGACAAGATTAAAATTTGGGAAATATGTATTATTGAAATGTAGTGTTATTTCAAATGACTGCGATTAGAGGTTGAGCGGTAGTAATTTTGTATTTATAATGATACATACGGATGTAAATTACTTCGGCTGCCTGAACAGGCCCGGAGAACGAACCGGTAAATCGAGGTTTTAAGAACCGGATCGGAGAACGAACCGGTAAGTTTAAAAGTTCAAGGTTGGATCGGTCAGATCGGGGTTGAAACGTGATGTTAGATAATAACCTATTATGTAATATTAGTCATAAATTCATAACATATTACATATCATCTAAAATATCAAATTGAGCACAAATATTACTAAATAATATAATTATAATATATGAAAAATGATAGGTAATATTAAATGTTGTAACAAAAATCTAATAATATTAAATATTTTTTTAAAAATTTATATTTTTATCTAACTTAAATAATATTGTAACTAAGTTTTAATTAATTAATAACAATATATATTTATACTTAATTTAATAATATATATTTATATTTATATTATAAAGTATATTTATCACAAAAAAGATGTTATATAAATAATAGTTTTGTTTTTAACAACAAGAAACAGTTCCTACAGTGGTACATACGGATGTAAATTAGTATACATCCTAGAGTGGTACATACTTAATTTAGTAATTTTGTTTTTATAATGGTACATACGAATGTAAATTAGTTCGACTGCATGAAATGTGGAGGCAAATCGAGGTTTTAAGAACCGGACCGAAGAACGAATCGGTAAGTTCAAAGGTTCAAGATCCGATCGGTTGGACCGGTCAGATCGGGGTTGAACCGTGATGTTAGATAATAACCTATTATGTAATATTAGTCATAAATTCATAACATATTACATATTATCTAAAATATCAAATTGAGCACAAATATTACAAAATAATATAATTATAATATAAATAAAATCGAGGTTTTAAGAACCGGACCGGAGAACGAACCGGTAAGTTCAAAGGTTCAAGGTCCGATCGGTTGGATCGGTCAGATCGGGGTTGAAACGTGATGTTAGATAATAACCTATTATGTAATATTAGTCATAAATTCATAACATATTACATATCTAAAATATCAAATTGAGCACAAATATTACTAAATAATATAATTATAATATAAATAAAATGAAAAATGATAGGTAATAATAAATGTTGTAACAAAAATCTAATAATATTAAATATTTTTTAAAAATTTATATTTTTATCTAGCTTAAATAATATTGTAACTAAGTTTTAATTAATTAATAACAATATATATTTATACTTAATTTAATAATATATTTATATTTATATTATAAAGTATATTTATCATAAAAAAGATGTTATATAAATAATAGTTTTGTTTTTAACAACAAGAAACAGTTCCTAGAGTGGTACATACGGATGTAAATTAGTATACATCCTAGAGTGGTACATACTTAATTTAGTAATTTTGTTTTTATAATGGTACATACGGATGTAAATTAGTTTGGCTGCATGAAATGTGGAGGCAAACCGAGGTTTTAAGAACTGGACCGAAGAACGAACCGGTAAGTTCAAAGGTTCAAGGTCCGATCGGTTGGACCGGTCAGATCGGGGTTGAACCGTGATGTTAGATAATAACCTATTATGTAATATTAGTCATAAATTCATAACATATTACATATCATCTAAAATATCAAATTGAGCACAAATATTACTAAATAATATAATTATAATATAAATAAAATCAAGGTTTTAAGAATCGGACCGGAGAACGAACCGGTAAGTTCAAAGGTTCAAGGTCCGATCGGTTGGATCGGTCAGATCAGGGTTGAACCGTGATGTTAGATAATAACCTATTATGTAATATTAGTCATAAATTCATAACATAGTACATATCATCTAAAATATCAAATTGAGCACAAATATTACTAAATAATATAATTATAATATAAATAAAATGAAAAATGATATGTAATAATAAATGTTGTAACAAAAATCTAATAATATTAAATATTTTTTTAAAAATTTATATTTTTATCTAGCTTAAATAATATTGTAACTAAGTTTTAATTAATTAATAACAATATATATTTATACTTAATTTAATAATATATATTTATATTTATATTATAAAGTATATTTTTCATAAAAAAGATGTTATATAAATAATAGTGTTGTTTTTAACAACAAGAAACAGTTCCTAGAGTGGTTATGATTTTTTCTTTAATAGGATATGTTCCGGGTTCAAATCTTTGCAAAGCCCTTTCATTTTTATAAGAAAAAAAATCCGAAATTTTTTGTGATTGTCCCGCCCGGTTGCCAAATAACCGGCCTGGTTTCCGGTTAACCTGTCCAACCATCCGGTTAACCGGTTCCTGGCCGGTTCTTGGCTGAGGTGGTTTAAAACTCTAGACCGGACCTCCTAGTTAACCGGTCGGCGGTCCGACCGGTTGGACCGGCCGGTCCAGTCTGATTTTTAAAACGTGGGGCAAACAATATTAAAATTTAATGTTTTTCTAAATGGCTATGATTTGTCCTTGAGCACACTTTTTTAAAATTTAAAAAGATAAAATTGTAATTTCATATTGTAGGATAAAAGTTCTATTAAATTTATAGGTTCCGGCCACTATAATTCTAGATTTAGGAGACTTACAAAAATGTAGACGAACGATCCTAATTCGCTTGTATTATCAAACGGCTGAGATATTATAATCTAACCAGATCAGACGGTTCATATTTATTTGATGGGCGTCAACATTACGCCGGTGTTACACCGCAAATTCTAATTGGTTTTTGATGTTTTTGTATATATAATACGAGTGACAGTGCACGGGACGCACCCATTCTCCGCCCGACAGTACCTAGTCTACGACGAGCGAGCCCGCCGCCCCGGGCGATTCTTAATATTTTTCATATCATGTAATTTTCTTAATATAAATTTTTTATCATTACATATTTTTTGTATTTTAAAATTATTATCTTTTTTATATTTAAAAAGTTAAACATAAAAACAAAAACTTTAAATATGTATATGTAAAAAACGGATGGTCAAGATTGATTTGAAGGATCTCGGATGTTACACCATGCAATCACAACGGCCAACGATATTTCTTTGTATATATGTATAGATATATATACATAATATATATACTGTTAGCGCGCACTAAAAGTGATATATAGTGCGATTTGTGTATTTTGGGATTTGGACCCCTAAATGTATCTTATTTGAAAATGTGATCAACATTAAAGTTGTAGATCTCGATGAGATCTACAACTTTCATGTTAATCACCTTTTGATTTGAAGTCGTTTAGGTTATCGATTTAGGCCCCAAAAAATGTGACGACGAAAATTTGTATGGACGACACGTTGCAGAAGTGACATTTTTCGGGTCCCGAATTGGGGGTCTAAACAGCTTTAAATCCAAAAGTGATCAACATGGAAAATATCGATGTGGATTAGATCTACAACTTTCATGTTGATCATTTTTTTCAAATGAGAAACATTTGGAGCTAAAAATCCCCAAACAACTCATATATATAATGCATATATGTCAGAATAACATATATAAGGTCAACTTTTTTAAGTCTAAAAAAGCTTGAGCTAGTTCTCCTACAATATATGTCGAAATTAAACAAATAATATATGTATTTTGTAACCAAGAATGAGATCTAAAACTTTCATGTTGAACATTCTTTCAAAATTTGCACGGTTTGGCCGGAATCTCGTCAGAAAGATTATTGGCACGAAATTAATATAATAATAATAAATTTCAAAATTCGAGTCAGCAATCTTTCGGGCCAAATTCTGGCTAAACCGTGCAAATTTTGAAAAAAATGTTCAACATAAAAGTTGTAGATCTCGTTAATTACTACAAAATGCATATATTATTTACTTAATTCCGACATATATTATGGGAGAATCAACTCAAATTTTTAAAAACTTAAAAAGCTTGAACTTATATATATATATATATATATATATATATATATATATATATATATATATATATATATATATATATATATATATATATATATATCATTATTATATAAAGCAATATATCATTCTTCAAGCACACCGCGTTTTCAATATTAACCGCACGATCATCCTTAATCAAAGGTCACAGATCCTCCATCCAAACAAATGCCACGGATCGCCGTATGTGAGTGCAACTGAAACCCTCCTTATTCTCATTCGTCTTGATGCCTCCTCACGATCATGCGACTCTTCCCCCTTTCGCCCAAGGTTCTCCTTCAGCTTTCACTTTGGAGCTCTTCGCATACTCACAACAATGCCTCCTTTACTTCGGAGCCCTAACGACAACCGATTGCATCGAAAGGAGATGGCTTGAGCCGACACTCTTCTTCGACGACAACGGTTGGAAGACGTCAAAGACATCCTTGGACGGGTTGCTAGCCTCTTCTCCATGATTTGTCGCCTTGCAATTTTAGGGTTTTCCCCCACGTTCTCTCCTGCTTTGATGGCAACGCCTGTAAGACCCCCCCCCTCCCGGATCCCAAAACACGGCACGAAGGGGGTCTTATGCCTAGAACAGTCGCCTTGCAGTAGCATTAGCACACGGGCTAACCTGTACCACAAGACACCTATTCCGCCGGCTACAACCAATATCAATATAAACATGTCAACCCAACCATAATATAAGCAAAAAGAAGTCAAATCCACACTAAGTATATATGTCCAAATGCATCAAATAAGAGAAGCTAAAACATGTTTCTACAATATCAGAGTACAACTATAAAATTGCCCAAACGGGCTACATCAAAATCTCACAACACTCACATTCATAACCGACGGTAGCGACGACACCGTCACATCAGGCCCTGTCGTTCTGGCCTGGCTGTCCCGCTGCAACGTCTGCGGCTGCTCTACCTGCGGGGTGACCTCCTAAAAAGGAAGACGTAGCAACCGTTAGTCGAAAAGACTAAGTGGCTTCACATCCGCTCTCCCGACGACTCCTCGGCACCGGGTGGAGAAAGGAACAAGGGTACAAGTATAATACAAGTAGTAAAGCATGTACAAGCAGGTGGTAATAGTACATGAATAACAACATTATAAACTAGCAGTTCTACTTGAATAACAATATTACAAACTAGCAGTTCTACTTGAGCAATTAGTAAATCAACAAGTACAAGTAACTACAGTAGGAAAGTAACTTAACTTATAAGGATGCACATACAAGCTTATAAGTTAAGGATCCGATTACATAAAAGTAACTCATCGTATAAGAGTGTCCATACAAACTTATACGATGAGGGTCTTATTTGTGCAATGCTATGTAATGGTATGTATGCTATGCAATGACTCACTCATGATCACACACATGCAATTGCTATGTCGACACAAACTATAGTTCCCACTATTCGAGCAGGTAGCTAACCTCTCAGGCATCATCCTCCATGGCCAGGCGGTGATAGTAGAGCGGACATCTCTACTACTAGGCGGGTATCCACACTACTTCACCTAGGCCTCCGTACGCCTCAACGCTAAGAACACAACATCGGAGCCCATGCGTACTATGGCTTAGCGGGGTCTCGGGTAGATGTGCACCGAGAACACAGCCTGAACTGGCCTGGTGTGTCCCGAAAGGGGCCTCGGAAGAAGGCACGAGGACACAGCCCAATCGTTCACTTGGCACTGAAGGGGCCTCAGGAAGTGAACACCGAGGACACAGCCCAACCGCCCAAAGTCTAACTGTCAACTCCCGTCGATGTGACGATCGGCGAGCCCGTAAACCTGTCACACTATCCTTAAACCAGGATTACGACACCGCGTGTCGACTCACACCGCATGCAAATTCCACATCACCGTGGTATGGAAGGGGCCTCGGAAGTAAGCACGAGGACACAGCCCAACAATCCATCTATACCTCATCTCAACTCGAACCCAACTAGTGACGGTCAACACCACACTTACATCCATCCACAATACTACCCGTAGGGAGACTACGCTCTAAGTATTAGACTACTACATTTCATTCTAACCATCACACATACTCATGACCATGGTTTATCCTTCTATTTATCATTTCAAATGGTTTCAACATATTACAAACATGATGCGCTTTAATAATAATCTACCAATTTGTATCTAGTCATTTCATTCATCATATTATAAACATGGTGCACATTTATAATAATCTATCAATTTTAGCAAGTCATATCATGCAATAAAGCTTGCTCCACAATTTAGTTTTATGAAATCTAATTAACAAGATTTATCATTCATATCACTACGGTGGTCAGCATAAAATAGTTCATCAAAATCTAGAGTTAATTAGCAACATCGATTCCACCGAATTCAAATTCATATTATATAAACCCCAGAATTTAAGTGCAGAATAAATCTGGATAGAAAATTCGACCGGAGATTCCCGAAGCTACAGGAATCCGGTGAAGACGTGTAACCCCTCGATGGAAAGGTCTTTCCATGGGTTACAACATTTATATTCAGCCCACAACCCAGATTTGAGTGTATCCTATTTGAAATCAGCCTTGAAGTCCGCTGCGTACAGACCACAATTTATGCATGCAGGATTTATCGGACGTCATGTTCGTTCAGACTTTCCCATGGCTACACACTTCGCATGAATATGTGCTACCACTCGTTGGAAAGGTATTTTCAAGGGCTTCAACTTTCGTGTTTAGTCGAAATCCTAGATCTGGACACATCCTACATGAAAATGGCCAAGAAGATCACTGCACGCAGAATACAGATTCTGCACGTATCTTAAAAAGGATTGCACGACATCAGTTCATCTTTCTCTTCAAGTCGATCTTCCACAATCACTCCAGAAATTCCTTCTCCCTTATTCACCATCAAAGGCCATGATTCTTCACGAACCATCCACCAATCATCACCTAGAAAAAAGGGGAGGTTGAAGAGATCTAAAACGTAGAAAACATGTCCTAGCATGGCCATCCCTAAAAAACTCCTTCTCTCCATCAAAACTCTCTTGAGTCGATATCTCTCCTAAGGAAATAACTAAAGATTTAGCACCAAGGGAGAGGGTAGGAAGCTCACCTCATTTCCAACATTTCCACTATTTCCGGCCATAGATCGTGTAACTCTTCTTGGCGGCATCTTCTCCTTCACGGCGACGGCGAATCTTCTCCTCCAAGACTTTCTCCAGCGGTTTCCCTTTCTACAGAAGTTTCTCTCAGGAAGTAGGGGATGAAATGAGCATGAAAACGGCTAGGGTTTTCTCTTCCCCTTTTGAAAGAAATTGTACCTAATCACCTAGAGGGGGGGGGGGGGTTAATAGGTGACCTTAATCTTTTTTAACTTTTAGGCAGAATCACAGAATTATAAACAATTATTCACAGCAATACAACACATCAATCACAGAATAAAGCACACACAGAGAACACACAGATTTTATAGTGGTTCCCCAAGGTCTGGGTACATCCACTTTCCCCCTTCGCCTATCTAGTTGTGTACTAGATTCGGCCCAACTTCTCCACTATTCCTCAGATCCTCAGATCTTACACTTAGAAACCCAAATAGGTTCCTACAGCTCAGAGTGATCCCACTCTTACAACTCAGGCTCAACAACCCTACCACTCAGTCTTCAGAAAGACCTACACTCAGCCTTCAACAAGGCCTACACTCAGCCTACAACAGGCCTACACTCAGAGAAATGAATCTCCTACACTCAGGCATACAGGCCCTACCACTCAGCCTTTATAATTACAGGCTTACAACTCAGATCCCTTAGGATCCTACAAGAAATTAAAATTACCAAGTATATACCCACAACTCAGAATGAGAGAGAAGAGTTGACAGGTTTCTTGATGAGTTCTTGGAAGAACTTTGCTGAGATCAACCTCCCTTGGCTTCCTTCAAAGCTTCTTGAATTTAGAACATAGTAGGGTTGAGTCTCTAAGCAGCTGATCTTCAATCACTGCTGACTTAAGAATCAGATCTCAATCTGACACTTTCTTCACAGCCTGGTTCAACAGTTGTCTTCTTAGAAGGAGCTCTTTCTCTCCAACTTCTTAGATCTTCTGATCACTTCAATTGATTCTTCAATGAATTGCTTGATCACCTCAATTTATTGTTGTTAATCATCCTCTTTTGTTGACAGAATAAGCCTTTATATAGGCTTTCTTCATGGTGACCGGCTGATCCGGTTTCTAACAACTTTCTGACAGCTCTGACAGTTGCAGTAGACCGACTGGAATGACAACTGTCAAGTAATCCAGTCACTTCTTGAATTTTCTGTAACTGTCTGAAAGTGTCGAGACAGTCAGTCTTTAAGTGTCGACACTTATAGACTAAGTGTCGACATAAGTAGACTAAGTGTCGACACTAGCCTTCATGGTGTCGACACAACTCCTTGTGTTGTAGAAATTACTTCTCGACACTGCTTCTACAGAATGTGTCGACACTGATATTGTGTGTCGACACAACTCCTTGTTCTTTAGTACTTAGTAGAATTCTGCTAAGTGTCGACACAACTCCTTTGTGTTGACAAATCTTCTTGTGTTGAACTTGTTAAGTGTCGACACATCTTCTTGGTGTCAACACATGCCTTCTGTGTTGATACTTTTGCTGAGTGTCGACACATCTCCTTTGTGTCGACACTTGTACTTAGACTTCATTGAAATTTGCTGAGTGTCGACACAGCCTCGTATTATCGACACTTTCCTCATGTGTTGAGACTTTTGTTGTGTGTCGACACATTCTTCATTATGTCGACACTTGTACTTAAACTCTGTTGAAGTTTGCTGAGTGTCGACACAGCCTCCTAGTGTCGACACTTGTACTTGAACTTTGTTGAAATTTGTTGAGTGTCGACACAGCCTCCAAGTGTCGACACTTTCTGATGTTGACAAAGTTCCTCTGGGTGTCGACACAGCTTCTAAGTGTCGACACAGCTTCTCTGGACGTTTCTTCATTGTGTGTCGACACAGCCTGTATGTGTTGACACTTTCCTTCTGGTGTCGACTCTGCATTCCTGGTGTCGACACAATTACTCCAAGTGTCGACACAGCTTCTCTGGGTGTCGACACAAGTCTTCTTAAGTGTCGACACTTTTCTTCTAGGTGTCGACACATGAACTTAGAAACTTTTCATGCTTTCCCTGCAATTACTTAACCTGCACAAGGTAACTCAAAATACATCAAATACACCTTGATGTATATCATTGAGTAGGGTGAGGCTTCTTCAAATCAGGTACATATTTTCCAATGTACCCAACAATCTCCCCCTATTTGGAGAAGTCTTAACCCTTAGTCAGTGATATACACCATACATAACAAATTCACAGTATGATGTAAAACAATATTAAATGACAGGGTAAGTACATAAACATGTATAAGCAAAACATGTATACACAAATATCTCAGAACAGTAATGTAATAAATTTAACTCATATCACATTGTTCTAACAACTTCAACATTTTCATTATTCAAAAGTTTACAGAAAGTTTTAATACAATATATTACACATAGTAAACTTAAGAAAAATGTTATCCTAAGGCTGCTCAGGCTCCTTGATCACAATTCCCTTTCCTGAATGTATCTTTGCTTGGACAGGAGCTTCAGTATCATCAGCAGCAACATGCTTCTTTCCCTTAAGATCTTTCTTTTTCAATTCTTCAGCCTTGATCTTCTGCCTTTCAAAATAATGATAAGGCTTTGGAAAGTACTTGCTAGGCTCCTGTGCAGTAGGAGGTAGCTTTCCCATCTTAGTCTTTCTTCTATATTGAACAATTGCCTCTTGCATGTTCTCATGCTTCCTCCACTCCAGTTCAGAATACCACTTGTTTCTATCATGGATATTGTCCTTGGCAGCCTTCCATGCAGTCAAGATGATATTCCTGGAAGTGGGGCTCCATTGTTCAAAATCAGGCCTTAGTTCAGCTTGCTCTCTGAATCTTTTCTTAGACAATTGAGTCTCTTGTTCTTTTAATAAGGCCTTTTGTTCTTTCAGTAGTGCCTCTGGCACAGGCTGAACTACTTTCTCAATGATGACATTCTGAGTTCCTTCAGGAGGGCTATACATTGACTGTATATCTTGATGTATCATATCAAAGTCTGGTGGAGGATATATTACTTGAGCTACTTCAGCCTGTTCTCCTCCAAGATATGCAGGATTAATTCCAGACTCTGCAACATTATCATCATCACATAATGGAGGATATCCAAGGGTGGCTCTCATGGAATTTGAAATCCACTTTGCATGATCAGAGCCTGCTTTGACTAACACCCTCTCCCCCTTTATGACTTCTCTTTCAATGTGATCCCTAAGATCATCTTTCTGAAACCTTATCTGTGCATTCAGATAGTTGACTCCATCTTTGTAGAAAGGTTTCAACCTTTGGAGCTTTTCAGTTATTAGCTTCTGGGAATCCTGAAGTACAGAAGTAACAGCAGTGAAGCTCTCTTGCAGTTGTTTGTCAAATTCTTCTTTGGCAGTGGTCAGGGCTGCATTCTGGGTAGTTGTTATATTCTTCAGTTCAGTTACAATGGCATTGTGTGAAGCTGTCAAATTATCATTCATTCTTATCTGATTCTCCAGGACATAGCCTTGCTTCACTTCTAGATCATCAAGTTTTGTCTTTATTTTTTCTTGATGTGTGGCCAGATAGACTACTGCATTTCCTCCCTTATGGAAGCAGTCAGTCATTTCTTTCTTATTCAGATTCATTTCAAATCTAATTGACTTAATGTCTTGGGCCAGATCAAACTGCAGTGACTTATGCCCTTCATCCATATACTTTTCTATAGCTTGCCTTTGCTCATCCATCTTTATCTGCAATGCTACCATCAGAGAACTATAGTCAGTAGATGGGGCAGGCTGTGGTGCAATGGTCTGTAGGGCTTTCTTATAAGTCTGGCTCCTTCTCTTAAAGACTTGAAATTTCCTCTTCTTGGCTCTTGCAGCCTCTTCATCCTCTGAGGCAGATGTGCTGGCTATTTCAACTCTTTCCTTTGGGCTAGGATGTGAATCCTTCTCAATCCTTGGTGGTTGCTCAGCATCCTTTGGCTTCTCAGTTTCTGTGCCTGCAGTTTTTTCTTCAATCTCCACATGCTCCCCCTCAATAATTACTTGCTCCCCCTCAGCAACAGCTTTTTCTCTCTCAAAGTCAGTTTGTAGAAGGTCAAAGAACAGTTCTTCTAAAGTAAATTCCTGTTGAGGATGGGGTGGAGAATCTCTTATATCATCAATCACTTGATCAGCAACAGATGTGTCCTCCATGACAACATCCTGAGGTTGACTATGTGTCTGTGTTTGCTGATTAACATTATGTAATGAATCAGACAAAACATCATCCTCAATAGGGAAATCCAAATTATTAATTTCAATTATTACCTCAAGTATTGTTTGGGTAGCTTGTTCACTTTCTAGTGGAGTTGACTCTTCCACAAGTAAAGGCTCCCCCTGGAGTGGATCCAGGTGAATTGGGCTTGCTGGTGGTCGCTCCCCCTGCCTTGGTGCATCTTCTTGTCTAGCAGGTGACTGGCCAGCATTTCCAGTTTCTTGTTCATCATCTGAAGTAAACACAACTTGCTCTTCAGAGCTACTAGAGGATTCATGAGCCACAGGGGCTGTCTTTTTCTTCTTTTTTTGGGGTGTTTTCTTCTCTGGAGTTGACATCTCTTTGGTCAACACTCTATCCCACCTGGAGAAGATTCTCAAATCCATTCTCCTCATGTGGTTAATCTTAGATCCAGCTGCTTGATGCATCACTTCTGGTATACTACCAGCTAGATATAGACTTAGGATTCTCCCCAGATTGGGCTTCTTCATACTTTCTTTTATCTTCTCAAACACAACTGCAGACCAATCAGTTTCTAGTTTGAAGATAATCCTGGTCATGAGACTGAACATGTGAGCTGATATTCTGTCATGCCCACCAGGCTTGCTCAGTATGATCTTGCCCACAATCTCAGATAGAAACTTGCCTTGCATATTCATTCCCTTTCTGTTGAAAACAGATCCAATTTTCATTTTGGAGTCCAGTCCACACCATGTTAATGCTTCTCTAGTCTTAGAAGCAGAAACATCTTCTTCTTCCTTAGTCCTTTGTAGTTGTAGTACCTTTCTCAGACTCTTAGGAGAGACCTTCACCTTTCCCCCATGAACTCTTGACTTAATCTTGAGTCCTGATTCATCTATGGTTGCTTCATTCAGAAACTCCAGGACTTCCTTCTTCCATATCTTGATCGGTTCTAAAACAAGAAATTCTAACCCAGTTTCTGCTATTAGGGTTAACACGCCTTTGATCTCAGGTTCCGCGTCATCAAATGCGTGTCGCACGAGTTCATATCCTTCATTCACATTCTCTTCTAGCTTGGGCGCCATTAGGGTTTGAAGAAATTTGAATTAGAGAAGAGAGATGTCGACACACAAGTTTGGTCTCGAAACTTTGGTGAGCATGTCGACAGACAATGGCGAAAACCTATTTATACCTTTTTAGAATCGAAGATGAAAGGGCGCGTCAAAATACTTAAATTGTGTCGACACTGTTGAAAAGTGTCGACACTTACTTATAATGTCTCGACAACAATGTGTCGACACAAGTATAAGTCGACAGAATATATGTGTCGACACTTGTTTATGTGTCGACACCTCTTAGCTCGACACTTAGTCGAGACTTTACTAGACTAATTCTGAGTAAAGCCTAAGTGTCGACACCACCTTGGATGTGTCGACACCTACACTGCATGTGTCGACACTACTTCTCTGAAGTGTCGACACTGACTTCCTAGATGTGTCGACACCATTTCTCTGAAATGTCGACACCACTTTTCTGTGTCGACACAGACAACTCTGTGTGTCGACACCATTTTACTTAGCCAATTTTGAAAACTTATTCTAAGTTTATCATACCTAATTCAATTTTAATTTTATTGAATTTGGTTTCATCTAAGGGCTTAGTATACATGTCAGCTAGCTGATTATCTGTATTAATATACTCTAGTGAAATATCTTCTTTTTCCACATGTTCTCTTAGAAAATGGTATTTTATTTCTATGTGCTTAGTCCTACTATGAGAGACTGGATTGTTTGCAATAGAAATAGCACTAGTAGAATCACAAAATAGAGGTGTTCTACTTACTTGAATACCATAGTCTTCTAGCTGATGTTGAATCCATAGAAGTTGAGCACAGCAACTTCCTGCAGCAATATACTCTGATTCTGCTGTGGAGATAGCCACACTTGTTTGTTTCTTGCTACTCCATGATATCAGCCTTCCACCTAGGAATTGACAGGTACCAGTTGTACTCTTCCTATCTTCCTTGCAGCCTGCAAAATCTGCATCTGAATAACCTGTCAGTTCAAAGTCTCCATTACTAGGGTACCAAAGGCCTAGATAAGGAGTGCCCTTAAGATATCTCAAAATTCTTTTGACTGCTGTCAAATGAGATTCTTTAGGGCAAGCTTGGTACCTAGCACAGACACATGTAACATACATGATATCTGGTCTACTAGCAGTCAAATACAATAGGTATCCAACTATCCCTCTATACAAAGTCTCATCTACAGGTTTTCCTGCATCATCTTTGCTAAGAGACATACTTGACCCCATAGGAGTTTTCATGGTACTGGATGATTCCATATCATACTTCCTTATCAATTCTAAGGTGAACTTTGACTGGCATATGGATAAACCATCCTCAGTCTGTCTAACTTGGAGACCCAAGAAGAATTTAAGTTTCCCCATACTGCTCATTTCAAATTGTCCTTGCATAAGTTTTGCAAACTTTCTGCAAAGACCACTTTCAGTAGACCCAAATATAATGTCATCTACATATATTTGTACTAGAATGATCTTGCCTCTAGATTCCCTAAGAAATAGAGTCTTGTCTATTTTCCCCCTTGTGAATTTATTCTCAATGAGGAAACTAGACAGGGTTTCATACCAAGCCCTAGGGGCTTGTTTTAACCCATACAAAGCCTTCCTAAGTCTATAAACATAATTAGGTTTAGTAGAATCAACAAAACCTGATGGCTGTTCTACATAGAATTCTTCCTTCAAATTTCCATTCAGAAAGGCTGACTTAACATCCATTTGCTATACTTTAAACCCTTGATAGGTTGCATAGGCCAAGAACATACTTATTACCTCCAGTCTGGCTACTGGAGCAAAGGTCTGATCAAAGTCAATACCTTCTTCCTGCCTATATCCTTTTGAAACCAGTCTTGCTTTGTTCTTTATAATCACTCCATGTTCATCTAACTTGTTCCTAAAGATCCACTTAGTTCCAATTATGTTGTGATCTTTTGGTTTAGGAACTAGCTCACAGACTTTGCACCTTTTGAACTGGTTCAGCTCCTCTTGCATAACCTCAATCCAATGAGGGTCTAGGATGGCTTCTTCAAATTTCTTTGGCTCTACCTGGGATAGAAAACTAGAGTAGAGTACTGAGCTTAGATTTCTGCTCCTTGTTTGTACCCCTTGTCTGAGATCACCAATAATTTGATTGGCTGGATGATCTTTTAGATGTCTATTTGCTGGAGGTAGCCTGTCTTCAGGTTGTACTCCTTCAGCTTCTTCAACTTGCTGCACTCCTTGGTCTTCTTCAGCAACAGGAGTATCTAGTACTCCCCCTGGACAACAGCCACCTTCTTCTACTTGCTGACTTGCAGTAGGTCCTTCTTCTATAGTGAGCTTGTTCAACTTCTCAGTCACACCTGTGGAGCTGCAAATACTTCTAGACAATTCATTGTTAATGAATCTAGCTTCATCAAATACTACATGTACTAACTCTTCTACAACTTGAGTAGTCAAGTTGTAGACCCTATAAGACTTACTGTTGTTGCTGTACCCAACAAAGATCCCCTCTTGGGATTTGGCAGCAAACTTTGTTAAGTAAGACTTACCATTGTTTAGTATATAACATTTACAACCAAAGATCCTGAAAAAGGATAGATTTGGTTTTCTGTCTTTCACAATCTCATAGGGGGTCTTATTGTGGCTTTTGGTGATAGTAGCCCTATTAATCACATGAAATGCAGTATTAACTGCCTCAGCCCAGAAATATTCAGGGAGAGATGTGTCACTTAATAGGGTTCTACTAGCCTCAATCAAGATTCTATTTTTCCTTTCAGCAATGCCATTTTGCTGAGGTGTTCTTGGTGAGGAAAATTCCTGAAATATCCCAAACTCTTCACATAGCTTTGTCATACTATCAGACTGGAATTCAGTACCATGGTCACTTCTTATTTTGACCACTGTACTGTCTAACTCATTCTGAATTTGTTTGACAAAACTATAAAAGATACTAGGAGTTTCAGATTTCTGTCTAAGGAAGAACACCCAGGAAAACCTTGAGTAGTCATCTACAACCACAAATGTGTAGACCTTCCTACCTAGGCTGTGAACTGGCATAGGACCAAAAAGATCCATATGCAAGAGGTATAAGCACCTCACAGCATCTTTGTTCTCAATGCTATTAAAGGTGGATCTAGTCTGCTTGCCCTATTGACAAGCTGAACATATCCCAACCTTTTTACACTTAACTTGAGGACCATTCCTCACTAACTCTTTACTATAGAGTTGACCAATTGTCTTATAGTTAAGATGGGCTAGCCTCTTGTGCCATTTGACACAATGAGAGACTTTCTCATCAGCTACAAGACACACAGGAGAAACATTATTCTCACACATAATGTCTAAATAATAGACATTTCTCTTCATATAACCTGTCAGAATGATCTTTTGATCATTTGACCTCCTGATATGACAACCATCTTTGACAAATGAGATGTCATATCCTAGATCACTCAGCTGACTTATACTAATGAGGTTGTGTTTCAAACCTTTAACATAAGCCACTTGAGTAATTGTAATAAGGTTGCTAGAAATGTTACCAAAGCCTTTGATGATTCCTTTTTCAGAACCACCAAAGGTGACTTTAGGACCATCCTTGATTGGTGTATAGTCCTTCAGCAGTCCCCTAGTTCCAGTCATGTGCCTGGAACATCCACTGTCCAAGTACCATATTGGGGCATGGCCACTTGGACTCACCTGCAAAACATATTAGTTAACCTTAGAACCCAAGAATTTCTTGGGTCCTTGGTGCTGGTTAGTTTGCCTCTTAACAAAACTACCTGTAGCTTTTCTAGCAGGCAGATTGCTACTCACCTTGGCACTAGAATTGTGCCAACAGTGTATGGCAAAGTGGCCTATCTTGCCACAACACCAGCACTCAAATCTATTATACCTTTGTTTAGGTACAACCCTGGCTGTTTTGTCTACAACAGGTTTCTTGTTGAGTACTGGTGCTTTGCCTTTAGGCTTGGACTGAACAGTCCTGGCAGGTTTAGTAAACCCCAATCCAGTTTTACCTTTTTGAGAAATGAACTCATCTATCAAAGGTAGAACAGACTTTGGTTTAGAAAACCTTGCAACAATATCTCTCTTTTTGAAGACTAATCTCCAGATTTCTGACTTGATCATTTTTAAATGTTATAGTCCCCATCTGAATAACAGTAATGTGCTTCAGTCTTGCTATTTCATTTAGTTTCTGATCAATCAACTTGTCAAAATCTGTTGCAGCAACTTTAAGATTAGCAATCTCCTTAGCCTGACTCTTGACCAAGGATTTGCTTTTCTTCAAACTTGCAACACTACTCTATATTCATCAATTAATTGATGAATGTCTCCTTCAGATTCAGATCCACTCTCATCACTTGATGATGATATATCTGAATCTGACTCAGTACTAGAAATTGAACTATCAGAACAATTTTGTACCTGACTTGGTCCAGGTTGATCCTGGATTTTGTCTCCTTCTGATAAGGCCATCAGTCCCTGGCACTGAGTGTCCTCATGCTCATATATAGAGTTCATTAACTGGATGAACTCCTCTTGCTGTTCTTCAGCAAACAGTCCAATATAAGCTTCAGCTTCTGAATCAGTTTCTATAGAAGACATATCAGATAGACTTTTGTCCTTCTTAGCTACAAATGACCTTTCCTTTTTGCCCTTGATCTGAGTCTTCTTCTTATCAGTTGACTCTTTCCTTTTCTCTGGATAGTCAGCAACAACATGTCCCTGTCGGTTACAACAATAACAAACTATCTTTGAAGATGTAGCTTTACTTGACTTGGCCTTTCTCCTGTCATTCTTTGATGACTTCTGTGAGGTGGATGGCTTAGACCTCCACTGTTTCTTCTTTAGAAACTTCTGAAAATGTCTAGTGAAAGCTGCAAAATCTTGATCACTCTCACTGCTTTCAGAATTCTTGCCTTCTGACTCATCTGTCTTCAGTCTCAGCAACTTTTGGAGGTGGAGATGGAGACTTACTTTTATATTTCCTAGTGGCTTCTGTCTTGAAAGCCACAGCTCTTTCTTTGTGCTCAATTCTTGTAGTCTTCTCCTCCTCCTTCCTTACCATTAACGACATCTCATATGATAACAGTTTTCCAAACAATGTTGGAGGAGGAATGTCTGCTAATTTGGCCATTTCCCTTATGACACAAATCTTAGTATCTCAGTCTTAAGTTAGGGATCTCAAGAACTTATCATTCAACTCATAATTGCTGAATTCTCTTCCATAAGACATCAACTCATTGACAATCCTATAGAATTTCTTGTAGCACTCAGTTATGCTATCAGACCTTCCTTGTCTGAAGCTCTCATACTCCTGATTTAATAAAGACTTTCTGTCCTGTCTAACTTCTTCAGAGCCCTCCATATACACTATCAGTGTGTCCCATATTTCCTTTGATGTTTTACAGTGAATTAAATTCTGGAATGTGGCATCATCTATTGCACTTACAATTATATTATGGGCCCTCTTGTCCATAGTGACCAAAATAATCTCATTCTTGGTCATTTCAGAATAGTCTTTTGGAGTTCTCTGGTTTGCATCGAGAACTGATACTTTCATAGGCACATATGACCCTTCTTTGACTGTGATATATATTCTAGGGTCAGAGGCTTCCATAAACAGTCTAACCCTTTCTTTCCAAATGCCAAAAATCTCCTTTCTGCAAATTGGCAACTTCATGGATCCTAGTTCTTTGTGATTCTCTATTGAACCCATTTTCTTGACTTTCTTGATTATACTGAATCTGCCAACAGGATCTTACTCAGACTGTTATGTCCTTTTTAAGTAACCTCCCTCTGATACCACTTGAAAGAAATTGTACCTAATCACCTAGCGGGGGGGGGGGGGGTGAATAGGTGACCTTAATCTTTTTAAACTTTTAGGCAGAATTATAGAATTATAAACAATTCTTCACAGCAATACAACACATCAATCACAGAATAAAGCACACACAGAGAACACACAAATTTTATAGTGGTTCCCCAAGGTCTGGGTACGTCTACTTTCCCCCTTCGCCTATCTAGTAGTGTACTAGATTCGGCCCAACTTCTCCACTATTCCTCAGATCCTCAGATCTTACACTCAGAACCCCAAATAGGTTCCTACAGCTCAGAGTGATCCCACTCTTACAACTCAGGCTCAACAGCCCTACCACTCAGTCTTCAGAAAGACCTACACTCAGCCTTCAACAAGGCCTACACTCAGCCTACAACATGCCTACACTCAGAGAAATGAATCTCCTACACTCAGGCACACAGGCCCTACCACTCAGCCTTTATAATTACAGGCTTACAAATCAGATCCCTTAGGATCCTACAAGAAATTAAAATTACAAAGTATATACCCACAACTCAGAATGAGAGAGAAGAGTTGACAGGTTTCTTGATGAGTTCTTGGAAGAACTTTGCTGAGATCAACCTCCCTTGGCTTCCTTCAAAGCTTCTTGAATTTAGAACACAGTAGGGTTGAGTCTCTAAGCAGCTGATCTTCAATCACTGCTGACTTAAGAATCAGATCTTAATCTGACACTTTCTTCACAGCCTGGTTCAATAGCTGTCTTCTTAGAAGGAGCTCTCTCTCTCCAACTTCTTAGATCTTCTGATCACTTCAATTGATTCTTCAATGAATTACTTGATCACCTCAATTTATTGTTGTTAATCATCTTCTTCTGTTGACAGAATATGCCTTTATATAGGCTTTCTTCATGGTGACCGGCTGATCCGGTTTCTAACAACTTTCTGATAGCTCTGACAGTTGCAGTAGACCGGCTGGAATGGCAGCTATCAAGTAATCCAGTCACCTCTTGAATTTTCTGTAACTGTCTGAAAGTGTCGAGACAGTCAGTCTTTAAGTGTCGACACTTATAGACTAAGTGTCGACACAAGTAGACTAAGTGTCGACACTAGCCTTCATGGTGTCGACACAACTCCTTGTGTTGTAGAAATTACTTCTCGACACTACTTCTACAGAATGTGTCGACACTGATATTGTGTGTCGACACAACTCCTTGTTCTTTAGTACTTAGTTGAATTCTGCTAAGTGTCGACAGAACTCCTTTATGTCAACACATCTTCTTGTGTTGAACTTGTTAAGTGTCGACACATCTTCTTGGTGTCGACACATGCCTTCTGTGTTGATACTTTTGCTGAGTGTTGACACATCTCCTTTGTGTCGAAAATTGTACTTAGACTTCATTGAAATTTGCTGAGTGTCGACACAGCCTCCTAGTGTCGACACTTTCCTCATGTGTTGCGACTTTTGCTGTGTGTCGACACATTCTTCATTATATCGACACTTGTACTTAAACTCTGTTGAAGTTTGCTGAGTGTCGACACAGCCTCCTAGTGTCGACACTTGTACTTGAATTTTGTTGAAATTTGCTGAGTGTCGACACAGCCTCCAAGTGTCGACACTTTCTGATGTCGACAAAGTTCCTCTGGGTGTCGACAATGCTTCTAAGTGTCGACACAACTTCTCTGGACATTTCTTCATTGTGTGTCGACACAGCCTGTATGTGTCGACACTTTTCTTCTGGTGTCGACTCTGCATTCCTTGTGTCGACACAATTACTCCAAGTGTCGACACAGCTTCTCAGGGTGTCGACACAAGTCTTCTTAAGTGTCGACACTTTTCTTCTAGGTGTCGACACATGGACTTAGAAACTTTTCATGCTTTCCCTGCAATTACTTAACCTGCACAAGGTAACTCAAAATACATCAAATACACCTTGATGTATATCATTGAGTAGGGTGAGGCTTCTTCAAATCAGGTACATATTTTCCAATGTACCCAACACCTTTTATATGAAAAGTGACACGGGTAGGGACACGCCCGTGTCCTTGCTCATGTCCTGCTTGCGCGAAGCGTTACAGATGGTTTCAATGTCGGTCCATTATTCGACATGGGTAGGGACACGCCCGTGTCCCAACCTGTGTCCACATGACACGACCGTGTTACCTGGACGTGTCCTCCTCTGGATACATCTCGAAGAACTTAACTCGACACAACGACACACACACACACACACGCGTAAGCCCGTGTCTTGCATCATGGTGTCGACACCTCAACATCTGGGTGTCGACACACTGTGTCGACACCTGATTCCAGTGTGTCGACACCTCAACCCCAGGGTGTCGACATACTGTGTCAACACCTTGACCCAGTTTGTCGACACAGTGTGTGTCGACACACGGTGTCAACACCAGTGTGTCGACACCTCAACATCAGAGTGTCGACACACTGTGTCGACACCTTGACTCCAGTGTGTCGACACAGTGTGTGTCGGCACACGGTGTCGACACCAGTGTGTCGATACCTCAACAACAGAGTGTCAACACACTGTGTCGACACCTTGACTCCAGTATGTCAACACCTCGACACCAAAGTGTTGACCAATGACTCAGGTGATACAAATCCTATTCACATGCGTTGCCCAGTTGTTAGCACTCCCCCGAACCTAAGTCAGCTCTCCTGACTCAAAAACACGTACGAGGGGCCTAGTGCGATTCGGGACGTTACAAATCCTATAAACAAAATAAAAGATTTCGTCCCCGAAATCAGGCTTAGGCTATGGGGAGAAAAACATAACAGAAAATACAATATGCTTTTAAATAAAATTACCTTGAACCAACAACTCCGGATAGCGTTTTTGCATCAAATCCATTAGTTCCCATGTATATTCCTCCTTCCCGTGATTAGACCATAGCTCCTTCACCAAGGGAACACTTTTGCGGCGTAACTTTCTTGTCTCGCTATCTACAATCTGCACCGGCTCTAGTCACACAGACCTATCAGACGCCATAACACCATCAGTTGTGGGGATGTATTGATTGGGCCGCAACAGCGCCTTCCGAAGCGACGACACATGGAACACGTCGTGGAGGTTCGCTAGCTCGGGCGGTAACTCCAACCGATAGGCCAGCGGGCCAATCCTTTCCAATATAGTATAAGGCCCAACATACCTTGGGCTGAGCTTTTTCACACCACACACACGTGACACTCCATGCATCGGTCGGATTTTCAGGAACACCTTATCACCCACTTGAAACTCCACCATCCGGTGCCTTGCATTATAATACTTCGTCTGCCGACTTTGAGCTTCCAACATGCGATCCCGAATCAGTCTAACTGCCGCATCAGTATCCTCAATATATTCAACACCCAAAGCCTTCGGGTCTTCATCTTGCACCCAAGACAAGGGGGTTCTACACCTCCTTCCATAAAGAGCTTCATGAGGAGCCATGCCGATACTAGCCTGGTGGCTGTTGTTGTAGGAGAATTCTACCAACGGTAGGAGCCTTTCCCACGGCTCTTCTCTATCCAACACACATAATCTCAACAAATCTTCCAATGTCCGGTTGGTCCTTTCAGATTGCCCATCCGTCTGGGGATGAAACGCGGTGCTGAAGGTAAGGCGCGAGCCCAAATACGCCTGTACCCCCTTCCACTTCTTGGAGGTAAAACAACCATCCCGGTGCGAAACAATTGTCTTAGGCACGCCATGATACCGTACGAACTGCTCCACAAAGAGGCATACTAAGACATCCACATGAGCTTCTTTCTTCATTGGGATAAACCGGGCTACTTTCGTCAGGCATCAACTATCACCCACACTGAATCATTTCCTGAGCTTGAGCGAGTAACCCATGGACAAAGTCCATGGAGATATCCTCAAACTTCCACTCGGGGATGGGCAACGATTGTAGCAAACCACCGGGACTCTTGCATTCCGTCTTCACCCTTTGACAAGCTTCGCAATGTGTAATAAAATATCGGACATCCTTTTTCATTCCCGGCCAACACATGGTCTTCCGTAAGCCGGCGTACATCTTAGCAATGCCCGGGTGTACTGAATATTGAGAGCAATGAGCTTCTCTCAAGATATCCTCCCGGACTTTACCGCCTTTGGGAGCGTAGAGCCGGCCTCGAAAATAAACGAGGCCGTCTTTTAGCGTATACTCATCCGTAGTCCCATCTTCGATCGACTTGATTGCTGGGGCCAGGGCCGCATCCACTACTTGCTCCACTCTAATTTGGTCCCGGATATCACAAACTATGCTCATGCTTGCCAAGTACTCTGTATACTCTGTCGAAGGAGCCTTAAACACCAAAGTAATATCCATCTCCTCAATCATCTGAGCCAACTCCATACTCATCAATCGAGCCTCTGGGCTAGAACCTGGTACCTTTCTACTCAATGCATCGACCACCGAGTTCGCCTTTCCGGGGTGGTAGTTCATGGTGATCTCGTAGTCGCATAGAAATTCTAACCACCGCCGTTGTCTCAAGTTCAACTCCTTCTAAGTATGAACGTACTTCAAGTTTTTGTGATCTGAAAAGATCTCGCAGTGGACGTCGTATAGATAATGCCTCCAAACCTTCAAGGCGAACACCACTGCTCCAAGCTCCAAATCGTGAACCGGGTAATTGATTTCATGTTTATTCAGTTTTCTTGAAGCATAAGCAATCATGTGTCCATGCTGCATCAACACTGCTCCGATCCCTTGATATGATGCGTCAGTGTAAACTTGAAATCCTTCCTTCCCAGACGGAAGCACAAGGATGGGGGCGGAGGTAAGTCTATCCTTCAGCTCCTAGAACGCCGCTTCACATTGGGGTGTCCACTCAAATGGCACACCTTTCTTTGTCAATGAAGTAAGAGGAAGAGCAATCTTTGAAAATCCTTTTACGAACTTGCGGTAGTACCCGACAAGTCCAAGGAAACTCCTCACATCGGCCGCCGACTTCAAGGGCGACCACTCCTTCATGGCACGCACCTTGGCCGGATCCACCGCTAGTCCTGCTCAACTGATCACATGCCCCAAGAAAGCAACCTCTTTAAGCCAGAATTCACACTTGCTGAACTTGTCGAACAAGACGTGCTCTTTTAATTTCTTCAATACCATGGTCAAGTGCTCAACGTGCTCCTCCTCCGTCTTTGAGTAGACCAAGATGTCGTCGATGAAAACAATGGCGAAGATATCCAAATAGGGTTCAAACACCTTGTTCATCAGGCTCATGAAGGCTGAAGGGGCATTTGTGAGCCCAAACGACATTACAGTGAACTCGTACAATCCATATCTTGAACTAAAGGCCGTTTTCTGGATGTCACCTTCTTGTATTCTCAACTGATAATACCATGAGCGCAAGTCCAGCTTAGAAAACCAATGCGCTCCCACTAGTTGATCGAACAACTAGTCGATCCGAGGTAGCCGATAAGTGTTCCGCACCGTCAGCCGATTGGGTTCCCGATAGTCTATGCACAAACGCAGGGTCCCATCCTTCTTCTTCATGAACAATATAGGGGATCCCCAGGGTGACGAACTGGAGCGAACGAACCCTGACTCCACCAGTTCTTGTAGTTGAACTCTAAACTCCGCGAGTTCCTTCCGGGCCATTCGGTAAGGGGCCTTGGATACTGGTTTGGCACCCGGTACTAGATTAATCTGGGAGTCAACCTCTCTATGCAGGGGTAATTCTGGCAGTTTCTCAGGAAATACCTCGGGGAAGTCCCGCACTACCCGTACGTCTTTTATATCGACTGCTAACTCCTTCAACTCGAACCAGATCATAAAGACTTCATCCCCCTTCATATGGGATTTTACTGTCTGAACTGAAGATAATAACATACGAGGTGCGAAGCTAATACCTTGGAAGATGACGTCGGAGTCTCCATGTCTCGAGTAGATTCGTTTCTCTACACAATCAATCCTTGCAAAGTTCCAGTCCAACCACGCCATGCCCAAAATGATGTCAAACTCCAGCATTCTCAAGACCGTGGCAGGTGTATCAAAGGCCTTTCCTTCAATAAATATCTCGAACTCGCACTTAGCAGTTGCAATCATCTCTGAGCCGTCCGGTAGGCGCACTCGTTGGGCTATACCAGCAAATTATTGTACGCCCTCCATGTCCTTAATGAAATCCTCAAACACAAAGAAGTGTGAGACACCGGTATCGAACAGCGCATAGGCCGTCTTCCCGCCAACTATCACGGTGCCTAAGTACCAATAACCCAAACTTATTGCTAGGTGTCTAGTATGTCTCAAGCAACTTTAAGTTAGACAATGAAAACATGATAATCAATTAAATCATACCTGCAATCACAGCTTGGGGATTCCGTTCTTGCGCCATGTCCTTCGCGTACACTTGATCCCGAGCAGGGCCGGGGTTTCCTCCTCGCGGTCCTCGTCCTCGACCACGCATATTACCACGCCCTCGTGGAGCTGCCAGAGGGAGAACAGGAGGGATATTCCCATACAACCGCAGGCAGAAACGTCGAATGTGGCCCGGCTGGTTGTATTCAAAACACACCGGCCCACGACGCCCTTCATGTTGCTGAAACTGCTGAGGCTGAGGCGGTGGAGGCAACTCAGGTGGCTGCGGAACTGGATGCTCCACTCTAAAATCTCGGTGGAAACGTCCTCCGCCTCTTTGATGTCCCCTTCCTCTCCTAAAGTCATGCCTTCTTATATTGCTTGGGCCGGCTTCCATCACGCCCTCACAGGTCTCTTACCACTACTCAAGTGATCCGCCTCCAATCTCTTCGCCATGTCGATAATCTATGCCAAACTAGCGTCCGCTATAAACAAAAGGGCCTGCCTTAGGGGATCTCGCAACCCTTTGTAAAAACGCTTGGCGTATCCTCTATCATCCAGGTCATATGAGTCCGCGAACCTTGCGAGATACTGGAACTCCCGCTGGTATTCCGTAACCAATTTTGATCCCTGCTTCAGTAGTAGAACCTCTGCTCGAGCTCATCTCGAGCCGATGTAGGAATGAAGTGCTCCAAGAAGAAACCCGAGAACTCGCTCCAACTTATCTCGGTATACACTCGTCCTTGGAACGTGGAGCCCATGAGTGACTTCCACCACCTTTTAGCATGTAGATCCAAGACGGACACCGCCAACGATACAGCCATGTTGGCCGGGCAACGGATCCCCGCCAATAGCTCTTGCACTGTGTCAAGCCATTCCTCCGTGCGTACGGCCGACTCCGTCCTGAGGTAGGCGGGAGGGGAGAGAGCCCGAAAGGTGCTCAGCCAGTTAGAGCCTGGAGCCTGTTGTTGAACCGGAGGCTGTTGCGCCCTAAAGGCATCCAGGATGGCGGTGAGCGTCTGCCCCAACTCGGATTGTTGAAACTCAGTGGGTATGGAAGGGGAAGGAGTGCCCCCATCGGCTCAGCGTGTACTGGAATCTACACGTAAAACACAAACGTATGGTCAGGTTGACCAATCTTAAGGTCAAAGTTGGACAAACTTAATGTGAATTACATATGAGCACACCACTGCTTCCGCTAAGTCAGTTTGTCCGCAAACTGACTAATCGAACGGGGGTGGTACCATTGTTAAATGACTTCTTTAGTTGAGGATCGTGGCAAACTGATACCATTTGTAAGACCCCCCTCCCGGATCCCAAAACACGGCACGAAGGGGTCTTATGCCCGGAACAACCGCCTTGCGGTAGCATTAGCACACGGGCTAACCTGTACCACAAGACGCCTATTCCACCGGCTACAACCAATATCAATATAAACATGCCAACCCAACCATAATATAAGCAAGAAGAAGTCAAATTCACACTAAGTATATATGTCCAAATGCATCAAATAAGAGAAGGTAAAACATACTTCTACAATATCAGAGTACAGCTATAAAATTGCCCGAATGGGCTACATCAAAATCTCACAACACTAACATCCGTAACTGACGGTAGCGACGACATCGTCACATCAGGCCCTGTCGTCCTGGCCTAGCTGTCCCGCTGCAAAGTCTGCGACTGCTCTACCTGCGGGGTGACCTCCTAAAAAGGAAGACGTAGCAACTGTTAGTCAAAAAGACTAAGTGGCTTCACATCCGCTCCCCCGACGACTCCTCGACACCGGGCGGAGAAAGGAATAAGGGTACAAGTATAATACAAGTAGTAAAGCAGGTACAAGCAGGTGGTAATAGTACATGAATAACAATATTATAAACTAGCAGTTCTACTTGAATAACAATATTACAAACTAACAGCTCTACTTGAGCAATTAGTAAATCAACAAGTACAAGTAACTATAGCAGGAAAGTAACTTAACTTATAAGCATGCTCATACAGGCTTATAAGTTAAGGATCAGGTTACATAAAGTAACTCATCGTATAAGAGTGCGCAATGCTATGTAATGGTATGTATGCTATGCAATGACTTACCCATGATCACACGCATGCAATTGCTATGTCAACACAGACTATAGTTCCCACTATTCGAGCAGGTAGCTAACCTCTCAGGCATCAGCCGCCGTGGCCAGGCGGTGACAGTAGAGCGGACATCTCTACTACTAGGAGGGTATCCACACTACTTCACCTAGGCCTCCGTAGACCTCAACGCTAAGAACACAACAGCGGAGCCCATGCGTACTATGACCCAGCGGGGTCTCGAGTAGATGTACACCGAGAACACATCCCGAACTGGCCTGGTGTGACCCGGAAGGGGCCTCGAAAGAAGGCACGAGGACACAACCCAACCGTTCACTGGCACGGAAGGGGCCTCGGGACGTGAATATCGAGGACACAGCCCAACCGCCCAAAGTCTAACTGTCAACTCTCGTCGGTGTGACGATCGGCGAGCCCATAGACCTGCCACACTATCCTTAACCCAGGATTACAACACCGCATGTCGACTCACACCGCATGCAAATTCCACATCACCGTGGTATGGAAGGGGCCTCGGAAGTAAGCACGAGGACATAGCCCAACCATCCATCTATACCTCATCTCAACTCGAACCCAACTAGTGACGGTCAACACAGCACTTACATCCATCCACAATACTACCCGTACGGAGACTATGCTCTAGGTATTGGACTACTACATTTCATTCTAACCATCATACATACTCATGGCCATGATTTATCCTTCTATTTGTCATTCCAAATAGTTTCAACATATTATAAACATGATGCACATTAATAATAATCTACCAATTTGTATCTAGTCATTGCATTCATCATATTATAAATATGGTGCGCATTTATAATTATCTATCAATTTTAGCAAGTCATATCATGCAATAAAGCTTGCTCCATAATTCAGTTTTATGAAATCTAATTAACAAGATTTATCATTCATAGCACTACGGTGGTCAGCATAAAATAGTTCATCAAAATATAGAGTTAATTAGCAACATCCATTCCACCGAATTCAAATTCATATTATATAAACCTCAAAATTTAAGTGCAGAATAAATCTGGGCAGCAACGTCGATCGGAGATTCCCAAAGCTACAGGAATCCGGTGAAGACGTGTAACCCCTCGATGGAAAGGTCTTTCTATGGGTTATAACTTTTATATTCAGCCCACAACCCAGATTTGAGTGTATCCTATTTTAAATCAGCCTTGAAGTCCGCTGCGTACAGAACAAAATTTCTGCATGCAGGATTTATCGGACGTCATGTTCGTTCAGACTTTTCCATGGCTACACACTTCGCATGAAGACGTGCAACCACTCGTTGGAAAGGTATTTTCAAGGGCTTCAACCGTCATGTTTAGTCGAAAGCACAGATCTGGACACATCCTACAAGAAAATGGCCAAGAATATCGCTGCACGTAGAATACAGATCCTGCACATATCTTAAAGAGGAATGCACGACATCGGTTCATCTTCCTCTTCAAGTCAATCTTCCACAATCAGTCCAGAAATTCCTCCTCCCTTATTCACCCTCAAAGGCCATGATTCTTCACGAAACCGTCCACCCATCATCACCTAGAACAAAGGGGAGGTTGAAGAGATCTAAAACGTAGAACACATGTCCTAGCATGGCCATCCCTAGAAAACTCCTTCTCTCCATCAAAACTCTCTTGAGTCGATATCTCTCCTAAGGAAATAACTAAAGATCTAGCACAAAGGGAGAGGGTAGGAAGCTCACGTCATTTCTGGCGTTTTCACTATTTCCGGCCATAGATCGTGTAACTCTTCTTGGCGGCATCTTCTCCTTCACGGCGACGGCGGATCTTCTCCTCCAAGACTTTCTCTAGCGGTTTCCCTTTCTATAGAAGTTTCTCACAGGAAGTAGGGGATGAAATGAGCATGAAAACGGCTAGGGTTTTCTCTTCCCCTTTTATATGAAAAGTGACATGGGTAGGGACACGCCCGTGTCCTTGCCCGTGTCCTGCTTGCGCGAAGCGTTATAGACGGTTTCAGTGTTGGTTCATTATTCGACACGGGTAGGGACACACCCGTGTCCCAACCCGTATCCACATAACACAACCATGTTCCCTGGCCGTGTCCTCCTCTAGATACATCTCGACGAACTTAACTGGACACAACGACACACATACACATGCGTAAGCCCGTGTCTTGCATCATGGTATCGACACCTCAACAACTGGGTGTCGACACACTGTGTCGACACCTGGTTCCAGTTCATGGCAAGACTCCCTATGAATTACTCAAAGGGAAGAAACCTAAAGTTGATTATTTTAGAATTTTTGGTTGTATTTGTTATATTCATAATAATGATAAGAGATACTTAGCAAAATTTCAAGCTAAAGCTGATCAAGGAGTGTTTCTGGGATACTCCATGATCAGTAAGGCTTATAGGGTATATAATAAATCATCTCTTAAAATTGAGAAATCTGTTCACATATCATTTGATGAATCTAACATGTCTTTCAAGGAGAAGAATACTTCTACCATAGAACCTTTGCAGGTACATTCTCTTGCTGAAGATTTGAACAGGTTACAGATTACTCAAAAAGAGGAAAGCAGTGAAGATGAAGAAAGCATTCAATATATTGAAGAAAAACAACTTGAAGAGCCAGTTGTTGTACCACAAGATGAAACAACAACACAGGTTGGTGAACAATCAACACCCCCTGTTGATTTAGTAACATCAAGAGACCATCCAATTTCCCAAGTAATTGGAGACATCTCAGCTGGTATGCAAACCAGAAATCAGGTCAACCAAAACCTGTTTCACACTTGCTTCCTATCTCAAATTGAACCTCAATCCATTCAAGATGCAGAGCAAGATCCACACTGGATCATTGCAATGCAAGAAAAGTTGCATCAATTTGAAAGGAACAAAGTTTGGGAACTAGTGCCAAGGCCTAAGGATCACTCCATTGTTGGAACAAAGTGGGTGTTCAGAAACAAATTGGATGATCAAGGAGTTATTGTAAGGAACAAGGCAAGGCTAGTTGCTCAAGGATACTCTCAAGAAGAAGGCATAGATTATGACCAGACTTTTACACCAGTTGCAAGGTTGGAAGCCATCAGAATCTTCTTAGCATATGCTGCACACAAGAGTTTCAAAGTATACCAGATGGATGTAAAGAGTGCATTTCTAAATGAAGACATCAAAGAAGAAGTCTATGTCAGACAACCTCCAGGTTTTATCTCTCCAATTCATCATGATTATGTTTTTAAATTGAACAAAGCATTATATGGTCTCAAGCAAGCTCCTAGAGCATGGTATGAGACCCTAGCATGCTTCCTTCTGGAAAATGAATTTATAAGGGGTAGAGTAGACCAAACTCTTTTCATTAGAACCCATAAGTCTCATACCCTACTAGTACAGATTTATGTGGATGATATTATTTTTGACTCTACTGATTCAAATTTGTGCAGAAGGTTCTCCAACCTAATGCATTCTAAATTTGAAATGAGTAGCATGGGTGAGCTATCCTTCTTTCTAGGATTGCAAGTCAAACAACATGCTGAAGGCATCTTTATTTCTCAAACCAAGTATACAAATGAATTGGTCAAGAAATTTGGTATGTCTGAGGCATCCTGTATGAAAACACCTATGCCTACCAATGCTGTATTGGATACTGATGAACATGGGAAACATGTTGATCAGACAACATATAGAGCAATGATTGGCTCTTTACTGTACCTTACAGCTAGTAGACCTGATATAATGTTTGCTACATGCATATGTGCTAGATTCCAAGTGAGCCCTAGAGAGTCACACCTAACATTAGCAAAAAGGATTCTCAGGTATGTTAAAAGTTGTCCAAATCTAGGTCTCTGGTATCCAAAAGATTCAACATTTGAATTAACTGGATTTTCTGATGCTGATTATGCTGGATGCAGAATTGACAGGAAAGGCACCAGTGGAACTTGTCAGTTTCTTGGTGACAGACTTGTCTCTTAGTTTTGTAAGAAACAAACTTCTGTGTCAACTTCAACTACTGAAGCTGAATATATGGCTGCAGGTAGTTGTTGTTCACAAATATTGTGGATTCAAAACCAACTCCTAGACTATGGCTACAACTTAGAGAAGTGTAAAATCTTTTGTGATAATACCAGTGCTATTTCTATAGCTCAAAATCCAGTCCTCCATAGTTGGACAAAACACATAGAAATTAGGCATCACTTTTTAATGGATAATGTTGAGAAGAATAAAATTGAACTTCAATATATCCCAATTGATTTACAAAGGGGAGATACTTTCACCAAACCCTTGGATGAAAAGAAACACACCTTTTTCCTGAATCAGTTAGGAATGTTAGATGGAGGAAGTCTAAAATAATATCCAAAATTTTAAAACTTTAAAAAATTGACCAAGACTAGGCAAACATCTTGATTTTTCTAGTGTCTAGAGTGTATTTCTGGTCTATGAACTGCGCTCGATGATTTTCCCCAGATCGTCGAACGGAGATCGACGCTTTCCAATATCGTCGACCAGAGTTCAGCGCTTCTCAGATAGTCTGAACTATCTCTTCAGGTCAACGATCGTCGCACGACGCTCGACGATTTTGTTCTCTGAACTATCGTCGAACGGAGCTCGACGCTCTCCAATATCGTCGAACGGAGATCGACGATATTGAAGACCTTTCAGATTCCTTTAGAAGCCCCGATCGTCGAACTGAGTTCAACGATCTTTCCTTTTCTGCGTCGAACCCTAATATAAAATTCATTTTTCGGTCGTCGTTCTCTCTTTGTGCCTTCGTTCTCTCTGCAAAAATTCTCTTTCCCTCCAAACATCTCTACACTTGGTCGTTTGTTTGTTGATTTTTGCAGGTAACAATGGCCGTCTCAGTTGCCGTTCTAGCCGCAATGAAGTTTGATGCCGGATTTGATATAGACATGGAGTCCTTCAACACCAGTGATCAGATTTTCCAAGACATTCTGGAACTGTTCAAGGAGCAACAGCTAGTCACTATCATGTCCACCAGAATCAAGATACCTGCAGATGAGATCAAGGAGTGGGTCTATACTGCCCACAACCAGGACCAAAATACAGTTGTTGGATCCATTTCTGGAACTCAGGTACCTATGACACCTACCATTCTGACAGAGGTTTTTCAATTGAATTCTGGAAGAGATTCTGCTGAGTTATCTGGAGAAGAATTTTCTGACTTACTTGATAGAATGGGTCATTCTGATGCAAACCCTAGCAAGCTGCTGAAAAAGAACTTAGCTGTTGAATACATGTTCTTAGCTGATGTAGTGGGAAAGGTCCTGTTGGCCAAGCATTCAGCACATGATACCATCTCCAGGTATCAGCTGTGCTTGATGGGAGCCATTGTGGATAAGAAATAATTAAACTGGGGAGAAGTCTTCTTTGATCTGATTAAGAAGAAGATCAATAAGAACTTTGTGAATTATGGAAGGATCCTAGGGCTCTTTCTTCACAACAGATGCCCTGCACTGCTAGTCTCATCTGGAATGCACATCAATGCCTCTAAGAGGCTCTCCTGTGCCCTCTTTGGCAAATGGGACAGGCAGATAGTGAAGCCCAGCAGGCCCTCTACAAGCACCACTTCAGGCACAAGGACTGTAACAGTCTCTTCCCCTCAAGTCTCTGCCCCTGCAGAAGACTTGCCTGCTGCTTCTCCTCCTCCTCCTATTTCATCTCCACAAGTCACCTCCACCACTCAAATCTCATCCACCATCATTATTTCCAGTCCATCTCCTACTTCAATTCCATCTCCAATCCTAACTCTTCCAATAACAAAAGAAATCTTCCACCCTTTACATCACTACCCTCACCCAGACATTGACACATAATCCAACATTCCATCATTCAATCTTCTAGCTGACTCCTTCATGGATGATTCACCTTCATCCCCTCCTGATCTACCCTCCTCATCCACATCATACCAACAACTTCTGCAAGATATCATTGATCAACCCTCTTTCACACCTTCTATCTCCATACCACTTTCTTCGATTTCCACAATCCCCACACCTCAACCTTCACTTCTACCACCCACCAGCTCTCCACCAACATCACCAGTTGCTCCACCTTCCTTCTCTACCTCTGCTGCAGTCCCTACTGAGCATGTAGACATTCCAGCCTTAGCTGACAAACTATATGAGCTGATAGCTCCCAGGCTCTCACTTCTGTTGGAGACCTCCTTGGCTCCACTCCTAAAGTCAGTTGCAGACTTATCTGCTAGGCTCTCCTCCATCTTTCCTCCTCAGGCAATCCCTTCCTTTGGGTGCCTTGATCCAGTTATCTCTGAATCTAGGCAGGGGGAGATGCCTCATGAAGTGGTTAGATTGCTTGCTGCTGCTGCTGTTACCTCAGTTCCTGCTGCTGTTGTTACTCAAGCTCAAGCCTCAAATCCTCAGGTTGCAGTTTTCTCAGTGGACCTCAGGTCCTTATTATCAGATTTTGATAAAATATTCTTCAGCTGTCTTCTAGTAAGCACTGCAGTCCAGCCATCAGAGGACCTCTCCAAGGCTATCGTGCCCTTTTCAAGCCGTGACACCAGTGTTATAAATTCTTTTGTACTTTCAGTTTATGCTGCTAGTTCTGTTGCTGCTGCTACTCCTACTGACAAAAATGTTGTTGTTTCTGTTTGTTCTGATGCTGCTGATGTTTCAGTTTCTGAGGATATGCAGACAGAGGCATTTGATTTTGAGCCTACTGTTATTGCTGATGCTGAACCTATTGTATCTGAAAGTAGTGTTTCTGAAACAGTTTTCTCTGAATCTGTTGCTGCCCCAGTTGCTGCTGTTACTAGTGCTGCTATATCTTCTGAAAGTATTGCACCTGAAAGTTCTGTTTCTGCTTCTACTCCTGCTGCTACAACTGCTGTCACCACTGTCTCATCTGCTCCAACCCAACTACAGAAAGATTATCTGAAAAGGATTAATGCTTTATATGATGAGCAAAGCTCTGAAAGTGATGAATATATGACTGATTCTGATGATTCCTCAACCACTATTGCAAGAAAAAGAAAAGCAAGGAGCAAGGCAATGAAAAGAGTTCCACCAGCTAAAGTCAAAGACACTAATGACATTTCTTATTACATTCTTCATGACTGCCCCATTACTGAACATTGGATGCAATATTCCAAGAATCAATTGAAAGCCATGAAGAAAAAGAGAAAATATGAGAAAGGTTCCTCTCAGTTTCATCATCCTCATCCTCCTCCACCTCCTCCTCCTGATGCAGGTGCAGGTGGAAGCTCAGCTGCTCATCCTTCTGCTAGAAGTCAAACCCCCTATCAGCCTCATGCAAGATCTCAATATAGGGGAAGCCAATCCAGAGGTTGTCAATCAAGGAGAGGAAATTATAGAGGAAACCAAAGGGAATTCCAAGTTTACTCCAAAGGCTATTCTAGACTGTTAAAATTCAACAAACCGCAGACGCCCCCTTGGATACCCTGTTGAAAACTCAACAAACCGAAGGAGAATACGCCCACTTATAATGTTGAAAGTCTTCCCGGATCGTGGAGTTAGCAGGGGTTATCTCAATAAAGCAGTAACAACCAGCAACACATGCAGCACAAGCTTCTTTATTGATCAAGAGCAAACTTCTTTACAAGCCGAGACATACATGGCGAGACATGCTTCACCAAAACCCAACACCGGGAGAGCAGAGACAGTTACAAAGACAAGAACAAAAAACAAGCCGCGCGGACTCAATCAACAAGCCGCCGACCTACTGCTGTGGAGTCCGCTCAGTCCGCCAGGTCGCCAGACCGCAACCCAAGCCGCGCGGACTCACCCTTACTCCAATGCTTAGCTCTTCACCGCCGGTCTGCACGCCGCCAGACCGCACAAGCTGCGTCACCGAATGGAACAGTCCGCCTGAAGCAGGCGACTTCCTGAACCCCGAACCAAGTCGCCAAAGAGAAGACCGCCTGGTCGCTATCCGCGACCTGCTGTTTACCGCCTGTTGCTTAACCGCAGAGTCCGCACTGTCCCTGACCGCAATCAGAGCCAAGTCCTGGCTTTCCAGCGCTATCCGCACAACCTGCACAGCACAACCGGGTCAACTCTCTATCCGCGCGGACACAAAGTCCAGACCGCAGCAACTTACGCGAGCTCAATTACTGTTCACTTACTTCGGTCCAGGTTCCTCTATTTCCTGATGTGACATGAGTCCTATTTATAGGCACGACGATGAGTATGGTCACCGCCATGACCGATAGGATCACCGCCACAACCCGCAGCTAGAACAAGTGTGTCCGCACAGCCCGCGGACACACCTTCCAGTTCGCCGCTCCTGTGCAGATAGCCAGTCCGCCCCAGCTTCTCCAAGGCCGGACTCCAATATCCAGCCCGCCTTGCCGCCAGAGACCAAGCCAGGACAACAGCCGGACTCCACAATAGCCGTGTCCGCCATTCTGCGGACAAGGCATCAACCCGCAAAACCCGAGCCCGCAGCCTCGCCATCAAGGCACCTGCCGGACACAGCGGACACCCGGCTTCCGTCCGCATATCCCAAGTCCATTGCCTAATCACCAAGGCATTGCCGGACTCAGCGGACACGCCGATCCAGTCCGCGTACACAGCGAACTCCAGTCCGCTTCCCTGAGTCCATAACCTCATCACAAGGCTCAACCGGACTCAGCGGACTCTGGCTCCAGTCCGCACGCTCCTGCACAAGCAATCCTCCAGTCCGCATATCCCCAAGCTAGCACACAAGGCAACAACACTTCTACTAAGCTTGGCGGACTGAGAAACCAGCCCGCGCTCCACTGCGCGATCTCCCTGGACTGAGCCATCCTGGACTTGGTTCAATTCCCACCAAGTCCAGCCCACTGGCCGCAAAGGCCAGTCCGCACTTACTGGCGGACACTGGATCTAGCCCGCCATACCGGGCGACCTCCAGTTCCTGTCCGCGCTGACCGGCGGTCTCCGCGGCTTTCACTTGCCGCTTCACTAGAGCAAGACCAAGGCAACTGCCAAACCGGTCTGCCGAGCTCCAGTTCTTCAGTCCGCTTCAAGCCGGACTCCGCGGATAACATTCCTATCCGCCCGGTTACTTCCTGGGAGTAAACCGCCTGCTGAGCAAACACTGGCCTGTCAGACCGCCGCTGCTGTCCGCGTAGTCCGCGCGAACAGACCGCCCAGGCCGCCACAGAGCAAACCGCCTGCAACATCCCTGCCGACCTAGCAGTCCGCCAACCCAGTCCGCGTAGTCCGCGCGGATAGGTTTCCCAAGCCTTCCATTCACCCACTTTCACTTCACAGAATTCAACACTCCCCCTTGAAGTGAGAAGTGGTGAATAACTCCAGCAGCTCCCGTAACCTTGCACCTGGTCCTTCCGATAGCATCTACGAAGAGATGTCCAAGACATAGTCCTCGCCCCGCATATCATGGACCATGAGGGAGCCCTCAAGCATCTCTCAAAAGGAGCCATGCTTCCCTCTGGCTTCTTCAGCTTCAACCTCCACTCATGCATCACAAGAGTATCACCAATTTCCTTGGACCCAGAAGCCCAAGCCTCGTTGCCTCTGAGAGAAGTCACCTCTTCAGACTTGGTGTCAACCATCTCCTTGATTCTAGTGGGGTCATCACAGCCAGAAGTCCCTTGCTCGACCTGAGGGCTAACAAGGAAACACGGGACCAAGTCCGCCGTGTTCCCTTCACTATATCGAGCTGGTGGCTTACTGATCCTCTTTGATCTCCAAAGAACCTGATCATGGCTAACCACCTCCACTGCTTTTGAACCAGCTCCGTTCCCGGGCAAACCCGGAACAATGCTCCCTTTGCTCCCTGAACAAGACGCCTCCTTACTGGAACCAAAAGCATCTGGAGCAACGCTCCCCCTGCTACCTGAACCAGAAGACTCCCCTCTTGAACAAGAACTGCCTGGAACATCGCTCCCCTTGCTTCCTGAACCGGAAGCCTCCGCCTTCGAGCCAGAAGGTCCTGGAGCATCGCTCCCCCTTCTTCCCGACTCTGACGCCTTTGCCCCGGAGCTAGAACAACCTGGAACACCTGGTGACTCAGGTAACTCCACTTCCTTAGCAGCAGCCTCCTTCAGCCCACCATCTGACCTGCTTAACTCTAGCTCCACATAAGAGCTACCCCAATACGGCGTCAACTCATCAAAACCAATGTCTCTCGACACTATGAGTTTCTTCGTCGCAGGATCCATACACCTCCATCTTCTTCTCTGCTCATCATACCCAATAAAGACTAGCTTTGTCTTGAGAGCACCCGGAGAGTGTATATAGCAGGTAGATCCAAACACCCGAAGGTGCTTCACTGAGGGCTTCACTCCGAACATTAGCTCATAAGGAGTCTTCATTATGATCGGACTAAGAGGCATCCGGTTGATGACATGAGCAGCACAGGCTATTCCCTCCGCCCAAAGAGCCTTCGGAACGCCTTTACTCCGAAGCCAACACTTGCAGGTCTCCGTTAACCAACGGATCATCCGAGCTGCAATACTACTTTCTTGTGAAGTATGTCCACAAGAAAGCTCCATCCGGATCCCTTGCTTCCTGCAAAAGCGTGAGAACTCGGTTGAGCCAAACTCACCACCGATACTTGTCCTCAACACCTTGATCCTCCGGCCAAGCTGGCCTTCGACAAGCTTCTTGAACTCCACAAACAAGCGTACCATGCTGGACTTCGTCTTCATAAAGTATACCCAAGTATACCTAGATTAGTCATCAACCAAAACCAGCATGAACCTGCTGCCTCCAAGACTGGCCGTGACGGTCGGTCCCACCAGAGCACAATAGACAACCGCCAATGGTGCATTACTCCTGGATTGTGCTTTGTCGACCCTGAAGCGATAGTCTCCACTTTCCTGACATCCCGCACATCCCCGACCATCGCCATAGGATGACAATCTAGGCAAGCCTCTTACGAGTCTTCTTTCCGCCATTGCTTTCAGCTTGTTCATCCCTACATGCCCCAGTCTTTCATGCCAGATAGCTGCACTATCACTGGCATCCACCCGATCAGCTCCAGAACTAGTTGAAAACCCAACTATGTTCTTCTCCTTCCTCCCTACCTGAGCAACGTTCGCCGAGAGCAAGGTAACCTTGCACTCCTTCCGAAGATGACCTTGTTGCTTGCATTTATAGCACCTTGGTCCTTCCTTCCTCTTCCTATCGCGCCTAGGAGAACAACTCCTTTCTTCCTGATATGAAGTAGAGGGACCATCTTCCGCAGCAACCTTCACCTTCTTCCTGAACAACCCATCAAGGGAAGTCCAGACCTCCGCAGCTGACCGACATCCACTGATGTGGTCCAAGAGCTCCGATGAGATCACCTGCCTGAGAATAGAATCCGCTTTCGCATTTGCCTCCTTCCAAGCTCTCATCGCCTCAGCATTGCCAGCAGTATCCTCTTGTCTTCCTGCTCCGCATACAACCTCCCAAAGGTCCTCGCCAAGTAGAAAGCTCTTCATACAGGACTTCCACCGTTCACAGTTCGCCTCTGTAAGGAGATCAATACCAAGACAACTTGCATCCTCCACTGCCATGGTTCTACCACTGGTTTCCTCTACAAACGAGCAACTACTTTCATTGAGCACTGCTTGACCACTCCAACAACCTCCCTCTGATACCATGTTAAAATTCAACAAACCGCAGACGCCCCCTTGGATACCCTGTTGAAAACTCAACAAAGCGAAGGAGAATACGCCCACTTATAATGTTGAAAGTCTTCCCGGATCGTGGAGTTAGCAGGGGTTATCTCAATAAAGCAGTAACAACCAGCAACACATGCAACACAAGCTTCTTTATTGATCAAGAGCAAACTTCTTTACAAGGCGAGACATACATGGCGAGACATGCTTCACCAAAACCCAACACCGGGAGAGCAGAGACAGTTACAAAGACAAGAACAAAAAACAAGCCGCGCGGACTCAATCAACAAGCCGCCGACCTACTGCTGTGGAGTCCGCTCAGTCCGCCAGGTCGCCAGACCGCAACCCAAGCCGCGCGGACTCACCCTTACTCCAATGCTTAGCTCTTCACCGCCGGTCTGCACGCCGCCAGACCGCACAAGCTGCGTCACCGAATGGAACAGTCCGCCTGAAGCAGGCGACTTCCTGAACCCCGAACCAAGTCGCCAAAGAGAAGACCGCCTGGTCGCTATCCGCGACCTGCTGTTTACCGCCTGTTGCTTAACCGCAGAGTCCGCACTGTCCCTGACCGCAATCAGAGCCAAGTCCTGGCTTTCCAGCGCTATCCGCACAAGCTGCACAGCACAACCTGGTCAACTCTCTATCCGCGCGGACACAAAGTCCAGACCGCAGCAACTTACGCGAGCTCAATTACTGTTCACTTACTTCGGTCCAGGTTCCTCTATTTCCTGATGTGACATGAGTCCTATTTATAGGCACGACGATGAGTATGGTCACCGCCCTGACCGATAGGATCACCGCCACAACCCGCAGCTAGAACAAGTGTGTCCGCACAGCCCGCGGACACACCTTCCAGTTCGCCGCTCCTGTGCAGATAGCCAGTCCGCCCCAGCTTCTCCAAGGCCGGACTCCAATATCCAGCCCGCCTTGCCGCCAGAGACCAAGCCAGGACAACAGCCGGACTCCACAACAGCCGTGTCCGCCATTCTGCGGACAAGGCATCAGCCCGCAAAACCCGAGCCCGCAGCCTCGCCATCAAGGCACCTGCCGGACTCAGCGGACACCCGGCTTCCGTCCGCATATCCCAAGTCCATTGCCTAATCACCAAGGCATTGCCGGACTCAGCGGACACGCCGATCCAGTCCGCGTACACATCGAACTCCAGTCCGCTTCCCTGAGTCCATAACCTCATCACAAGGCTCAACCGGACTCAGCGGACTCTGGCTCCAGTCCGCACGCTCCTGCACAAGCAATCCTCCAGTCCGCATATCCCCAAGCTAGCACACAAGGCAACAGCACTTCTACTAAGCTTGGCGGACTGAGAAACCAGCCCGCGCTCCACTGCGCGATCTCCCCGGACTGAGCCATCCTGGACTTGGTTCAATTCCCACCAAGTCCAGCCCACTGGCCGCAAAGGCCAGTCTGCACTTACTGGCGGACACTGGATCTAGCCCGCCATACCGGGCGACCTCCAGTTCCTGTCCGCGCTGACCGGCGGTCTCCGCGGCTTTCACTTGCCGCTTCACTAGAGCAAGACCAAGGCAACTGCCAAACCGGTCTGCCGAGCTCCAGTTCTTCAGTCCGCTTCAAGCCGGACTCCGCGGATAACATTCCTATCCGCCCGGTTACTTCCTGGGAGTAAACCGCCTGCTGAGCAAACACTGGCCTGTCAGACCGCCGCTGCTGTCCGCGTAGTCCGCGCGAACAGACCGCCCAGGCCGCCACAGAGCAAACCGCCTGCAACATCCCTGCCGACCTAGCAGTCCGCCAACCCAGTCCGCGTAGTCCGCGCGGATAGGTTTCCCAAGCCTTCCATTCACCCACTTTCACTTCACAGAATTCAACATAGACAGCATCCATACTCAAGGGAAGGACAAGCTTCATCTGATACTACTTCAGGTCATTTTCCCTACAAGTTGAAAAAATTAGTCTCATCCTGAGCTCCTCCAGATAATCCTTCCAACAAATATGAGCCTCCAGTGCCCTTTGAGGATCCAGAGAATAATCCTACTGTATGGACTGCTAGAATGAAGGAATTAGCTGCCTTAGATCAGATTAAGAAAGCCAAAGAGCAAGGCAAGGACACCTCCAGCATTACTACATTGTCAGAACAAAGAAAGAAGGAACTGGAAAGATATGCCTCCAGCAAGTTCTTTGATTCTGAAAGATACATGGAGCTGCACCCTGAAGCTGTGGTACCAAGGCCTAAACAACAAACATCTCTAGGTGCAGCTGATGATAGAAGATCAAAGAAGGAAGCTCTTAATCCAAATAGAGAAATTAAACTTATAAAGAGCAAGGAGAAAGAGTAATTTTGTAAGGTGACAATTATTCTGATTTCTGATCTGTCTGAGATGTTTTATCTGTGATTCTGCAATGTTATTGTTTGTTATATTGTTGCTTTGTATGATGTTTTTAATTTCTCCAATTTCTGTAAATAGTAATCCTAACCCAAATAGGGGGAGATTGTTGGAACACCCTATTACTAATTTGGGTCAGGATCACTATGTCTTTAGGAAACCTGTTTTGACCTCTTTGTATAGATCTAAAGGTCAATTAGAATTAAGTCTAAGGGTTAGTAGTTAGGTTTGGAAGCCGCTGCCACATCTAGAGAACCCATGGGTACCTTTGTCGCGTCTGCTAGCCAAAAGTAACTTGGCTCTAGGAGCCGCGAGGCGCTATCACAACAACCGACATCTAAGAGGCAAAAGTCTCAAGACTTTGACAAAGGTAAGCAGGTCGCAGTGACTATTGCGGAGAGGGCCCCGACCTTGAGCGGTCCCGCAGGCAAGAACGTCGTCGAGGTCGTTGGCGAGGCCACCGGTGGGATCACTGGCCCCTCAATCGCCCATGAAAAAGAGGTCATCGGGAAGCTGGAGCCGACGGGGCACGGGAACTTTGGCCTCGGTGAGAAGCATCGGGATGAGGCTGGGAGCCCCTACTCTTCTGGGACCGGGGGGGATAGGGCTTCCATATCCACCCTCCTTCCCTCCTGGCTAGAAGAGGACACTACCAGTGGCCATGGCTACGCATTCGCCTTCGGGATTTTTTGGGCAAGAAGATGCAACTGTGTTTGACAAAGAGTCCACCTGGACGCTGGCGCAGGAGAGCGTGCGAGCCCAGTTCCACGCCCTGGAATTGGCTCACATGATGGGGCATCACAACCTGCAAGTCGTGCGGAACATCGCAGACAGCAAGCGAGCACATAGTCTCACGCTTGAAGAGCTCGTGAACCACAAGAAGAGGTTAGAGACCTCAGACGGGCTTCTCGCCAGCCGCTCGGGAGGGGTGGTAAGTGTATTCTCATTCACCTCCCCCTAGCTTTCATTTGGTGTTGGCTCTCAATTGTTTTTATTTGTTCTCAGGATGCCGCAACCGCCGAGCGGCTCCGCACCCGAATCGCCACATTGTAGAAGGAGAAAAAAGAGTTGCAGGCCCAGAGACGCCATCTGATCGAGGATGTCCTCCCGTCGTCCCCCGGTGGGAGCAAGTTCAAGTAGCACTCCAATCACAAGATCGAGAGGATGATGCAGCTGAACGCGACCAAGGCGGCGGAGCACACGCTTAAGATGATGCAGCACGACGGGCTCGTGGCCAGCGAGGGCACGGGAGTCAACGTGAGGGATGTGGTCCCGGAGCTTTTCCTTCCTCTTTTAGAGTCCAAGAACGACATCGACTCGCTCCTCCGCGAGAGCAAGAAGTCCGGAGACTCGGAATGAGATGTATAATTTTTTATTTTTTATTTTCATTTTGCCCTCTCCCTCGTATGTTCGAGGCGAGGTATGAAATGTCTTTTTGTCTTTATACTGTAATGGGCGACGCCCCCCCCTACATATAATAAAATTTTGTGTTCGTGCAAACCTTCATAAACAAATCTGTTCTTTCGCTCGTGCTCTAACAATATTTTTATTTTCGATCTGCTTTTATGCTCGCATCGCGGTATACACTCAAAATTTGTTTTCATGCTCGCGATGCCAACTTGTACTCGCCCGCCTTTTTACATCTCGACATAGTAACGTGGTCCTTTCGTAGGACAGCTGCGAGAGATGACCTGCAACTGCTGCAGCTCAAGCGCTCATTGGGACTTAGACGAATTTCTTTGCCTGACTCAAGCTTGTGCGCGCTCGCACCCGCGATGCTCCAAGGTCTATGGTAGAGCACATATGATAGAGTGTTGGAACATGCGTTCTGCATCTCTTGGTTTGATAATGACAAATCTCAGTGTGTATTTGATCATGTATTTTGTGTGTTTATAGTGCGCGGGTTTACAGGTGTGAGGAAAGAAAGAATCAAGTTCTGGAACCTATCGCCACGCGGTAGCCGTAACCGCCATGCGATAGTCATGGAATTAAATGGACAGAGCCTCGGGAAGCTACCGGAAAGCGCTAGTCCTACCGCTCGTGCTAGCTAAAGGAATTATTTTGGCCAGCCTCTCAGGAAACTATTGCCAAGCGGTAGTGCTTACTGCGCCGCGCTAGTCTCTCGATGAGTGGCGAGAAGGATTCCTCGAGTAACCGATCTACCGCCAAGTGGTAGTGCTTACCGCGGCATGCTAGCCTCTTGATGAGTGTCGAGAAGGATTCCTCGAGTAACCAACCTACCGCCAGGCGATAGTGGTTACCGCGCCGTGCTAGCTGTTTCATGAGTCTCGCGATGGTTCGTCGACTTGCTGACCTATCGCGTGGCGCTACCTTCTACTGAGGGAGCTAGCTCTATGAAAAGGAAAAAAACATCAATTTGAAATATTATTCCTAATCTGGAGGACAGCTGGCACATCAAGCGTGCGAACCTACCTCCAGACGGTAGTTTTTCTGCCGGCGGCAGCTTATTTTCACAAAGACGTATATATAGCCGCCTCGGTTTCTGTGCGGAGCATCTAGGACGAAAAAGGACAAGTTTGTACATTCTAGGGTTTGGCCACCTCTCCGCGGTCCGTCCGAATCGTCTCTGTCAAAGGAAAAGAAATTCGTCTCTCTCCCGTTCGTGCACGAAGAACTCCGGCGAGCCAAGAACGACAATGACTACAAGGACTACAATGACTACAACGATTGGTTGCAAGCACACAAAGATCTCTGGCGAGCCAAGGAATACAACGACTACGAGTTGTTGATCGGTTGCAACCACACGAAGACAAGGATGGATTTTGTTCTCTGGAAGTTACCGCCGCACTATAACTAGTTACCGCCCCGCGGTAGCTTATTGCAATGTCTTTTCTATTTAAAACAACCCGAACTTGAGTTTTGTGCGGCGGTTTTTCACGAAATTCGAAAGGGGAGTTCGCCCTAGCCGTCTAAAGGGAAGGGAGGGGTCATCCCAACTGATTGAGGAGGAGAACTCTTTAGAGGAGATCAAAAGGAACTCATGCGCATGGATTGAAGGCCACCAACACGATGATCAATAAGCCTCAGTCCTAATATTCACGTGAAGTATCCACGCTACAAAAACTATCATCAAGTGCACACCTTCACGGATCTGAAGAACATCAAAGAGGAAAACTCTCAAGCCACAAAGATCGAACCTTAGCAAGCCAATAATCATCAACATTAAGGATTCTATTTAGATGAGAGGTTTCTCTTTTTCATTGTATTTTACTTTAAACATTTTTTATCTATTTGGTTTTGAAAGAGTAATCGACCGGAGGGTCGTCGAAATCCGGGAAGGGTTTCATGGAAAATCGACCGGAAGGTCGTCAAAATCCGGGAAGGGTTTTGCGAGAAATCGACCGGAGGGTCATCGGAATCCGTGGAGGATTCCGTGAGAAATCGTCTTGGGGAAGGGACGTCTAGATCATGTGATCTAGCGGGCTTTAAGACCCTTGCGTGGAGATGACGAGCGCCTCGAAGACCTTTCTTGGAGGGAAAGAGAGAGAGTAGTGGGTCGGTATAGAAAATAAAAAGAGATTTCATTTGCACCGCATCCGATCTTCGGCGTCATGGAGATCAAGATTTTGTAATTGTTATGAACATGCTTTGATTTAATCTTTTAATAAAGTTATTTGTGCTTTTATATCTGTGAATATTATTCTGGGTGTTCTCTGGTGAATCTCTAAAGTTGGTGTATTTCTCCAAAGGAAAATTTGCCCATGAAAACGAGGTTTGTGACCTACCGCCGCGCGCTCAAAAGTTAGCGCCCCGCGGTAGCTTCTAGAACTTGTTTTTATGGGCAAAATATTTTAAATTACAATAAACACATTAAACCTTATTCACCCCCCTCCAAGGTTGGCCACTAGATCCAACATAGAGTGCTCGCTTCAGATGCGCGTACGATAGAACATTCGCCTCGCAAATGAGAGGAACGGGGTTCGGCTGCGATATCTCTTGCTTTCCCCGTCGACTCGCGAGTACCTGATTTGTGTGTACTTGCCCACTCCTCTCCCCTGGGCTGGGTCGAGTGGCGTTTTGCATCGGTCATCCTTTTTTCCTGAAACCCTCTTCTCAACAAACTCTTTTTCTTTCATAACTACCCACCACCAGAGCGACCTGCCGGCCCTGCTAGCTAGTGAGAGTCTGGTCAGCGAGATCCAATCGGGGGTGTAGCCGCTCGTCCGACCAACCGACCTTGCAAGCTAGCGGGAGCTTGGTCAGCGGGATTCAATTGAGGGCTTAAACAAACTTTTTTCTCTTAACCACCCACCACCCGAGCGACCTGTCGGCCCTGCCAGCTGGTGAGAGGCTGGTCAGCGTAATCCAATTAAGGGTGTAGCCACTCGAGCGACCTGCCGACCCTGACAGCTAGTGGGAGCCTGGTTAGCGAGATCCAATCGAGAGCTTGACCAAACTCTTTTCTTTCTCAACCACCCACCACCAGAGCGACCTGCCAGCCCTGCCAGCTGGGGGGTCTGGTCAGCGGGATCCAATCAGGGGTGTAGCTACTCGAGCGACCTGTCGGCCCTGCTAGCTAACAGGAGTCTGGTCAGCAAAATATAATCGAGGGCTTAACCAAACTCTTTTCTTTCTCAACCACCCACCACCCGAGCGACCTGTCGGCCCTGCCAGCTGGTGAGAGCCTAGTCAGCGGTGTACAACCCCGCATCCGGAGAATAAGGTCACAAAGAACCAGACCAATCGGGCTGAAACTAATGGGCGAGCTCGGCAGCAGGGAAGCCAAGACCAAGCTCGGCATTCGTCGAACGGGAGAGCGGCATTCGTTGACCGCGAGCTCGGCACTCGCCGAGCTAGTCCAAGAATCGTCAAGCTAAGGTCGACAGATGGTGACCAACGGATGGGCGAGCTCGCCGCCCCAGCCTGCGCCCTCGCAAAGGAGCTCGGAAACAGCAGGCGAGCAGGATCCGCCGAAGTGGCCAGGCTCCCCAGCTCGCCCAGATCTATGAGGTACTTTTTACTGTTTGCCCCCGCAGGTCTGCCCATAGCCCTTCAAAATAGCGGAGTTTGTCTGTTGGAAGTCCCAGCCAAGGGCATTTGCGTAATTTCAGGTCAGTTTAGTTTGGTTATTGACAGTTCATATTCTGAAAACTATAAATAGGACCCAAGGGGTACCCCAGAAGGCAGGCTTCATGTGCTCTCCTGCTCCAGTTTTCAAGTGCTTTCTGAGGTTACCTTAGCTCGGCATCTGGCTAAGGAGCGGAAGCGCTCTCAGATCTTCCGGGTGTGTGGTGGATCCTCCCCGCCGAGCCCTTAGGTCGGTTCCCCTTGTTTCTTTTGTTGTTTTGCTTGCAGGAGTGAAGTAGGCACGCGATCACCCCTTCCCCAAGGGTGAACTCCACAGGAGACCGTTTTTCGGTTTCAACATTTTGGTGCGGTGAGCGTGGAGCGTGGTCAGTGCAGAAAAGCTTCAGCGAGCCCGATGATAGGAGGACAGGGATCTGACAGGCCGGACTCGCCCCCCCCCCCCGCCTCTCGCCATGGTGGGGATGTTTGAGGATTTCAGGAATGAGGTGCTAAGCCTCGTCAAGTTCGCACTCGGTACGCGGGCCGAGTGCTCGACTCCAGCAGCCCAGATCGCGGACGCCCCCTCTCTGGGCGAAGACGCCCCCGACAGGCGAGCTGCGAAGGAAGTGGCCGAGGAGGGTCGGGGGTGCGAGCTCCCCGGGCGTGAGCTCTTCCCTGGCTCGGCAGGCTGAGGCCGGTTCGGCGAGCTAGGCTCGCGAGACTCGCCAGCTCGCCCAGCAGGGGGAGGCAGCCCCTTCAGCGAGTTGGTCTCTTCAGCTCCAGTTCTAGAGGGGTTCAGGGAGCCCGAGATGTCCTACTACACCAGGAAGGGAGACCTGGTCCAACACGTTCAATGGTTCGAGGATGTAGTTTCAATCCGGCAGATGTCGGACGGGTTCAAGTGCCGACTCTTCGCGATCACCCTCAAGGAAAAGGCAAGGGAGTGGTTCCACCAGCTACCGGCCAGCTCCATCTACTACTTCGAGGACCTGCGCCGAGGGTTCATGCTGAGGTTCACTACCTCGAAGAGGAGGAAGAAGGAGTCGGAGTCCCTGTTCCACATCAAACAGGGGGTGAATGAGACGCTGGGGAGCTACGTGGATCGGTTCCAAGAGGAGGTTACTCAGGTCCAGGAGATGCTAGGCCATAGTTTGATGATGGCCTTTACCCTGGGCCTGCAGTAGGGATTCTTCAGGATGGAGCTGAATGGAATTCCCCCCCCCATCTCCTACGAGGAGCTGATGGAGAGGGCGACGAGAGAAGTTGACGGGGAGGCGTCAAACCCGGAGTTTGCGCGGAAGCTGGCCAGTTGGGCCATGGAGGAGGAGAAGGAATCAAGAGGAGGAAGAGGACAGGAGAGCCCCGGTAGAGGGAGCAGAGACAGCTCCAAGGGCAGCAGCAGCCTAGGTGGGGGCGTCGGGAGCCCGACCGTCGGCTGGGCTGGAGGCCTGAGTGGCAAGGGCAGGGTCCATAGAGAGGGTACCAAGGAATGGATCACCATCAAGGGGGGCAAGATCAGTTCCACCCCCCGGGCTGGAGGCAGGCCCAGAGGCCCCGACTCCCCGATCAAGAAGAGGCTATGGCCATAGCGATGGGGGAGAGGAGGAGAGTAGCAAGGAGGAGGAGGAGAGAAGTTAGGGTGGAGTTACCCTATTGCGACTTTCATCATGAGGAGGGGCACTCCACAGCCACGTGCCCGGAGTTCCTTGAAATGAGAGGGAACAGGGAACAGCAGCAGCAGCAGGGGCGCCAGGAAGTGAGGATCGAGGAGGTCCTACCTCGGGCAGAGGAGGACCGTTGCGAAGACCGGTTGGACGTTGGGACCCGAGGAGGGATAAGAGTGATCCATGGGGGGGGGGGGGTCGAGGCTTCCCGGAAGGCGAGCCTCCACACCATGTATCGTCGGAGCGTTGCCTCCACATCCCAAACCACACCCCCAGAATAGAGGATCACCTTCTCTAGGAGAGACATGCCGGATAACGAGTGTAAAAGTAGCGAAAACGCAACTAACAAACGGACAGAAATTTGAATAATTGATATTTTATTATCCAAAAAAGATATCATTTATAAAGGTATGACCTCCCTTTTATAGAATGGAGGAGATATGAGAGAGTACAAACAAACAATGTGGGACTAAACATGTACAGGGCTGAGCGGCTAGAAATTAAAGAGACCGCACAGGCTGCACGGTTAGACAGATGGGTTAACCGCTCGGCAACTCCAGCAGGATAAGAACATGCCGCAATAGGAGACCGCTAGACCGCCCGGTCTCCAGGCTTCTGAGTGACACCGCGCAGTCAACAAATCGCCAGACAAGACCTCAAGGCCGCCCAGTCTAATACTTCAACACTCCCCCTCAAGCTGGAGTATAGATATCAATCATGCCCAGCTTGTCACAAATGTGGAAGAAGGAAGTAGAGACCGGTTTTGTGAAGTTATCCGCCAATTCTTTGTCAGAGGTGACAAACGGAGTACAAATCTGTTTCTTCAAAATCTCCTCCCGAATGAAGTGGCAGTCAACCTCTATATGCTTTGTTCTCTCATGGAAGACCGGATTTTTGGATATGTATATAGCAGCCTTGGTGTCACAGAACATAGGAAGAGGATAGTCATAGACCTCTCCTAGGTCAAGCATGAGACCCCGCAACCACTTTAACTCACACATGGTTGACTCCATACTCCGGTATTCGGCTTTTGCATTGGATCTGGAGACAACAGACTGTTTCTTGCTCTTCCAAGTCACAAGATTTCCTCCAACAAAAGTACAAAAACCTGATGTGGATTTACAATCGCCTTTATCATCCGCATAGCTTGAATCTGAGTAGGCTTCAACCCTCAGATGACCATTCTTCTGAAAGATTAGCCTTTGCCCGGTGCTGCTTTGACATACTCTAAAATCTTCAAGGCAGACTGAAGATGACACTCCCTGGGAGCTTGCATAAACTGACTGACCTTGCCTATATCATAGGAGATGTCGGGTCTGGTCTCCGTGAGATAGATGAGTTTGCCCACCAAACGTCTGTACCTTATGACATCAGATAGAAGAGGTGAGTCATCCGTCCATGTTTTGTCTTCTCCAATAGCCATGGGAAACCGGTCCGGTTTGGCACCTGTCAATCCTGCCTCTTGTAGAAGATCAAGGGCATACTTCCGTTGGGAGAGAACCAACGAGTAAGGCTTCCGAGAGATTTCTATCCCCAAAAAGTATTTCAGGGAGCCCATATCCTTCGTGACCAGGTGTTGACGGAGGTGTTTCTTCATCAAGTCCAAATAAACTTGGTCATCGCTAGTAAGAAGAATATCATCCACATACAATGCCAAAACCACCAGTCCCGAGGCCGTTTCGCGAATAAATAAGGAGTGATCAGCCAAACTCCTTGCAAAGCCGATGGTAGCCAAAATGCCACTAAACTTGTCGAACCATGCCCGAGGGCTCTGCTTTAGGCCATAAATGGCCTTCTTCAACCGGCATACTCGTGGTGTCTCCCCCTGAGCAACATACCCAGGAGGTTGCTCCATGTAGACATCCTCCTGAAGATCTCCATAGAGAAAGGCATTTTTGACATCAAGTTGGGAAATGGCCCAATCCCTGTTAACAGCCACAGAGAGAAGAACCCGGATGTTGCTGAGGCGAGCAACCGGAGAGAAAGTATCAAAGTAATCAATGCCGTAAGTCTGAGTGAAGCCTTTGGCCACCAGCCGGGCCTTGTAGCGATCCATAGTGTCGTCGGGGCGAAATTTCACAACAAAGAACCAGCGACAGCCAACCACATCAGTACCCACTGACGGAGGAACAAGGGTCCAGGTACCCCATTCAGTAAGAGTAGCCATCTCTTCATCCATGACAGATTTCCAATGAGGAATTACAAGAGCCTCCTAGTAGGTGCGTGGAGTAGTAGCAGCGGAGATAGCCAAGGCAAAACACCTGCGAGATGGATAAAGCCGATCATAGGAAACAACTGCCGCAAGCGGGTGTTGAGTACACGCCCGCACCCCTTTGCGAAGAGCAATGGGAAGACCCAGGTCGACGGGTGCCTCAACGACCGGAGCGTCCGTTGCGGAGAAGGCTGGCCCGGGACTAGAGAGACGACTACGGAGAAGAGGGAGGAGGGGTAGGGGGTGAGACAGACAAAGAAGGAGACGGAGGAGGAGATGAGGGAGGAGTGGATACATCGATAGGCGTGGAAGGAACGGAGAGAGGCGGTGGAGAAGCAGAGGCATCAGGAGGAATAGAGGAGTCAAGAGAGAAGTAGGAAGCATCTCAAAGAATGTCACGTCCGCAGAGACAAATTATTTGCACAGAACGGGGTCAAAACAGCAATAGCCTGTTTGAGTGGTAGAGTGCCCCAAAAAGACACACTTGGTGGAACGGGGGGAAAGCTTGTCGCGGGTAGCGGATGGAGCGTGAACAAAAGCCGTACACCCAAAGGCACAGAGAGGGAGAGGAAAAGGTTCCTTGCGGGGGTATAGAATGGAGAAGGGGGTCTGGCCGTGGAGAACCATGGAGGGAAGACGATTGATGAGATAGAAGGCGAGGAGCACAGCGTAGCCCCAGTAGGAGCGGGGTACTTGCATCTGCGTCATGAGAGTGCGAGCGACATCAAGGAGGTGATGACTTTTACGCTCCGCCACCCCATTCTGCTGGGAGGTGTAAACAGAAGTGGTTTGATGAAGAAGACCATGTTGCCGAAAGAAAGAGGAGAACTCATGACTAAGATGTTCCTTAGCATTATCAAAGCGTAAAACTTTAATAGAAATGCCAAATTAAGTCTTAATCATAAAATAAAAGGATTGCCAGATAGAAACGAGTTCAGAGCGATCTTTTAATAGATACACCCAGGTACATCTAGAAAAATCATCTATAAAGGTTACAAAGTAGGAACTACCCCGACCAACGGTTAGGGTAGGAGCAGGACCCCAGACATCAGAATGAATGAGATAAAACGGGCGAGAGGAGCCACGGCCTTGCTTCGGCGGGAAAGAGGAGCGATGATGTTTGCCAAGCTGACACACATCACAGTTGAGTGGAGAACTGGTCAGAGGTAAGTGTGGCAGAAGCTGTCGAAGAATCCGAGGAGGAGGATGTCCAAGGCGAAAATGCCATTGAAGCAGATCTATAGAGGAGGAGAATTAGGCGGACAGAGCGGAAATGTTGTTGAGGAAGTAGAGGCCGCCACTCTCAGTCCCAGTAGCAATCGTCCGCTGGGTCCTCGGGTCCTGAAAAGAACAAGAAGTGGGAGTGAATAAGACGGAGCACTGAAGTTGTCGGCATAAAGTAGTAACAGATAACAAATTGCACGGGAACTTCGGGACATAAAGCGTGTCCTCCAAGCGAAGCGACAGAGTGACTTGAACCATGCCCGTCCCAAGAATCGAGGACGGTGAACCATCCGCCACACGAACCGGGGGGAGCCGGTCATGCGTTTTAAGGAGAGAGAAGCAATGAGGGTTGCCAGTCATATGATTTGTAGCACCAGAGTCAATCAGCCATTTACCTTGGGTAACGACGTGGGCACTACCTGAAGTCATGGCCACAGAGGCAAACGACCGAGAGGAGGCGGAGGTCGACGAAGGAGCATCACCGGAAGGGCGAAGATGAGGATGTTTCTGCCAGCAGCGGTCAACAGAATGGTCGGTACGACTACAGTGAGAGCAGAGGAACCTGCACGAACTATGCCCGCCTGAGTGGCTGCGGCCACTAGGCCCCCCCCCCCCCCCCCCCCCCCCACAGAGCCTGGTGAGCATAGGAGTCCTGGGAAGGGGGGAGGTCAACAGAGGCCGCTGGAGCAGCGAAGTAACAGCGGCAATGTGAGCCGCGGTGGCATCCAAAGTAGGAGATTCCGCCTCACCCAAGACCTGCTGGTAGATCATATCATAGGAATCGGGAAGACGGAGAAGATAACAAACAACCAGGAGTTCCTGGAAGTGTTTGTGCTGATTGGCCAAGTCCGCGGAGAAGGGGCGATTCTGGAGGATCTCTGCGCCAAGAGACTGAACCTGCTGATAAGCCGCAGCAGGAGATATGGAAGGGCAGGCGAAGAGGTCCGCATAAAGAGTATAAATGCGGGACGTCTGGCCCCCTTCGAATAGAGAGCAGTGAGGTGAAGCGAGGCGGCCTTGACCGTCTCATCATCGCGAATGACGGGAAGACACTCATCAGAGAGGCTGTTGGCCAGCCAAGTGCGGACAAGGGCATCACTCGCATCCCAGTCATCAAATTCAGGAGAGTTAAGAGGAGGAGGGTCATCGGTGAGGTGATGAAGCTTGCGCTGAGAGCGAAGGAGAAAGGTGAAAGAAATGCTCCAATCGGGATAGTTGGAGCCGACAAGCTTAGAAAGCGTGCCAAGGTTGCCCGAAGGAGTAGGAGGAGGAGGAGCTGCAAGAGTGGTGGAGGTAGAGATAATAGGGGTGGAGAGACCGGAAGTGGTCATAGAGAAGGCAGGAAACCGCACGATAAGAAGAGAAGCCATGTGGAGAGAAAAAAGGAGAGCAAGCCGCACGACCTAAGGAGGAGGCCGGGACACGAGAAAGGAACCGCAGCGAACAAGGCCGGGACACGAGAAAGAAACTGCAAGCGAACAAGGACGAAACAGCAGCGGGCTAAAGAAAAGAAGCTGCAGCGGCACGGTGGCAGAACCAAGGCACATGGAAGAGGTCGCGCGAACTGAAAAAAAGTCTGAGCGAACAGAAGAGAGGAGGAAGCAAAGGACCCAGGAGAACAGGTCGAGAACAGACCGAAGAAAGGCGCGCGAACAGGGAGAAGCCGCGTGAACAGCACAGCGGTCAGAAGAGAAAACAAGCCGCGAGAACAGGGCGCGGAAAGAAGAAACAAGCCGCACGTGCAGAGAGAGCGTAGTCAGGTGAAAAGGACCGATTGCTTTGATAGCATGTAAAAGTAGTGAAAACGCAGCCAACAAACAGACAGAAATTTGAATAATTGAAATTTTATTATCCAAAAAAGATATCATTTACAAAGGTATGACCTCCCTTTTATAGAATGGAGGAGATATGAGAGAGTACAAACAAACAATGTGGGACTAAACATGTACAGGGCTGAGCGGCTAGAAATTAAAGAGACCGCACAGGCCGCGCGGTTAGACTGATGGGTTAACCGCTCGGCAACTCCAGCAGGATAAGAACATGCCGCAATAGGAGACCGCTAGACCGCCCAGTCTCCAGGCTTCTGAGTGAGACCGCGCAGTCAACAAACTGCCAGACAAGGCCTCAAGGCCGCCCGGTCTAATACTTCAACAACGAGGATCCATTCTGTGATGCGCTGGTCATCAAGGTAGCCATCGAAAATTTTACTGTCTCTCGGATCCTCATTGACAACGGAAGATCCGTCAACGTCGTCTTTAAGAAGGCGTTTGATGTGATGAAGGTGGAGGCGAAGAGGGTGCTGGCCTCGGATGGACCCTTGTTCGAGTTTTTGGGGGAGAGGAAGGAAGTGGAGGGAGGAGTCGGTCTCCATATCACCCTGGGGGGCAGTCCAAAAACTGTAGGTTCGTCATCGTGGACGCCCCCAACAGCTACATCGCCATCTTTGGGAGGCCCCTTATCAGCGCCTTCCGCTGCGTCCCCTCATCATTCCATTAGTGCTTGAAGTTCAATTTCGAGGTGGTTCAGGTTAGGGTCAGGGGGGACCCCAAGGTGGCGCGGGAATGCTATGTCACCATTGTGAACTCCATCTCTTGGCAGGAGGGAGCCGAGGAGATGGGGCGCAGGATGGAGGAGGCAGAGCAGGATGCTGGCAGGGAGGAGCTGGAGGTGGAGAACTGCGCTGAGGAGGAGGCAGCAGGAAGAGATCAGGAGGAGATGGCCGAAGTGATGGCCGTGGAGGAAGAGATGGAGGTGGAGGTCCCCGTCCCGAAGGTGAGGGATGCTGAAGGATGGGGGGAGCAGTCCCGGTTGGAGGCAGCAGAGGAAGTGGTGGAGTTGGAGGTCCTCACCCGTGGAGGCACGGTGGAGAAGGTCCGCGTCAGCGGAGGGCTGACCCCAGAAGACCAAGGCAGGATGCTGGAGTGCATCCAGAAGAATGTGGACATCTTCGCATGGAACGCCGCAGAGATACTGGGGGTTGATGCAGATGTGGCCTGCCACCGCGTCAACCTGGACCCAGGAGCATGCCCCGTCCAACAAAGGAAGAGGTCCACCGCGGACAATTTGGCAGAGCCCATCAGAGAGGAGGTGGCAAAGCTTCTCAAGGCCGGCTTCATGTCCGAAATCTAATACTTGTCCTATCCATCATCTTCTGGTAGGTCGCCTCTGCGTTCTCAGCCGTTGGTTTTTTTGTAATGAGTTTTCTAGATGCTTTTTCAGGTTATCATCAAATCAGGATGCACCCCCCGAACGTCAAGGATGTCTCGTTCATCACTGGGAATGAATGCTACTATTACAAGATGATGCCCTTCGGGTTAAAGAACGCAGGGGAGACCTACCAGAAGATGATGGATAGGGTCTTCAAAGAGCAAAAGGGGAGGAACCTGGAGGTGTACGTGGATGACCTCATGATCAAGAGTCAAGATGTGGACTCCCACCTCCAAAACCTAGAGGAACCTTTGCTACCCTGCGCAAGTATAAGATGCGATTGAACCCCCTGAAATGTGTCTTCGGGGCTAGCAGGGGAAAGTTCTTGGGGCATCTCCTCACTCCTGCGGGGGTCGAGCCGAATCCTAACAAGGTCAAGGCTATCATGGAGCTAGGGTCGCCACGGAATACCAAGGAGGTGCAGCGCCTGACAGGGAAACTGGCAGGGCTAAGTAGGTACCTCCCCCGGGCTGGGGAAAAGTGCTCCCCCTTCTTTAAAATGCTAAGGAGCGGTCAAAGGTTTGAATGGACCAAGGAGTGCGAGGAGGCATTCCAGGCCCTCAAGATGCAGTTGACCTAGGCTCTGCTGCTCTAAGGGCCCAAGGAGGGGGAGGACCTGTTTTTGTATCTCGGGGTCGGGGCAGAGGCCTTGAGCTCCGTCCTATTTCGGGAAGAGGGAAAGAAGCAGCTCCCTATTTACTACGTGAGTCGGGTCCTGAGGAAGGATGAGCTCCGGTATCCAATTTTGGAGAAGCAGGCTTTCGCCCTGATCATCTCGGCCCGAAGGTTGCGACCTTATTTCCAGGCACACTCAATCTGAGTGGTGACTGACCATCCTCTCCGCAACATCTTCGAGGGGGTGGAGCATTCTAGCAGGCTGGCCAAGTGGTCGGTGGAGTTGAGTGAGTTTGACGTTTCCTTCATTCCCCGCCTCACGATCAAAGCTCAAGCAATGGCCGACTTCTTGGCTGATTATGTGATTGAGGTGGCGGAGGAAGAGCTCACTCGTCCGACTCCTTGGAATGTGAAGGTGGATGGCGCCTCGGGGAGGCATTCCCTAGGAGTGGGGGTGATCTTGGAGAGCCCTCAGGGGACTAGAATTGAGCAGACGGTGGTGGTGCACTTTCACATCACCAACAATCAAGCCGAGTATGAGGCCATGATAGCACGACTGCGCCTGGCCAGGGAGCTGGGGGTATTGGACGTGGAGGTCCTTACCGACTCCATGGTGGTAGCTTCCCAGATCAACGGGGATTTTGAGACAAGAGAGCCTACCCTGCGGTTATACTTAGGCAAGGTAAAGGGGGTCATCAGCACGTTCCAAACTTTCTCCATCCAGCACGTGCCCCGGGAGGAAAATGAGCAGTTCGATCAGCTGGCGAAGCATGGTCCTCGGGTGGAGGGTACCATCACCGACCTGTTCCACCCTTCCATCGAAGAGGGTGAGCTCATGGAGATAGATCAGCGGCCTTCATGGATGGACCCGGTCACAACCTTCCTCTCTACGGGAGAGTATCCGGAGGGGGCAGATAAGAAGAAGCTCAGGCATAAGTCGGCGTACTACCTCCTCCAGGACGGGCAACTGTACAGGAAGACACTCTCAGGGATGTTGGCTCGTTGTGTGGCCGAGGGGGAGGTACAAAGAATTTTGGAGGAAGTCCACTCCGGAGAGTGTGGGAGTCACTCTGGGAGTCGGATCCTGGAAGGGAGGATTGTCAGGCAGGGGTACTTCTGGCCCACCCTGGGCCGGGATGCAACAGAGTTCTCAAGAAGGTGCCACAAATGCCAGCTGTTTGCCCCCCTCCAGCTACAGCTGGCTCAGCGACTAAAAAGTATCACAGCCCCTGGCCCTTTGCCATTTGGGGAATGGATTTGGTTGGACCATTCCCCCAGGCCAGTGGGCAGAGAAGGTTCCTCCTAGTGATAATTGATTATTTCTCCAAGTGGTTGGAGGTAAAGATGCTAGCCAAGGTGACCTCCCAGGTTATCAGAAACTTTGTTTGGGGGGAGATCATCTGCCGCCATGGGCTTCCCCAGGCCATTGTCACGGATAACAGGCCCCAGTTTGTCGGCACTGAGTTCACCAGTTTTTACGAGCAGCTTGGAATCGACCTCAGGTTTGCCTCGGTCCATCACCATAGGAGCAACGGGCAGGTGGAGGCCGCGAACAAGATCATTGTCAACCTCTTCAAAAAGAAGGTGGAAAATCTGAAGGGGAGTTGGGTGGAGCAGCTTCCTGCGGTTCTCTGGGCCCTGAGAACCACCCCCAACACAGCTACTGGAGAGACCCCCTTCAAGCTCTCCCATGGGTGCGAGGCAGTGCTCCCCGTGGAATTTAAAGTTCAGACACCTCGAGTTGTTGCGGCCGGGGAAGGCAGGGAAGAATGGCAGGAGGAGAACGAGGAAGGGCTGCGGCTTTCCCTCGACATGGTGGAACAATTATGGGACCTTTCCGTCGTCCGACAAGAAGAGGTGAAGAGGAGGATGTCTAAGTACTTTGACAAGCACGTTAGAGTCAAGCAGTTTACGGAAGGGGACTTGGTGCTAAAGAAAGTGGATGCAGCGGGAAGGTCAGAAATCGTGGGGAAACTCAACCCTAACTAGGAGGGACCATTCATTATAAAGGAAGCACTAAGGTCAGGAGGGTATCGACTAAAAATGTGGAGGGCGAGGCCCTAAGTCTTACCTAGAGTAGTGACGACTTGAAACGATTTTTTCCTTAAAAACATGTAAGTGATGCTCTGATTTTTAATAAAAGTTCTTTAAACATGCCAATGTTGTCGCAATGAGCTCGCATGAAGAAGTGAAATGAATTTGGACCCCGAGCAGATCCCGCTGTCAGGCTCTCAGCTAGCTGGCAGGGCTGGAAGTCACTCGGTGTCATCCTTGGGCCTCAAGCAGATCCCGCTGTCAGGCTCTCACCTAGCTGACAGGGCTAGAAGTCACTCGATGGTGTTAGTAGTGGACCCCGAGCAGATCCCACTGTCAGGCTCTAACCTAGCTGGCAGGGCTGGAAGTCACTTGGTGTCATCCTTGGGCCTCGAGCAGATCCCGCTGTCAGGCTCTCACCTAGCTGGCAGGGCTGGAAGTCACTCGATGGTATTAGTAGTGGACCCCAAGCAGATCCCGTTTTTAGGCTCTCATCTAGCTGGCAGGGCTGGAAGTCACTCGGTGTCATCCTTGGGCCTTGAGCAGATCCCGCTGTCAGGCTCTCACCTAGCTGACAGGGCTGGAAGTCACTCGATGGTGTTAGTAGTGGACCCCGAGCAGATCCCGCTGTCAGGCTCTCACCTAGCTGGTAGGGCTGGAAGTCACTCGGTGTCATCCTTGGGCCTCAAGCAGATCCCGCTGTCAGGCTCTCACCTAGCTGGCAGGGCTAGAAGTCACTCGATGGTGTTAGTAGTGGACCCCGAGCAGATCCTACTGTCAGGATCTCACCTAGCTGGCAGGGCTGGAAGTCACTCGGTGTCATCCTTGTGCCTCGAGCAGATCCCGCTGTCAGGCTCTCACCTAGCTTGCAGGGCTGGAAAGTCACTCGATGGTGTTAGTAGTGGACCGTGAGTAGATCCCGCTATCAGGATCTCACCTAGCTGGCAGGGCTAGAAGTCACTCAGTGTCATCCTTGGGCCACGAGCAGATCCCGTTGTCGGGCTCTCACCTAGCTGGCAGGGCTGGAAGTCACTCGATGGTGTTAGTAGTGGATCCCGAGCAGATCCCGCTGTCAGGCACTCACCTAGCTGGCAGGGCTGGAAGTCACTCGATGTCATCCTTGGGCCTCGATCAGATCCCGTTGTCAGGCTCTCACCTAGCTAGCAGGGCTGGAAGTCACTCGATGGTGTTAGTAGTTGACCCCGAGTAGATCTCGCTGTCAGGCTCTCACCTAGCTGGCAGGGCAGAAAGTCACTCAGTGCCATCATTGGGCCTCGAGCAGATCCCGCTGACAGGCTCTCACCAAGCTGATGGGCTGATGGTCACCCAGGGAAGTCCTGCACCCCCAGATAGTGCCTGACAAACTTGGCCCTTCCAAGAGAGGAGAGCTCGGCATGGGCGAGTTCGAGCTCGCTACTTCAGTTCGGACTCGGCAGAAGATCGACAAGCAAGGGACTTCGACCTCGCTAAGAAGAGGCGGGTCCCGCCAGGCCACCTCGTCCCCCACTAGGTTTTACTCAGGAAGATTTAGAGAATTTGGTCTCACATCGATAAGATGACGGACAGCTCGCGAGCAAGCTGGGGCGAATCCTGAGAATTGGCAAGCCAGGCCCTGGGACCTCGCCAAGGGGAGGCAGATCCCGTCGAGATGCCCCACCCCCGCTTTATTTTACTTGGACAAATTTAGTGAGTTCGATCTTTTGATTAAGAAGGCCAAGGACAGCTCGCGAGCGAGCTGCGGCGAGTCCTGGAAATTGTCGAGCACTCAAGGTACCCTCTCGTGGGAGAGTCCTAACGACTATCCTACTCACAGTACCTGTCTATGCGAGGTCGCCTGGGGAAGGGCTCGCGGATATACAGAACACAGAAAAAAGAGATGAAAAAAAAATGGCACAGATGTGATCAAAAATCGTTTTCATTAAATAATGATATTTACAGCTGGAGCTCGCCTCGGCGAGGAAACAAAAGAAAAGCATACACATTTAGGCCTCGCCCCCCCCCCCCCCCCCCCCCCCGCTGGACTGATCCTCCCCTTCACCCGACTGATCCTGGAAACCCTTACCGAACATCGCGTCAAGGCTGTCTTCCTTCTTGCTGGGAGGCGTCGCCGGGAACAGGCTCGTCATTAGATCCCGGGCCGAAATCTCCTTGCATCCCTCCACCAGCACCCCCGTGTCCTTCATCATTTGGAGGGTGCATTTGGCAGCTTGGATGGAGTTGATCCGCAGCCTCTCGGCGAGGTCGGCCTCGCCAAAGACCCTTGGAATTTTGTAGGGGAGGGTACGATCGGCGCCGCCGGGCTCTAAGAAGATCTCCGCCTGACGGCGGACCTCGCGGGTGAGATTCTGATTCTCATCCATCAGCTTCGCATTCGCCCCCTCCAGCTTGACAAGCCGGACGCGAAGCTGGCTGATCTCCTCCTCTTGCTCGGCATTACGAGCCCGCAGCTCCCCGACGGCCTTGGCGTCCTGACAAAAGAAAAGTTCATTAATGACAGCGCAAATGTTTTTCAAAATAAAAGAGAGAAGGTGAAGCCCAATACTCACCAATCCGTCGGCGGCCTGGGCGAGGAGACTCTCGGCGATGCCGAGCCGCCTCGACTGGTCGGCGACCTTGTCCTTGGCGACATCGCAAGCCTGCTCGGCTTTTTGAAGTTGGTTGCTGAGGACGAAGCTACAACGGGTCAGCATGTGGTGGAGCTCCATGGCCCGCAGATGGGCCTGCAGACCCTCATGGCCGAGCTACCGCAGGGTCATGTTCTTGTAGGCCTCTGCATCCTCACGGTAATAGAGGCCGAAGCCGAGGGTGTAAGCGTGGCCGGTGGCGGGCTCGCTGTCATGCCAGGAAGGATGCAGGGTGGAGATGGAGACCCGATGGCGGGCTCGCTCTCAGGCCAGGAATGATGCTGAAGAGGGGATGTTGTTTCGGCGCACTGTACCATGGGCTCGCCCGCCGAGTCCTTCCACCGCCCCCCGAAGCTGAAGAGGGGATGTTGTTTCGGCGCCCCGCGCTCGCGAGCCGCCCTCTTCGCTGAAGGAGCTGGGGAGATCACCGCCGCAGGAGCAGGAGCCTCGCCGCCCTTCAGCCCTTTGCTGGTGATCTCCTTCAGCGGGCTCTCCGGTGATGCGTCGGGGATGGTCTCGGGCGAGCTTATGTATTTAGGGCTGGATTGATGTTGTTTCCCCCGCGGAGCGAGCATGGCTTTCTTCATCTTTTTTGACAATGGCTGGCGGTGTGGCGGGTTCGACCCCACATCCTCAAGCCGCCTCTTGCTGGAAGAGGGTTGGGAAAAGGCCGCCTCATCTCGGCAAGCTGCCGCCGCTGCCTTCTCGCGAGCAAGGGGTCCGGGTGCGACCCCGGGTCCGCAAACGGCGTGTTTGCGGGAATCAACCGCTCCCCTACAAGAAAACACTTGGAAAGAGTTAGAGCACTTTCAACAGCAATATGGCAAGCTCGGCAACCGGGCGATTTCGACAATACGGGGAGAGCAATACCTTCGCCGGGTAGGACAGGGAGAAGCACATCAAGGCCCCTTCCCAGGTAGGCGACCTCGAAGTCCTTGCGGAGAAAGTATTTGTGGAGCTCGACATCGTTGTCGGACACGGCCGGCGTGCGGTAGACCTCCTCGCCTTTCTGCTGTGGCAAGTACGAGATGTTGCCGAGATCGCCCTTGATAAAGGCGATCCTGGTCATCCAGTTATGGTGCTTGTTCGCGATCTCGCGAGCTTTGATCAGCGAGCCGCCGAAGTAAGCGACCCCGTCCGGCGTCGCCTTATAAGAGTAGAGTTTCCTGAACACTGTCAGGTTGAACTCTATCCTCTCTCGCCGGAGGTAGCTCGCAAACGCCACCATCATGGCGATGGCATAGCCGCGCAGGTGGAGTACTTCAAAATTTGCCGGATTCCGGCCAGAGGGGGAGCAACCCCACCTCAAAGTGAGAGATGGGGAAGGCGCGCGTAGAAGGTATTGATGGCCTCCCCTTGCCTCGGCCGGCGGCCTTGAAGCCCGGCGGCACCGCGAACTCCCAGCTCCTCCTTGCTGGTAGTCGAAGAACTTCAAATGCTGGGCGCATTGCAGCCATGCCGGTCTTACCCATCTCGCGAAAGAAGACAGGGCGCGAGTAGAAAAGGAGAGAAGTGCAGAAAGAAAGAGAAAGCAATAAAAGCCAGACGGGGGTTGGTGGTGGGGGGGGGGCTATTTATAGAAAATGAAATCTAGGCGCATCGGCTCAGCTCGCCGCCCCACCTCAAAGCTCGCCGTGTACATCCCAACCAAGCCAAGTCAAACAACAATATATTATGAATAATCCATGTCTAAGAATATTCTAAAGTTACTTATTAAGGCAAGTGAGTAACAAAGAGGGGCCCGCGAGCAGGGGTAACACCAAGAGGCGAGTATCGTCAAAGGAGTGATGAGTTGTAAATATACCTAGAAGGTATTGTTTTTACTTATTTTTATTCAATAAAATGGCTTAGTTTATTTTATTTTTCAGGAAAAATTGAAAATCCCAAAAAATTGACTTGCCATATTGGTCGGCCGGTCAAAATCCCGTGCCAAATTTTCGAAGACCAAAGCCTGACACGCCCGGGGACGCCCGTGTCAGCCCGACCCAAGCGTGTTCACTCAACTCGCACATCGACGATTCGAGTGTCGACACCCGCCTCACGCCCGAACGCCCTCCGCGACCTTTCCAGCTAGCCCGACAAGACCCGCGCGACCTGGCGCACCGCGCCCTCCACCTGCTCACGCCCCCTGGTATGCCCCTGCGAGACCGACGTGTCCAGCCAAAGTCAAGTAATCGGTCGCAAAAAACGCCCCCTGTGCTGGGCGCTTGTAAATTTTTTCTTGCTGCATTTCTGTTCCCTTTTGGGCCATTTTGTATAGGGGAAATCAGCGTCGGGGATATTTTTCCCCCTCTCCTTGCTTTTATTTTCATGTCTTACCCGTGTTTTTAGTTAATAAAATGTCTCCATTTTCTTCTCTTAATATAGCTTTGGAATGGATCTTTACAATCTCCCCTATGCAATCTTATTTATCGTTTTTGTTTTAACTTAGTTTTTTTCGTCTTTTTAATACGTGTGTGTGTGTGGGTATAACTTTTTAATTTTATGCTTTGTTTTGGTTAACTTAGATTTTTATAGCTTTTATTTCGTTCCTAAAGTAAAAACGCTTTAAAGTGTCTTTCTTTTCTCTTTAACTTAGTTTTTTTTCGAAGGTTGTAAAACTTTTTCTTTCTTTTTACTTTATTTACACGTTTTCAGCGTTTTTAAAGTTATAAAGATAATATAGTTATAATTTTTCGCGCAAGTTTTTCATTTTAAACTTTCGTTCTTTTAAATTGCTAGCATTTTAGCGGTAGAAATGTTTTCGTATTTTTCGATCACTTTCCTTTTTCGTTTATTTGCAAAACTTTCTTCCCGTTTAATTTTTATTTTCGTTTTTTTGCATTTCTACCGCATTTTGGAAATGGGTTTTTATTTTTCGTTAACTTAGTTTTTTGATTTTTTGTGTGGGCATCTATTCCGCCTACTCGTTAGAAAATGGCGCTTTGCTTTATTTCAATTCTGTCGAGTGTGTGCGTGTGTTTTATCTAGGTTTTCATTTATGTCGAGAGAGAGTGTGCGTGCGTTGCATTTATTTTGCCATAGGACCCCAATCATTTGAGTAGGGCTCGTTTTAGCTTTCTTTCTCCCGCCCACGCAGTTGCGCCCCAATTTACTGCTTTCTCGTCCTACCCGTTTGGGTAGGACGATTTTCTGCTTTATTTTCCTGCTTTATTTTCGCTTTCATTTACTGCTTTCTTTATCCTTTATTTTCTGCTCCCGCAAGCCGTCCCCATTCCGATGAGTGGCTAACACTAGCCCTCCGAAGGCATTACAGATAAATCTTAAAATAACTAAAGGTCAATTTTTCTAATTAATTAAAAGTACAAGTTTGCCGGGGTTAAACGCGTAGGACCAAACATGTGTGGGCCCTATTTCCGTTTTCCAATCGCCGAGAGGCCGTGCGTATGGACAGATACCCCTTGGCAAAGAGAGTTGCACTAATCGAGAGAGGAGGCGCGCCAATCCATGTCCCCACCCTAGCGGGGTTCTTAGAATGTGGGCGTTAAGAGGAATCCTTCGTCGGACGAGAGCCCGGTCTAAAGTTACTTATTACAGAACCTCCAGAGTCTCCGCCTTAATTAAAGTGCTTTTTATTTAAAGTCTATTTTAGAATTGTTTTTTCGGTAACAAGCTCTTCAGCACCACCTTCAAGCTTTCTTTTTATTGCTTTCATTTTCTTTCCGCCATTTTCTGTATTTTTATATAAAATATCCCCAAGAGTATTATCGGTAAAATAATAGTCCCCTCCAGGAAAGAGTAGAGCAGGAACAATACGACCTCGTAACGGAATACTGTACAAGAGCACTTGCCTCCTTTCGTTAAAAGATTTCTAAACCTTTTTTATATCCAAAATAAAATAAATATACGCGCGACCCGTTTTCTTAAATAAATTCACTTCCGTCGGCTGACCGCAAATAATTTTGGAGTTTTAACCTGCAAAGGAGCCGCCCTCTTATCTACCCCAGTCTCGCGGATCCCGCCCCCCAGACTGCCACGCGCGGAGCAGCTCGCGGATCCTCACCGAATTCCTCTGCGCCACTGAGAGGCCATCATCTATCTCGTCTAGAAGCCGGTGTTAGAAACCAGGCAGGGGGTCCCACACATTTTGGGTATGAGAGGTTGGTCTAAGGCGCCTCTAATAAAGGAGGTCCTGGGGTCAAGACCAGGCCTCAACAACCTACCCAGGCCTTTACCCTGAAAAGTGGGACCCCGGGAGATTTGGTTTGAGATGCTGTGCCGTTCGACTGTAGTTGGCCAGGACCGGGCCTTTACCCAAAATATGTGGGACCCCCGGCCTGGTTTCTCACAAAATATGGCCATCTTTAGTTAGAAACCAGGCCGGGGGTCCCACACATTTTGGGTAAAGGCCCGGTCCTGGCCTTAGCCAACCTCTCATACCCAACTGCACTGCAGTGCAGTTGGGTATGAGAGGTTGGCTAAGGCCAGGACCGGGCCTTTACCCAAAATGTGTGGGACCCCCGGCCTGGTTTCTAACAGCCGGGAAGGGGACATCAGCTCGCCAGCCTGGCTGCTTCGCACCTTGTCAGCGAGACGCACGTAGTCACGTTGTAGCATCTCGTTAACCCCCTGCACCTCGCGCAGCCCGCACACCAGCTTCTTGAGAAGCATAACCTCCCTCCTCGTCAGCTCGCCTTGATCCAATTCAGGGCCCAGGTAAGAGTCCAGCGAGCTTGGGGAGGGGAGGGGAGAGTAGTGGGCCGCCCGCGACGATTCCTCGGCAACGAATTGGCTGGTTGGAATTGTGGAGAAAAGCATCAGCAAAAAGAGGAATGCAGGAAAATCGCATGAGGCAGGAATCCAAGCAAAGTTAACCTGATGAGCTCGACAGCTCGAAGGAGATGCGGGGAGGAATGAACCTCAGATCCTTCCAGCGACCTGGGCCGCGAATCCCCGGTGGGAGAAGATCGAATCCCGGGGTTGGGATGGTTTCTAGACCCGCCCCCGCGACCACGACGGCTTGCCGAGGAGAGGGAGCACACACCGGCGAGCTTGGCCTTTGCGAGCTCAACCCCAAGGTCCCAAAGGGAGGGGACGGCTCCCGATGGCGGTTTTCCGGAGTCATGAACCGCAAGTCCCCGAGAGTGGTCTTGGCTCGCGGGGTGGCGTCTCACGGCGCGGCATCTTCTACACCATCAGGGCGGCTGTCTGGGCCGTCGCAGATCTCGATAATATTCTTCCCCTTGTCATAGACAGGCAGAGTGGAGGAGCCGGTCCCATGTTCCAAGGCGGTCCACAGGTCGTCGTAGATGGGCTCGACCGCCTGAGGGAACTGTTTCATCTTCTTAGTGCTAGGCTCGGCAGAGCCACCCTGCGGCACAGTGGCTGGGACCACCGTCAGGGCGGCTACGCGAGCTGTAGAGGCCTGGCGAGCTTGGTCAAGGCGCTCTTGGATCTCCTTGGGGATCGGCATCGTGGCAGGGCCAGAGCAAAGGGAATGACAAGAGTCAGGCAGGTACGCAGGTGCATATATATAGACGCAGGTGGACCCCACCCGAAGATTCCCTCCAGTCCGCCCCGCGCTCGCCGAACACTTGGGGTTGGATGTTTCTTCCCGAGCTTTGCCAACCTCGAAAAGAGCGGGGATTACATACAACCCCGCGTCCGGCAAATAAGGTCGCCAGGAACCATACCGATCGGGCTGAAACTAATGGGCGAGCTCGGCAGCAGGGAAGCCGAGCCCGAGCTCGGCATTCGTCGAACGAGAGAGCGACATTCGTCGACCGCGAGCTCGGCACTCTCCGAGCTAGTCCAAGAATTGTCGAGCTAAGGTCGACTGATGGTGACCAACGGATGGGCGAGCTCGCCGCCCCAGCCCGCGCCCTCGCAAAGGAGCTCGGCAACAGCAGGCGAGCAGGATCCGCCGAGGTGGCCAGGCTCCCCAGCTCGCCCAGATCTATGAGGTACTTTTTACTGTTTTGCCCCCGCATGTCTGCCCATAGCCCTTCAAAACAGCGGAGTTTGGCTGTTGGCAGACCCAGCAAAGGGCATTTGGGTAATTTCAGGTCATTTTAGTTTGGTTATTGGCAGTTCATATTCTGAAAACTATAAATAGGACCCAAGGGGTATCATAGAAGGCAGGCTTCCTGTGCTCTCCTTCTCCAGTTTCCAAGTGCTTTCTGAGGGTACCTTAGCTCGGCCTCTGGCTAAGGAGGGGAAGCGCTCTCAGATCTTCCGGGTGTGTGGTGGGTCCTCCCCACCGAGCCCTTGGGTCGGTTCCCCTTGTTTCTTTTGTTGTTTTGCTTGAAGGAGTGAAGTAGGCGCGCGATCATCCCTTCCCCAAGGGTGAACTCCATAGGAGACCGTTTTTCGGTTTCAACAAGCGGGATCTAATCGGGGGTGTAGCCACTCAAGCGACCGGTTAGCCCTACCAGATAGCGGAAGCCTGGTCAGCAGAATCCAATCGAGGGCTTAACCAAACTCTTTTCTTTCTCAACCATCCACCACCCGAGCGACCTGTCGACCCTGCCAGCTGGTGAGAGCCTATTCAGCGGGATCCAATAGGGGGTGTAGCCACTCAAGTGACCTGCCGACCCTGACAGCTAGCGGGAGGCTAGTCAGCGGGATCCAATCGAGGGCTTAACCAAACTCTTTTCTTTATCAACCACCCACCACCTGAGCGACATGCCAGCTCTACCGGCTGGAGAGAGATTGGTCAGCGGGATCCAATTGGCGGTGTCCACATGTCATGTTCATTACGTATACTCACAGTCGGGCAAGGTTATGAAAGACACCATCAATATATTAAAAGTTGTTTCGTCATGGGTAGAAATTTTTCAGGTCATCACGGCTCCATGCGCGGCCAAGTAATGTCCCTCCACATCCCGGAGGTTGTACCCCTCGACTTCATAGCTTCTTACTACAATGTATGGGCCTTCCCAATTGGGATTGAGCTTCCCAACTGTTGCCCCCCTTCCGGCTGCATCGACCTTTTTAAGTACTAGATCCCCCTTCTGGAATTACTTGACTCGAATGTGCTTGTTGAAATACCCCGTCATTCGTCGTTTGACCACTTCTTGTCGAATCACTGCCAGGTCCCGAAGTTCTTCTACCAGGCCAAGTGAGTGCTTTTGCTCTTCCTCATTCTCCACTCTCCATTACTCGTCTCCTTCTCCTGCCACAACCACCCTTGGGGACCTTACCTCAAATTCGACTGGTAGCACAGCCTCGAAACTGTGGGAGGGTTTGAAGGGAGTCTCGCTCGTGGCTGTATTTGGTGTGGTTCTCAAAGCCCAAAGGACTGAGGGGAACTATTCCACCCAGTTTCCCCTTAGGTTCTCGACCTTTTTTTAGCAAGTTCACAATCGATTTGTTGGCCGCCTCCACCTACCCATTACTCCTAGGATGCTGGATGGACACAAAGCGAAGATCTATGTCCAGCTGACCGCAGAAGCTGGCGAACTCCTTGTTAGCGAACTATGATCCGTTGTCTATGATTATGGCTAAAGGTAGCCCATATCAACAGACTATCTCTCCATATACAAAATTCCTGATAACTTAGGAGGTTACCTTGGTCAGTGCCTTCACCTCCAGCCACTTTGAAAAGTAATCGATCATTTCTAGTAAAAACTTCCTTTGGCTACTAGCATGGGGGAAAGATCCTACCAGATCCATTCCCCATATTGCAAGAGGCCACAGAGCTGTGATGGTCCTGAGCCTCTGAGCAGGTAGGAGTTGGAGAGGAGCGAACAGCTGACACTATAGACACTTCTTTGCAAACTCTATTGTGTCCTTGCTGAGACTCGACCAGAAATATCCTTGTTGTAGCACCCTTCCCTCCAAGGTCCTGCTCCCGGAATGGCTATTGCATTCCCCTGAATGGATCTCTTCTAGGACTTTCAGGACCTCCACTTCTAGTACACACTTAGCTAGAAGCCCGGTGAGGGTCTTCCGGTATAACCCTTCTTCACGCAACAGGTAGTACGCTGACTTATGTCTGAATCATCTCTTGTCCATGTCCCCTTCCAGGAATTTGCCCGAAGTCAAGAAGGCGATGAACGGATCCATCCATAACGCCCGTGTAAAAATCTGTGAGATGTAGAAAACGGGTAACAAGGTCGCAGGAACACTAAACCAAACCAAGCCAAGTAAACCAGAAGCAAATAGAAGAGCAAGAAATCTTGTACTATCAAAAACTTTTATAGCACGAGGCATACATGACGAGACATGATTTGCTGATGTACCCGATGGAAGCAAAAAACTAGAAAGAACAAACTAGACACGCGGACTCAAGGTGTAACTGCCAACTCTGCCGAGCTGCACTACGGAGTCCGCTGAAGCCGCTATGTCGCCAGACCTCAACCTAGCCACGCGGGCACCACGTTATTCCAATGCAAAACTCTGCCTACAATCAGCTAGCCGCCTAGCCGTGAGGTTGCCTAGCCGCCAGATTAACGCGAACAACTGCTGCCAAACTGAACAAGCCGCCAGAAGCGGACAACTTATTGAACTGGAAAATGATTGCCAAAGAGAAGACCACCAGGTCGCAAGTCACGACCTGCTGGTAACAGCCGATTGTAACCGCAAAGTCCGCATTAATCCCTGACCGAAGTCAGAACCAAGTCCTTGGCGTCTCAGCACTGTCCGCATAATCTGCACAGCAAAAAACCGGTCAACTCCTTCAAACCGCGCGGACACACAAACCTATCGGCAACAATCTCCCGAGTTCACTTACTGTTCATTCGGTTGTTTTGTTGATGTGACAGGGGTCCTATTTATAGGTGCGGAGAGGAGTGTGGTCACCGCACTAGCCGATAGGAACACCACCCAATCTCGTGGCGAGCACAAAGCTTATCTGCATAGCGCAGACATAAAACCAGTCCGCCTTGTCGCCGCGACATGCCAGACAGCCAGATTGTCAAGGCCAAAACTTGGATGTCTGCCATAACCGCGGACACTGCGAATACCGCCATCAGTCTGCACACCATGTGAACACAACTTCAATCCGCACACTCCAAGCCTGCAACTAGCACAACAGGCTGACAGCTGCCAAACTCGACGGACAGAGAAAATAGTCCACGCTAACCGCACGATCTCCGCCGTTTCCACCAAACCGGACCATCAGAGCAAGACCAAGGCATAAGCCATGCTGATCTCCCAAGCTCCAATCCAGTCTGCAACCCGGACTCAACGAACTCTAGATGAGTCTGCAACACGCCACACTCAGCAAATTGCGCAGATAACAACCTTATCCATCAGGTTACCTCCTGGGAACAAGCTGTCTACAGAATACTAGCTGACCTGGCTAGCCGCCACCCCTATCTGCATAGTCCGCGCGGACAGTTCGCCCAGGCCGCCACTTTCACTTCAAAAAAATTCAAAACTCTCCCTTGAAGTGAGAAGTGGAAACCATCCCTAGCAGTCGTCGTAACCGATAAAATGAGCCCTTTGACAGCATCCTGGTCAGCTCGATCTCAATATGCTTGGTCCTCACGTGACAAACTGGATTGTTATCCAGTTTAAGGAAATTTTCGTTATCCCCGCGTAGCAGAGTGGAACCTCACACTTCTTCATGGACGTGCTCTACTAGCCTCCTAAGCCAGATAGCTTCCCGAGCTGCTAAGGCTGAAGCCTTTTACTCTGCTTCCGTAGTAGAGACGGACACCGAAACTTGCGTTTTGATGCACCATGATATGCATGCTGATCCACATGTGAAAACATAGCCAGACGTCGACTTCTGATCATCTGAGTCTCCCCCATAATCAGCATCGGTGTAACCGTGCAGATTGAAGCTCGTGTCACTCCCATAAAGGAGCCCCATATCAGAAGTAGTCTTCATGTACTTCAAATGTTCTTCGCCGCCACCAGATGAGGCTTTCGAGGCTCCGCCATATAATGACTTAGTCGGCCTACAACATAAGTAATGTCTGGCCTCGTAATAGTAAAGTAGCTAAGACTTCCAACCAGAGCCAAAAACACCAAGGGATGTAGAAGACCCTCCTCTTATCACGTCAAAGCTTTATGCCAACATCTAGTGGAGTAGAGCAACGCTTCCCCTCCTGCATGCTGAATCGCTGAATGATCTGTTCTTCATAGCCTCTTTGGGAAACGAGTATCCCGCTCTTTCTCCTCTCCACCTCGAGCCCAAGGAAGTGGTGAAGCTCACTCAAATCTTTCATCTCGAAACGAACAGCTAGCTCTGCCCTGAGCCTAGCTACCTCCTCCTCAGAGTTCCTCATAACGATCATATCATCAACGTACAACAATACCAAGACATAAAGCTCCCCCTTCTTCTTAACGAACATGCTTGAGTTAGAATCTGAAGCAAAATACCAACAGAAGTGGAGGTATTCTGCGATCTTTAAATACCACGCTCGAGGCGCCCGCTTCAAACCGTAAAGGGCCTTCCTGAGCTTGCAGACGTGTCCTGGGTGATCTTCAGATATGTACCCTGGTGGTTGAACTATGGAGATGTCTTTATGAATTTCACCGTGAAGAAAAGCATTCTTTATGTCAAGCTGCCACATCCTCCAACCTTAGCAAGCAGCCAAGGCAATCACCACTTGCACTGAAGTCGTTTTTGCAATGAGACTGAACGTCTCCTCATAGTCTTCTTCATACTGCTAGGAGAACCCTCGAGCTACAAGCCGAGTTTGGTATCGCTCGATGCTTTCATCCGCCTTTTTCTTCAGCTTATACACCCACTTGCATGTCACAGGAGTAATGTCATCGACCTTGGGCACAAGATCTCAAGTCTCTTTCCTTTTGAGGGCATCCATCTCCTCATCCATGGAATCATCTCTCTCCTTGACTCCAGTGGCATCTTGAAATATAGAAAGCTCTCGCTCGTCTAGAGGGCATGTGAAGAAACAAGAAACAAAGCTCATCATGTTCCCTTCGTTGTATCGAGCCAGTGGTTTGATGGTACACTTCGACCTCCGAAGAACCTGACCACGGCTCACCACCTCCACTACTTTCTCTGAATCAGCTCCGTTCCCGGGCATACTTGGAGCATCGTTCCCTCTGCTTCTTGAACCAGAAGCCACCGCCCCAGAGCTAGAAATACCTGGAGCTCCTGGTGACACATGCAGCTCCACCAGAAGATCCTTAGCGGCCTTCTCATGCTCGTTGTCCGACCTTCTTTCTTGTAGCTCCATAGATGAGCTACCCCCATACGATGCCAGTTCGATGAAACCACGTCTCTAGAAACGATGAAATTCTTCATCATTGGGTGCGTACACTTCCATCACTTCTTCCTCTCGTCATAGCCCACAAAGACAAGTTTCCTCGCCTTCGCATCCAGCTTTGTCCTGAGAGCATCAGGAACATGTACATAGTAGGTCGACCCGAACACCCGAAGGTGTCCAACGCTAGGCTTCTCCTTAAACATCATCTCATGAGGATACTTCATGTTGATCGGACACAGAGGCATCTGATTGATGACATAAGTTGTGCAGATCATCCCTTCTGCCCAGAAGGCCCTAGGAATGCCTTTAGCATGAAGCCAACACTTGCAGGTCTCCGTCAATGACGTATCTTCCACTCTGATACTCTATTTTGTTGTGGAGTATGCGCGCAGATGAGCACTCTTCGGATTTCGTGCTTCCTGAAGAAGTAAGAGAACTCATTTGAAACGAACTTACTATCGTTGTCCATTCTAAACTTCTTAATCCGTAGGCCAAGCCGGTCCTCCACCAGCTCCTTGAACTCCACAAACAACTAGAACGCGTCCAATTTCTCCTTCATGAAGTCCACCCAAGTGTACCTCATGTAGTCATCAATCAACATCAGCATATATTTGCTGCCTCCAAGACTGGCGGTGACGGTCAGACCCATCAGATCATCATGGATACACTCCAATGGTGCTTTACTCCTGGTCTATGACTTGTCAAACGGAAGGCGATGAGTCTTACCATACTGACATCCCGCACATACATGATCGTCGCTGAAGGATGATAACTTAGGCAAGCCTTTCACAAGGCTTTTCACCGGCATAGCTTTCAACTTGTCCATCCTGACATGTCACAGCCTCTCATGTCATATAGCAGCACTATCGTTGGCTCGCATCCAATCAACATAGGAACTTGTTGTTAACACAAACAAAGTCATTAACGCTTCTCCCTACATGAGCAACATCAGCCTTCACCGCTGATACGTTGCAGAGAAACTTCACTTCTGTCGGGCCAAACAGAACGTGATAGCCATCATCCACTGCATTGGTCATTGAGAAGAGGTTCTTTTTCATGCCCGATACATGATAAATACTCCTCAAGGTGAGTTGGCCCTTATCACTACCTAAAGAAATGACACTCTCCTTCTTGACTGCATGTATTGTATCATCAGTAGTAATAATAGCTTTGTTACCTGAGTATGCTTGCAAAGAGGAGAACTTCGACTCATCTCCAGTGAGATGATGACTACACCCCGAGTCCACTATCCAGTCATCTTGGTAGTCAATGGTAGACAAAGTACAGACACACGTGCCCGTCATGAATGCATTCCCCCATCCAGCTTCCTCAACACTAGAATCAGCTTCCTCTTTATCTACAACATGTCCCGACTGCATCTTAACTTTGGAGTCCTTCTTGAAGTGACCCAGCTGATTGCATCTGTAGCATCTTAGCCCTTCCTTCTTCTTCCAATCCCGCTTAGGAGCAGAACTCCTCTCCTTCTGATAAGAAGTTGAAGGGCCATCACCAGCAGACGATTTCTTTGTCTTATCTCATCTCTTCTTCTTCCCTGGGAAGAGTGTCTCACTACCTCCTCTAAAGATAGTCACTCTAGTCATCTGCCCTGCTAGGCTCTCTTGTGAAGCTAGCAGGTTCTCCATCTCCAACAAAGACGGTTGAGTGGCCCAGCCTTGAACAGAAGTAACAAAAGCCACATATTCCTTTCGCAAACCGCGGATTATGTGCCTCATGAGCTTCGCTTCTGAAATCGGCTCATCAGGGTCTAATGCTGATATTTCAGCACACAATTCTTCATCTTCAGGAAGAACGTTGAGATGGACAAATATCCTTGAGTGGCCATTGTCAAATCATTCTCCAGGAACTGTAGTCGCGCTACATTCTTCCTATTGAACAACTCATCAAGGGAAGTCCAAATCTCAACAGCAGACCGACATACTAGGATGTGGTCAAAGAGCTTCGGTGAGATAGCCCGCTTAAGAGTAAACTCCGTCTTCACATTTGTTTTCCTCTAAACTCTCACTGCTTCAGCATTGTCAGCGGCGGAAGTAACTTCTTGCCTCGCGTCTCCGCAGACGACCTCCCAAAGGTCCTCGCCCAGAAAATAGCTCTTCATACATGACCTCCACTTCTTGAAGTTGGTCGATGTTAAGAGCTCGATTCCAAGACCTCTTGTGAATCCTCCTTCCATTGCACTACCACTGGTCTTTTAGACTTTCTGAAGTAAAAATCAAATCTATCGGTTGATCACTGCTCAAATCTTTGTTCCATCCGATACCAAGTAAAAATCTGTGAGATGCGAAAAATGGGAAATCAGGTCGCAGGAACACTCAACCAAACCAAGCTGAGTAAACCAGAAGCAAATAGAAGAGCAAGAAATCTTGTACTATCAAAATTCTTTACGACGTGAGGCATACATGGCGAGACATGATTGGTCGATATACACGATGGAAGAAAAAACAAGAAAGAACAAACTAGCCGTGCGGACTTAAGGAGTAACCGTTGACTCTGCCGAGTTGCACTACGGAGCCTGCTGAAGCCACTAGGTCGCTAGACCGTAACCTAGCTGCGTCGACACTCCGTTATTTCAATGTTGAACTCTATCTGCAATCTGCTAGCCGCCTAACCGCGAGGTTGTATAGCCGCTAGATTAACGCGAACAGTTGCTACCGAACTAAACAAGCCGCTAGAAGCGAACAATTTATTGAACTGGGAAACGATTACAAAAGAGAAGATCGCCTGGTCGCAAGCCGCGATCTGCTGCTAACCGCCGATTATAACTGCAGAGTCCACACTAATCCCTGACCGAAGTCAGAATCAAGTCTCTGACTTCTCAGCACTGTCTGCACAATATGCACAACAAAAACACGGTCAACTCCTTCAAACCGTGCGGATATAAAAACTTGTCCACAACAATCGCCCGAGATCACTTAATGTTCATTCGGTTGTTTCGTTGATGTGACAGGGGGTCCTATTTATAGGTGCAGAGAGGAGTGTGATCATCGCCCTTGCCGATAGGAACACCACCTAATCTCGCGGCAAGCACAAAGCTTATCCGCACAGCGCGGACACAAAACCAGTCCGCCTTGTCACCGCGACAAGCCAGACAGCCAGATTGCCAAGGCCAAAACTTGGATGTCTGCCATGCCCGCGGACACTGCGAATACCGCCATCAATCTGCACAACCTACGGACACAACTCCAGTCTGCACACTCCGAGCCCGCAACTAGCACAACATGCTGACAGCTGCCGAACTCGGCGAACAGAGAAAACAATCTGCGCTAACCGTGTAATCTTCGCGGTTTCCACCAAACCGCACCATCAGAGCAAGACCAAGGCACAATCCATGCCGATCTCCCGAGCTCTAATCCAGTCCGTAACCCGGATTCAGTGAACTCCAGACGAGTATGCAACATGCCGGACTTAGCGAACTCCCCGGATAACAACCCTATCCGCCCAGTTACCTCCAGGGAACAAGTTGTCTGGCTCCTACAGAATACTAGTCGACCTGGCTAGCCGCCACCCCTGTCCGCACAGTCTGCTCGGACATTTCGCCCAGGCCGCTCAGGCCGCCACTTTCACTTCAAAAAATTCAACAGCTCGTTGCTCCACCTCCATCAACTCCACTTCCTTAATGGACGGTCCAAAGAGCTCTCTCACTATGCCCCCTGCCTGAGGACCATCTTGTCCAGATGGTCGGTTGGGGCACTGTCCTCCCTTGGAACATGTCGAATTGAGAAAGTGTGGAACTGCCATATTAGGCCTTTGACCTTTACAAGGTAGTGCTGAAGAGTTGGCTCCCTAGCTTCAAACTCCCCTTTGACTTGACAAGCTGCCACCATGGAGTCCATCGAGACCCCTAAGTCTTGCACCCCCAACTCCTTGGCTAAGCGAAGCCCTGCGATCACAGCCTCGTATTCGGTTTGGTTGTTTGTGAGTGGGAAGTGAATGTCTATCGCCTGCTCAATTCTTGTCTGATGTGAGCTTACTAGACCCGTCCACCAACATCTCCAATTCTGTCGGGTGGGAAGGCTCGGGTTCCTCAACTTCGGCCATATAGTCTGCCAGGAAATCTGCCACCGCTTGCGCCTTTATTGATAGTTTGGGGACAAACGAGATATCGAACTCACTCAGCTCTACCGACCATTTTGCTAATCTCCCTGAGTGCTCTACCCCCTCCAGGATGTTGCGAAGGGGGTGATCGGTCACTACCCGGATGGAGTGTGCCTGGAAGTAAGGCCGGAGTTTCCTCGCCGAAAAAACCAGTGCGAATGCCAGTTTCTCTAGGATTGGGTATCTGAGTTCTGCCTTTCTTATAACCCAACTGACATAGTAAATAGGGAGCTGCTTTATACCTTCCTCCCGAACTAGTACAGAGCTTACTGCCTCGGCCCCCACTTACAGGTATAGGGCTAGGTCTTCCATACCCCCTTAGACCTTGGAGTAGTGGGGCCTAGGTGAGTTGTTTTTTCAAAGCCTGGAGCCTCCTCACATTCGGGGGGTCCATTCGAAATTCTTGTTTCCGCGCAGCAACCTGAATAAAGGTGAGCATTTCTCCCCTGCCCGTGAGAGAAACCGTTTTAACCCGGCCAGCTTCCGTGTGAGGCATTGGATCTCTTTCGCGCTCTTCGGCGATTCCAGCTCCAATATGACTTTTATCTTTTTTGGGTTAGGCTCCACTACCGCTGGGGTGAGAAGGTGGCCCAAGAACTCTCCCCGACTAGCCCCGAAGACACTTCTGGGGGTTAAGTCTCATCTTGAACTTCCTCAAAGTGCCAAACGTTTCTGCCAAGTCTTGGACGTGAGATCTAATATCCCTGTTTTTTTACCATAAGGTCATCTACGTTGACCTCCAGGTTCATTCCCCTTTGCTCCTGAAAGACCTCATCCATCATCTTTTGGAAAATTGTTCATGCATTTTTCAGCCCAAAGGACATCATCTGGTAGCAGTATCACCCATCCCACATGATGAAGGAGACATCCTTGATGTCGGGCGAGTGCATGAGAATCTGGTGGTAACCTGAAAACCATCTAGAAAACCTATTAGAGAAAAACCGATGACTGAGTCAACCAGCGAGTCGATTTGAGGTAGATGATAACAATCCTTAGGGCATGATTTATTCAATAGAGAGCAATCAGCACACATCCTCCAACACCCATCCCCCTTTTTAATCATCACAACATTGGAGATCCAGCCTGTATACTAGATCTCCGACATGAACCCGGCCTTGAGAAGCTTACCCACTTCCTCCCGGATGAGTCCAACCAGCTTGTTGGCGACAGATCTCTTATTCTGTCGGATGGGGCGTGCGCTGAGATCAAGATTGAAACGGTGACAAGCCACGTCAACATCAAGCCATGGCATGTCTGTCGCGCTTCAGGCAAAGATGTCGACGTTTTGCTGGATGTAGGCTAGGACCCTTTCCCGATCCTGTGAGCTGAGCTCCACACTGACCCTCACTTTCTCCAACCTCCCTGCCCAGGAAAGAACCTCCATCTCCACAACTTCTTCCATGACGCCCAGTCGGGACTGCTCCTCCCATTCTCCATCGTCCCTTTCTCCTTGGGCGAGTGCCTCTTCCTCATCCACCCCTCCGCCGATTATCTCTCAGTCCCGGTCTCCTAGTAGCTCATTCGGCCCATCCACTTGGGCATGAACCTCCTCTCCTTCAGCCTTCTCTGCCTTCCCTACAACTTCTTCCAATTTCTCCACCTCCATCACTCCACCGAACAACTCAACTTCTGCCTCTTCCACCACCGATCAAATCAACTTCTGCCACTTCCACATCTCCTTCCAGCCCCGATCGCTCTTCCATCTCCCTTCACATCTCCTCGACTCCCGCCTTCCAGGAGATGGTGTTGACGGCTATTCGTAGCATTGCCTCGCAACCTTTGGGTCTCCCCTGACCCTGATCTAGACTCTCCCTATGCTAAACTTCAAACACTGGTGGAACGAGTACGAGACGTATTTAAACACACTGATGAGGGGCTGACCAAAGATGGCATTGTAGCTACTTGGAGCATCGACAATGACGAACCGACGATTCCGGGACTATCCCCACAAGGTCACGTGAAGTCTGACCCCGCCCCACCTCCACTTCCTTCCTCTCCCCCAAGAACACAAATAGCGGACCGTCCGAGGCAAACACCCTTCTCGACTCCACCTTCATCTCATCGAATGGCTTATTAAAGATGACGTTGACCGAGCTCTCATTGTCGACGAGGATCCGTGAGACGGTGAAGTTTTCGATGGCGGTCTGAATCACCAGCACATCACAGAACGAATCCTCGTGATCCGACATGTCCTTCCGAGAGAAGGTGATCTTCTCCTCTAGGGGTGGGCTTGGGATGTCGAAGTTATTCTCCGCCGGTACATGGTGTGGAGGCTCGCCCTATGGGGGGACTCGATCCCCACCCCTCCATGGATCACCTCAATCCCTCCTCGGGTTCCCACATCGGCCCTATCCACACACCGGTCCTCTTCCTCCCCCCCCCCGTTGGTTACCTCCTTGGTCCTCACTGGTGGTTGTTCCTCCCTTGGGCCTATTGCCATCCTGATCTCAAATAACTCAGGGCAGGTGGCCGTCACGTGACCCTCCTCCTGATAGAAGTCACAGTATGGTAACACCACCCCCTCTCTTCGTCCCTCCGCTAGCTGATTCCTTCTCCTGACTCCCGCTCTCCCTGCTCTTCTACCTCTTCCCCTACCTCGGCTGATCGTCATAGCTTGCTGTGGTCGGGGTAGGAGTGGCCTCTGGCCTTGTCTCCATCCTGGGGGTTGAACCACCTCTGACTTCCATGGAGATTTTCCCCTTCTTGGGCAAACCCTCTTCCATGGCCCTACGCGGCCTCTCCTTGCTGCCTCCACCTTAGCTCCTGAGCCCTCGGCTCCTCCCTCCTTGCTTCTTGCTGCCTAGAACCTCCTTGCTCTCTCGAATTTGATTTACTCAACCTTGCCAATTTCTTGGTGAATGTCGTATTAGCCATCTTTCCTTCATTCTCCTTTGTCGCACTTTCCATCAGCTCTTTGAAGGACAAGGGTGGCTTCCGATTCAAGCTCAATTTGAAGAATCCCCCACGCAGCCCCACGATGAATGTGAGTTGGGGGGCGAATCCCGGCACCTCCTGAATGAGCAAAATCTCCTCCTGGAACCTGACTACCTAGCTAGCCAGTGACTCATCTACTCACTACTGGATCTTGAAGAGTGTCTCGACACTTTTCTTCCACTTCTTTGACGTTGATAAGCGCAGTTGGAAACTTCGAAGCAAGTCCTCAAATGCATAGATCGACCCCATCGAGAGATAATGAAACAAGACCCTTGCTTTATCCTTTAAGGTGACGGCAAAAAGACGACACTATAATGCGTCTGACATCGGCCTTATAGAAACCATGTCTTCGAACCATTGCAGGTGCTGGACGGGATTGTCCTTGCTAGTGTAATATGTCATCTTTGGCTCCCTGAACCCCTCCGGAACTGGCGCGGAAACAACCAGTTCGTAGAATGGGCTCCCGTCGCTCGAGGGTCTCGAATGATCCACTTGCGTGACCAGCTCGCAGGCAGGGACTGCACTTGTCGGGCTGGGGAAAAGCTCTCTCCTCGCTAGATCTCGCTCTTGCCTTTCATTCACCGCCTCCGTACATGGCCTTTGTCCCAGGGAGTTCTCGCCCATCCCTGGAAGCGTTACCACTTGGATCGCAGGGGTCAAGCACTCGCCCCGCGCCGCAACAAATGCGAATTGGATATTCTCTAGGACCTCCCTCTTGAAATCTTCCAGCATCTCAATCGTACTCAGCGTCGTAGGTAGTGTTGAGCCGCCATAGTTAGTACCTTGTTCCTCATCTCCAGCCATTTAACTCTCTCAAGATTTTCTTGTGCAAGCTGTGGTCCACGCTCACCGCACCAAAAATGTTGGAACCGGAATTCGGCCAAACGAGGAGTTCGGACACAAAAAAATGGGGGCAACCCGCACCTACTTCTCCTAAGAAAGGATGCTAAGCTGAAGACTCAAAACTTGACACAGACCATGGCTACAACACGGAGGACCCACCACACACCCGAAAGATCTTTGAGTGTTTCCCCTCCCAAACCAAATCTGAAGCTGGACACCTTGGAGAGCCTTCGAAGCTAACCAAAAACAAGTTAAAGAAGAGGAAGCCAAAAAGAAACTAGATCCCCTCTAAAGTGCTCTTCAGGGTCTATTTATAGTTTTTCTAGTGGGGCCTACCAATATCGCAATTCCGCCTTTTCGGTTTTGCTAAGTGCACCCCAAATTGGTCTGCCAACAACTGAATCCCACTGTTCGGAATGGCTATCGGCAAACAAATAAAATAAATATAAAATTGCACGGCAATTGTTCCTGGATGGTGAGTGCCCTGATGGAATCGGCACCTAGCCTCCGGCTCCCCTCGCTCTCTAAGGCAAGTGCTTTCTCACACGAGCTCCCGCTTGGATTGGTGAGTGCCTGTTGGGTACATTGATCAAATGTACCTGATTTGAAGAAGCCTCACCCAACTCAATGATATACATCATAATGTATTTGATGTATGTTGAGTTTACTTGTGCAGGTTAAGTAATCACTGGACTGAAGCAAAAAGTTTCTAAGTCCATGTGTCGACACCCAGAGGGAAAGTGTCGACACTTAAGAAAGCTTGTGTCGACACCCAGACAAGCAGTGTCGACACTTGGAGTCATTGTGTCGACACCTGGGATGCAGAGTCGACACCAGACAGAAAGTGTCGACACTTGGAGTTGTGTCGACACTTAGTGAAGAAAAGTGCAGACAGAAAGTGTCGACACTTGGAGCTGTGTCGACACCCAGTGAAGCTGTGTCTACACCAGAAAGTGTCGACACTTGGAGCTGTGTCGACACTCAGCAAAAGTCTGCAGAGACTAAGTTAAAGTGTCGACACTCAGAACAATGTGTCAACACTCAACAGAAGAGTCAGCACTTGAACTATGTGTCGACACCCAGCACAATGTGTCGACACTCAGCTAAAGACTCTACACTTGAAGAAAGTGTCGAGACAAGGAGTTGTGTCGACACTTAGCAAAGATCAGAAAGATCAACAAATTATTCTAAGTACAAGTGTCGACACTAAGGGAATGTGTCGACACACAGCTGAAGTCTCAACAAGAAGAAGGTGTGTCGACACAAGGAGCTGTGTCGACACTCAGCAAGTATCAACATAGAAGACTATGTGTCGACACCAAGAAGTAGTGTCGACACTTGACAGATTCAACATAAGAAGGTGTGTCTACACAAAGGTGATGTGTCGACACTTAGAAGAATTCAGCAAAAGCTAGAAGATCAAGTACTTGTGTCGACACTCAATTTCAGTGTCGACACCTGAAGAAGAATCTGTGTCGAGACATACAAGGAGTTGTGTCGACACCTTGTAGACTTGTGTCGACACTTACACAGCATGTGTCGACACTTGGACTATAAGTGTCGACACTTAAAGACAGAAAGTCTCGACACTTTCAGACAGTTAGAGATTTTCAAGAAATGACTGGATGACTTGATAGCTGCCGTTCCAGCCGGTCTACAGCACCTGTCAGAGATATCAGAAGTCAGTTATGGACCGGACCAGCCGGTTACCATGAAGAAGGCCTATAAATAGGCACCTACAGTTTACAGAAAAAATTAATTCAAGAGTGGTTCAGATTGATCACATTGTTGAAGAACAAGTTATCAAAGTGGTACCAAGAGTATCAACACAAGAAGATCTTGCAGTCCAAGTGCAGATCTAAGAAGTTGGAGAGAGAGGGCTCCATCCAAGAAATCAGCCTCTGGAACTAGGCTGAGAAGAAGGATTCAGATACATTCTGGATCTTAAGTGGCAGAGGTCAAGGAACTACTGCAGGAGGATTCAGTCTTATTCAGTTCTACTCAAGAAGCTTTGAAGAAAGCTAAGTCAGATTGAATCCAGCTGAGTTCTTCCAAGAACTCATCAAGAAACTCTCAACTCCCCTCTTTTATTTCTGAGTTGTTGAGTTAATATTTGTAATACATTTTTAACTTGTAGGATTCTTTGGATCTGAGTGAATTGTAAGCCTATAATTATAAAGGCTGAGGGTAGGGCTAGAGAGCCTGAGTGTAGGAGATTGAGATCTCTGAGTGTAGGCCTTGGTTGGCTGAGTGTAGGCCTTGGTTGGCTGAGTGTAGGCCTTGATTGGCTGAGTGTAGGCTTTGGGATAAAGCTAAGTTGTAAGGCTTTGGGCCTGAGGTGTAGGAACCAATTTGGGTTCTGAGACAGTGGAGGAGTTTGGCCGAATCTAGTACACTGCTAGATAGGCGAAGGGGGAAAGTGGATGTACCCATATCTTGGGGAACCACTATAAACCACTGTGTATGCTGTGCTGTGCTGTGATTGTTGCTGTGCATGCTGTGTGTTTGCTGTGATAAAATAGTTAGTATTCTGTGATATAACTGATTGCTGGCATTTAAGTTTAAAAAGGATTAGGTCACCTATTCACCCCCCCCCCTCTAGGTGTTTAGGTACCATATCTTTCAAGTGGTATCAAATCGAGGTTCCTCAAAAAGGACTAACAGTCTGAGGAGATTCTGTTTGGCAGATTCAGTGTAAGGCAAAACACAGATTCAAGAAAATCAAGAAACATGGGTTCCTCTGAGAATCACAAGGAATTGGGTTCCATGAAATTACGCATATGCAGGAAAGAGATCTTTGGGATCTGGAAGGAAAGGGTAAGGCTGTTTATGGAGGCCTCAGACCCTAGAATCTACATCACAGTAAAGGAAGGGCCTTATGTGCCCATGAAGATTTCAGTTTTAGATGCAAATCAGAGAACTCCAAAGGATTTCTCTGAGATGACTAAGGATGAGATTGTCCTAGCCACAATGGACAAGAGGGCACAGAACATAATAGTGAGTGCCATTGATGATGCAACTTTTCAGAATCTTATACACTGTAAGACAGCCAAGGAGATGTGGGACACTCTTATAGTGTATATGGAAGGATCTGAAGAAGTAAGACAAGATAGAAAATCCTTGCTAAATCAGGAGTATGAGAGTTTTAGACAAGGTAAAGGTGATAGCATAACTGAGTGCTACAAGAAGTTCTACAGAATAGTTAATGAACTCATGTCTTATGGAAGAGAGTTCAGTAACTATGAACTAAATGACAAGTTCCTAAGGTCCCTAACCAAAGATTGGGACACAAAGATCTGTGCCATTAGAGAAATGGCTAAGTTGGGGGAAATTCCTCCTCCTACACTGTTTGGCAAGTTGTTGTCTTATGAAATGCAATTGACAGTGAGGAAAGAGGAGGAGAAGTCAACAAGAATTGAACACAAGGAAAGATCAGTTTCTTTCAAAACAGAAGTTCCCAGAAAGTGCAGGAATAAGTCATCAACTCCACCTCCAGAGGTAGTTGAATCAGAATCAGATGAGTCAGTCAGCACAAAGACTGAGAGCAGTGGAAGTAATGAAGACTTTGCTGCCTTCACTAGACACTTTCAGAAATTCTTGAAGAAGAAACAGTGGAGGTCAAGACCTTCTACTTCAAAGGGAAAGGAAGTCTTTTATCAGGAGAAAAAGCCTTCAAAGAAAGACAGGAAGAGGACAAAGTCAAGCAAGGCAACTGGATCTAAGATAGTGTGATATTGCTGCAATAGACAGGGCCATGTTATTGCAGATTGTCCAGAGAAGAGAAAGTAATCTGGTGACAAGAAAAAGGCTCACTTCAAAGGCAAGAAAGAGAAGTCTTTTGTTGCCAAGAAGGAGAAGACTCTATCAGATATCTCTTCTTTAGAAACTGAGTCTGAGGCTGAAGCCTACATAGGGCTGTTTGCTGAAGAAGAAGAGGAAGAATTCATGCAGATCATGGAGTCTATTTATAAACAAGAAGACAGTCAATGTCAAGGGCTAATGACTTTGACAGAGAGTGCCAAAATCCTGGAGCTGCCAGGACCCAGTAAGGTACAAGGTTCAAGTTCAAGTTCAGTTTCTTGTTCTAGTTCAGATTCAGATTCTTCTTCATCAAGTGATGAGAATGTATCTGAGTCTGAGGATGATATTCATCAGCTTATAGATGAATATAAAGTGCTGTTGCAAGCTTACAAGAAAAGCAAGACCCTAGCCAAAAGTCAGGCAAAGGAAATTGCTATTCTTAAAGCTGCAGCAACAGATTTTGAGAAGTCTTTTGATCAAAAACTGAATGAGATAGCCAGGTTGAAACACATAACAGTGATTCAAATGGGTACTATATCATTTAAGAATGATCAAATCAAGGGTCTGGAGATAAATCTTCAGAAAGAGAGAGATCTTGTTGCTAGGTTTTCTAAACCTAAGTCAGTGCTATCTTTAATTGATGAATTTGTTCATCATAAAGGCAAGGCTGGACTGGGCTTTATTAGACCTGCAGGTACTGAGCAGTCCAAGTCTAAGTCCAAGGGCAATGCCCCAACATTCAACAAGCCTGCTGTAGATAAGTCAGCCAAGGCAGTACCTAAGCAAAGGTACAATAAGTTTGAATGTTGGTGTTGTGGCAAAGTTGGCCATTTTGCAGTGGACTGTTGGCACAATGCTAGTGCCAAAGTGAGTACCAAACTACCTGTTGGAAAGCCAGTGGGTAGCTTTGTCAGATTGCAGACTAACAAGTACCAAGGACCCAAGAATTCTTTTTGTTCTAAGGTTCATTAATCTGTTTTGCAGGTGAGTCCAAGTGGCCATACCCCAACATGGTACTTGGACAGTGGATGTTCCAGACATATGACTGGAACAAGAGAATTACTAAAGGACTGCATTCCAGTAAAAGATGGTCCAAAAGTAACCTTTGGTGGTTCTGAAAAAGGAATCATCAAAGGATTTGGTAACATTTCTACAAACTTAGTTACCATTACTCAAGTGACTTATGTTAAAGGGTTGAAACACAACCTAATAAGTATAAGTCAATTAAGTGATGTAGGGTATGACATCTCATTTGTTAAAAATGGTTGTCATATCAAGAGGTCAAGTGATCAAGAGATCATTTTGACAGGTTATAGGAAGAGGAATGTCTACTGCCTAGACATTATGGTTGAGAACAATGGTTCTCCAGTTTGTCTTGTAGCTGATGAGACAGTCTCTCATTGTGTCAAATGGCACAAGAGGCTTGCCCATCTTAACTACAAGACTATTAGCAAACTCTTTAGCAAAGAGTTAGTGAGGAATGGTCCTCAAGTTAAGTGTGTTAAAGATGGTATTTGTTCAGCTTGTCAAAAGGGCAAGCAGACTAAATCCACCTTTAGAAGCATAGAAAACAAAGATGCTGTGAGGTGTTTATACCTCTTGCATATGGATCTCTTTGGTCCAATACCAGTTCACAGCTTAGGTAGGAAGGTCTATACCTTTGTAGTTGTAGATGACTACTCAAGGTTTTCCTGGGTGTTCTTCTTAAGACAGAAATCTGAAACACCTAGTGTCTTCTATAGCTTTGTCAAGCAAATTCAGAATGAACTAAATAGTACAGTGGTCAAAATTAGAAGTGACCATGGTACTGAATTTCAGTCTGATAGCATGACAAAACTGTGTGAAGACTTTGGGATATTTCAAGAATTCTCTTCACCTAGAACACCTCAGCAAAATGGCATTGCTGAGAGGAAGAATAGAACCTTGATAGAGGCTGGTAGGACCCTACTAAGTGATACATCACTGCCAGAATATTTCTGGGCTGAAGCAGTTAATACTGCATGCCATGTTATAAATCGGGCTACCATCACTAAAAGGCTAAATAAGACCCCCTATGAAGTTGTGAAAGGCAGGAAACCAAATCTATCCTATTTTAGGATCTTTGGTTGTAAATGCTTCATACTTAACAATGGGAAGTCTTACTTAACTAAGTTTGCTGCCAAGTCCCAAGAGGGAATTTTTGTTGGGTACAACAATAATAGTAAGGCTTATAGAGTCTACAACTTGACTACACAAGTTGTAGAAGAATCAGTGCATGTAGTTTTTGATGAGACTAAACTTATTAATAATGAGTTGTCTAGCAGTGTATGCAGCCCCACAGGTTTGACAAAGAAAATGGACAAGCTTACTATAGAAGAAGTGCCTGCTGCAAGACAGCAAGTAGAAGAAAGTAGCTGTTGTCCAGGGGGAGAACTACATGTGCCAATTGCTGAAGAAATCCAAGGTATACAGCATGATGCAGATGCTGAAGTGGTTCAACCAAAAGTTAGGATGCCTCCAGCCCACAGGCATCTTAGAGATCATCTAGTAGAGCTGATTATTGGAGATCCAAGACAAGGAGTTCAAACCAGGAGTAGAAACATGAATGCAGCAATCTACTCCAGCTTTCTGTCACAAGTTGAACCTAAGAAGTTTGAAGAAGCAATACAAGATCCACAATGGACTGAAGCAATGCAAGAAGAGCTTAATCAGTTCAAGAGGTGCAAGGTCTGGGAACTTGTTCCTAAACCTAAAGACCACAATGTAATAGGAACTAAGTGGATCTACAGGAATAAGATGGATGAACAAGGGGTCATCATTAAGAATAAGGCTAGACTGGTTGCTAAAGGATATAGGCAAGAAGAAGGTATTGATTTTGATCAAACCTTTGCTCCAGTAGCCAGACTGGAAGCCATAAGGATGTTCTTAGCCTATGCAACCTATCAAGGATTCAAGGTTTACCAAATGGATGTCAAGTCAGCATTCCTAAATGGTAATCTTAAAGAAGAAGTCTATGTGGAGCAGCCTTCAGGTTTTGTTGATCCAACTCTACCTCATCATGTCTATAGACTTAGGAAAGCTTTATATGGGTTAAAGCAAGCCCCTAGGGCTTGGTATGAAACCCTATCTAGTTTCCTCATTGAGAACAAATTCTCAAGGGGGAAAATAGATAAGACTCTATTCCTTAGGGAATCTAGAGGCAAAGTTATACTAGTCCAAATATATGTAGATGACATTATATTTGGGTCTACTGAAAGCAGCCTTTGCAAAAAGTTTGCAAAACTTATGCAAGGTCAGTTTGAGATGAGTAGTATGGGAGAGCTGAAGTTTTTCTTGGGTCTCCAAGTTAAACAGACTGAGAGTGGTTTGTCCATTTGTCAGTCAAAGTTCACCCTAGAACTCATAAGGAAGTATGGTATGGATTCATCCAGTACCATGAAGACTCCTATGGGGTCAAGTATGTCTCTTAGCAAGGATGATGCAGAGAAACCTGTAGATGAAACCTTGTATAGAGGGATAGTTGGCTCCCTATTATACTTGACTGCTAGTAGACCTGACATCATGTATGCTACATGTGTTTGTGCCAGGTATCAAGCCTGCCCTAAAGAGTCTCATTTGACAGCAGTCAAAAGAATATTGAGATATCTAAAGGGCACTCCCTATCTAGGCCTCTGGTACCCTAGGAATGGAGATTTTGATCTAACAGGTTATTCAGATGCAGACTTTGCAGGATGCAAAGAAGATAAAAAGAGCACTACTGGAACCTATCAATTCCTAGGTGGAAGACTAATTTCATGGAGTAGCAAAAAGCAAACCAGTGTTGCTATCTCCACAGCAGAGTCAGAGTATGTAGCTGCAGGAAGTTGTTGTGCTCAACTTCTGTGGATACAACATCAGCTAGAGGACTATGGATTTCAGGTAAGTAGAACTCCACTTTTCTGTGATTATACAAGTGCTATTTCAATAGCTAATAACCATGTATCACATAGTAGAACAAAACATATTGAGATTAAATATCATTTTCTTAGGGAGCATGTAGAAAGAGAAGATATTTTATTAGAATATGTTAAAACTGATTATCAAATAGCTGATATGTTTACTAAGCCCCTAGAAGAAGCTAAGTTCAATAGATTCAAAATTGAAGTAGGAATGATAAACTTAGAGTAAGTTTACAGAATTAAAATTGGCTAAGTAAAAAGGTGTCGACACATAGACAAGTCTATGTCGACACAGAATAGTGGTGTCGACACTTCAGGAAAAAGGTGTCGACACATCTAGGATGTTGATGTCGACACTTCAGAATGTTAGTGTTGACACATGTCCAGTAGGTGTCGACACATCCAAAGTGGTGTCGACACTTATGTTTTACTCAGAATTTTCTAAGTAAAGTCTCGACAATGTGTCGAGTTATGTTGTGTCGACACATAACCAAGTGTCGACACATAAAATCTGTTGACTAAACTTGTGTCGACACATATGTGTCGAGCCATTATAAGTCAGTGTCGACACTTATTGCCAGTGTCGACACATTTTAATTTAGCTGTCCCGCCTGTTCATCTTCAAAATCAGAAAGGTATAAATAGGGTTCTGTCTTTGTTTGTCGACACGCTTTCAAAGTTTCGAGACCAAAACTACTGTGTCGTCACCTCTCTTTTCTAAAGACAAATTCTACAAACCCTAATGACACCTAAGCTTGAGGAGAACGTTAACGAAGGATATGAGCTTGTGCGCGGCGCGTTCGACGATGCTGATCCAGAAATCAAGGCAGTAGTAACCCTAGTCGCCGATTCAGGGTTAGAGTACTTAGTTTCAGAACCTACTAAGATATGGAAGAAGGAGGTTCTTGAATTCCTAAATGGAGGTGCAGTAGATGAATCTGGATACAGAATCAAATCCAGAGTTCATGGAACTAAGGTCAAGGTTTCACCAAAGAGTCTGAGGAAGGTACTCCAGCTACCAAAAACTCAAGATGAAGAAGAACTTACTGCATCCAAGACCAGGGAAGCTCTAACCTGGTGTGGACTTGATCCAAAGATGAAGATAGGTTCTGTTTTCAACAGGAAAGGCATGAATAATCAAGGAAAGTTCATGTCTGAGATTGTGGGAAAGGTCTTACTCAGCAAACCTGGAGGGCATGACAGAGTGTCTGCCTATATGTTTGGAATCATGACAAGGATCATATTCACTCTGAAAACAGACTGGTCAATAGTGGTTTATGAGAAGATTAAGGAGAGTTTGAAGAAGCCCAATCTGGGCAGAATCATAAGTCTCTACCTTGCTGGTGTGATACCAGAGGTAATGAGTTCTGCTGCAGGAAGTAAGATAAATCACATGAGGAAGATGGATCAAAGGATCTTTTTAAGATGGGACAGGGTGTTGTCCAAGGAAATGCCAACCCCAGATAAGACAGTTACTGAGAAGGAGATTCCCCCCAAAGAAAAAGAGAAAAACTGCTCCAATGGCACAAGAGTCCTCCAGCAGTTCAGGGAGTGAAGAACATGTTGTTTTCACTCCTGATGATCAAGAGGAAGAGGCTGTAGTGAAATCTCCTGCTGCTCAAGAGATTGCTGAGATCCAGGGGGAGCTGCCTGAAGCTAGCCCCATCCACAAGGATCACAGCCAGGGGGAGCCTCCAGTTGTAGAAGAACCATCTACACTGGACAGTGAGCAAGCCACCACCATCATACAAGAGGTACTCACTGACCTAAATACTTTAGAATATCTTAAAGAAGATGCTGATTTGTCTGATGTTCCTCAGCAAACTCAGCTGCCTAGTCAAGTTCCAGATGTTGTTATAAAAGACACATCTGCTGTACAAGCAGATATTCCTGATCCAGTAGTTGAAGAGCAAAGAATGTCTCCAGCTTCTTCACCCCCTGAATTCACCATGGAAGATTTATTCCTCAATCTGGACCAACAAGATTTTGACCTGGACAAGGAAGCTAATACAAGAGATAATGCTGCTGCTGAGGGAGAGAAGGTACAAGATCTGGAAGAGCCTTTTAGGCAGGAAACTGAGAAAGCACCTGAAGTGCAGAAAGAGAAGCCTCAAAGCCCTAAGGATAGGGTTGACATAGCCAGCACTTCTGCCTCTGAAGATGAGGAGAGTGCTAGGGAAAAGAAGAAGAAACTGTATGTTTTTAAAAGGAGAAGTCAGAGTTATAAGAAAGCTCTGCAATCTATAGCCCCACAGCCTATAGTTCAACAAGCTCCAACTGTTGATTATAGTGCTTTACTGATTGCACTGCAGATTAAAATGGATGAACAAAGAAAAGCCATAGAGGCTTATGTTGATGGAGGGCACAGATCATTACAGTTTGATCTTGCCCAAGATATAAAATCTATAAGGTTTGAAATGAACCTTAACAAGAAAGAGATGACAGATTGCTTCCACAAAGGTGGAAATGCAGTGGTGTACTTGGCAACACACCAAGAGAAGATCAAAGAACAAGTGGATGACATAGCATTGAAACAAGGATATGTTCTTGAGAATCAATTAAGAATGAATGACAATTTGACTGCCTCCCATAATGCTATAGTCACTGAGTTGAAGAACAAGGCTGCTGAACCTTCTACATCTACTGCTGCTGCTAAAGCTGATTTTGATAAAGTATTTCAAGAGGAAATTTCTGCTGTAAAGACTGCAATCCAAGCCTCCCAAAAGGTCATATCTGACCAACTTCAAAAGCTTAAACCTTTCTTTAAAGATGGCATTAGATACTTGGATAGTCAAATCAGATTTCAGAAAGATGATGTCAGAGATCACATGGCTAGAGAAGTCATAAAGGGGGAGAGAGTACTAGTCAAGGCAAGCTCTGAACATGCTAAGTGGATATCAAATTCCATCAGAGCTACACTTGGATATCCTCCTCTGTGTGATGACAATGAGGTTGCTGAATCTGGACTAAATCCTGCTTATTTTGGAGGTGAGCAACCAGAAGTAGCTCAGGTCATTTATCCACCTCCAGACTTTGAAATGATTCAAGCAGATGTGAGCACCATGTATAGCCCACCTGAGGGCAAGGACAATGTCCATATTGAAAAGGTTGTTCAACCTATATCTGAAGCCATGCAAGAGGCACTACAGAAAAAGGAAGAGACAAGGTTGTCCAAAAAGAGGTTTAGGGAACAAGCAGAACAAAGGCCAGACTTTGAACAGTGGAGCCCTACCTCTAGGAATATAATTTTAACTGCCTGGAAAGCTGCTAAGGACAATACTCATGACAGGAACAAATGGTTTTCTGAAGCAGAATGGAGAAAACATGAGATCAGGCAGGAAGCAATAGTTCAATACAGAAGGAAGGCAAAGATGGGAAAGCTACCTCCTACTGCAGTAGAGCCTAGCAAGTACTTTCCTAAGCCATATCACTATTTTGAGAGGCAGAAGATCAAAGCTGAAGAGCTTAAGAAGAAGGACTTGAAAGGAAAGAAGCATGCTGATGCTGAAACTGTTGATGCCCCTGTCAAAGCTCAAGTTCAAGCTGGCAAGGGAATAGTTATCAAGGAACCTGATCAGCAATAGATTAAGAATTTACTTGAAGATTATTGTGTAATCTTTTGAATGTAAAACATTTCTGTGAACTATTGGAAGTGTATAAGACAAATGTTAGAACAATATATGATCAATATATTTCATGGTTGTTCTGTGAATGTGTCTATTCTTATTTGTTCTGTGTTGATGTATGTGTATACATGTGTGAATTAATACATGTTTATGTTTACCCTGCTGAATATAACCTGCTTTACATCATTTTGTAATTTTTAATTATGAATGGTGTATATCATTGACTAAGGGTTATGACTTCTCCAAATAGGGGGAGATTGTTGGGTACATTGGTCAAATGTACCTGATTTAAAGAAGCCTCACCCAACTCAATGATATACATCATAATGTATTTGATGTATGTTGAGTTTACTTGTGCAGGTTAAGTAATCACTGGACTGAAGCAAAAAGTTTCTAAGTCCATGTGTCGACACCCAGAGGGAAAGTGTCGACACTTAAGAAAGCTTGTGTCGACACCCAGACAAGCAGTGTCGACACTTGGAGTCATTGTGTCGACACCTGGGATGCAGAGTCGACACCAGACAAAAAGTGTCGACACTTGGAGCTGTGTCGACACTCAGTGAAGAAAAGTGCAGACAGAAAGTGTCGACACTTGGAGCTGTGTCGACACCCAGTGAAGCTGTGTCTACACTAGAAAGTGTCGACACTTGGAGCTGTGTCGACACTCAGCAAAAGTCTGCAGAGACTAAGTTAAAGTGTCGACACTCAGAACAATGTGTCGACACTCAACAGAAGAGTCAGCACTTGAACTATGTGTCGACACCCAGCACAATGTGTCGACACTCAGCTAAAGACTCTACACTTGAAGAAAGTGTCGAGACAAGGAGCTGTGTCGACACTTAGCAAAGATCAGAAAGATCATCAAATTATTCTAAGTACAAGTGTCGACACTAAGGGAATGTGTCGACACACAGCTGAAGTCTCAACAAGAAGAAGGTGTGTCGACACAAGGAGCTGTGTCGACACTCAGCAAGTATCAACATAGAAGACTATGTGTCGACACCAAGAAGTAGTGTCGACACTTGACAGATTCAACATAAGAAGGTGTGTCTACACAAAGGTGATGTGTCGACACTTAGAAGAATTCAGCAAAAGATAGAAGATCAAGTACTTGTGTCGACACTCAATTTCAGTGTCGACACCTGAAGAAGAATCTGTGTCGAGACATACAAGGAGTTGTGTCGACACCTTGTAGACTTGTGTCGACACTTACACAGCATGTGTCGACACTTGGACTATAAGTGTCGACACTTAAAGACAGAAAGTCTCGACACTTTCAGACAATTAGAGATTTTCAAGAAATGACTGGATGACTTGACAGCTGCCGTTCCAGCCGGTCTACAGCACCTGTCAGAGATATCAGAAGTCAGTTATGGACCGGACCAGCCAGTTACCATGAAGAAGGCCTATAAATAGGCACCTACAGTTTACAGAAAAAATTAATTCAAGAGTGGTTCAGATTGATCACATTGTTGAAGAACAAGTTATCAAAGTGGTACCAAGAGTATCAACACAAGAAGATCTTGCAGTCCAAGTGCAGATCTAAGAAGTTGGAGAGAGAGGGCTCCATCCAAGAAATCAGCCTCTGGAACTAGGCTGAGAAGAATGATTCAGATACATTCTGGATCTTAAGTGGCAGAGGTCAAGGAACTACTGCAGGAGGATTCAGTCTTATTCAGTTCTACTCAAGAAGCTTTGAAGAAAGCTAAGTCAGATTGAATCCAGCTAAGTTCTTCCAAGAACTCATCAAGAAACTCTCAACTCCCCTCTTTTATTTCTGAGTTGTTGAGTTAATATTTGTAATACATTTTTAACTTGTAGGATCCTTTGGATCTGAGTGAATTGTAAGCCTATAATTATAAAGGCTGAGGGTAGGGCTAGAGAGCCTGAGTGTAGGAGATTGAGATCTCTAAGTGTAGGCCTTGGTTGGCTGAGTGTAGGCCTTGGTTGGCTGAGTGTAGGCCTTGATTGGCTGAGTGTAGGCTTTGGGATAAAGCTGAGTTGTAAGGCTTTGGGCCTGAGGTGTAGGAACCAATTTGGGTTCTGAGACAGTGGAGGAGTTTGGCCGAATCTAGTACACTGCTAGATAGGCGAAGGGGGAAAGTGGATGTACCCATATCTTGGGGAACCACTATAAACCACTGTGTATGCTGTGCTGTGCTGTGATTGTTGTTGTGCATGCTGTGTGTTTGTTGTGATAAAATAGTTAGTATTCTGTGATATAACTGATTGCTGCCATTTAAGTTTAAAAAGGATTAGGTCACCTATTCACCCCCCCTCTAGGTGTTTAGGTACCATATCTTTCAGTGCCCGATGAAACCAACACTTTCCCGCATCTTTAGGGTGGCGAGTGTCTGATGAAACCCGCACTCGCCCTCCTCTTCGGGGGGACGAGTGCATAATGCAACTGGCACTCACCCACTTCTTTGGCAAGATCCTGAACACTCGCCTGCCTGGGGCGAGTGTCACAACTCGCATTTTCTCCGCAATTAAACGACATATCAGAGTAAGAGAAAACAAGTGTCGCGATGCCACGCAGTATAGGGGATAACTGCAGACGCTCAGGCAAGACCCCAACTCAACACTTTATATGAAATTCATAAGTTTAATATAAAGAAAACTGTAATTTAGGTTAAGTTTTAATGGGTGTATCCCTCGACTCAGTGGATCAACTAGTCCAAAAGTAGAAATATGAAAATACACTGCGGAAAATACTTTGTTTATATGGTTTAACATCCTACATGAGCATAAACATCCAGACAGAACAATTCATGATATGCATGTCTCTAGATTTAATATAAGTATAGAAATAGCTTTTACGTTAGTTAAAATATAGTGATTTTGATTTAAAGTGATGTTATGCATGAGATATTCAAAAGATATTTTTATACTTTGAGAGTAACTAACCTGCAATCCTAACATAAAACCTAATCAATGAGCAAGTAAAATCAACCATTCACAAATAAACAGATTTAGCAGCTAGCAAACACTTAACATTCTACAAGAAAACCACCAGTGGGCGTCAATAACCAGACACGAACCACTAAAAGTATGTATGTCTAAACTAAAACAAAACAACAACTACTCCGATTAGGTAAAGGCAACCGCAACCGCTGTAGAACGTAAGCCACAACCAAACCTTAATCGCTCAACCGGCTACTGCTCCGAGCCTGAGGCATTCAAAGAAAAAACAGCTCAGCAAAAAAAATACAAGTGGTAAACAATAACATCAGTAGATAGTAATAAAAGGGAAACCAGAAGGGTTACCAACCCCAACTATAAGAATAGCTAATAAACCTCTGCTAAAAAGTCAAGTTATGACAAGTAAAGCAGGAATTTCTATAGTAGAGTAAGAGAAATTGCACCAAGTGCAAAGTGAAGTCATGCTTCGGTAAAATCTACAAGAGTAAGCATTCAACAAATGAAAAAACAATAGGAAGAAAAGAGACTAGACAGCTCCAAACACGTGAATCATTAACACTGGCAAAAATCTCGGTTCTGAGTCGGTGGCCACATTGTCAAACACGAACTATCAGACCCAAAAAACATCTCAAAAAGGCATTGCGGTACATTGTTCAACACAACCCAACATTCCATAAGAAGAGACAAAAACTCACCAAGTGCAATGATTCATGAAACAACGTCATGTTAGTGGTCCTTTATCCACTGCCAACCTAGCCGTCAAAAACACTTCCAAAACTGCAATAAAACCTCAAACCTAACACCAAAATACTCTCACGACAAGAGGAGAGAACAACTCAAAAATTTACCCTAAGACTCATACTCGGCGAATTGACAAAACGGCGAAAATAAACTAAGTCCAGCTAAATTCGTCGAATATCCCAGACGAAACCAAGGAATACTCGATGAATTGGACTTGGCGATAAAAGGCTACACCCAGCAATACTCGACGAACAGGACTCGATTCGGCGCATATACTCGACGAAAAGGACTTAGCGGCCCAATCACTCGACGCTTTCTAAGCCTAAGCCATACACAACGAATTCGTAGAGATTACTCGACGAATTTGCCTTCACTCACCGCCATGACCAACGATACTCGACGAATTTGCCTTAAATTATAAACCGTACCTGACGAATTTCTATGGATACTCGACGAATTTGTCTTACATTATAAACCGCACCCGACGAATTTCGACGAATACTCGATGAATTATATTCGGCAAATTTTGACTCACTTGTACCTCATACTCAACAAAATTTCCTTTAATCTTACTTATACTCGACGAAATCTGGCAAAAAACTTGCACTACGACTATGGATCCTATATGGCCGCACACTACACTACTACATTCTAAGGAGAAAAGAAAGGAGCGAAAAGAACAACAAGAAACATAGGAAGGGGAAGATTCACCACTTGCCTCAAAGCTCCGAAAATCCGACTCTCCGAGCATTCCGCGACAAGGATCGGCAGCAAGATCTCCTAGGCAATGATTGCTGAAACTTTACGGGGAAAAAAGAAGTCAAAATCGCATGACCTAACTCCCAAAAATCCACGATACGGGAAATACTTACCACCCAAGCGTAGATCTCGGCGAGAGCTTTTTGAATCTACTCTCCAACTACGATTTTGTCCACCAGAACCCCACGATTGGCGGCTGAAAGCTCGCGACAACGCCGCCCTTCCTCCTTTCGTGAAACCGTCTGTCGGCTCGGGTAGAAGATGGTGAATAGGGTTTTCCGTCAAATCGAAGACTTTATATATATATAAATATATCTATATATAATATTATATTATAACTAATTATTAAATAAACGCCCAAACGACCTGAAACCCAAATAAACTTGAAATCTTACGAAATTCGCACCGTAGCTAAATATCGACGCCACGAATCCAACGACGAAGTGGAAATCGAAATCCGACAAACCAAACTTGGGTAAAAACTCCCTGAAGTCAAAAATAACAAAAATCTTAAAAAGGCTCCACCGAGTTCCAAAATAAACCGACTCGCGAGGAAAACTACAGAAACTCATAAGAAAATAGCCAACTGGAAACCCCAAATAAAAACCTCGGATACCTATGAGCAGAACACCATGCTCCGACAACGGGACCTGTCAACTACGTGTCAACATAACGCCCTGATGTCATAAATACGTCATCAAAAGAGTTATAGTAAACATCGAAAAATCGGGGGGCGTTACTGCCACCCCTACTAAAAGAAAGTTTCGTCCTGAAACTTTACGCACAAAAGATCCTACTACAGAAGGAAAATAACCAAGGATTATAGAATAAAACACTTACCCAAAAGAAACTAGGAGGACAGATGAGAATGAGTCTCCCTCATAGCTGACTCCAACTCCCAAGTTGCGCTCTCCACGTCTTGGTTCCGCCACAGAACTTTGACCATAAGTATTGTCTTCCTTCGCAACACCCGATCTTGAGTATCCAAAATGCAAATAGGCACCTCAACATACGAAATGTTAGGCTCCAACCAGGGCACCGAATCAAGAACCTGTCGGTCGCTAAACACACACTTCCGCAACTGGCTTACGTGAAACACATCGTGCACATCATAAAAATTTGCGGGCAAATCCAGCCGATAAGCTGGCATTCCAATACGTTCAACAATCTTGAAAGGTCTCATATACCTAGGATCCAACTTGTGGTTCTTTCCAAATCTCTTAACACCTGACATCGGGGAAACTTTAAGAAAAACCATGTCCCCAACAGCAAATTCCAAATCATTCCTTCGCCGATTGACATTCTTCTCATAACGCTCCTGAGCTATTCGAAGCTTCTTTCGAATATGTGTCATAGAGGTATTCATCTCTTCTAAAGCATCTGGACCCAACAACGGTCCTTCACCAACCTCGGCCCAAAACAAGGGAGTCTTGCAATGTCTCTCATACAACGCCTCAAACGGGGTCATCTGCAAGCTTTCCTGATAACTGTTATTGTAAGTGAATTCCATCAATCTCAGCCGCTCATCCTACGCTCCTCCATGGTCGAAGATGTAACATCTTATCATGTCTTCCGCAATCTGATTTACTCTCTCTGTCTGATCATTGGTCTGCGGATGATAGGCGGTTGAATATCTGAGGTCGGTACTCAACCCTTCCTGTACACTTTTCTAAAAATGAGACGTAAACCTGGAATCTCAATCTGATACAATACTAACAAAAAGTATGATACAATACTAATAGGTACTCCATGCAGTCTAATGACTTCATCCAAATATAACTCTGTTATTTTCTTCATGGAGTAAGCAATCTTAAACGGCACGAAGTGAGCACACTTCGTTAGTCTATCCACTATAACTCAAACTGAATCGTGTCCTCGGGGAGATCTCTGCAAACCGGTAATAAAATCCATCGAAATACCCTCTCACTTCCAACTTGGAATCTCCAAAGGCATCGGCTTGCCACCAGGCCTTCCATGATTTGGCTTAACACACTTGCAGGTGAAGCATTCAGACACAAACATGGCTATATCATTCTTCATTTCATACCACCAAACGATCTGTTTCAAATCTCTATACATCTTAATAGAACCGGGGTGGTAGGCAACACTAGAACCATGCAGCTTACTGCACAACTTAGCTCGAATATCATCAACTACGGGGATACAAAATCTACTGTGGTACTTCAAAGTACTTGCATCATCAATTGAAAAGTCTGGTAATTCCTCTTTCTCAGTTCTATCACGAAGGTGCTGCAAATCAGGATCGTCCTTTTGATGCAACATTGTAAGCGTAATCCATGAAGGCTCTGCTACTTCCAAGCTACTTGCTGAGTCGCTACTTCCGACTGAGATACCCATCAATAGAAATTCCTCCACCAAGGATTCCACCGAAAGTCCAAAGATCTGCGCGGTCTTTCTACTCACGGTGTCGGCTACCACATTAGCTTTGCCCGGATGATACTAAATCTCGACATTGTAATCCGCGACATATTCTAACCATCTACGCTGACATAAATTTAATTCCTTCTGATTGAAGACGTACTTCAAACTTCTATGGTCCGTATAAATCTTGCATAGTGCGGCATACAAAAGATGTATCCACTACTTCAAGGCATAAATTACTGCCGCAAACTCTAAGTCATGAGTAGGGTAGTTTTTTTCATGTATCTTTAATTATTTCGACTCATACGCTATTACCTTTCCCTCTTGCATCAAAACGCATCCAAGCCCGACATGCGATGCGTCCACATACACAGCATACTCTAATCCTTCGGTAGGCAGATCAATACTGGAGCAGTGCACAATCTCATTTTCAATTCCTAAAAAGCTTCCTCGCACTTATCGCTTCACATGAACGTTGTATTCTTCTGCGTAAGCCTAGTCAGCGACGCAAACAAAGCAGAAAATCCTTCCAAGATCTTCTATAATAGTCTGTCAACCTTAGGAAGCTTCTTATCTCTTTGGGTGTGGTAGGTCTTTTCCAATCCATTACGACGGCTATCTTTTCTGGGTTAACGTAAATTCCATCTTTATTCACCACATGACACAAAAAGGAAACCTGAGTTAACCAAAACTCGCATTTACTCAACTTAGCATACAACTTATGCTCTCTCAAAGCAGATAGAACCAACCGAAAGTGTTGGGCATGCTCCTCAGCACTCCAGGAATAAACCAAAACATCGTTTATAAGCACGACCACAAAACGGTCCAAAAAATCCATGAACACTCTGATCATCATGACCATGAAGACAGAGGGTGCATTCGTCAATCTAAATGACATCACTAAGAACTCAAAATGTCCATGCTGAGAACGAAAGGCGGTCCGTGGAACATCCGACTCACGGATTCTCAACTGATGGTAGCTCGAACGGAGGTCAATCTTCGAAAACACTGCACTACCACGCAACTGATCAAACAAATCATCTATCTGTGGCAAAGGATATCTGTTCTTGATAGTTACCTTGTTCAATTCCCTATAATCGATGCACAGCCTCATAGATCCATCCTTCTTCACAAACAAAATGGGTGCACCCTAAGGCGAAGAACTTGGTCTAATAAATCCACACTGCAATAACTCATCTAGTTGGGTACGCAACCCATCCAGCTCACACGGGGCCATACGGTACGGTGTCTTAGCTATAGGACGAGTACCCGGCTTCAAATCTATAATAATCTTCACATCTCTCTCAGGCGGAAGACCAAGAAGTCTATCTGGGAAGACATCTGGAAACTCTCGCACCACAGAAACATCCTTGAAAGGAGGCAAACTACTGATGGTTTCCAAAACAGAAACTAAACAAGCAAAACTACCGGAATTCAAAAGTTTTTGAGCACGTAGCACAAAAATAATCGGGGAATCCTGGAGCGGAAAACCATAAACATTCCTAGGGTGACTGTTGCGCATCTTCAAGTCAAAACGCTTAACCTTGCATTGGATAACCGCATCATATCTGGACAACTAGTCCATGCCCAAGATCACATCAAAGTCCTCCAGGTCTAATGTCTTCAAATCAGCAAAAGCTAGGAAATCTCCTAAAAGGATCGAATAATTCCAGATACCTTGGTACGACACCACCGAATCACCGGTAGGAAACTTAACGTGAAACAAGTCATCAATTTTATCAAGGGTCAGACGGTGATGTTCTACGAAATCCCTAGCCACGAACGAGTTGGTAGCACCAGAATCGAAAAGAATGTGCGTCTAACGGTTCTTTACCTTAAATCTCCCTATAAAATTGCATAGGTAACTCAACGAACAAACATCGAAACTACATCTACGAGCTAAAATCTAGAACTAGATTATAATCTAACCTGAAATCACTTGGGTGGACGTTGTGCTTCCTCCATAGTCATCACATTAAGCTTGTTCTTCCTTTTGTCCAAATGTTGTGGCGACGGCAGTGCCTGAAGTGGAACTAGCTGCAGCATCGGCTGAGTCTGCGGGCAACTTGACTTGAAATATACCTTCTGTCCGCACTGGAAGAAGACTCTTTCCTTAGACCAATAATGGGCATCATCGTGCCCCTTCTTCTTACACACGCCACAAATCAAGTCTTCTTTAGGAGCTCTCTGAATCGCACGCACTTGCTCCTGCTTCTGAGCTCTCAATCTCTTGAAACATCTATCGAACGGATGGTAAGGCCGGCTACAGAAACTGCACACCTTCTTGCTTCTTTTCCTTGAAGCAAAACAAGATTCCTGAGAGTTATTACTACCTTCAGACTTCTTCTTATCTTTTCTCATCTGCATGCCTCGGTTTTTAGCATTGTCAATAGCTTCAACTTTAAGAGCAGCTTCAACTGCCTCCGCATAACTCTCAGATCCATAGGCACTAGCCAACTGCTGGATGGCATTCTTAAGACACCCAGAAAGCGCTTAACTCTATTAGCTTTAGAAGATACCAAATCAGGGGCAAACCGGCTCAACTTATTGAACTCAATCTCATACTCACTGACCGTGAGTTGCCTCTGTTTCGAGTGCAGAAAATTATTCATCAAACGATCTTGCTCGACCAACGGCAGAAACTTCTTTAGCAACAACTCCTTTAAGGACTCCCACAAACATCCGTCCTTAAAGTTCTCCTTCTCTCTCAACCATCAGCTCTTTGCAAGACCCTTAAGCTAGTACGCAGCAACCGTCACTCTCTGGTCTGGAGAAATTCCGGAGTATGAGAACATCTCCTCTATTGCAATTATCCAATCGTCCAACGGCATGAAGTCGGCTCTACCATCATATGTAGGAGGTCCTAGTCACTGAAAATGCGAGATAAAATTCATCTCTAGCGGTAGTAGGACTGGAGGCACCAAAGGAGCAGGAGGAACGAGAAGAGCATGACCCACAGCAGGTTCATGCACTCTCGGTTGCTGTCTAGAAATGATAGTCAATTGCGCCTGGATCTGCGACTACATCTCCATCATCTGCCTAGACAGAGTCTCATTGCTCTGACGCAGACCCTCAATCACGACCTCCCTCTGTGCGCCAGACAACTCGCCATCAGACTGGGGAGTCGCACTCGTCGTAACGCGCTTATGCGACACCCTAAGAATATAACGAACAACCAATAAAAACCTGGCTTAACCACTAGAAGTACACAACTTAGTTCAGACCATACATGTATAGATACTTGCTCAAGCTGCTAACTTGCTCTGAGATTTTTCATAATGATATCATGCTTAAACTTAGGATGATATACCGTCATCCTATTGACTCATGTATGTAGACCATGAATGCATGAATTACCATTCTTTTTGTTTTAAAACTCATGCGTGTACGTATGTCATCATGTAAATCTTTAGATTGGCACGCATGCTAATGCTATGTTATGTCATGCATGTTATGATGTGCAATCTAATAAAGGCCTTAATACATGTTATGAGCGGGGTACACATGAAATATTATGCATCTCATACTACATAATATTGCATATAACGAAAAGTAAAATCTAATGTGCATTCATGTGATGATTGTTATGCATCTCATACTACATAACAGTCACATGTTGCTTCCTATGAGGATCTATATACAAACATATATTATGCATCTCATACTACATAATATGCCCCGTATACTTCTTTTCATGCTTATGAGTGTAGTGTTCATGCTTCAGCCAAGATGTACTGATGACACATCAGTGTGTGTATGCAATGAAGCAAGACAACTGAAATCTACACGAGATAGTTGTTCGACCAATTGTCAAACAACATATCCATCTGATAGCAACTGTCACAACCTGCATTTTCTCCGCAATTAAACGACATATCAGAGTAAGAGAAAACATATGTCGTGATGTCACTCCGTGCAGGGGATAACTGCAGATGCTCAGGCAAGACCCCAACTCAACACTTTATATGAAATCCATAAGTTTAATATGAAGAAAACTGTAATTTAAGTTACATTTAATGTCAGTATCCCTCGGCTCAGTGGATCAACTAATCCACAAGTAGAAATATGAATATACGCTGCGGAAAATACTTTATTTATATGGTTTAACATCCTACATGAGCATAAACATTTAGACAGGACAACTCATGCTATGCATACCTCTAGATTTAATATAAGTATAGAAATATCTTTTACGTTAGTAAAAATATAGTGACTTTGATTTAAAGTGATGTTATGCATGAGATTGTCAAAAGATATTTTTATACTTTGAGAGTAACTAAATTGCAATCTTAGCATAAAACATTCCCAGAGAGCAAGTAAAACCAACCATTCACAATTAAACAGATTTAGCAACTAGCAAGCACTTAACATTCTACAAGAAAACTATCAGTGAGCATCAACAACCTGACACGAACGCACTAAAAGTATGTATGTCTGAACAAAAGCAAAACAACATCTACTAACTCACAATCGATGAGGTAAAGGCAACTACAACCGCTGCAGAACGCAAGCCACAACCAGACCCTAGCCGCTCAACCCGACTACTGCTCCGAGTCTGAGGCGTTCAAAGAAAGAACACTTCAGTAAGAAAATACAAGTGGTAAACAATAACATCAGTATATAGTAATAAAAGGGAAATAAGAAGGGTTACCAACCCCAACAATAAGAATGGCTAATAAACTTCAGCTAAAAAGTCAAGTTATGACAAATAAAGCAGGAATTTCTATAGTAGAGTAAGAGAAATTGCACCAAGTGCGAAGTGAATTTATGCTTCGATAAAATCTGCAAGAGTAAGCATTCAACAAATGACAAAACAGTAAGAAGAAAAGATACTAGACAGCTCTAAACACGTGAATCATTAGCACTGGCAAAAATCACGGTTCTGAGTCGGTAGCCACATTGTCCAACATGAACTAACAGACCCAAAAAAAAATCTCAAAAAGGCACTGCGGTACATTGTCCAACACAACTAAACAGTCCATAAGAAGAGACAAAAACCCAACAAGCGCAATGACTCACAAAACGACGTCATGTTTATGGTCCTTTATCCACTGCCAAGCTAGTCGTCAAAAACATCTCCAAAACTCCAATAAAACCCCAAACCTAACACCAAAATACTCTCACGACAAGAGTAGAGAACCCAAAAATTTATCGTAAGACCAATACTCGACGAATTGACAAAACGACAAAAATAAACTAAGTCCAGCTAAATTCGTCGAATATAACCGGCGAAACCAAGGAATACTCGACGAATTAGACTTGGTGATAAAAGGCTACACCTGACGATACTCGACGAACAAGACTCGATTCGGCGCATATACTCGACGAAAAGGACTTAGCGGCCTGATCACTCGACGCTTTCTAAACCTAAGCCATACTCGACGAATTCGTCGAGATTACTCGACGAATTTACCTTTACTCAACGCTATGACCAACGATACTCGATGAATTTGCCTTAAATTATAAACCGTACCCGACAAATTTCGACGGATACTCGACGAATTTGCCTTAAATTATAAATCGTACCCGACGAATTTCGACAGATACTCGACGAATTCTGACTCATCTGTACCCCATACTCAATGAATTTTTCTTAGGCTAATCTTATCTATACTCGACGAAATCTGGCCGAAAACTTACACTATGACTATGGATCCTACAAGGCCGCACTACTCCTACATTCTAAGGAGAATAGAAAGGAGAGAAAAGAACAGCAAGAAACATAGCAAGGGGAAGATTCACTACTTGCCTCAAAGATCCGAAAATCCGACTCTCTGAGCATTGCGTGACAAGGATCGGCCGCAAGATCTCCTAGGCAATGATTGCTGAAACTTTACGGGGGAAAAAGAAGTCAAAATTGCATAACCTAACACCCAAAAATCCAAGAAACGGGAAATACTTACCACCCACGCGTAGATCTCGACGAGAGCTTTTTGAATCTACTCTCCAATTACGATTCCGTCCACCGAAACCCCCACGATCGGCGGCTGAAAGCTTGCGACAACGCCGCCCTTCCTCCTTTCGCAAAACCATCTGTCGGCTTCGGTAGAAGATGGTGAATTGGGTTTTCCGTCAAATTGAAGGCTTTATATATATAAATATATCTATATATAATATTATATTATAATTAATTATTAAATAAACATCCAAACGACCTGAAACTCAAATCAACTCGAAATCTTACGAATTTCGCACCGTAGCTAAATATCGACACCACAAATCCAACGACAAAGTCGAAATTGAAATCCGACAAGTCAAACTCGGGTAAAAACTCCCTGAATTAAAAAACAACAAATATCTCAAAAAGGCTCCACCGAGTTTCAAATCAAACCCGTCTCGCGAGGGAAATTCCAGAAACTCACACGAAAATAGCCAAATAGAAACCCCAAATCAAAACTTCGAATACCTATAAGCAGAACACCACGCACCGACAACGGTACCTGCCAACTATGCGTCAACGTAACGCTCTGACGTCATAAATACGTCATCAAAAGAGTTAAAGTAAACATCGAAAAATCGGGGGCGTTACAGCGATCGCGGTCCTTCTTCCCGACTCGCCCCACTGACTCGGTGTAATATCCCTCAAACAGGTAGACCCCACCCATGCCCTCCTAACCCTGGGGTAATGTCAATGGGTCACCTAGGACTCATTGGGGTCAACTCCAAAGCTAAAGTTGACTCAAGTCAACCCTAGCCCTAAACTGGTTAAAGTGCCCTAACTAAGGTGCAAGTGACCTACAGTGTGCAAGTGGACCCTACCCAAGTGCTTGTAGACTTTAGGGTAGTCCCATGGGTCACCAAGGATCCATTGAGGCCAGCCCTAGTGGCTAATTTGACCAAAGTCAACTCTTGGGTCAAGATGGTCAAACTAGCCTAAATAGCTAACTCAAGCCCAATCCAAGTGGGCTAGGCCTAGGCAAGTGTGGACCATAGGTCTAGGAGGTGGTGAGACATATTTTGGGCCCATCAAATTTAGAAATGGGTGACTAGGAGAGAGAAAGAGGGAGTTACCTACAGTTGGAGGAGAGAGATGAAGGAGCTTAATGGCCATCATGGCCATGGAGGCTCCATAACCCCCTCCTTTGATGGGGCTTTAATTCCTTGGAGGCAGGGGAGGAGTTTTCAGGTGGTGGCTGGCCAGTGGAGGAGCTCAGCCATTCAAATTCAGTGAAACAGAAAATCCCCCATTTATGGCCTTAATGGTGTCTTGAAGAATTGTGGGGTTACTAAATTCCTCTCCCCAATTCCTTCATTAGACACCTTCATCAGGGCAAGGGGAAGCGTTTCCCCCGATCAGATCCCAGTTCCAGAGAGGTTGGTGTAGAAGTTGCAGAGGAGCTCAAGCTTGGAGACCGAAAATGGCGAGGAGGCACAACACCCGCTCCCAGGCCGCGATTCAGGTCCTCCTCCACTCTTTCTTCCATGGATAGTTCTTAGCAATCACTAGGGCCAAGGTTCGGGCACAGTTGAGCCCGATCCAATTCAAATATTTCATGGTTTTGGGCCGAAAAGTATCTTGGTAGAACCGCCGGAATAGGGCTCTCCGGCGGCTGTGCCGCCGCCTGGCGACAACCACCACCTCAACGGAGGTGGTGGTGGCGGTGGCCGGTCGGGGAGGTGGCCGGATCGCCGGCAGCAGCATCCGGAAGAAGCTCCAGGATGGTGAGATCGGGACCGTCGGTTGGAGCTTGAAGATGATGGGATGTCGTCCACTGTTGCGCCAAGATTCGTGCAGATGATGATTTTAAACCATAGGATATGAATTTCTGATTATTTAATTTCTGTCACATAATTTGTATTTTATGTTTTTATTTATTAAAAATAGTTAGAGACTCTGTTGGAACACCCTATTACTAATTTGGGTCAGGATCACTATGTCTCTAGGAATCTTTGCTTGACCTCCTGTATAGCTCAATAGGTCAATTAGAATTGAGTCTAAGGGTTAGAAGTTTAGGTTTGGAAGCTGCCCTGAAGACCAAGATTTTGTGTTTGGAGACTAATTCATATCGTCGAGCTCAGCACGACGATTCGTCGAACTTCGATCGATGATCGTCTAGCTCAACTTCGACAGATCGTCGATCTCCATTCGACGATCGCTGAGCTCAACTTCATTATATCGTCGAACTCCATTCGACGATCGGTGAGCTCAGGTCGACGATTTTGACTCTGCTTTGGATCTTTATCTCTGAGCTCAGTTCGACGATCTTTGAGCTCAGATCGACGATATTTTGCTGCTGTATATTTCCAGATCGCTGAGCTCAGCTCGACGATAGCAGAGCTCAGTTCGACGATTTCAGATAAATTCCAGGATGTTTCTAAATTCAAATTCAAATCAGTTAGGAGTTATTCTGCAATTAATTCAGAGATTTCCTAGCCGTTTTCATTCATTTCTGGACCAAGTTTCAAGGGATTTTTCAAGGAATATTTCTGTGGACTTTCCTCCAGAAGAGATTGTGCAATTAAGGATGCAATCAATGCAGGCTAACGGCTATCCTTGACAGAGAATGTTATTCTATTCTGTACCAGAGAATAAAAGATAGAATTTTTTTGAATCACTCAGAGAATAGAGATTACAGAGACACATTCAAAAATCTTCTGTCTCAAAGAATTCTCAAGAACACACATCCAAGGAGATCAAGCTGTCTCAAATCTTCAGATCTCTTTAGTTTTCAAAGTGTTCAAGGCCAACATATTTCCAGACTCCAGACATTCAACATTTCAGCTATTGCTGAAATCATCTATTGCTGGAGTTCAATCTTTGAATGCCTATCACCCTCAGCAAAGCTTTTCTTCCTGAAGATCTCAAGGATTCAGGGGGAGCTTTGACTTCAACAATCCACATAGTCTTCTCAGTTGTTTGAGAAAGAGAAGACTTCCATCACTCTCTCACCCCCTCTCTGTAAAGGGTTTCTCAAACTCCCTTCAAAAGTTTGAGCTTGGTTTTTGAGCACCTTGTCAAAAGCTCATTGGTGGCAAGACACCTGATCAAAAAATCTGATTTGGTTTTTGAGCACCTTATCAAAAGCTCATTAGTGCCCAGGACACCTGATCAACTCATCCTGCAATGGATTCCTACCTAGGGTGGTAGAAGAGTGGATGTACCCAAGTTTAGGGGAACCACTATATTTCCTTGTGTCTTCTGGTTTTGCTTGTTTTCATTTTTGTTTCTGGCCTTGATTTTTCTGTGCTTAGTTTTTGTTTAACTTAGTGCTGTGATTAGATTTATTATTGCTTCCCTGCTCACTCTTATTACAACAGTTGTTGTAAAAAGTTTCAAAGTGCCATATACTCTATTCACCCCCCACCCCCTTTAGAGTATATCAGATCTAGCTGTACTTTCAATTGGTATCAGAGCCAGGTTGGTTAAACATACCATACCTGATTGGTTGTACAGGCTAACACCTGAACCCAAAGATCCCAAACTAGATCTGCCTTTCTTTGGTATTTTATTATTAGATTTTGTTTTCACAAATCATGGCCCAAAACAAAGATTATGCTAGCACCAGACCTCCAGTGTGCAATCTATCCAAGTTTGCACTCTGGAAAGCAATGATCAGACTTTACATGAATTCTATTGACGAAGATATCTTTAATTCTGTTTTGATAGTATGTCCAAGACACCCAGAGAACACAAGTACAAATGTTGTTCCACCTCCATCAGGAACAGATGCTGATATCAAGAGATGGAAAGTAGCTGATGCTAAGGCTATGAACATCCTAGCCCAGACAATGTCTGATGACATATTTCAAAAGGTAGCTGAATGTAATTCAGCCAAGGAAATTTGGGACAAGCTCTCAGAAATAGTCTCAGGCTCGGCTGATGAGAGAAAGGATAGAAGATCCCATCTCATCTCTCAATATGAGAATTTCAAGAAGGGAGAGACTGAGTCAGTGGGAGACATGTACAACAGGCTAAGTCTAATTGTCAGTGAACTCAGAACATTGGACAAAGAGATCTCTCTAACAGAACTTAATGACAAGATCCTAATGTGCTTCCCCAGTACTTGGGATTCAAGAATCTGGCCAATTAAGGATGCCAGAAGTCTGAATGAGATCACCACTGAAGCTCTATTGGGTAAGCTCAAATCTTATGAGCTACTCATCAAAAATAGAGAGGAAGAACAGAAGGCTGCCTCACCAGCCACAAGAAAAGAGAAGACCATAGCATTCAAGGCAACTGAGGATCTGCCTGAAGATAAAGCTACAGGCAATGATGAACTACTCAGTCTGCTGGCCAAAAGATTTTACAAAATGGCCAGAAAGGACTTCAGAAGAAGATCATACAAGGAGCAGGATAAGCCAAGGTATGACAAGTCCATTAGTAATAATAAAGACATTATTTGCTTTGGTTGCAGGAAAACAGGGCACATAGTTCCTGGCTGTCCAGAGAACAAGAACAAGGACAGAAGGGACAGGAAAGAAAGAAGAAAGGAGAAAGACTGCAAAAGGAATGGCAATGACAAACCTTCTTCAAGCAAAAACAAGCATACAAGAAAAGGGTTTGTTGCTGAATCCTGGAGTGAGACAGAAGAAGAGTCAGAAGCCTCATCCAGCTCCAGTGATGATGAGGATGATGCAGAAGAAAAGGAGTTCTGCATGATGGCAATCAATGCCTCACAGCACAATTCAGAGGAAGAGGAGTCAGAGTCAGACTCAGAGACTCAACCTGAAGAAGATCAGGTAATTGGTTCTTTTGATTTTAGTTCAGAAGATTTTAAATCTGAATTTAAAGCACTGTGTTTAGACCTGCTAAAGTCTGAGAAAGAGATTATCTCTCTCAGAAATCAATTATCTGAACACAATACTTTAAAGTCAGAAAACCTCAAACTCTCTCAGGAGTTGGAGTGTTGTAGGGAACAGATAGCCTCACTGAAAAGTGAGCTCTCTGAGGCCAAGAAGCTTGAAGAATCCCTCAATGGGAGAAGCATCAAGCTGATGGACATCATAAGCACAGTGAACTCCAGATTCAACAGTACACTGGGCTTGGGTGCTTCATCCAGCCAACCTATTGTCCTAACAACTCCAATCAAATTCATTTCTGACAAAGGAAAGGGAGTTGTAGAGGTTGCTAGGAAAAATTCTGATCTGCCTCAGAAAACCAAGTCCCAGCAGAAATCGTCGAACGGAGATCGACGATCGCCGAATGAAGATCGACGATCGCCGAACGCAGCTCGACGATCTCAGGCAAAATCGTCGAACGCAGATCGACGATCTCAGCCAAAGTCATCGAACGCAGGTCGACGATCTCAAATACCTGACCTCAGCTATAGTCGACCGTCGAACGGAGCTCGACGATCTGACCCAAGATCGTCGAACGCAGCTCCAAGATCGTCGAACAGAGGTCAGAACTCTGGAAAATTTTTCAAAGGCAAATCAAAATTGAATCCTAAGGGTCCTTCATCCCAAATCTTTAACCCTTATACTGAATGGATTTTACCTCCAAGGAGATATCATCCTGAAGGATATAAGAGTCAACCAGGGATGTCTTTCATTTCAGAATTTAAAGGTTATCAACCTAGGCCCAAGGTAAACTGGGTCAAAAACAAATGAATTGTCTTATGTGCAGGTGAAGACCTATCCAACATCTAACCAGCAATGGTATTTGGATAGTGGGTACTCTAAGCACATGACAGGGAACAAGGACAACCTCACATCCTTCAGAGCCAAGCTTTGACCCAAAGTTATCTTTGGTGATTCAAACTTTGGACAGACTAAAGGATATGATGCAGTCCAGATTGGTTCAGTAACTTTCAAGAAGGTAGCTTATGTGGAAGGACTGAAGCACAACCTAATTAGCATCAGTCAGCTGTGTGATGAAGGCTACCAGGTGACCTTCAGCAAAGCCTTATGCAAAATCAAGTCAGAGGACAACACAACTGTGTTGACAGGTAAAAGGAAAGGTAACATCTATCTAGTAGATTTTCTTTCAACTGATGTAGATATCTGCTTGTTTAATTCTGTTAGTAGACCAAATATTTTATGGCATAAGAGATTAGGACACCTAAACCTTAGAACTATTGCTAGGCTATCCAAGGACAACCTTGTTAGAGGACTACCTTCTGTCCCCTACAAGAAGGAAGGACTCTGCAAGGCTTGTCAATTAGGCAAGCAAACTAAAAATAGCTTTAAGTCACTTAATAAGAGTGATTCACCTAGGATATTGTATCTGTTACACATGGATCTTTTTGGACCCATCACAATACAAAGCCTAGGAGGGAAATCCTACACTTTAGTAGTTGTAGATGACTTCTCTAGATTCACTTGGGTGTTCTTTCTAAGGAAGAAGTCTGATAACTTTAAGTGTCTGACAGAGTTTCTCAAATGTATACAGATTGAGTTCAATACTCACATTGCCCTGATCAGAAGTGATCATGGGACAGAGTTTGATTCTCTTCTTATGCAAGAGTTCTGTCAGAGTGAAGGGATCATGCATACTTTCTCAGCTCCTAGAACTCCTCAACAAAATGGGGTAGCTGAAAGGAAAAATAGAACCCTTATTGAATCTGTCACCACATTATTGTCAGATGCTCATCTACCTCTATCCTTTTGGGCAGAGGCAGTGAACACCTCCAACTATGTGCTGAACAGAAGTCTGATACATAAACTAAAGGGAAAGACTCCCTATGAATTACTCAAAGGGAAGAAACCTAAAGTTGACTATTTTAGAGTCTTTGGTTGTATTTGCTACATTCACAATAATGACAAGAAATATTTAGCAAAATTTCAAGCCAAAGCTGATGAAGGAGTGTTTCTGGGATACTCCATGATCAGCAAGGCCTATAGTGTCTATAATAAATCATCTTTGAAAATTGAGGAATCTGTTCACATTTCATTAGATGAAACTAACATGTCTTTCAAGGAGAAGATTTCTTCTACCATAGAACCTTTGCAGGAACATTCTCTAGTTGAAGACTTGAACAAGTTACAGGTTACTCAAGAGGATGAAAGCAGTGAAGATGAAGGGAATGCTCAACATAATGAAGAACAACTTGAAGAGCCAGTTGTTGTACCACAAGAGGAAACAACAACACAGGTTGGTGAACAATCAACACCACCTGTTGATTTAGTAACATCAAGAGACCATCCAATTTCCCAAATAATTGGAGAAATCTCAGCTGGTGTGCAAACCAGAAATCAGGTCAACCAAAACCTGTTGCACACCTGCTTCTTATCTCAAATTGAACCTCAGACCATTCAAGATGCAGAGCAAGATCCACACTGGATCATTGCAATGCAAGAGGAGTTGCATCAATTTGAGAGGAACAAAGTATGAGAACTAGTGCCAAAGCCTAAGGATCATTCCATTGTTGGAACAAAATGGGTATTCAGAAACAAATTGGATGATCAAGGAGTAATTATAAGAAACAAGGCAAGGCTAGTTGCTCAGGGATACTCTCAAGAAGAAGGAATCGACTACGACCAGACCTTTGCACCAGTTGCAAGATTAGAAGCCATCAGAATATTTCTAGCTTATGCAGCTCACAAAGGCTTCAAGGTATATCAGATGGATGTCAAAAGTGCATTCCTAAATGGAGACATCAAAGAGGAAGTTTATGTCAGACAACCTCCAGGTTTTATCTCTCCAACTTTTCCTGATTATGTCTTTAGACTGAACAAAGCATTATATGGTCTCAAGCAAGCTCCTAGAGCATGGTATGAGACCCTAGCATGCTTTCTCTTGGAAAATGATTTTATAAGGGGTAGAGTAGACCAAACTCTTTTCGTTAGAACCCATAAGTCCCATACCCTACTAGTACAGATTTATGTAGACGATATCATTTTTGGTTCTACTGACTCCAAATTGTGCAGAAGGTTTTCTAACCTGATGCATTCTAAATTTGAGATGAGTAGCATGGGTGAGCTATCCTTCTTCCTAGGATTGCAAGTCAAGCAACATGCTGAAGGCATCTTTATTTCTCAAACCAAATATGCAAATGAACTGGTTAAGAAATTTGGTATGTCTGAGGCATCTTGTATGAAAACACCCATGCCTACTAATGCTGTATTGGATGCTGATGAACATGGGAAACCTGCTGATCAGACAACATATAGAGCAATGATTGGCTCTTTACTGTATCTTACAGCTAGTAGACCAGATATAATGTTTGCTACATGTATATGTGCTAGGTTCCAAGTAAGCCCTAGAGAGTCACACCTAACTTTAGTAAAGAGGATTCTCAGGTATGTTAAAAGTTGTCCAAATCTAGGTCTCTGGTATCCAAAAGATTCAGCATTTGATTTAACTGGATTCTCAGATGCTGATTATGCTGGATGCAGAATTGACAGGAAAAGCACCAGTGGAACTTGTCAGTTCCTTGGTGACAGACTTGTCTCTTGGTTTTGTAAGAAACAAACATCTGTGTCAACTTCAACTGCTGAAGCTGAATATATGGCTGCAGGCAGTTGTTGTTCACAAATCTTGTGGATTCAAAACCAACTCCTAGACTATGGCTACAACTTAGATAAGTCTAAAATCTTTTGTGACAATACTAGTGCTATTTCTATAGCTCAAAATCCAGTCCTCCATAGTAGGACAAAACACATAGAGATTAGGCATCATTTCTTAAGGGATAATGTTGAGAAGAATAAAATTGAATTACAATATATCCCAACTGATCTACAAAGGGGAGATATTTTCACCAAGCCATTGGATGAAAAGAAACACACCTTCTTCCTACATCAGTTAGGAATGTTAGATGGAGGAAGTCTTAAATAATATCCAAGATTTTTGAAAGCTTAAAAATTGACCAAGACTAGGCAAACATTCTGATTTTTCTTAGTGTCTAGAATTTTTCTGATCTCTGAACTGCGCTCGACGATTTGCCCCAAGATCGTCGAACGGAGATCGACGATTGCCAAAAATCGTCGAACTGAGTTCAGCGTCTATCAGATAGTATGAACTATCTCTTCCGGTCAACGATCGTCGAACGGCGCTCGACGATTATGTTCTCTGAACGATCGTCGAACGGAGCTCGACGCTCTCCAATATCGTCGAACGGAGATCGACGATGTTGAAGACTCTTCAGATTCCTTAAGAAGCCTCGATCGTCGAACTGAGTTCAACGATCTTTCCAATTCTGCGTCGAACCCTAATATAAAACTCATTTTTCGCCGTCGTTCTCTTTTGCGCTTTCGATTCCTTTGCAAGAACTTTCTTTCCCTCCAAACAGTTCTACACTTGGTCGTTTTGTTTGTTGAATTTTTGCAGGTACACATGGCTGTGTCAGTTGCTGTTCTTGCTGCTATGAAGTTTGATGCCGGTTTTGACATCGACCTGGAATCATTTAGCACCACTGACCAGGTTTTTCAAGACATATTGGGATTATTCAAAGACCAGAACCTGACTGCTATAATGACCACCAGGATCAAGCTGGCATCTGATGAAATCAAGGAGTGGGTTTATACTGCTCATAATCAAGATAACTCTACCATAGTTGGGTCTATAGCTGGAACTCAGGTACCCTTGACCCCAACCATTCTATCAGAAGTTTTTGGACTGAGAAATGGAGAAGATTCTGCTGAGTTATCTGGAAATGAATATTCTGAACTGCTTGCCAGAATGGGTCATCCAGAGGGAAACCCTAGCAAGCTCTTCAAAAGGAACCTGTCTGTAGAATACAGGTTCATGGCAGATGTGGTTGGGAAAGTGCTACTGGCAAAGCACTATGCCCATGATACAATTTCAAGATATCAGCTCTGCCTCATAGGAGCTCTTGTGGACAAGAAGAATCTGAATTGGGGAGAGGTTTTCTTTGACCTCATCAAAAAGAAAATAAACAAAAGTTTTGTTAACTTTGGGAGAATCCTTGGAGTGTTTCTGCAGCACAGGTGCCCTGCCTTGCTAGTCTCCTCTGGAATTCATATAAATGCCTCCAAGAGACTATCTTGTGCCCTCTTTGGAAAGTGGGACAGACAAATAAGCAAGCCTAGCAGACCCTCCTCTAGTGCCCCTTCAGGCACAAGGACTCCAAGAGTCACTCCTCCACAGGTCTTTGCCCCTGCAGATGACCTGACTGTTGTTGCTGCCTCTCCTCCTCCTCCAATTCCATCCCTTCCCCTACCATCCACCATTCCAGCTCCATCCACCATCATCATATCCAGCCCATCTCCAACATCAACACCTTCTCCAGAACCTCATCTACCTCCACCAGTAGAACAATTCCACCCACTATTCTCCTATCCTCCACCAGATGTCACCTCATCACCCTCTCATCCATCCTTCACCCTACTTGATGATTCCTTTATGGATGATTCCTCATCATCTCCTCCTGAGTTACCTTCCTCCTCCACTTCATTTCAAGACCTCCTCCACCAAATCATTGATCAACCAACTTTCACCCCATCCATATCCATTCCCCTGTCCTCCATATCCACCTTGCCAACACCTCAGCCATCCCTTCCATAATTCTCCAGCTCTCCACTTCCAGAACCTTCAGCTGCTCCCATACCTTCTACCTCTGCTCTAGCTCTTGAGCAAGTAGACCTCTCAGCCCTTGCTGATAGGCTGTATGAGCTGCTTGCCCCCAGGCTCTCTCTACTGTTGGAGACCTCCTTGGCTCCACTCCACCTATCAGTGGCAGCCCTTTCTGCCAGGCTCTCTTACCTCTTTCCTCAAGCAGCACCTACAGCAGTGTGCCTTGATCCAGACATGTCTGCATCTAGGCAGGGGGAGATGCCATATGAAGTGAATCTTCATGCTGCTGCTGCTGCTGCTATTTCTGCAAGCTGTCTGTCTGCTGCTGTTGTTAGTACTGCTTCTTCTGCTGCTCCTCCTCTTGTTGTTGTTGTGCCTTCAGCAAAAAGTCAGATTTCAACTGCAGTTCTTGCAATAGACCTCAGGTCTTTGCTATCAGTTTTTGATTCTGCTTACTTCAGCTGTCTGCCAGAGGTCAATGCTGTCCAGCCTCCAGAAGATTTATCCAAGGCACTTGTGCCTTTTTCCTGCTGTGACCCCAGCATTATCACCTCTTTTGTAAATTCAGTAATTGTTGCTGCTGAAAATGTTGATGCTGCTTCTTCTGAAGAAAGGATTATTGTTGCTTCTGAGAGTATTGATACTGCTGCTGAAGTTCCTGTTGCTTCTGATGAACCAATCTCCAAGGACATTCTCATGACAGAGGCCACTGAATTTGAGCCTTCTGCAGTCCTTGATGATATTCCCTCTGCTTCTATTGCTGATAGTGAATCTACTGTTTCTACTGTTGTTAGTGAAGTTGTTGCTGCTATCACCTCTCCAGAACCTACTGTTGCTGTTGTTGTTGTTTCTGCTTCACCTTCAATATCTGCTGCTGTCCCTGCTGTTACCATCTCAACATCTGCTGCTACAACTGCTGCCTCATCTGCTTCTGTTCAGCTCAAAAAGGACTTGATGAAGAAAATAGATGCTCTCTATGATGACCAGAGTTCTGAAAGTGATGAATTTAAAACAGACTCTGATGACTCTTCTGCTACCATTGCCAGGAAAAGGAAGGCAAGGAGCAAAGTAATGAAGAGGGTACCTCATGCTAAAGTTAAAGATAACAATGATATCCCATATTACATTCTACATAACTGCTCAATTACTGAACACTGGATGCAATACTCTAAAAATCAGCTGAAAGCAATGAAGAAAAAGAGAAAATATGAGAAGGGTTCATCCCAATTCCAGCACTCTCATCCTCCTCCACCACCTCCTCCTGATGCAGGTGCAGGTGGAAGCTCTGCAAGTCAACCCCCAGCCAGAAGTCAGGCTCCCTATCAACCTCATGCCAGATCTTACCACAGGGAAAGCCAATCCAGGGGTTCACATTCTAGGAGAGGAGGATATAGAGGAAGCCAAAGAGATATTCAAGTCTATTCCAAATGGTACTGCAGGCAACACCCATATTCTAGGGGAGGACAAAGTTCTACTGATACAACATCAGGTCCTTTCCCTTACAAGATGAAAGAGACTGTGTCTGCCAGGCCTCCTCAAGACAATCCCTCCAACAGGTATGAGCCACCTGTACCTTTTGAGGACCCTGAAAATAATCCAGCTGCTTGGACTGCCAGGTTAAAGGAATTAGCTGCACTGGATCAGATTAAAAAGGCCAGAGAACAAGGATTAGATTCTTCCAACATTTCTACTATGTCTGAACAGAGACAGAAAGAACTAGAGAGATATGCTTCAAGTAAATTCTTTGATGCTGACAGATACATGGAATTACATCCTTAAGCTGTGGTTCCCAGGCCTAAAAAGCAAACATATTTGGGTGCAGCAGATGATACCAGATCCAACAAGGAAGCCCTCAATCCTAACAGAGAGATTAAACTTGTTAAAGGCAAAGAGAAGAAATGATATTATAAGGTGATAATTTCTGTGATTTCTGACTGCTATCTGGATGATATATATTTCTGTGATTCTGCTATGTCTAGCTGTTGTTTTTCTGTTTTTCTGATTGTATGTTGTTATTTAAATTTTTCCAAAGTCTGTAAATAGTAATCCTAACCCAAATAGGGGGAGATTGTTGGAACACCCTATTACTAATTTGGGTCAGGATCACTATATCTCTAGGAATCTTTGCTTGACCTCCTGTATAGCTCAATAGGTCAATTAGAATTGAGTCTAAGAGTTAGAAGTCTAGGTTTGGAAGCTGCCCTGAAGACCAAGATTTTGTGTTTGGAGACTAAGTCATATCGTCGAGCTCAGCAAGACGATTCGTCGAACTCCGATCGACGATCGTCTAGCTCAACTTCGACAGATCGTCGATCTCCATTCGACGATCGCTGAGCTCAACTTCATTATATCGTCGAACTCCATTCGACGATCAGTGAGCACAGGTCGACGATTTTGACTCTGCTTTGGATCTTTATCTCTGAGCTCAGTTCGATGATCTTTGAGCTCAGATCGACGATATTTTGCTGCTGTATATTTCCAGATCGCTGAGCTCAGCTCGACGATAGCAGAGCTCAGTTCGACGATTTCAGATAACTTCCACGATGTTTCTAAATTCAAATTCAAATCAGTTAGGAGTTATTCTGCAATTAATTCAGAGATTTCCTAGCCATTTTCATTCATTTCTGGACCAAGTTTCAAGGGATTTTTCAAGGAATATTTCTGTGGACTTTCCTCCAGAAGAGATTGTGCAATTAAGGATGCAATCAATGCAGGCTAACGGCTATCCTTGACAGAGAATGTTATTCTATTCTGTACCAGAGAATAAAAGATAGAATTTTTTTGAATCACTCAGAGAATAGAGATTACAGAGACACATTCAAAAATCTTCTGTCTCAAAGAATTCTCAAGAACACGCATCCAAGGAGATCAAGCTGTCTCAAATCTTCAGATCTCTTTAGTTTTCAAAGTGTTCAAGGCCAACATATTTCCAGACTCCAGACATTCAACATTTCAACTATTGCTGAAATCATCTATTGCTGGAGTTCAATCTTTGAAGGCCTATCACCCTCAGCAAAGCTTTTCTTCCTGAAGATCTCAAGGATTCAGGGGGAGCTTTGACTTCAACAATCCACATAGTCTTCTCAGTTGTTTGAGAAAGAGAAGACTTCCATCACTCTCTCATCCCCTCTCTGTAAAGGGTTTCTCAAACTCCCTTCAAAAGTTTGAGCTTGGTTTTTGAGCACCTTGTCAAAAGCTCATTGGTGGCAAGACACCTGATCAAAAAATCTGATTTGGTTTTTGAGCACCTTATCAAAAGCTCATTGGTGCCCAGGACACCTGATCAACTCATCCTATAGTGGATTCCTACCTAGGGTGGTAGAAGAGTGGATGTACCCAAGTTTAGGGGAACCACTATATTTCCTTGTGTCTTCTGGTTTTGCTTGTTTTCATTTTTGTTTCTGGCCTTGATTTTTCTGTGCTTAGTTTTTGTTTAACTTAGTGCTGTGATTAGATTTATTATTGCTTCCCTGCTCACTCTTATTACAACAGTTGTTGTAAAAAGTTTCAAAGTATCATATACTCTATTCACCCCCCTTTAGAGTATATCAGATCTAGCTGTACTTTCAGACTCTGTAGGAGAAAATGATCAACACATGTTTTGTAGTCCTATGGGTCTACTTTATTTTAAAATTGGTTTGAACCAATTTGGGTGCCTGGTTTGACCAGGGCACCCATTTTTGTGGGACCTATACCTAGGGATATCCTGAGATTTAAAAGGGTGCCCACCCTTCATCCCTGGCCCAAATGACTTCAAATTTCGACAGGGGGTCCTCCTAAACTAAATCTAGGTCCTGCCCAAAAATGAGAATTTTTGGGAACAACTTTTCTATAGTTTTAGAAATAATTTAATTTCTCTATGATAAATTAATTTAGGGATCAAATGACTTCCAAACTCACCCAAATTTTGGTGGGTGGTGTTTGGGGTCATTATAAAGCACTAGTTAAAATTTCATCTCATTTGAAGATGGTTTGAATAGGAAAAATGAAAACCCTAGCCTTGCCATAATAAGTGTATTTTGGTCAAAAAGTGCACTTAGGGCTTTGAGTGGCCAAATCACCTCAACATAGGTTAAAATTTGGGCCACTGACTTGGCATGGTTTTTAACACCTCCCCATGGAAGATGGGTTAGAGTGGAATAGATTTACCCTAAAATCTAAGACCAAACCCTAAGGAAGGGCATTTTGTGCCTTGTGAAGGGCATGAGGTCAGAGGACCTTGTATGAGCTTGATAATTTGTAGGGAGAGTGCTATGGTAGCTAGAGCCCTCTGGTGAAAATATTAAGGGATTTGGAAAAAGGGGTAGGCCCCTCATAACCCTAACCCTAGTTTAGGGCACAAACATTATAATGTTAGAAAGACTTGTAAAACTCATTGAACTATAGTGAAATTTGGTTGGTGTGGTTATAGGGGTAGTATGACCCTCTGGTAATTTAATTGGGAATTTTGGATCAATAATCCTAGCACTCTCTTTGTAACCCAAGGGATTGCCCTAATTAATCTTTTGGTTATTATGATCCCACTGCCCATTGAAAGGCCATGAAACTTAGGCAGAGGGAGTTTTAGACTTTAACTCTTAAGTATGAATTTTATTAGAAATTTTGAATGCTTATATGCAAGCACGTACTTCACAAGATCATTGATTTGGAATATTATTTAATAATTTGTTTAGCGCTCAATACTTGTTGAACAATTATGAAACTTAATAAGTTGTGTTCCTAGTTCATTATGCTCATATGAAAATTTATTTGGAATTTTTAGATGAATATTTGTTATAACATGTTCATTAACCCATTAACTTGGAATTTTATGAGAAAATCAAGTATTGACTTTATTATTCAATGATAAATTGTGTAACCTGATTTAGAGTATTTATATGCCCTCACAATCATCCTTGAATTTTCTCTGAATTTTTGGAGGTATTATTGATGTACATTCTCTTAAAATGATTTATTATGGGATATATTAGATATTAGAATTAAGGGCTTATACCATGCTGAAAAATTCGGAGACTTTGGATCTTAAGTTAATTATTGATTTTGTATTTGACATAAATTTAGTGGAATGTTATCTTGTCTGAAATTGGAACCTCGTGTTCAAACTTGGGATTTTTGGCCACTAGAATAATTAAATAATTATCAGATAAATAGGAAAAATTGTGAAATTCTGGATTTAGGCCACAAAGGTCATAATAGCCCTCCAATAATTATTATAGGAGTATTGGATGACAATTTGGTGTACCTTACTTTATACACTTCATATAGCTTAGGTTGGTCTGCATTTAGTAAAACCGCAGCAGTTGTCTTGGAGTAAGAATTGGGGCACACTTGTTGGGGTTATAGGTTTGATGATTTGGATGAATGATAAAGATTTCGTCGTTGGAAGTTGGGATTAGTGAGGGGTTGGAATGGCTAGTGTCCGGTGGTGTTCGGGATCGGCGAAAGATCGTTCTTCCCGTAGGGAGGAAGTGTTTAATGCACTAGGGCTAGATTCAGCAAAATTAATTAAGGGTTGGGAAATCGGGTAGAAATCAATAATAGTAAGTGCCTTGCGAAAGGGAGCTTTGGGCGTAATCCCATCGTAGTTCCTAGTGCCTTCGAGAGCCCTTCATGGGTTATAACTTGGGCAGTCCGGGGCTAACCTAAATAGTATGTAAAACTGAAATGCAAGAGTAAGTATAAATAATCTAGGGTTGCACTCACACTCCCCGGTGTTGTGGGGGGGGGGTGGGTTAGGTTGGGTCACTCGGGCAGTAGGCTCGGTGGATTTGGTGGTGGGCAGCTTGGCCCGGCGAGCTTTGGCTCGGTTGTTGATTTTGATGGGCAGGTTGGCCCGACGAGCTTTAGCTCGGTGCTGATACATAAGGTTGCATGTGCATAAAGAAAGATGGTGGGACTTCGGTATTGGAGTGTTGATGCACCGACGCCAATACGTTGACTCGGCAAGTGTGGTTTAGCACTTGGCCAAGTAAAGTCCGGTGCGCCAGCCGACAAGAGTACGCAGGAGCTCCGCTTAGTGCAACAGCGTTGAAGCGTACGATAGGTCTGACTGTAGTGCAATTACCGGTTTAGAGGTGGGCGAGGCCCAACCCACCGCTTCTGTTTGCCACTACGGAGGTATCCTGGGAGGTTTGGCTCCAGAAAGGGGGAACTAAAGGTCTGTGTACACAGAGTCGAGTGGGTGTGTTGCACTTGCATGTTCACAGCATGGCATAATTGTATTTCATAGCATAATCATTGCATTCAACCCTGACACCTATTGTATAAAGTGGTATGGGACGCTTTATACAATAGGCCCTACAAAACGACCCCTTGGTTTATAAGTCGTGCGAGCGTGCTTATAAGCTAAGGTTTTATTCGGTAAAATTATATATATCTGTACTTGATAGGAAACCGACACCCTATCGTATAAATTGGTATGAGACTTTTTATACGAATGGAGCCCTGCAAAAGATCCCTTGCTTATATGTTTCCATATAAGTTAAGGTTACTTCTTGTTCAGTTTTTCATTCCTATATTACTCCTAGATTAGTTCCGCCACCATCTGTTTACTTGTTACTCCCTACCTTCTTGTCCTCTCCTTTCCTCCTTCCCGCTCGGTGCCTAGGAGCCATGGGGGAAGGGGCGGGGGATGATAGGGCTTTGTCTTTTAGACTAACGGTTTTGAACCACATCATTTTAGGGGACCGTGGAGCCCAGCATGGAGGAGCAGCCCCGCAGGTCGGCGCGCTTGGATATGGGGCAGTCTAGCACTGGAGTTCAGACAGCAGGGACAGTGAGTATTGATCGCCAGTAGATATATTTATTTTGCTTCCGCGTTGAGTGACATGTAGTGAGGCTTTGATGTACTGGGCATGAGCCCAAGACTTAGTGCCTTTATTACTTATGTGGACACTAACTTCGTGGAGCTTATTTGTTATTTATATGTGATTTTTCTGTGGACTTATCTTTTGCTACATTGCTACGGTTGTGATCGATTTGGCCGACAAGATCGGCGATTTGTGGTGATGACCATCCCGGGTGCGAAGGTGTCACCGCAAAGCGGCGGTTCTGGGCCTAAGACCCCAGTGTTTTAAAGAAAAAGGGGGGGGGGGGTCTTACACTCGGTACTTGCCGCTTCGAGCACGAATCTGTTCTGATTCGTCCACTCGACGAACACGGGGTTGTATAGTGTGCGTGCGTGCGAGCGAGCGTGCGTGCGTGTACACAAGCATCATCGCATGGGCTACGCCCGTGCTCGATACTCTCCGGCGGCCTTCGGTCACATCCAGGCGAACTTCACATGTGCTTGATGCTCAGGGGCAACATTTGTCGTGGGGGCGGCATTTATCGTGTGGGCGACATTTGTCGTGGGTGTGACATTTGTCGTGGGGGCGACATTCGGCGTAGGGGCAATATTCGGTGTGAGGGCAACATTTGGGTGGGCCAACATTCGGCGTGGGGAAAACATTTGGCGTGGGGGACGACATTCGGCGTAGGGGCAACATTTGTTGTGGGGGCGACATTCGGCATTGGGGCGACATTCAGTGTGTGGGGGGGGAGACATTCGGCATGGGGGAGACATTCGTCATGGGGGCGACATTCGGCGTAGGGGCGGCATTCATCATGGGGGCGACATTCATCCCGGGGAAGACATTTGTCGTGAGAGGTGACATTTGTCGTAGGGGCGACAACTGTCGTGGGAAGCGACAACTGTCGTGTGGGTGGCATATATCGTGGGGGCGACATTTGTCGTAGGGGAGGCAATTATCTTGGTGGATATTGGTTGTGGGAGGCAGCATTTGTCGTAGGTTGCGACATTTGTCGTAGGTGGAGGCAATTGTCGTAAGGGTGACACTTGTCATGGGAGCGACACTGTTCGTCAGAGGCAACATTTGTCATGAATGACGACATTTATCGTGGGGGAGACAATTGTTGTGGGTGGCGACAATTGTTATGGGGTCGTAATTTATCGTGGGCGACGTAATTTGTCATGAGAGACAACATTGATCGTGGGATGATGGTGGAAATAAAGCTGGCAACATTCGGTGGGAAAGGCGACATTCGGGGGGGGGGGGGGGCGACAATCGGCGAGGAAGACGACATTCGGCGGGGAAGGTGACATTCGTCAGAGGCGGCAACAATAAGTTCACAACGGAAAGGTTTACCCGGAAACAAAAAAGTTCACAACGTCGACAGGGTGCCCGTAAAATATGACTTGAATGTTTGGATAAATAAAATTTAAACTCGAACTAAATCATTTTGCTCTTCAAATGATATGACATCTGAGAAATGAAAAATTAGACATTTTTTATTAACTAAGAATAATCTTTTCTACTATACTACTCAAATCATGCAATATACGAAACAAAAATTCTTTTCTACTGAAATCATGCAACTGTGAAATGAAAAATTGCGCATACCGAGTAATTGGGAACAATATTTTCTATGATCCTACTCAAATCATGCGATGAATGAAAAAGATCGAGTAAATTTGATTTCACTAAAAGAAAATACATATTCACTTTGGGAATAAGGGAAATCAATATAGCAGTATAAAAAATAACTCAGATAACCATCCCATGAAATCCTTAGCCACATCAATAACATCCTACAAATGATATTCCAACAATTGAGATAAAGTATTACCAAAAACCATTAAGTCCAGGAAAGATATCCCGGGTAAAGAAAAAATGGCATCTTGTACCTCTTTTGTAGTGGGAGGGGCGGGAGAGCATTGCATTGATACTGGGAGATGAGTTTGGAGTACTCTTTGGAATGTTCAGATCATGGTTCATCGATTTACCGTACATCTCCTCCTGAAAATGTACCACATCAACCTTGTTAATCTCTTTTTGATCCAAAAAAACAACAAGTTCTTGAAGCAAGTATGTAATATACAACACATTAAAAAGCAACTTCTGGGACCGGTGTACAAAAAAACCGGTTCTAACCAGTCCGGTTGGGACCGGACCGGCTAAAGACCGGTCCCGGTCCCGGACCGGTCCCAGAAGTCCCAAGAAGTTCCTCATTTCACTTCAAAAACCGGTCCCGGACTGGGACTGGTAAAAGACCGGTCTCGGACCAGGACCGGTAAAAGACCGGTCTTTTACCAGTCTTTGACCGGTCCCAGACTGGGACTGGAACGGGGACCGGTAAAAAAACCGGTCCCGGTACTTAAAGAGCCTTTGTGTCGACACCAAGGCTCAAGTGTCGACACCAGTGTGTCGACACCAGTGTGTCGACACCAGTGTGTCGACACCAGTGTGTCGACACCAGTGTGTCGACACCAGTGTGTCGACACCAGTGTGTCGACACCAGTGTGTCGACACCAGTGTGTCGACACCAGTGTGTCGACACCAGTGTGTCGACACCAGTGTGTCGACACCAGTGTGTCGACACCAGTGTGTCGACACCAGTGTGTCGACACCAGTGTGTCGACACCAAGACTCAAGTGTCGACACAAAGGCCTTTGTGTCGACACTTGAGCCTTGGTGTCGACACTAGGGCTCTAGTGTCGACACCAGTGTGTCGACACCAAGACTCTTAAACGGCTCTTTTTAGATCCGTTTTTAATGGCTCTTTAAAGAACCGTTTTTAACGGCTTTTTAAAGAGCCGTTGGCCTTATTGGTGGCTGACATAGCCGGTCGGTCATGCCAGCCACCAATGTTTTTTTAAAATTTTATTTCACTTTTAATTTTATTTCATTTTTAATATAAATTTAGAATTTAAAATTTTAATATATATCAAAAAAATTAAATAAAAAACCGGTCCGGGTCCCGGCCGGTCCTCCTCTTGAGCAGGAAAACCGGTCCCGGAACGGGACTGGTTTCACTAGAATCAGTCCGGGATCGGCAAGGCAAAAGACTGGTCTTTTAAAAGACCTGTCCGGGACTAGTAGGACAGTCTTTTTGGGCAGGACTCTCCTTGATGTAAGCCACATTGGGAAATTTAAATCATTACCACCACCCGTACCATGCGCCTCCTCATCAAACTCATGCTTCAAATACCTAGAAAAATGAATATTTAATTCAAATAACATAATAAAGTTTTAAATTGAATGCCGATATATTTCAATATTGAGTCAAAATGGGAATATACCCACTTCATCATAATTCTATGTCGAAATATACCTTTTATTATAATATCACGGCACCATTACGTAAACATGAGAGTGCTTCCAAACAATGGCATGTGGTAGTTTGAACATGAATTTGTAGAGAGTGGGGGTGAAAAATCAAAAAAGCATCAAGTTTCCAATATTCACCTCGCCACCGGCCGCTGTTTCAGCCAATAGTCCATGTGAAGCTAGGACTTTTTCCGAAAAGAAATGATCATTTATTCTGTCAAATTTAATAATTATATTTGATAAAGCTGAGTTAGATACAATACTAAAAAATGTAAAAAAAACAACCATAAAATCATGATTTATTAGCTTCTAGATTATGATAATGTTAGATAAATTCTGAAGTGAACATGTATTATTCACATTTCATTCAGATACAACAACACTCAAAGCCTTTATCCCATATAATAATGGGGTCGGCTCTATGGATCATTTGTCGATAAGACAGCCAGACAGGAATGAAAGAAAAAAAAACTAAAGAACACGGAATGCTTTCCTATCAATCAGGCTCAAAATCATATGTTATTTCAAGATTAAAAGTCGGAGATATATGACAACCAACCTATGGATTTGATCCGACTGAACTTGGCTAAACATTCTTCAGCCACTTTGTAAAACAATACAAATAATCAAATACACAGGAATATGAAAAGAAATAAATACAACAACAAGAAATAACACTCAAATCTTTATCCCACTATAGTGATCAGGGGCGGATCCAGAGGGGAGGCCGAGGGACACTGCCCCCCCCCCCCCCCCATTATTTTTGAAAATATTTAGTTTGTTTTGATTTCTCTTGTCGAGACAATGAATTTTGACTACCTATACGTCAAAATTGGTGGCAAGATGAGGGAGAAACAGCTCCGATAAAATGGAAAAATTCAAAAACAAATTTGACGGAAGTTGATGGCTAGCCCCGATGTTAAAATTTTTAGAACCCGGCGACACTTTCAAAAAAAAATTTGTGCACCATCATTATCAATTTGTGCACCCCCCCCCCATTATTATTTCCTGGATCTGTCACCGATAGTGGGGTCGGCTATATGGATCCTTTGTCGCCATTGTGCACTATCTTTTGTCATAATCTCACTAATGCACTAAGTACATCATGTCTTTCCTTACAGATTCATTCCAAGTCTTTATTGGTCTACCCTTCCCTCGTTTAACATGTCTAGTGACTAGACTCTCACAACGCCTAACAACCTGCCTCTAATGGTCTCTTTTGTACGTTTCCAAACCATCTTAGACGAGCTTCTCAGATCTTCTCTGCAATTGGTGCTACCCCTGTCTTATCCCTGATACTTTCATTCCTAATTTAATGCAATCTCGTGTGTCCACACATCCACCTAAGCATTCTCATCTCCGCAACTCCCATTTTTTGCTCATGTACACAATTCACTGCCCAACACTTAGAACCATAGAGCATCGCGGGTCTAATTGCAGTACAGTAAACCTTGCCTGTAAGTTTTAGTGGTACTTCACGATCACATAGGATCCCTGACACGCCTCTCCACTTCAACCAACCAGCTTGGATTCTATGTGTCACATCTTTATTAATACCTCCGTCTTTTTGAACTATCGATCCAAGATTTTTAAAACACGCACTAAGGGAAATATCTTGATCACCCAACTTAATAAAGAAGTCATCTGTCTTTCTTGTACTGCTAAATTTAAGCTCCATAGTCCATATACTCCGCCTTTGCCCTGCTCAACCTAAAACTCTTCTTTTCTAAAGTATCTCGCTAAGATTCAAGTTTTGCATTTACACCCTTTTGCGTCTCATTAACCAAAACAATATCATCCGCAAACAATAAACACCAAGGTATTGCTTGTTGGATATGTCTAGTGATGAAGATGGAGCCGACCCGCATAATTTTGAGGAAGCCCGCCACAACCGTAAAAATCGCTACAATCTCCGCTCGCGGCCACACACGACCGCTTAGCCCTTGGATGATCATTATCAGTGGGTAGTTTAGTGTGTTGTTTTAACTTCATTTAACGTGTTTTTTAGTTAATTTAGTGTGCCGTTTTAATTTCATGGAGTGTTAATTAAGTTAGAGTGTTGTTTTAATTGAGAGTGTTGTGTTTAAAGTAATGTAAACATTATATAAATGTTTAGGGTATGAAATGAAAGCAGGGCATGTTTTTGACAAAAAAAACTATGAGCCGTAGAGTTCGGTCTCTCCCTGTGCTGTCATTCTCCCCTGTGCCAGTGTTGTCCGGTGCGACTCCGGCGAAGCCCATTCCCTAGCCTTCCGGTGTGATTCCAGTGGAACTTGTGCTCCTTTCTCTGTCTGGTGCGACTCGAAGGATCTCGTGGAGAGAGATTCTCCCCTTCATCTTGAGTGTTTTTTTGGTAACGATTTGAAAGTGAGGGTTAGATCTACTATACTCTAAAGGGGGGGGGGGGTGAATAGAGTATATGTGCAATAATAAAATTATGACAGCTTTTGCTGTACTGGTGCACAAACAGATTAAGTAATAAATAACAGTAGTCCTAAAGTCACAAGCACAGCAAGAACAAAAGAAAAGGGACAATCAGACGACACAAGAATATTATAGTGGTTCCCCAACCTGGGTACATCCACTCTTCTACCACCCTGGTAGGAATCCACTCAGGTCTTTGATCAGGTGCCCTGTCACCAATGGGTTTTGATCAGGTCCCCAAAAACCAACTCAAGTCTTTTGGTTAGGAGACTTGCAACCAGGAATCACTTTTGAAGGGAGATGACAACCCTTTATATAGGAGGTGGAAAGAGAGTGATGGAAGTCTTCTCTTTCTCAATATACAACTGAGAAGACTATGTGGATTCAAAGATATTGTCAAAGCTCCCCCTGAGATTGAAACGGGTTCACGCTTGGAAGCTTTGCACAGGGTGATAGGCCTTCAGACTTTGAGCCTTGATCAAAGGAATCTTAAGGAGCTTCTGACTAATATGTTGTTTGTTATCCTTGAAGTTGTCCTACAGAGATAAGGAAGAAGAAGACTCTTAATATTGTTTGATTGTTGTTCTTCTTCTTATGGCTGATCTACTTCTTTCCTCTGGCTTTTACTTTGTATCCAAATCCTGTGAGAGAGGGCCAAGAGAATGTATGATGCAGACCCCTGTTTCTTTGATCGTCTGACTGTGTGTTATATTCTCTGCTTCTATCCAAAAGACATTTGAATTCCTTCTGACTGTAATGAGTAATTGATTCCCGAGAATGGTAAGTGCTTTGAGAATCAATTAGCATTAACTCCTGATTAATTCCATAATTAACTTGTTCTCCAAACGGCTATATTTGCGAGAATGTATGGAGTTAAATCTGATGGATAATCTTCAGTAATTAAGTCATAATTAATGCCGCCAGCTGTAACTAATGTGCTGGAATCTGCCAACGGTAATCTTCTAGAAATCATCGACCAGAGCTCGTAGATCGTCGAGCTCAGTTTTTATTTCGTCGAGCTGAGAAACTGTCGAGTACACCGATCTTCGACCTGAGTTCGACGTTCGTCGAACTCAGCTGGATTTCGTCGAGCTGAACTTCTGCTGATTTCGTCAATCTGAGATATCCGCGAACTGAAGAGAAAGCGTCGACCTGAGCTCGTAGATCGTCGAGCTCAGTTCATAGACTAATCTCTGAGATCGTAGATCGGAGATCGACGATCGTCGAGCTGATTTTCTGACTGCTTCAATTCTGGAATGCTGGAATGTGTCGACACAAGTTGATGCCTACATAATTACTGTTGGTGTCGACACAATTGGTGTCTACAGATGATCTGTGTGTCGACAACTTCTTCTGGTGTCGACACAGCCTGACTATCTAATGTCGACACAATCTTGCTCAAGTGTCGACACAACATTTACCAAGTGTCGACACAGTCTGTCTGGTGTCGACACAGACTTTCTTCTGGTGTCGACACAATCTGGCTGAGTCTTTGACAGGCTGTTGTAGGCTGATCCATGAGATGTTGACTCTAGGCCTAGACTAAAGAAATAAACCTATGATCCTGACTATACATTTTTGGTCAGTCTAAGCAAACCTAATAGTGATCCTTGCCCAAATCATGACTGGGGTTCCAACACGATTCTCTCCACTTTTGTGTGTGCTTCCCTCTCTATTATACGAATTTTTGTGTTGTAATTCGGTGGACAAGGCCGGGTGTTGCCTTCGAAAATGTTAATTGAATCCGTTGGATTTTTTTCTGAGATCGTTGCGTTTTCTCTCTAATTTGTTGGAATTCTTAAGGTTTTCATTCTTCAATTGCGTCGTATCTTGTTGGGAGTGGATCCGACTTCTTTCGATTGATAACTTTAGTCGGGTTCTCTTTGGTGAATGTTATAACTTGTGGCTTGGTTGAGCTAATTATTTATTGTGGTTGCGTTGCACAATTGGTGTGTGAAAGAGAGGTTTTGTTTGAGTGACTCGCCATTGTAAACCCTGCACATTCCCCGGATGTGTAGACCTACATCAATTTTGGTATCAAAGGGAGGTTGGCCAATTTCATAACTTCGCCTCAGTCCGCACTATTTCACGCTAGGTCTCACTTGTGCACCACAATTATATTTTCCTACAAAAATTTATTTTTTCACTCATCGTATGCCCACTAGGTCTGGTCACGAGTATCACACCACCTCCTCTTCGAGTATGGCCGACGAATGGCAACCGAATCCAAACTCCTCTCTGGTTGATAATCTTTGCTATGAGATGAATCAACAAATGGGGGAACTCTGGGGAATTTTTTGGCCAACCGAACCCCCTCACCACCTAGAGGTCATAGGCCACCCAACCGTCACCACCACCACGTGGACAACGATCGCAATGATTTGTCTTTGCGTGCTCGTCCACAACATCATCGCCCTGAACGAGAAGACGGCCTTACCCACACCATTAAAATTAATGCACCCACCTATGACAGCTTAGGAGAACCGAAAATTTTTCTGAATTGGGTCATGGATATGGAGCGTTATTTTGAGTGGTGTTGCCTGTTGGACCCGCAGAAGGTTCAAGTTGCTAGGATGAAGCTAACGGGACGAGCCAAAGTTTTTTGGTTAAATGAGGAGAGACGATTAGGAGACGAGAATGGTGTCCCCCCTGTCGGTTGGCAAGTGATGAAAAATATTTTAAAGGATCGGCACGTTCCCGCTTATCATCATACCCAAATGTTCGATGAACTAGCCACCTTTGTCAAGGCGATAGGTCCGTTGTCGATTACATGGGAGATCTAAAGGAAAAAAAATGGTCCGATGTGAGGTTCAAGAGACGTCGGAAGTTACTCTCTCTTGATTTTGCAAGGGTCTTAGTTCCAACATCCAAAAAAAGCTTCTTCGTTACGGTCACACCGATTTGAACACCACCTTCAACGCCGCTCTAGATATTGAAAAACACTTAGCCACTAAGTACAAGGGTAAAAACACTTCACATAAGGGCAAAATTAGTTATGGTCCTTCCACCTCTACCTATAAGGACAAGGGAAAATTTAAGACCACGGATTCCACCAATATCGTTATCACGGCTAAAACTGCCAAGAATCTCAATGGTGAATGCATTCTCGTGGACAAGATTAGCAAAACTAATGCCACTTGTTATGCTTGCGGGGTAGCCGGTCATTATGTCGTTGAGTGCCCAACTAAGACTAAGGCTTTGGCTTTAGTTGAGCCTACTAGTGAAGCCCCCAAATTTATTTATGAGGCTACAGATGAGTCGGAACCGGAAGGATTTCCTAGTGACATGGAAGATGACCTCATCCTTATGGTAATGCGTTGTATTTTAACAACCCCGCATGCGTCGGATGATTGGCACTGCACCAACATCTTCTCAATGATTTTTAAGAGCGGTGAGAAGCTTTGTAAGTTGATTATCGATGGTGAAAGTTGCATGAATGTTATTTCGGAGAGTGTCGTCACGCGTATGAAGCTTACTGCGGAGCCCCACCCCTACTCCTACTAAGTAGCATGGGTCAACAAAACGTCCCTTCCTGTTACACGGAGATGTCTTGTACCCCTTACTACCAAGTCTTATTCAGAAAATATTTGGTGTGATGCGATCCCCATCGATGTTTTCCATGTTTTGCTTGGACGTCCTTGGCTTTATGATCATGATGTGACACATTTCGGAAAAGCTAACACGTATGAATTAAAATTTAATGGTAAGAAAGTAGTTCTCAAACCCACACCTCCTAAGGACCACTCCACCACCTCCAAGGATACCACCCTTCCGGTAGAAAAGAAAACGTTAAGTTTGATGGGATATAAGGAATTCACTCGCAATTCTTTTCTTGGTGGAGTTATGTATGCTTTAGTGTGTCTACAAGATAAGGGCGATGCTACTAAATTTGGAAGATTTGATGCCGAAATTGAAAGTGTTGCTAGAAGAATTTAAGGATGTCTATCCGGATGAGTTGCCACCCACGTTACCACCACTAAGAGAGATCCAACACGTTATAGATCTCATCTCGGGATCGTCTCTACCAAATCTCTCACACTATAGGTTGAACCCCACGACACACCAAGAATTACAAATGCAAATTTCAGAACTTTTACAAAAGGATTTTATAAGGCATAGCAAGAACCCATGTGATGTCCCAACTTTACTTGCCCCCAAAAAAGACGGATCTTGGCGAATGCGTGTAGATAGCCGTGCAATTAATAAGATTACCATTAAATACCAATTTCTGATTCCACGCTTAAATGATTTATTGGACATGCTAGCCGGTGCCACGATTTTCTCTAAATTGGATCTTAGGAGTGGCTACCACTAAATACGGATTCGTGAAGGGATGAATGGAAAACTGCATTTAAATCTGAAGATGGGTTATATGAATGGCTCGTCATGTCATTTGGCTTATCCAATGCCCAAAGTACGTTTTCCTGCATGATGACACACGTGTTCCAACCCTTAATGGGTAAGTTCATCGTCGTATACTTTGATTACATTTTAGTGTACAGAACTTCTCCATCGGATCACTACTCTCATTTACAAATTGTTTTCTATACTTTGCGTGAAGAGAAGTTGTTTCTGAATCTTAAGAAGTGTACGTTTCTTGTCCACTCCATAGAGTTCCTTGGCTATATTGTGAGTGCAGATGGAATCAAAGTGGACCCGGGAAAGGTCCAAGTCATTAAGGATTGGCCCAAGCCTAAGTGCATCCGTGACATGAGAAACTTTCATGGTTTAGCTACTTTTTATCGCCGTTTCATTAAAGACTTCAATAGTATCATCACACCCATTACAGAGTGTATGAAGAAGGGCGAATTTAAGTGGACTACCTCCGCCACCGTTGAGTTCCAAACTACCAAAACCAAAATGACGGAGGCTCCGATTCTTCGCCTACCCGACTTCAATAAGATTTTTGAACTAACATGTGATGCATCTGGAGTTGGTGTTGGTGGTGTGCTAAGCCAAGAGAGACATCCTGTAATGCCCCGAAAGTTGTATTTGAGTTGGTCGCGTAAAAAGGGATTTTTGGTGCTAGTATAGGGGTACACGGCCTAGGACACGGGCGTGTCCAAGGCCGTGTCTGGCTGGTGTTTTAGCCATTTTTCATCCCGAGAAGGACACGGCTAGTAACACGGCTAAATGATACGGGCGTGTCATTTGACACGGGCGTGTGCCTAACCATGTCTGTGCCGGTGTTCTGCGTTCGACGATCGACGATAATTGCTAGACGATTTTTGGGTGACACGGGCGTGTTCATACCCGTGTCCTTACCCGTGTTCAGTTGGGTCGTGTCCGTTGTCGTGGCAGTTATTTGTGACACGCCCCCTGGTCACGGGCATGTCGAGCGTCCGACATGGGCGTGTCGCATGAGACACGGGCGTGTCGTAGCCCGTGTGAGTCTCTGTGTTTGACAATCGTGCCTGGATCGAGGCACACAGCCTGGGACACGGCCATGTGCCAAGCCGTGTTCGGCCCAGGTTTGGGGATTTTTGAGCGGATCTGAGCCATTTGTTTTCTTTCAATAAGATCCAACGGCCCAGATGGTTTCCTTCCCTATTAAGGCCGGGAATAGTGGAGTTAATCCTTCATTTCTCTCCAAGCTTTCTCTTTCCAAGGAGTTGAGAGAGGAGGAAGAAGAAGGAGGATTTCGGCCACCGACAGAGCATCGGAGCACCGTTTTGAGATCTGAGAGCGGATCCGTGGAGGAATGGTCGTTGCGAAGACTTCTATCTGTGTAGTTTTTCCATGACGCCAAAGCATACTACAAGGGTAACGATTCTCTACTTGAGCATGTGAAGCTCTTCCTTTCTACATAGGAAATCCCGCTCCCGCGAGTGTGCGGTGAGTGCGTGGTGTTCCTTGGGGTTGATGTGAATAGTCCCCCTTGTGTTGCATATAGTGTCCGGAATCGAAGTACGGGCATAGGCATTGTGTGTGAAGCCTACCCGGACGTGTATTGTCTGGATCGGTGATGTTGCATTTGATATGTTTTGCCGGAGAAGACTCTGTGCTTTTGGTTTTTCGGGTTTCTACGCGGTAGATTGCAACAGGGATCCTTGGGGATTAACTCCAAGGCGCACTCGGAAAACTGAGCGGAAACGTGTTCTGCTAACTTGGCGGTCAGGGAACCGACCTTGACCATAACTGGGTTATGTGATTGTTTGGAAGTTTTGGGATCCGAGAGAAGCTTGGCTCGTGCTTACGTCTTAATGTGACTACGTGGTGTGAGCAACGAGCAAGTGAAATTGGACCTAGGCTATGTGGTTCGGTGAGAGAGACCCTAAAAGGGGACTGGCCGTTGGCATAGTTGGGAGCCTTAGACGGTGGTCAGAAAGGCTATTTGCTCACGTAGTTGCCATCTTTGGGATGGTGGTGAAGACGCTGAAATGTCAAGATTCACCGTTAATGTGCCCTGAGTGCACGGGGTGTTTGGCGGTGCGAGCCTACACCTGTGGCGTAGTATAATTGCGCTTTATTGTTTTATTGGGCTAATGATATGCAGGGAAAGAGCACCGACGTCCCGAGTAAGGGGCGGGGTCGTTATAATTTGGTCGGCTTTGGCTGACCGTTGCTTTGTTTTCCACCGTGCGGTGGAATGTTGCTTGCAGGTGCTACGGAGCCGAGTGCTAGATAGCGGGATGGAGCCCATGTTGATGTACTGGCCCACGAAGGCCGTAAAGAATAGTTGTTTTTATTTTGTCATGTGTGGCCGGCCTGCGTGCCGATGTATGTAAGACACTATTTTGTTAAGTGAACATTTGTAAGGCCATAAGGCCATGTACTCTTTCAGTATTTTTGGTTTTCATTCCAGTGGTGTGGTTGTGGACATTCATGATTAATGAATTTAAGTTTTGGGTTCTTTCTAATTTTAAAAGCTTCCGCTAGAATGCTCTGTGTAGGACGAGTAGTCTTAATTGGGATGTTTGGATATTCTTATGTAACCCTTCCGACTGTCTGTGGTATATGGCGTCGGGTTCCAGCTGGACCTTCTGTTATATGCCATGCGACGGATGGGGGTGTTACAATTTGGTATCAGACTTCTGGTTACGGTCAGGCTTAACTGAATTCGTGGGCGAATTCTTTTAAGGGGTGGTGAGCACATGTGTGCGTCATCGTTATAACATTAAAAAGAACCCATGAATGTCCACTTAGGAATGAAAAATACTCATGTTTGAGGAACCTGCGCTTTCCTATAATTACTTTTTGCAATTTTGTTTGGTCACTTATTGGTGTTTTGTACGACTATAGGTGACCGGGAGTGGCGCAGAGCTGACAGAACATCTGGTTTCTATGATTATAGTGCACCCAGTGGCGTGCTTGAGACCCCTCCTTCGTTTGAAACCATAAGAAGGATCGTTGAAGTGGTGCTCGCTATGACTATTGCACAATAGGGAAGCAATGTGCAACCTTTTGTCCCCGAGATGACTTCAATGTCGGGTGGTGTGTTGGATCAAGTGACATTTAGAAGGCCATCAGGTCAGCCGTTGAACATGTGCTTGGTGCAGGGTACGCACTCAGTTGATGAGTATTTGCAGGCATTTCTTTTGATAAGCCGCTACCCATGCTTTGAGTTGGAGAACGAGCGGGCTATAGTTGATAGATTCTATAGTGGTCTGCGTGACGAACTGCGGATTCTACTTCTAGTACCAAAACTAATGAGATTCTGAGCCTTGGTGGAGTCGGCTAGATCTTTGGAAGTGGATATGGGAAAAATTCACCAGATACCAGTGAGTAGGGTATCGAACTCTGCAAGTCCTATGAGGGGTGCATCTCACAGAATGCTGAAGAAGAAGGTTAGATCATCGACTAGCAAGGTTACTTACAACTATCATACTTGTGGCAAGAAAGGGCACTTTTTCCAAGCTTGTCGAGATGGTGCTCAGAAGACTAAGGAATCTACGTCAGGAGCGGTTGAGGACTCTAGTGCCAAGAAAACAGAGTTCAAAATGCCGGCAACCTCAAAGTCTGGATATCGTAGGTGGTATAACAAGGCTAGGACTTCGAGTCCAGCCCCCCTTTTGGTGCTTCAGGGGAAACTACAGGCCGAACCTCGGGTGCTTGTTATAACTGCGGGAAGACGGGGCATTTTGCTCGTGAGTGTTGGAGCGGACGTGCAAAGTCCGAGAGGAAGTCTGAAGTGTACAGCCGGGGCCAGTAGGAGGCCAGGAAACTCGCTGTCGTGGTGACAGGTACGGTTTAAAGTTATAGCAGTTAACTGTAAATACATGTCGTCCTTGTGCATGTTAGCTTAGAACTATTTGTGTTGAGATTTGTCCTGACTTTCGTTTATTTGGCGAGAGCACCGTTCGTTTAGGGGGCTTCGCGTCCCTGTTTACCTAAAGGAATTGTATTGCGTGTCGGAGTACCTCTTTCGATGGCGAAATACATAATGGATGTGTTGTTGACTAGTAGTGCTCAGTGCGCGCGGATAGAATATGTTGCATTTAGTTTTGGGTTGGACGCGGTCTTTGGTGTGGACTGGCTCTAGGAGCAGCAAGTATGCATTGGTTGTAATTGCTTGGAGGTCAGTTGGGAGCTAGTCGTGAGATGGCATTTGGGTGCGTGAAAGGGGTTGAGCAAGACGTAGACGTCTACCCCTCTGGGGATCAAGGCAGTTCGGTCTGGGGCAGAGCTGTTTGTCACATTAGTGCAGACTTCGACGCCTAAGACAGGTATTGACAGTATTTCGGTCGTGTCCGAGTATCCTGATGTGTTCCCAGATGATCTCCCTGGAGCCCCTCCTCAGCGGGAGATTGATTTTACCATTGAGCTGGTACCGGGTGCCAAATCGGTGTCGCGCTCTCCATATCGGATAGCTCCGCGAGAGATGGCGGAGTTGAAGGTGCAACTGCAGGAGTTGTTAGAGCAAGGTTATGTGCGTCCAAGTTCGTCGCCTTGGAGCGCACTAGTTTTCTTTGTTAAGAAGAAGGATGGGAGCTTACGAGTTCACGGTCATGCAGTTTGGTTTGGCCAATGTGCCATCCGTGTTTATGGATCTGATGAACAGGACGTTCAGAGAGTATCTGGATCGTTTCGTGATAGTATTTATCGATGATATCCTAGTGTACTCGCAGTGCGAGGAGGATCACTACAATCTTCTACACATGGTGTTGGAGACGTTGAGGAGGAATCATTTGTATGCTAAGTTCTCCAAGTGTGAATTCTGGTTATCCTCGATAGCGTTCCTTGGTCATGTTGTCAGTGGAGAAGGGATAGCTGTGGATCCGACGAAGATAGTGGCGATACGAGAGTGGCCTGCTTTGACTACAGTGGCAGAGGTCCGGAGTTTTCTAGGGCTTGCTGGCTACTACAGGCGCTTCGAAGAAAACTTCTCGCGGATAGCGCTACCACTCATGACGTTGACTAGGAAGGATCAGAAGTTTGTGTGGTCTCCGGAGTGCGAACAGGCTTTTGAAGAGTTGAAGAGGCGGTTGACCACGACGCCTATTTTTTGTTCGCCAGTTGGAACCGAAAGGTTCGAGATCTATAGTGATGCTTAGGGTAGTGGTTTGGGATGTGTTCTGATACAACATGGGAGAGTGATAGCCTATGGTTCACGACAACTGAAGGTTCATGAGAGGAATTTTCCGGTTCATGACTTACAGTTAGCAGCCGTGATATTTGCTCTAAAGCTTTGGAGGCATTACCTGTACGGTGTGAAGGTCGATATTTACACTGATCGTAAGAGCTTGAAGTACCTGTTGGATCAAAAGGATCTGAACATGAGGCAGCGTAGGTGGATGGCGTTCTTAGGGGACTACACTTTCAAGATTCATTATGTGCTTGGGAAGGGTAATGTAGTGGCGGATGCGTTGAGTCGCAGGACTCCGGCACAGGCCAACTGGTTATCGGTACATGATGAGAGATTGTTCCATGAGTTGGAGTTTTGGAGATATCTTGTGTCGACAAGCAATCTAGTGCTGAGGCGAAACTATTTTGGACAGAGGTGCAATGTGACCTAGCAGATAGAGTTCGGCGGGCTTTGGTTCAGGATAACAGCATGAAGCAGATCTTGGATGAATCATTGGATGGGTCAAATTTCTAGTTTGCTGTTGAGGATGGGTTGCTAAGGAAGGACGGTCGCCTATGCGTTCCTAGTGCGGATAATCTTCGGGAGGTGTTGATGTATGAGGCTCATCATACCAAGTACTCAATCCACCCGGGAAGCACGAAGATGTATAGAGACATGAAGAAACTATTCTAGTGGCCAGGATTGAAGAAGGATATAGCACGTTATGTGGCCAAGTGTCGTACTTGTGCATTGGTGAAGGCGGAATGCCAGACGCCCGGAGGTTTCTTGAAGCCCATACCTACCCCAGAATGGAAATTCGATGACATATCTATGGATTTTGTGCATTGTTTGCCGAAGTCACAGAAGGGAAACCACGCCATTTGGGTGGTCGTAGATAGGTTGACAAAGGTGTCGCACTTTATCCCGGTCGGGAAGGAAGATCCGGTGGAAAAGTTAGCCAAACTCTATATGGAGAATATTGTACGATTGCATGGTGTGCCCCGTGAAAGTGCAGCTAGATCTGATATACTCTAGAGGGGGGTGAATAGAGTATGGTGCTTAAAAACTTTTTACAATAATTGTTGCAATCTGAGTGAACAGGGAAGCAAATAATAAATTTAAACACAGCAGTTATCTAAATACAATCTACAAAAGAAATTAATCACAGATCCTAACTATTCACAGATCAATCACAGCCAGAAACAAAAATAAAGACAAGCAAGCCAGAAGACACAAGGAGCTATAGTGGTTCCCCTAAACTTAGGTACATCCACTCTTCTACCACCCTAGGTAGGAATCCACTGCAGGATGAGTTGATCAGGTGTCCTGGGCACCAATGAACTTTTGATAAGGTGCTCAAAAACCAAATCAGATTTTTTGATCAGGTGTCTTGCCACCAATGAGATTTTGATAAGGTGCTCAAAAACCAAGCACAAACTTTTGAAGGGAGTTTGAAAAACCCTTTATAGAGATGGGGATGAGAGAGTGATGGAAGTCTTCTCTTTCTCAGAGCAGCTGAGAAGACTATGTGGATTTTGGTGTTGTCAAAGCTCCCCCTGAGTTCTTGAGATGTTCAGGAAATGAAGCTTTGATGTAGGGTGATAGGCCTTCAGAAATTTGATCTCCAGCAATTGATGATTTCAGCAACAGCTGAAATGTTAGGTGTCTGGAGTCTTTGAATGATGTTGGCCTTGAACACTTGAATCAACAGAGATCTGAAGATTTGAGATTGTTGATCTCCTTTTGTTGTGTGTTCTTGTATGAATTCTTTTTGACAGAGAATGTCTACAGCACTTTTTTTCTCTCTTGTGCACAGTTGGTGTTGAGAAAGATGTTGTCCAGAGAATATTTTTTCTTGTTCTTCTTGTCTGTGCTGTGTGAGAGATTCAAAAAAAATCCTTTTTTTATTCCCTGGTTCTGAATAGAAAATGATCCTCTGTCAAGAATAGCCGTTAGCCTGTCATTAATTGACTTCCTTAATTGCAAATGTCATCTGGGAGAAAGTCCAAAGAAACATTCCTTGATAATCCCTTGAAACTTGGTCCAGAATAAATGAAAACGGCTAGAAAATCTTCTGAATTAATTGCTGAATAACTCCTTAACTGTTCTGAATTTGAATCTTGAAAACCATTTATCTCTTCAGAAAAACGTCGAACTGAGCTCTGCTATCGTTGAACTGAGCTCAGCGATTTGGACTTATACAACAACAGAGATCGTTGATCTGAGCTCAACTATCGTCGAACTGAGCTCAGAGATAGAGAATCAATACTGGAGTCAAGATCGTTGAACTGAGCTCAAAGATCATCGAATGGATTTCGACGATTTGTTGAAGTTGAGCTCAGCGATCGTCGAATGGAGTTCGACGATCCGTCGAAGTTGAGCTAGACGATCGTCGATTGGAGTTCGACGATTCGTCGTACTGAGCTCGACGAAATGACTTTGTCTTCAAACTGAAAATCCTTGGTCTTGAGGGCAGCTTCCAAACCTAACTACTAACCCTTAGACTCAATTCTAATTGACCTTTAGATCTATACAGGAGGTCAAAAACAGGTTTCCTAAAGACATAGTGATCCTTACCCAAATTAGTAATAGGGTGTTCCAACAATCTCCCCCTATTTGGGTTAGGATTACTATTTACAGAACTTGGAAAAATTAAAGAACAATATTATACAAAGCAACAATACACAACAACAAGCAGAATCACAGATATATTATCCCAGACAGAAATCAGAAATTAGAATATTTGTCACCTTACATAATTATTCTTTCTCCTTGCTCTTTATAAGTTTGATTTCTCTATTAGGATTAAGAGCTTCTTTCTTTGACCTTCTATCATCTGCTGCACCTAGAGAAGTTTGTTGTTTGGGCCTTTGTACCACAGCTTCAGGATGCAGCTCCATATATCTATCAGAATCAAAGAATTTGCTTGAAGCATATCTTTCCAGTTCTTTCTTTCTTTGTTCAGACAATGTAGTAATGTTGGAGGAATCTCTGCCTTGCTCTTTAGCTTTCTTAATTTGATCCAAGGCAGCTAGCTCTTTCATCCTAGCAGTCCATGCAGTAGGGTTATTTTCTGGATCTTCAAAGGGCACTGGAGGCTCATATCTGTTGGATGGATTATCTTGAGGAGCTCTGGATGAGACTACTTCTTTTAACTTGAAGGGAAAAGGACCTGATGTTGTATCTGATGAAGCTTGTCCTTCCCTAGAGTAAGGATGTTGCCTAAAATAGCCTTTTGAGTAGACTTGGAATTCCCTTTGGCTTCCTCTTTAACTTCCTCTTCTAGATTGAGAACCTCTGGACTGGCTTCCCCTATAATAAGATCTTGCATGAGCCTGATAGGGGGTTTGGCTTTTAGCAGAAGGTTGAGCAGCTGAGCTTCCACCTGCACCTGCATCAGGAGGAGGTGGTGGAGGAGGATGAGGATGATGAAATTGAGAAGATCCTTTCTCATACTTCCTCTTCTTCTTCATGGCTTTAAGTTGGTTCTTGGAATACTGCATCCAATGCTCAGTAATGGGGCAGTCATGAAAAATGTAATATGAAATATCATTCGTGTCCTTTACTTTGGCTGGAGGCACCCTTTTCATAGCTTTGCTCCTTACCTTTCTTTTCCTGGCTATGGTGGCAGAGGAATCATCAGAATCAGTCCTGAATTCATCACTTTCAGAACTTTGCTCATCATATAGAGCATCAATCTTTTTCATATAATCTTTCTGAAGTTGGGTTGGAGCAGATGAAGCAGTAGTGGTGACAGCAGCAGATACAGCACTAGTAGCAACAGAAGTTGTAGTAGCAGTTGTAACAACAGACACAGAACATTCTGGAGCAATCCTTGCAGAAGATATAGCAGCAGTAATAACAGTAGCAGCTGGAGCAGCAACAGATTCAGATGAAACATTTTCAGGTACAAAAATATCAGCAACAGCAGTTTCAGATATAATAGTTTCAATAGCATCAATATCATCAGCAATAGCAGCAGTAATATCAGCAGGAATAACAGTAGGCTCAAAATCATATGCCTCTGTCTGCATATCCTCATAAACTAGAACAGCATCATCACTGACAGCAGCAGCAAAAAAAATAGCAACAATATTCTCAGCAGGAGTAGCAGCAGCATTGCTGGAACCAGAAGGCTCAACAGTAAAAACTGTATTGATGAATGAATGAATAATGCTAGTGTCACAGCTAGAGAAGGGCACAATGGCCTTGGAAAGATCCTCTGAGGGCTGGACTGCAACTTTCTCTAGAAAATAACTGAAATAAATTGAATCAAAATCTGAGAGCAGTGACCTGAGGTCTACTAAAAAGATTGCAACTGGAGGAGTTGAAACTGGATCTTGAGTTGGGGTAACAGCAGTAGCAGCAGCAACAGGAACTGAAGAGAAAGTAGGCAAGTTCACCACTTCATTAGGTATCTCCCCCTGCCTAGATTCAGAGAATGCTGGATCAAGGCACACTGATGAAGGGATTGCCTGAGTAAATAGAGAGGATAGCCTGGCAGAAAGGGCTGCCACTGACTGAAGAAGTGGAGCCAAGGAGGTCTCCAATAGAAGTGATAGCCTGGGGGCTAGCAGTTTATATAACTGGTCAGCTAGGGATGGAATATCTACATGCTCAGTAGGCACTTGAGCAGAGGTAGAGAGGGATGGAGGTAGAGCAACTAGTGATGGTGGTGGAGAGCTGGTGTATGGGGAAAGTGAAGGTTGAGGTGTGGGTATTGTGGAGATGGAAGACAGTGGTATGGAGATAGAGGGTGTGAAGGTGGGTTGATCAATAATATCTTGTAGGAGCTGTTGGTAAGATGTGGAGGAGGAGGGTAGCTCAGTAGGAGATGAAGGTGAGTCATCCATGAAGGAATCATCAAGAAGATTGAATGATGGAATGGTGGATGAGGTATCAAGGTCTGGTTGAGGGTAGTGGTGTAATGGATGGAATACTTCTTCTGGTATTGGAAGAGTTGGGATTGGAGATGGAATAGATGTTTGAGAAGGGCTGGAGATGATGATTGTGGATGAAATTTGAATGGTGGATGGAACTGGAATGGTGGATGGAACTGGTAGAGATGGAATAGGAGGAGGAGGAGGAGAAGCAGCAGCAGGCAAGTCATCTGCAGGGGCAGAGACTTGAGGGGAAGAGACTATTACAGTCCTGGTACCTGAAGTTGTGCTTGCAGAGGGCCTGCTGGGCTTGGTTATCTGCCTGTCCCATTTGCCAAATAGGGCACAGGACAATCTCTTTGATGCATTAATATGTATCCCAGAAGATACTAGCAGGGTAGGGCATCTGTTCTGAAGAAAGAGCCCTAGGATCCTCCCAAAATTCACAAAGTTCTTATTGATTTTCTTTTTAATCAGGTCAAAGAAGACCTCTCCCCAGTTCAACTGCTTCTTATCCACAATGGCTCCCATCAAGCACAGCTGATACCTAGAGATAGTATCATGTGCTGAATGCTTGGCCAGCAGAACCTTGCCCACTACATCAGCTAAAAATCTATATTCCACAGCTAGGTTCTTCTTCAGCAGCTTGCTAGGGTTAGCATCAGAGTGACCCATTCGTGCAAGCAAATCAGAAAATACCTCTCTAGACAAATCAGCAGAATCTCTTCCAGAACTTATCTCAAAAACTTCTGTCGGAATAGATGGAGTCAAGGGTACCTGGGTTTCAGAAATTGAACCAACTACTGTGTTTTGGTCCTGGTTGTGGGCAGTGTAGACCCACTCCTTAATCTCATCAGCAGCCAACTTGATTCTTGTCGACATGATGGTAGCAAGTTTCTGCTCCTTGAACAGTTCCAGAATATCCTGAAAAACTTGATCAGTGGTGCTGAAAGACTCCATGTCTATGTCAAATCCAGCATCGAATTTCATTGCGGCAAGAACAGCAATAGAAACAGCCATGGTTACCTGCAAAAATCAACAAACAAAACGACAAAGTGTAGAGGTGTTTGGAGGGAAAGAGAGTTTTTGCAGAGAGATTGAAAGCGCAAAAGGAGAACGACGGCGAAAAATGAATTTTATATTAGGGTTCGACGCAGAAAAGGAAAGATCGTTGAACTCAGTTCGATGATCGGGGCTTCTAAAGGAATCTGAAAGGTCTTCAATATCGTCGATCTCCGTTCAACGATATTGGAGAGCGTCGAGCTCCGTTCGACGATAGTTCAGAGAACAAAATCGTCGAGCGCCGTTCGATGATCGTTGACCTGGAGAGATAGTCCAGACTATCTGAGAAGCGCTGAACTCAGGTCGACGATTTCGGAAATCGTCGATCTCCGTTCGACGATCAGGGGCAAAATCGTTGAGCACAGTTCAGAGACCAGAAATACACTCTAGACACTTAGAAAAATCAAGATGTTTGCCTAGTCTTGATCAATTTTTAAAGTTTTAAAATCTTGGAGCTTATTTTAGACTTCCTACATCTAACAATCCTAACTGATTTAGGAAGAAGGTGTGTTTCTTTTCATCCAAGGGTTTGGTGAAAATATCTCCCCTTTGTAAATCAGTTGGGATATATTGAAGTTCAATTTTGTTCTTCTCAACATTATCCCTTAAAAAGTGATGCCTAATTTCTATGTGTTTTGTCCTACTATGGAGGACTGGATTTTGAGCTATAGAAATAGCACTGGTGTTATCACAAAATATTTTAGACTTCTCTAAGTTGTAGCCATAGTCTAGGAGTTGGTTTTGAATCCATAATATTTGTGAACAACAACTGCCTGCAGCCATATATTCAGCTTCAGCAGTTGAAGCTGACATAGAAGTTTGTTTCTTGCAAAACCAAGAGACAAGTCTGTCACCAAGAAACTGACAAGTTCCACCGGTGCTTTTCCTGTCAATTCTGCATCCATCATAATCAGCATCAGAAAATCCAGTTAATTCAAATGCTGAATCTTTTGGATACCAGAGACCTAGATTTGGACAACTTTTAACATACCTGAGAATCCTTTTTACTAATGTTAGGTGTGACTCTCTAGGGCTTACTGGGAATCTAGCACATATACATGTAGCAAACATTATATCTGTTTTACTAGCTGTAAGGTACAGTAAAGAGCCAATCATTGCTCTATATGTTGTCTGATCAACAGGTTTCCCATGTTCATCAGCATCCAATACAGCATTAGTAGGCATGGGTGTTTTCATGCAAGATACTTCAGACATACCAAATTTCTTAACCAATTCATTTGCATATTTGGTTTGAGAAAAAAAGATGCCTTCAGCATGTTATTTGACTTGCAATCCTAGAAAGAAGGATAGCTCACCCATGCTACTCATTTCAAATTTAGAATGCATTACGTTGGAGAACCTTCTGCACAATTTTGAATCAGTAGAGCCAAAAATAATATCATCTACATAAATCTGTACTAGTAGGATATGGGACTTATGGGTTCTAATGAAAAGAGTTTGGTCTACTCTACCCCTTATAAATCCATTTTCCAGAAGGAAGCATGCTATGGTCTCATACCATGCTCTAGGAGCTTGCTTGAGACCATATAATGCTTTGTTCAACTTAAAAACATAATCAGGATAGGTTGGAGAGATAAAACCTGGAGGTTGTCTAACATAGACTTCTTCTTTGATGACTCCATTGAGAAATGCACTCTTTACATCCATCTGATATACCTTGAAGCCTTTGTGTGCTGCATAAGCTAAGAATATTCTGATGGCTTCCAATCTTGCAACTGGTGCAAAAGTCTGGTCATAGTCTATGTCTTCTTCTTGAGAGTATCCTTGAGCAACTAGCCTTGCCTTGTTCCTTACAATTACTCCTTGATCATCCAATTTGTTTCTGAACACCCACTTTGTTCCAACAATGGAGTGATCCTTAGGCTTAGGCACTAGTTCCCAAACTTTGTTCCTTTCAAATTGATGCAACTCTTCTTGCATTGCAATGATCCAGTGTGGATCTTGCTCTGCATCTTGAATGGATTGAGGTTCAATTTGAGATAGAAAGCAAGTGTGCAACAAGTTTTGGTTGACCTGATTTCTGGTTTGCACACCAGCTGAGATGTCTCCAATTACTTGGGAAATTAGATGGTCTCTTGATGTTACTAAATCAACAGGGGGTGTTGATTATTCACCAACCTGTGTTGTTGTTTCCTCTTGTGGTACAACAACTGGCTCTTCAAGTTGTTTCTCTTCAACATGATGAATGCTTTTTTCATCTTCACTGCTTTCCTCTTTTTGAGTAACCTGTAACTTGTTCAAATCTTCAACAAGAGAATGTTCCTGCAAGGGTTCTATGGTAGAAGTGTTCTTCTCCTTGAAAGACATGTTAGATTCATCAAATGATATATGAACAGATTCTTCAATTTTAAGAGATGATTTATTATAAACCCTATAAGCCTTGCTGATCATGGAGTATCCTAGAAACACTCATTCATCAGCTTTAGCTTGAAATTTTGCTAAATATCTCTTGTCATTATTATTTATATAACAAATACAACCAAAAATTCTAAAATAATCAACTTTAGGTTTCTTCCCTTTGAGTAATTCATAGGGAGTCTTGCCCTTTAGTTTATGTATTAAATATCTGTTCAGCACATAGTTGGAGGTGTTCACTACCTCTGCCCAAACGGATAGAGGAAGGTGAGCATCTGACAACAATGTAGTGGCAGATTCAATAAGGGTTCTATTTTTCCTTTCAGCTACCCCATTTTGTTGAGTAGTTCTAGGAGCTGAGAAAGTATGCCCGATCCCTTCACTCTGACAGAACTCTTGCATAAGAAGAGAATCAAACTTTGTCCCATGATCACTTTTGATCAGGGCAATGTGAGTATTGAACTCAATCTGTATGCATTTGAGAAACTCCGTCAAACACTTAAAGTTATCAGACTTCTTCCTCAGAAAGAACACCCATGTGAATCTAGAGAGGTCATCTACAACTACTAAAGTGTAAGATTTCCCTCCTACGCTTTGTACTGTAATGGGTCCAAAAAGATTCATGTGTAACAGATACAAGATCCTAGGTGAATCACTCTTATTAAGTGACTTGAAACTGTTTTTAGTTTGCTTGCCTAATTGACAAACCCTGAAGAGTCCTTCCTTCTTGTAGGGGCCAGAAGGTAGTCCTCTAACAAGGTTGTCCTTGGATAGCCTAGCAACATTTCTAAGGTTTAAATGACCTAGTCTCTTATGCGATAAAACATTTGGTCTACAAACAGAATTGAACAGGTAAATATCTACATTTGTTGAAAGAAAATCTACTAGATAGATGTTACCTTTCCTTTTACCTGTCAACACAGTTGTGTTACCCTCTGACTTGATCTTGCATAATGCTTTGCTGAAAGTCACCTGGTAGCCTTCATCACATAGCTGACTGATGCTTATCAAATTGTGATTCAGTCCTTCCACATAAGCTACCTTCTTGAATGTTACTATCCCAATTTGGATTGCACCATCTCCTTTAGTTTGTCCAAAGTTTGAATCACGAAATATGACTTTGGGTCCAAGCTTGGCTTTAAAGGATGTGAGGTTGTCCTTGTTTCCTGTCATGTACTTAGAGCACCCACTATCCAAGTACCATTGTTGGTTTGATGTTGGATAGGTCTTCACCTGCACATAAAATAATTCATTTGTTTTTGACCCAATTTACCTTGGGCCTAGGTTGATAACCTTTAAACTCAGAAATAAAAGACATCCCAGGTTGACTCTTATAACCTTCAGGATGATATCTCCTTGGAGGTATTATCCATTCAGTATAAGGGTTAAAGATTTGGGATGTAGGACCCCTAGGATTGGATTTTGATTTGCCCTTGAAGGAATTTCCAGAGCTCTGATCTCTGTTCGACGATTGTGGAGCTGCGTTCGACGATCTTGGGTCAGATCATCGAGCTCCGTTCGATGGTCGACTGTGGTATAGTTCAGGAATTAGAGATCGTCGACCTGAGTTCGACGATTTTGGCTGAGATCGTCGATCTGCGTTCGGCGATCGTCGAGCCCCGTTCGACGATGTCTGCTGGGACTTAGTTTTCTTAGGCAGATCAGAATTTTTCCTAGCTACCTCTACAACTCCCTTCCCTTTATCAGAGATGAACTTGATTAGAGTTGTTAGAACTATAGGTTGGCTTAATGAAGCACCCAAGCCCAGTGTACTATTAAATCTGGAGTTCACTGTGCTTGTGATGTCCATCAGCTTGATACTTCTCCCATTACGGGATTCTTCAAGCTTCTTGGCCTCTGATAGTTCACCTTTCAGTGAAGCTATCTGCTCCCTACAACACTCCAACTCCTCAGAGAGTTTGAGGTTTTCTGACTTTAAGATATTATGTTTAGATAAATGATTTCCGAGAGAGATAATTTCTTTCTCAGATTTTAGTAAGTCTAAACATAATGCTTTAAACTCAGATTTAAAGTCCTCTGAATTGAAATCAAAAGAATTAATTACCTGGTCTTCTTCAAGTTGAGTCTCTGAGTCTGACTCTGACTCTTCTTCATCTGAATTATGTTGAGAGGCATTGATTGCCATCATGCAGAACTCCTTCTCTTCTACATCATCTTCATCATCACTAGAGCTGGATGAAGCTTCTGACTCCTCTTCAGTCTCACTCCAGGATTCAGCAACAAATACCTTCCTTGTGTGTTTGTTCTTGCTTGAGGAGGGTTTGCCATTGCCATTCTTCTTGAAGTCCTTATCTCTTCTTCTTTCTTTCTTATCCCTTCTGTCCTTGTTTTTGTTCTCTGTACAGTCAGGTACAATGTGCCCTGGTTTCCTGCAACCAAAGCAGGCAATTTCTTTATTATTTGACTTATCATACCTTGGCTTATCATGCTCCTTATATGATCTCTTTCTGAAGTCCTTTTTGGCCATCTTGTAAAATCTTTTGGCCAATAGACTGAGCAGCTCATTATTGCCTGTGACTTTGTCTTCAGGCTGAACTTCAGTTGCTTTGAAAGCTATTGTCTTTTCTTTCCTTGTGGCTGGTGAGGCAGCCTTCTGCTCTTCTTCTCTGTTCTTAATGAGCAGCTCATAAGATTTGAGCTTGCCCAAAAGAGCTTCTGTAGTAATCTCATTCAGACTTCCGACATCCTTGATTGGCCAGATCCTTGAATCCCAAGTGCTTGGAAAGCACATTAGGATTTTATCATTTAGTTCAGTTAGTGATATCTCCTTATCCAAAGTTCTGAGTTCACTGACTATCAGACTGAGTCTATTGTATATATCTCCAACTGACTCAGCTTCTCCCTTCTTGAAATTCTCATATTGGGATATGAGGTGGGATCTCCTGTCCTTTCTTTCATCAGCTGAGCCTGAGACTATTTCAGAGAGTTTATCCCAGATTTCCTTTGCTGAATTACATTCAGCCACCTTTTGGAAGATGTCATCAGACATGGTCTGGGCTAAGATGTTCATAGCCTTTGCATCTGCAACCTTCCACTTCTTGATGTCAGCATCTGTACCTAATGGAGGTGGAACAGCATTTGTACTTGTGTTCTCTGGAGGTCTAGGACAAACTGTCAAAACAGAATTAAAAATATCCTCGTCAATAGAATTCATGTATAATCTAATCCTTGCTTTCCAAAGTGCAAACTTGGACAGATTGCACACTGGAGGTCTGGTGCTAGCATTATCTTTGTTTTGGGCCATGATTGGTGAAAACAAAATCTAATAATAAAATCAAAACAAGCAGATCTAACTAGGGATCTTTGGGTTCAGGTGTTAGCCTGTGCAACCACCAAGGTATGGTATATTTAACCAACCTCCCTCTGATACCAATTGAAAGTGCAGCTAGATCTGATATACTCTAGAGGGGGGGTGAATAGAGTATGATGCTTAAAAACTTTTTACAATAATTGTTACAATCTGAGTGAACAGGGAAGCAAATAATAAATCTAAACATAGCAGTTATCTAAATACAATCTACAAAAGAAATTAATCACAGATCCTAACTATTCATAGATCAATCATAGCCAGAAACAAAAATAAAGACAAGCAAGTCAGAAGACACAAGGAGCTATAGTGGTTCCCCTAAACTTGGGTACATCCACTCTTCTACCACCCTAGGTAGGAATCCACTGTAGGATGAGTTGATCAGGTGTCCTGGGCACCAATGAGCTTTTGATAAGGTGCTCAAAAACCAAACCAGATTTTTTGATCAGGTGTCTTGCCACCAATGAGCTTTTGACAAGGTGCTCAAAAACCAAGCACAAACTTTTGAAGGGAGTTTGAAAAACCCTTTATAGAGATGGGGATGAGAGAGTGATGGAAGTCTTATCTTTCTCAGAGCAGCTGAGAAGACTATGTGGATTTTGGTGTTGTCAAAGCTCCCCCTGAGTTCTTGAGATGTTCAGGAAATGAAGCTTTGCTGTAGGGTGATAGGCCTTCAGAAATTTGATCTCCAGCAATTGATGATTTCAGCAACAACTGAAATGTTAGGTGTCTGGAGTCCTTGAATGATGTTGGCCTTGAACACTTGAATCAACAGAGATCTGAAGATTTGAGATTGTTGATCTCCTTTTGTTGTGTGTTCTTGTATGAATTCTTTTTGACAGAGAATGTCTACAACACTTTTTCTTTTTCTCTTGTGCACAGTTGGTGTTGAGAAAGATGTTGTCCAGAGAATATTTTTTCTTGTTCTTCTTGTCTGTGCTGTGTGAGAGATTCAAAAAAAAAATCCTTTTATTTTATTCCTGGTTCTGAATAGAAAATGATCCTCTGTCAAGAATAGTCGTTAGCCTGTCATTAATTGACTTCCTTAATTGCAAATGTCATCTGGGGGAAAGTCCAAAGAAACATTACTTGATAATCCCTTGAAACTTGGTCCAGAATAAATGAAAACGGCTAGAAAATCTTCTGAATTAATTGCTGAATAACTCCTTAACTGTTCTGAATTTGAATCTTGAAAACCATTTATCTCTTCAGAAAAACGTCGAACTGAGCTCTGCTATCGTCGAACTGAGCTCAGCGATTTGGACTTATACAGCAACAGAGATCGTCGATCTGAGCTCAACTATCGTCGAACTGAGCTCAGAGATAGAGAATCAATACTGGAGTCAAGATCGTCGAACTGAGCTCAAAGATCGTTGAATGAAGTTCGACGATTTGTTGAAGTTGAGCTCAGCGATCGTCGAATGGAGTTCGATGATCCGTCGAAGTTGTGCTAGACGATCGTCGATTGGAGTTCGACGATTCGTCGTACTGAGCTCGACGAAATGACTTACTCTTCAAACAGAAAATCCTTGGTCTTTGATGATTTTTCTTGCTAACAAGTAATAATTCAATGTGATTTCATTCTACATTCTAATACAATTATGTAGATGGACTTAACTAGATTGAATTAGCATTCAGGCAAGCGCACCTATCAATCGTAATATATGAGAAATCTACATCTCGTGTCGTATTCCACAGGGTCGTTTCAACTATTCGTACTCACCCTCCCTTTATTTTCATACCTCTAAACAAAAGTGATATTTAAACTACATTATCCTAACTATGACCAATTGGATAATTCAATATTGGAGAAATAAAAACGATAGAACATGAAGCTTTTAAATAATTACATGGATAATTTCATTTACTAGTTCAATTCTAAGCAATCATGATATGAAAATACTGTTAAATTTGTGCAATGTAAAGGTTAATTTTTTATCAAAATTCTCTCTCGAGCAATTCCAAATCTAAACCTAAGATAGTAAATTTTCTCTCGAACAATTCACAACACTCAAGTTCGCATTAATCAGAATACCTTTATTACTACATAAATTCATGGATTTTATTTCTAAATTAACATGAATTCTTTTATCCGTGTTCTAATTTTCCAAACAAAATATCTCTCGATCATAGAGTTTGAAATACAAAGTGAATCATCATCACAATATGAACATACTAAATTCATTGCAAATAACCAATTTCTCAATCTAGTCAATTGCAAATTATGTAAAACAAATAGGTAATTCAAAGGGATGATTAAACTCTTTGTTTGATTGCATAAACACAAATAAAATGCTACAAATATAACATGAACAAGGTGATACATGATTACTAAAATGTTCAAAGCAAAATTCATGTAAATCAAAACATAAATTGAAGATGGATCATCAAGAGAAAGAAAGGATTTAAGGGATTAATGATTGAATAAAAAATACATAAGAATACCCTTCAATCCTCCTTTTCTTGAATGCTCCTCTTCGGCCTCCAGCAGTTCTCCAATGCAGAAATGATCCAAAAGTCCTAAGTAAATTTTTCTACAGAAAATTTATAGTTCCCTTGCAAACAGGTCGGACACGGGGTCGCACACGGCCGTGTGCCAGGCCGTGTGGACGGTTCCTAGGCGGTTCCTGGGCAGTTTCCCACGAAAAGGCGTGTCTGGTAGTGGGCCGTGTCAGATGACACGGGTATAGACACGGCCGTGTGTGCGGCCGTGTTCCACAGACACGGGTTGGTCGGCAGCCGTGTGCAAAGATGACACGGGTATGCACACGGGCGTGTGCCATACCCGTGTGAGGCTCCTCTGTCTGCGCCCAAATTCTTCAGCTCCAGGTGCATAGGACACGGGTAGGCACACGGCCGTGTGTCTGGCCGTGTGCACCAAATTTCTGTCCTGTCATCAGCCATGTAGACTCCGTGAACTCCTCTGTTTGCTCCGAAACTTTTAGGTCCATTGGTTGGCATTACCTGCAATAGAAAAATAATATACTCAGTAAATGGTTTAAAACAAGAACTGACAAGGATTTCTAAATATGCTCTTCTATCTATGATACGACAATTTCTTTGATATTATCATGAAATCACCACCAAAAGGGGCAGGAAATGGTAGATATGATTACAATTATGATAGTAAAAAGCCTATCATAATCGTACTCATCAAATACCCCCAGACTTAGATGTTTGCTTGTCCCTAAGCAAACTAATTCAAACACCTGGGTTACCATTAAATAATTTTGCCTCCGCACATTGGTTGCTATGAATTTAATAGAACTTTGATGATGTAATTGCATAGGAAATAATTTAGCAGACTTTTCTAAATATAGATTTATCTTAACATTCCTCTAATATATCATTTTAACTATCTCTCACTCGCTTTTAGAAATAAAAGTATAGTCATCTTTAACAAATATGAGGAGAAAATAACAATCTCTATAAAATATGTATTAGTGTTTCAAAGCTTATAAGTACTCGTACTGATATTCATGAACTTACCCTTTTTACACCCTCATCACAGCATAATTTAGAATTAGTAAGGTTGGATCCTTATGACTTGAATTTTGGTGTAGCCTTTTTGGCTTAGGATAGAAGATTAAAGGTGAGGTAATCAAGGATAATTTTGATAAAGTTTCACACCTAAATCTTGATTGAGCCTTATGTTGGAAAATACCTTAACATATTTCAATTTTATGTAAACACCCCCAGACTTTGCAATTTGTATATTTCCCACATTTTGAAGGGCACTCTATTTTTTTATATACGTTTTTTTTAACCAAGGGACCATAGTAGGGATCATTCCAAGTGGGTGCAAGTATACACGCACTCAGGCCACATATCACTATGTCTTTTTTTTTTGGGGTTCAAAGTAGGGATCATTCCAAGTGGGTGCAAGGATACACGCACTCAGGCCACATATCACAATGAACAAATCATTCCAAGCAGGCATCAATGATAGGTGTGCTAATAGGTAGGGATTTGGCCTTGGTGGATTTTAATAGTAGAGCATCAAAAGAATGGGGATTAGGTTCAAATGGGGTGTGCAAGGGTATCATGTTAAAGGTGTTGGGATAACAAGGCTCAAGCTATCCAATAGGAGGCCTAAGTCATTTCCGCCCTTACTAATTAACTTATGTAATGTTTTGAGGAATGCTAGAGGGCGAGTCCTAGACATCAATAGGGAGTAATTTTTAATTTTAAAGTCCTAATACCAAATTATAAAAATGTTACACTCATCGACTCACTTTATTATATATAAATATATTTTCTAAAATAGAGTGTTGGATAGTTACTAATATAGAGGAGTAATCTTAAAATTAAATTATATAGAGAAAATTAAGCTAACAAAAATTTCTATGCTTAATTACAAAATCAACAAAGTTGAATACTCTATGAGTCTACATCAATTCATTTTAATCAGTGTGCGAAGGTAAATTAAATATTTATAATCCCACATGAATGAATAATGAGAGCTTAAAAGGTCAAACAAAAATTTTTAAAGGGTGGTATAATAACTTGAGTATTATGATAAGCAGATTAGAATTAATTGTAACCACATGAACAACCATTCTACCCCCAGACTTAAGATTTGCAATGTCCTCAGTGCAATGTAAAAAGTGGACATAGAGTGATTTCATGATGATATATAAAAAGAAACTGCTATCATAATAAGTAGAAGAGCACAGTAAAGAAACATGAGCTGTAATGAAATGCACTGATATATAATAGCTGATTCAACTGAATACACTGATAAAAAAAAAATACAAGATACGATATATGAAGATAGCACTACAACGATACATATCAGAAGTACTCATGGTGGCCTGTCGAATCATCCGGGTAGGAAGGCGGTGCTGGAGCTGGCGGCTGGCGAGGGGCGATCCCAAGGTGGTCTCTAATCTGATGAAGGAGATCCTTAATTTTCTGATGTTCCTCCTTAATTTCCTGAAAGCGTGGCGAGAGCTCGGTGTCGAAAAACTGTCGGAACTCGCGCGAGTATCGTGACTGAGGTGGAGGAGGTGCAGTAGACGACTCGCCATGAGCGTAGGTGGAATGGGGTGGAGGCACCAACGGCTCGTCGAGGTCAGGATCTATCTCATCATCACTGTCGGCCTGTACATGCGGTCCTCGTCGAGCAATAGAATATATAACCCCTCCCCGGCCCTGACGGGCGGTGACGAGGCGGAGGGCGCGAAGACTAGCCATCGTGATATGCACGGTCTTTGCTACCACTGTCATCTGGGGGAGGGCTAAAAAGATACCCATATTCTTCACGAGGCGAGTAATATAGGGTGCTACATAAATAGACCCTATACGAGTGGTGTCAGCCTGATGAAGAATAAACTGGGCTAGTAGATAACCGAGATGTAGAGGATATCGTGATGTCATGCTGTAGAGGTATAACAGATCCTGCCTACTAACAACTCCGGAGCTTTCGCCCCGACCGCTCAACGTGTGGCTGAGTAGATGGTGGATGTAATGGAGGGCGGGAGAAATCAATTTGGATGCCTTAGATCTCTTGGCCTCGTAGGCGCCAGTGTCGAAAGAAATCTGGCGCCATATACCACCGGCCATATCGCGGTTGGGGAGCTCAAAGTGGAGTTCGGGGTAGGCGGCACTAAAAAGGAACGACTCCTCATACACCCCTAAATATTGGGTGAATTGGAGCATGGTGAGTGTGTAAAATGTGCCACCCACTCGAAATGAAACTATCCCCTCGGGCGCGTGCGGTGCGTCGATGAAATTTGGCCTAAAGCTGGAATAAAATGACGATAGGAACTCTAAGGTGAGTTCCCTAAAGCCTAATTCTTCTATGGCAAAAAATTGACTCCACCCCGTTACAGAAATCAGCCCCCTGACATCTCCTGCCAGGTTTATCTCCTCAAGTACGCTCCAATCTATCATGCGTATGTCTTGAAATTTTTTGGATTGCAAGCGATTGTAGCGGGCGGTATGCGATGCATCAGTGAAAATTAGCGGAGTAGTGACATCCCGCCTCTCCGTGGAGACTTGTAATTCCGGTCGGCGACGGCGACCTCCACTTCTTCCGGAAGACATAGTGTAGACGGGGAGAAATGCGAGTGAAGGGGGACGAGAAATGGAAAAGGTGGTGCCTTGGGGATCAGGCCACGGGATGACTGGTGGTGGGAGAGGGTTTGGAGTGAGCAGGAAAGAAAATCCACACGGCCTTATTTATAGAGGGGTGCACACGGGTTCGCACACGGGCGTGTGTGAACCCGTGTTAGGGAATCTTTTGCCTCGTGGAACACGGGGTGCGTCGGTCCGTGTAAAGTAATGGAACACGGGTGCGCACACGCCCGTGTGTGCACCCGTGTTAGGGGATCCAATGCCTCGTGGAACACGGGCCTGCCTCGGTCCGTGTAGTCAAATCGGCTGGGGTCAGTGCGTCAGGTGGACACGGGCGACAACACGGCCGTGTGTCGCCCCGTGTCGCAGCTGGCACGGTACGCAAACACGGGTAGGTAGGAGACACGGGCGTGTGTAGTCAGACACGCCCGTGTTCTATGTCTCGACACATCGGTCTCGACGATCGTCGAGACCGATGCACACGGCGCTGCACACGGGTTGGTGCGTACCCGTGTTGTGCTCGGGATGAAAATGCCCTTATGCCGAATTAATTCCACACGGCTGGGCCTGAGCCTGTGTCACGTACACGGCCACGAACACGGCCGTGTGTGTAGCCGTGTGCCACTCCAGAAAAAAAATTTTTTCAGAATTTTTTTTTTTTTTTTTTTCTCATTCAAATTTGATGGATAATTTTTTTCATTAACATTTTTTTCTTTAATTTTTCATTACAACTAATTAGACTTATACTAAAACAAGAATATTTAGAAACACCTATTATACTTAATATTAAATTAATCTAGCCGGAGGCAGGTTTCTAGACGAGCGAAGTCCATAGGGATTTCACCATAATAAGGTTTAAGTCGGTGACCATTAACCTTAAAATCTCCCTTCTCTGGGTGAGTTAACTCGACGGTACCGTAGGGAAAGACTTCTTTAACTTTAAAGGGTCCGGACCACTTAGACCTTAATTTCCCTGGGAATAATCGTAATCTGGAGTTATAAAGGAGGACTTGGTCACCTTTTTGGAATACCTTGGGTTTACGAAGGTGACGGTCATGAAATAGTTTAGTTTTCTCCTTATAAATCCGGGAGTTCTCATAGGCCATAGTTCTCCACTCATCTAATTCGTTAAGTTGAAGTTTACGCTTCTCTCCTATAGAATTAGTGTCAAAATTTAAGGAGTGTATTGCCCAATATGATTTGTGTTCTAATTCTATAGGTAAGTGACAAGATTTACCGTAGACTAATCTAAAGGGGGTGGTCCCTATAGGTGTTTTGTAGGCGGTCCTATAAGCCCATAAATAGTCGTTAAGTTTCCTAGACCACTGCTTCCTATTCCCTTCTATAGATTTTTCTAAGATTCTCTTAAGCTCTCTATTGGAAACTTCAACTTGTCCACTAGTTTGAGGATGATACGGAGTGGCTATCCTATGTGTAACTCCATATTTTTCTAATACTTTGTCTAGTTGTAGATTACAAAAATGTGAACCCCTATCGCTAATAAGTGCACGTGGTGTGCCAAATCGTGCGAATAAGGATTTCAAAAATCTAATTACAACCCTACTATCATTAGTAGGCAAAGCTTGCGCTTCAACCCACCTTGATACATAATCTACAGCTACCAAAATATATTTATTCCCAAAAGAAACTGGGAATGGTCCCATAAAATCTATACCCCACACATCGAATACTTCACATTCAAGGATAAATTTTTGAGGCATTTCATGTAATTTAGAAATATTACCTGCTTTTTGGCAAGAATCACATGAAAGCACATACCTTTGGGCATCCCTGAATAGAAGGGGCCAATAAAAACCGGAATCAAGAACCTTTTTAGCGGAGCGATTCGCTCCATAGTGACCACCAGCAGGACCTGAATGACACTGCTCCAAAATCTTCCAACCTTCCTCCGCTGATACACACCTTCTTATGACAGAATCTGCACATATCCGAAAAAGAAAAGGGTCCTCCCAAAAGTAATATTTCAAGTCGGAGAAAAATTTCTTTTTCTGCTGATATGAAAAGTCTTTTGGAAGGACCTTAGCCACAAGATAGTTTGCATAATCTACAAACCATGGATAATCTAGTTGTATATTGGTAGATATGGCAAATAATGATTCCTCAGGAAATGTATCAGAAATTTCAGACTCATCTAACATTGATCGTAGTGGGTTTTCTAAACGTGAAAGATGATCTACCGCTAAGTTTTCCGCTCCTCGTTTATCCCTAATTTCTAGATCAAATTCTTGTAGAAGAAGAACCCATCGGATTAAACGAGGCTTTGCTTCCGCTTTGGCTAGCAAATATCTAAGTGCAGAGTGATCCGTATAAACTACCACTTTGGATAATGTTAAATATGATCTAAATTTATCAAAGGCAAATACCACTGCTAAGAGTTCTTTTTCAGTAGTTGTATAATTCTCCTGTGCATTATTAAGTGTTTTGTTGGAACACCCTATTACTAATTTGGGTCAGGATCACTATGTCTCTAGGATTCTATGTATTGACCTTCTGTATAGATTATAGGTCAATTAGAATTGAGTCTAAGGGTCAGTAGTCTAGGTTTGGAAGCTGCTCTGAAGACCCAAGTTTTTGTAGTGACCAAGTCCAAATCGTCGAGCTCAGCACGACGTTTCGTCGAACTCCGGTCGACGATCGTCTAGCTCAACTTTGACAGATCGTCGAGCTCCATTCGACGATCGCTGAGCTCAAGCCTCATAAATATCGTCGAGCTCTGGTCGACGATCGCTGAGCTCAACTTCTCAATATCGTCGAGTTCCATTCGACGATCGCTGAGCTCAGGTCGACGATTTTGACTCTGAACTGGATCCTTATCTCTGAGCTCAGTTCGACGATCTTTGAGCTCAGATCGACGACTTCTTTGCTGCTTGCATTTTCATTTTCGCTGAGCTCAGCTCGACGATAGCAGAGCTCAGTTCGACGATTTCAGTTGACCTTCAGAATTCTAATTCAAAATCAGATAGAAGTTATTCTGCATTTAAGACAGAAGATCTGCCAGCCGTTTTCATTTACTTCTGGAGCAAGTTTCAAGGGATTTTCTAAGGAACAAATCAGTGGACTTTCCTTCAGAACATATTATACAATTAAGGCTGTAATTAATGCAGACCAACGGCTATCTTTGACAGAGCAATTTTCTATTCAGACTCAGAGAATAAAAGATAGAATGTTTTTTTTTATCGGACAGAAGATAGACAAGAACAAGAGAATAGATATAGACAAGTAGAGGACACCTCTCTATACACAGAGACTCTCTCAATCTTCTGTCAATAAGAATTCAGAAGAACACTCATCAAAAAGAGATCAAGCTTTCAAACATTTTTCTGATCTCTTCAGCTCTCAAGTGTTCAAGGCCAATATCATTTCAAGACTCCAGACACTCAACATTTCAGCTTGCTGAAATCATCTTCTGCTGGAGATCTATCTTTGAAGGCCTATCACCCTCAGCAAAGCTCATCTTCCTGAAGATTTCAAGGACTTGGGGGGAGCTTTGACAACATCTCTGAATCCACATAGTCTTCTCAGTTGCTTGAGAAAGAGAAGACTGCCATAACTCTCTCACCCCCAATCTGTAAAGGGTTTTTCAAACTCACTTCAAAAGTTTGAAGTTGGTTTTTGAGCACCTTGTCAAAAGCTCATTGGTGGCAAGACACCTGATCAAAAAATCTGATTTGGTTTTTGAGCACCTTATCAAAAGCTCATTGGTGCCCAGGACACCTGATCAACTCATCCTGCAGTGGATTCCTACCTAGGGTGGTAGAAGAGTGGATGTACCCAAGTTGGGGAACCACTATATTTCCTTGTGTCATCTGGTTCTGCATGTTTTCTTTTTGTTTCTGGCCTAGATTTTCTTGTGCTTAGTTTCTGCATAGATTAGTTTTGTGGTTAATTTTACCTCTGCTTCCCTGCTTACACTCATTACAACAACTGTTGTAAAGCTTTGCAAAAGTTTTTCTTTGTGTTTTAAAAAGCACCATATACTCTATTCACCCCCCCTCTAGAGTATATCAGATCTAGTTTCCCCTTTCAATTGGTATCAGAGGGAGGTTGGTTAAACATACCATATCTGTTTGGTTGTACATGCTAACACCTGAACCCCAAGATCCCAAACTAGATCCTTCTTTTTATATTTTATTATTAGATTTAACTTGCACAAATCATGGCCCAAAACAAAGACTATGCTAGCACCAGACCTCCAGTGTGCAATCTGTCAAAGTTTGCACTTTGGAAAGCAAGGATTAGATTATACATGAACTCTATTGACGAAGATATTTTTAATTCTGTCTTAACAGTGTGTCCAAGACCTCCAGAGAGCACAAGCACAAATGCTGTTCCACCTCCATCAGGAACAGATGCTGACATTAAAAAGTGGAAAGTAGCTGATGCCAAGGCAATGAACATTCTAGCTCAGACAATGTCAGATGACATTTTTCAGAAGGTAGCTGAATGTAATTCAGCCAAGGAGATCTGGGACAAGCTTTCAGAAATTGTCTCTGGCTCAGCTGATGAGAGAAAGGACAGAAGATCTCATCTCATCTCCCAATATGAGAACTTCAAGAAGGGAGAAACTGAGTCAGTGGGAGAAATGTACAACAGATTGAGTCTAATTGTCAGTGAACTGAGGACATTAGACAAGAAATCTCACTGACAGAACTCAATGACAAGATCCTAATGTGCTTCCCCAGCACTTGGGATTCAAGAATCTGGCCAATTAAAGATGCCAGAAGCCTAAATGAGATTACCACTGAAGCCTTGTTGGGTAAGCTCAAATCTTATGAGCTACTCATCAAGAACAGAGAAGAAGAACAAAAGGCCGCTTCTCCAGCCACAAGAAAGGAGAAGACTATTGCATTCAAGGCAGTTGAGGATCTGCCTGAAGAAAAGGCCACAAGCAATGATGAACTTCTCAGCCTATTGGCCAAAAGATTCTATAAGATGGCTAGGAAGGACTTCAGAAGAAGATCATACAAGGAGCAAGACAAGCCAAGGTATGACAAGTCCATTGGCAATAACAAAGATATCATTTGCTTTGGTTGCAGGAAACCAGGGCATATAGTTCCTGACTGTCCAGAGAATAAGAACAAGGACAGAAGGGAAAGAAAAGAAAGAAGAAAGGAGAAGGACTCCAAAAGGCATGGAAATAACAAACCTTCCACCAGCAAAAACAAGCACACAAGGAAAGGATTTGTTGCTGAATCCTGGAGTGAGACTGAAGAGGAGTCAGAGACCTCTTCCAGCTCAAGTGATGATGAGGATGATGCAGAGGAAAAGGAGTTCTGCATGATGGCAATCAATGCCTCACAGAACAGCTCAGAGGAAGAGGAGTCAGAGTCAGACTCAGAGACTCAACCAGAAGAAGATCAGGTAATCAGCTCTTTTGATTTTACCTCAGAAGATTTTAAGCTTGAATTTAAAGCACTATGTTTAGACCTGCTAAAGTCTGAGAAAGAGATCATCTCTCTCAGAAATCAATTGTCTGAACACAATGCTTTAAAATCAGAAAACCTCAAGCTCTCTCAGGAGTTGGAGAACCATAGGGAACAGATAGCTTCACTGAAGAGTGAACTCTCTGAGGCCAAGAAGCTTGAAGAATCTCTCAATGGGAGAAGCATCAAGCTGATGGACATCACAAGCACAGTGAACTCAAGATTCAACAGTACACTGGGCTTGGGTGCCTCATCCAGCCAACCTATTGTTCTAACAACCCCTATCAAGTTCATTTCTGACAAAGGAAAGGGAGTTGTAGAGGTTGCCAGAAAAATTCTGATCTGCCTCAGAAAACTAAAGTCCAGTACAAATCGTCGAACGGAGATCGACGATCGCCGAATGAAGATCGACGATCGCCGAACGCAGCTCGACGATCTCAGGAAATATCGTCGAACGCAGATCGACGATCTCAGCCAAGATCGTCGAACGCTGCTCGACGATCCCATATACCTGACCTCAGCCATAATCGACCGTCGAACGGAGCTCGACGATCGGACCCACGATCGTCGAACGCAGCTCCATGATCGTCGAACAGAGGTCAGAGCTCTGGAAATTTTTCTAAAGGCAAGTCAAAATTGAAACCCAAGGGCTCTTCATCCCAAACCTTCAACCCCTATACTGAATGGATTTTACCTCCAAGGAGATATCATCCTGAAGGATATAAGAGTCAGCCAGGGATGTCTTTCATTTCTGAATTTAAAGGTTATCAACCTAGGCCCAAGGTAAACTGGGTCAAAAACAAGTGAATTGCTTAATGTGCAGGTGAAGACCTATCCAACATCTAACCAGCAATGGTATTTGGATAGTGGATGCTCAAAGCACATGACAGGGAACAAGGACAACCTCAATTCCTTTAAAGCCAAGCTTGGACCCAAAGTTATCTTTGGTGACTCCAACTTTGGACAAACTAAAGGATATGGAGCAGTCCAGATTGGTTCTGTAACCTTCAAGAAGGTAGCATATGTGGAAGGACTGAAGCACAACCTAATCAGTATCAGTCAGCTATGTGATGAAGGCTACCAGGTGACCTTCAGCAAAACTCTATGCAAGATCAAGTCAGAGGACAACACCACTGTGTTGACAGGTAAAAGGAAAGGTAACATCTACCTTGTAGATTTTCTTTCAACTTCTATAGATATCTGCTTATTCAATTCAGTTTATAGACCAAATGTTTTATGGCATAAGAGACTAGGACACCTAAACCTTAGAACTATTGCTAGGCTCTCCAAGGACAATCTTGTTAGAGGACTACCTTCTGGCCCCTACAAGAAGGAAGGACTCTGCAAGGCCTGTCAATTAGGCAAGCAAACTAAAAACAGTTTTAAGTCACTTAATAAGAGTGATTCACCTAGGATATTGTATCTGTTACACATGGATCTATTTGGACCCATCACAGTACAAAGCCTAGGAGGGAAATCCTACACCTTAGTAATTGTAGATGACTTCTCTAGATTCACTTGGGTGTTCTTTCTAAGGAAGAAGTCTGATAACTTTAAGTGTCTGACAGAGTTTCTCAAATGTGTAAAGATTGAGTTCAATACTCACATTGCCCTGATCAGAAGTGATCATGGGACAGAGTTTGATTCTCTTCTTATGCAAGAGTTCTGTCAGAGTGAAGGGATCAGGCATACTTTCTCAGCTCCTAGAACTCCTCAACAAAATGGGGTAGCTGAAAGGAAAAATAGAACCCTTATTGAATCTGCCACTACATTGTTGTCAGATGCTCATCTACCTCTATCCTTCTGGGCAGAGGCAGTGAACACCTCCAACTATGTGCTGAACAGAAGCCTGATACATAAACTGAAGGGAAAGACTCCCTATGAATTACTCAAAGGGAAGAAACCTAAAGTTGACTATTTCAAAATTTTTGGTTGCATTTGTTATATTCACAATAATGATAAGAAACATCTAGCAAAATTTCAAGACAAAGCTGATGAAGGAGTGTTTCTGGGATACTCCATGATCAGCAAGGCCTATAGGGTATATAATAAATCATCATTAAAAATTGAGGAATCTGTTCATGTTTCTTTTGATGAAACTAACATGTCTTTTAAGGAGAAGATTTCTTCTACCATAGAACCTGTGCAGGAACACTCTCTAGTTGAAGATATGAACAAGCTACAGGTTGCTCAAGAAGATGAAAGCAGTGAAGATGAAAGCAATGCTCAACATATTGAAGCACAACCTGAAGAGCCAGTTGTTGTACCACAAGAGGAAACAACAACACAGGTTGGTGAACAATCAACACCCCCTGTTGATTTAGTAACATCAAGAGACCATCCAATTACCCAAATAATTGGAGAAATCTCAGCTGGTGTGCAAACCAGAAATCAGGTCAACCAAAACCTGTTGCACACCTGCTTCCTTTCTCAAATTGAACCTCAGTCCATTCAAGATGCAGAGCAAGATCCACACTGGATCATTGCCATGCAAGAAGAGTTGCATCAATTTGACAGGAACAAAGTATGGGAACTAGTGCCAAAGCCTAAGGATCATTCCATTGTTGGAACAAAATGGGTATTCAGAAACAAACTGGATGATCAAGGAGTAATAATAAGGAACAAGGCAAAGCTAGTTGCCCAAGGATATTCTCAAGAAGAAGGAATTGACTACGACCAGACCTTTGCACCTGTTGCAAGATTAGAAGCCATCAGGATATTCTTAGCTTATGCAGCTCACAAAGGCTTCAAAGTTTATCAAATGGATGTCAAGAGTGCCTTCTTAAATGGAGACATCAAAGAGGAAGTCTATGTCAGACAACCTCCAGGTTTTATCTCTCCAACTCATCCTGATTTTGTTTTTAGATTAAATAAAGCATTATATGGTCTCAAGCAAGCTCCTAGAGCATGGTATGAGACCCTAGCATGCTTTCTTTTGGAAAATGGTTTTATATGGGGGTAGAGTAGACCAAACTCTTTTCATTAGAACCCATAAGTCCCATACCCTACTAGTACAAATTTATGTAGACGATATCATTTTTGGTTCTACTGACTCAAAACTATGCAGAAGGTTTTCTAACTTAATGCATTCTAAATTTGAGATGAGTAGCATGGGTGAGCTATCCTTCTTCCTAGGATTGCAAGTCAAACAACATGCTGAAGGCATCTTTATTTCTCAAACCAAATATGCTAATGAGCTGGTTAAGAAATTTGGCATGTCTGAGGCATCTTGTATGAAAACACCCATGCCTACCAATGCTGTATTGGATGCTGATGAACATGGGAAACCTGTTGATCAGACAACATATAGAGCAATGATTGGCTCTTTACTGTATCTTACAGCAGTAGACCAGATATAATGTTTGCTACATGTATATGTGCTAGATTCCAAGTTAGCCCTAGAGAGTCACACCTCACATTAGTAAAGAGGATTCTCAGGTATGTTAAAAGTTGTCCAAATCTAGGTCTCTGGTATCCAAAAATTCAGCATTTGAGTTAACTGGATTCTCTGATGCTGATTATGCTGGATGCAGAATTGACAGGAAAAGCACCAGTGGAACTTGTCAGTTCCTTGGTGATAGACTTGTCTCTTGGTTTTACAAGAAACAAACATCTGTGTCAACTTCAACTGCTGAAGCTGAATATATGGCTGCAGGCAGTTGTTGTTCACAAATACTGTGGATTCAAAATCAACTCCTAGACTATGGTTACAACTTAGAGAAGTCAAAAATCTTTTGTGACAATACAAGTGCTATCTCCATAGCTCAAAATCCAGTCCTCCATAGTAGGACAAAACATATAGAGATTAGGCATCATTTCTTAAGGGATAATGTTGAAAAGAACAAAATTGAATTGCAGTATATCCCAACTGATTTACAAAGGGGAGATATTTTCACCAAGCCTTTGGATGAAAAGAAACATACTTTCTTCCTAAATCAGTTAGGAATGTTAGATGGAGGAAGTCTTAAATAATACTCAAGATTTTGAAAGCTAAAAATGGACCAAGACTAGGCAAAATTCTGATTTTCCTTAGTGTCTAGGATTTCTCTGATCTCTGAACTGCGCTCGACGATTTCCCCACAGATCGTCGAACGGAGGTCGACGATTTCCAGAATCGTCGAACTGAGTTCAGCGCCCCTCAGACAGCATGAACTGTCTCCTTCGGTCAACGATCGTCGAACGGCGCTCGACGATTTTGTTCACTGAACGATCGTCGAACGGAGGTCGACGCCTTTCCAGATCGTCGAACGGAGATCGACGATTTTGGAGTCTCTTCAGATTCCTTTAGAAGCCTCGATCGTCGAACTGAGTTCAACGCTCTTTCCTTTTCTGCGTCGAACCCTAATATAAAACTCTTTTTTCATCGTCGTTCTCTCTTGCGCTTTCAATTTCTCTGCAAACTTTTCTTCTCTCCAAGCAGTTCTACACTTGGTCGTTTTGTTTGTTGATTTTTTGCAGGTACCATGGTCGTTTCTGTTGCTGTGCTCGCCGCCATGAAATTTGATGCCGGCTTTGACATCGATTTCGATTCCTTCAACACAACCGATCAAATCTTCCAGGATATTCTCAGATTGTTCAAAGATCAGCATCTGTCTGCCCTTATGTCAACAAGAATCAAATTGGCCTCAGATGAAATTAAAGAATGGGTTTATACTGCCCACAACCTGGACAACAACACCATAGTTGGTTCTATTGGTGGCACCCAGGTACCTCTGACTCCAGCAGTATTGACAGAAGTTTTTGGCTTCAGGAATGGTGAAGACTCTGCTGACCTTTCTGGAGAAGAGTTTGCTGATGTTCTTGCCAGGATGGGTCATCCTGAGGGGAACCCTAGCAAGCTGTTTAAGAGAAACCTGTCTGTGGAATACAGGTTTTTGGCTGATGTAGTAGGCAAGGTCCTTTTGGCCAAGCATTCTGCTCATGACACAATCTCCAGATATCAGCTCTGCCTTATGGGAGCTCTGGTAGATAGCAAAAGCCTGAACTGGGGAGAAGTATTCTTTGATTTGTTGAAGAAAAAGATCAACAAGACATTTGTGAACTTTGGAAGAATTCTGGGAATCTTCCTCCAGGCTAAATGCCCTGCCCTGCTAGTCTCCTCTGGAGTGCACATCAATGCCTCTAAGAGACTCACCTGTGCCCTTTTTGGGAAATGGGACAGGCAAATCTCCAAGCCCAGCAGGCCCTCTTCTTCTGGCCCTTCAGGCACCAGGACTCTAAGAGTCACTCCACCCCAGGCCTCTGCCCCTGCAGAGGACCTGCCTGCTAGTGCTGCTGCTTCTCCTCCTCCAAGATCAACCCTACCTCCACTTCCATCCACCTCTCCAGCCACCTCCACAATTACCATCTCCAGCCCATCTCCAACATCTACTCCATCTCCAGCAACAATTTCCTCTCCACCAGCAGCCCACTTCCACCCTCTTTTCTCCTATCCACCTCCAGATGTCACCTCATCCCCATCCCTTCCAACTTTCACTCTCCTGGATGACTCCTACATGGATGATTCCCCCTCTTCTCCTCCAGATTTGCCATCCTCCTCCACATCTTTCCAAGACCTTCTCCACCAGATTCTTGATCAACCCACCTTCACTCCCTCCATTTCCATCCCTGTACCCTCTATCTCTACCATACCCTCTCCTGAGCCATCCCTTCCACCCTTCAGCCCTCCACCTCCAGCTTCCTCAGCCATCCCAATGCCCTCTACCTCTGCACCTCTCATTGAGCATGTAGATCTCCCAGCCCTTGCTGATCAGTTGTATGAGCTCCTTGCACCTAGGCTCTCCCTTCTCATGGAGGCCTCCTTAGCTCCTCTGCAACAATCAGTGGCAGCTCTCTCTGCCAGGCTGTCCTCTTTCCTTACCCCTATAGCAGCACCCCCAGCAGTGTGCCTTGATGCACAGGTTTCTACATCCAGGCAGGGGGAGATGCCCTATGAAGCCAGCTTCCAGACTGCTGTTGCTGCTGCTGCTCCTCCTGCTGGTGTTTCTGATGCTGCTGCTGCTTCTGCTTCTGCTACTGCTACTGCTGCTGTGTCTGTTTCTGCTACTGCTGCTATTCCTGTCATAGCACTAGACCTAAGGTCTCTGCTATCTATTTTTGACACTGCTTACTTTAGCTGCCTCCCAGAGCCATATGCTGCCCAGCCCTCAGAAGATATGTCCAAGGCCCTAGTGCCCTTCTCTTGCTGTGACCCCAGAACCATTTCTGATTTTCTTCTGTCAGTGACTGCTACTTCTGATGTTCCTGCTGCTGCTGCTGCTGCTGAAGACACTGCTGTGTCTACCTCTGAAGTTGTATCTGCTGCTGAAGAAATTGTTTCTGATGAGCCTATTTCACAGGATCTTTTGATGACAGAGGCTGTTGATTGTGAGCCTGCTGTAGAAGTTGTTGGTTCTGAAGCTGCTGCTGCTGCCCTCATTTCTGAAGTAATTTCTGTTGTAACATCTGCTGCTCCAGTACCTATAGTTACATCTGTTGCTCCTCCTGCTTCTGTATCTTCTGCCCCATCAGCTGCTGTTAAACTAAAAGAGGATTTGATGAAAAGGATTGATGCCTTGTATGATGCACAAAGCTCTGAATCTGAGGATTATAACACTGCTTCTGATGACTCATCAGCCACAATTGCAAAGAAAAGAAAGGCAAGAAGTAAGGCCTTGAAGAGAGTTCCTCCTGCCAAAGTCAGAGATGACAATGATGTTCCATATTATATTCTGCACAATTGCCCAATCTCTGAGCATTGGATGCAATTCTCTAAGGACCAGTTGAAGGCTATGAAAAAGAAGAGGAAATATGAAAAAGATTCCACTCAGTTCAAGCATCCTCATCCTCCTCCACCACCTCCACCTGATGCAGGTGCAGGTGGCAGCTCTGCAAGATCAGGCCCTGCTAGAAGCCAGGCTCCCTACCAACCTCATGCAAGAACTTATCAAAGGGAAAGCCAGTCTAGGGGGTCTTACTCTAGAAGGGGAGGATATAGGGGAAACCAAAGAGAAACTCAGGTTTACTCTAAAGGACACTCCAGGCAGCATCCTTATTCTAGGGGAGGACATGTTCCATCAGACACATCTTCTGGTCCTTTTCCCTACAAGCTCAAAGATACAGTGACTGCCAGGACCCCTCAAGAAACTACTTCCAACAGGTATGAGCCACCTGTTCCATTTGAGGATCCTGAGAAAAATCCTATGGCTTGGACTGCAAGGATGAAAGAACTGGCTGCTTTGGATCAGATAAAGAAAGCAAAAGAACAAGGGCTAGACACTTCCAACATATCTACAATGTCAGAACAAAGGCAAAAAGAATTAGAGAGATATGCCTCCAGCAATTTTTTTGATGCAGACAGGTACATGGAGTTGCATCCAGCTGCAGTGGTTCCCAGGGTTTCAAAGCAAATTTATTTGGGTGCAGCTGATGATACCAGATCCAAACAACAAGCTTTAGATCCCAACAGAGAAATCAAGATGGTAAAAGGCAAAGAAAAGGAATGACTCTGTAAGGTGATAACTCTTGGTTTTTCTGACTGCTATCTGGATATCACACATATATAATATCTCTGAGATGGTTCTGCTCTGTGTCTTGTTATTGTTGTTTTTATGTTTCTGTGACTGTATGATGTTGTTTGTTTTTCAAAATCTGTAAATAGTTTTCCTAACCCAAATAGGGGGAGATTGTTGGAACACCCTATTACTAATTTGGGTCAGGATCACTATGTCTCTAGGATTCTATGTTTTGACCTTCTGTATAGATTATAGGTCAATTAGAATTGAGTCTAAGGGTCAGTAGTCTAGGTTTGGAAGCTGCTCTGAAGACCCAAGTTTTTGTAGTGACCAAGTCCAAATCGTCGAGCTCAGCACGACGTTTCGTCGAACTCCGGTCGACGATCGTCTAGCTCAACTTTGACAGATCGTCGAGATCCATTCGACGATCGCTGAGCTCAAGCCTCATAAATATCGTCGAGCTCTGGTCGACGATCGCTGAGCTCAACTTCTCAATATCGTCGAGCTCCATTCGACGATCGCTGAGCTCAGGTCGACGATTTTGACTCTGAACTGGATCCTTATCTCTGAGCTCAGTTCGACGATCTTTGAGCTCAGATCGACGACTTCTTTGCTGCTTGCATTTTCATTTTCGCTGAGCTCAGCTCGACGATAGCAGAGCTCAGTTCGACGATTTCAGTTGACCTTCAGAATTCTAATTCAAAATCAGATAGAAGTTATTCTGCATTTAAGACAGAAGATCTGCCAGCCGTTTTCATTTACTTCTGGAGCAAGTTTCAAGGGATTTTCTAAGGAACAAATCAGTGGACTTTCCTTCAGAACATATTATACAATTAAGGCTGTAATTAATACAGACCAACGGCTATCTTTGACAGAGCAATTTTCTATTCAGACTCAGAGAATAAAAGATAGAATGTTTTTTTTTATCGGACAGAAGATAGACAAGAACAAGAGAATAGATATAGACAAGTAGAGGACACCTCTCTATACATAGAGACTCTCTCAATCTTCTGTCAATAAGAATTCAGAAGAACACTCATCAAAAAGAGATCAAGCTTTCAAACATTCTTCTGATCTCTTCAGCTCTCAAGTGTTCAAGGCCAATATCATTTCAAGACTCCAGACACTCAACATTTCAGCTTGCTGAAATCATCTTCTGCTGGAGATCTATCTTTGAAGGCCTATCACCCTCAGCAAAGCTCATCTTCCTGAAGATTTCAAGGACTCAGGGGGAGCTTTGACAACATCTCTGAATCCACATAGTCTTCTCAGTTGCTTGAGAAAGAGAAGACTGCCATAACTCTCTCACCCCCAATCTGTAAAGGGTTTTTCAAACTCCCTTCAAAAGTTTGAAGTTGGTTTTTGAGCACCTTGTCAAAAGCTCATTGGTGGCAAGACACCTGATCAAAAAATCTGATTTGGTTTTTGAGCACCTTATCAAAAGCTCATTGGTGCCCAGGACACCTGATCAACTCATCCTGCAGTGGATTCCTACCTAGGGTGGTAGAAGAGTGGATGTACCCAAGTTGGGGAACCACTATATTTCCTTGTGTCATCTGGTTCTGCATGTTTTCTTTTTGTTTCTGGCCTAGATTTTCTTGTGCTTAGTTTCTGCATAGATTAGTTTTGTGGTTAATTTTACCTCTGCTTCCCTGCTTACACTTATTACAACAACTGTTGTAAAGCTTTGCAAAAGTTTTTCTTTGTGTTTTAAAAAGCACCATATACTCTATTCACCCCCCCTCTAGAGTATATCAGATCTAGTTTCCCCTTTCATGTTTTACTAGCATAATATATTGGGTGAAAATGTTTGTTTCGGCGTTGTCCTAAAACAGCCCCTACCGCAAAACTACTAGCGTCACACATGATCTCAAATGGTTGACTAAAGTCAGGTGCGATCATAATAGGAGAATTAATTAATTTTTCTTTTAAGAACTCAAAGGCGTGTAGACACTCTTGTTCAAAAATAAAAGGTGTGTCTTTTTCTAAAAGCCTTGTAAGTGGTTTAGCTATTTTAGAGAAATCTTTAATAAAACGACAGTAAAATCCCGCATGTCCTAAGAAACTTCTCACTGCCTTTACGGAGGTTGGTGGTGGCAATTTTTCTATGGTCTCTATTTTTGCTTTATCTACTTGAATTCCTTGGCTTGAAATTTTATGGCCAAGTACTAACCCTTCTTCTACCATGAAATGGCACTTCTCCCAACTAAGCGCTAGGTTCGTCTCCTCACACCTCCTAAGAACTTTCTCTAAATTATTCAAACACAACTCAAAAGAGTCGCCAAAAACCGAAAAATCATCCATGAACACTTCCATGATATCTTCAACATACTCGTTAAAGATGGCTAGCATGCACCTTTGAAATGTGGCGGGCGCATTACATAACCCGAAAGGCATACGTCTATAGGCAAAGGTACCAAATGGGCAAGTAAATGTTGTTTTCTCTTGGTCTTCTGGTGCTATAGGAATTTGAAAGTATCCAGAAAGTCCATCTAGAAAACAATAATAAGAGTGTCCTGATAAGCGTTCTAATATCTGGTCGATGAAAGGAAGAGGGAAATGGTCTTTCCTAGTGGCATCGTTTAATTTCCTATAGTCTATACAGACACGCCAACCTGTTACTGTTCGCGTTGGAATTAATTCATTTTTATCATTTGCCACTACGGTCAGGCCACCCTTCTTAGGAACTACTTGGACAGGACTAACCCATGAACTATCCGAAATAGGATATATAATACCAGCATCTAATAACTTTACAATTTCAGCCTTAACTACCTCTTTCATATTAGGATTTAGCCTACGATGCGGTTGAATAGACGACTTATAGTTTTCTTCCAAAAGAATTTTATGGGTGCAAAAACTAGGATTAATACCCTTTATATCAGATATTTGCCACGCTATTGCACCTCTACATTTCTTCAATACGGTTATCAATTTTTCTTTTTCAAGTTTGGAAAGATTTGAAGATATGATAACTGGATACGAAGAATTTGTTCCTAAGAATGCATACTCAAGATGATCCGGTAATTTTTTTAATTCTACTATTGGTGGATCCTTAGTATTATTCTTAAGAATTTCATGATCTCCTTCAGTAATTAAACTATATTCCGTTGTCCTATTCATAGCAACACAATTTTTTAGAAAAAATAAATGTTCAATAATGTCATCATTTTTATCATCTTCTAGATAATTGTTAGTTATGCAAATTTCTAAAGGATCTTTATAATAAAAATTAGAATTTATAGAAGACATAAAATCATCAATACCATGGGAAAAATAGCAATAATCATCGTTTTCTAAAGATTGTTTCATAGTTTTGCCAATTTGAAAAGTGACTTCATCTTCTCCTACTCGCAATACTAATTTACCATCAAAAACATCAATAAGTGCTCTAGAAGTAGTTAGAAATGGACGACCTAGTATGAGTGGTACTTCGATATTTTCATCCATATCTAAAATAACAAAATCAGCAGGAAATATAAATTTATCTACCTTAACTAATACATATTCCACTATTCCCCTAGGATACTTAACCGATCGATCTGCTAATTGAATACTCATTCTTGTTGGGCTAAGTTCTCCTAGGCCTAGTTTTAGATATAAATTATAAGGCATTAAATTTATACTTGCTCCTAGATCTGCTAAAGCCTTATTTACTTGTAAATCACCGATTAAGCATGGAATTGAAAATGAACCGGGATCCTTAAGTTTTTGTGGCAATTTATTTTGCAAAATAGCAGAACATTTTTCACTTAATGTTACTAATGATAATTCTTCTATTTTCTTTTTATTAGAAATCAAATCCTTAAGAAATTTTGCATATTTAGGCATTTGAATAATTTCAGAAAAAGGTAAATTAACATGTAATTGCTTAAACATAGATAAAAATTTACCATACTGCGCATCCATGCGCTCCTTGCTATGCTTTGCTGGGTATGGTAATGCTGGTTGGTACTCCATCGGTTGTACATTCATGTCGCTTGGTCCTTCGCCGCTAAACTCCATTTTGGGTGCTTCTTTTGCAGGCCTTGGGTCTTGTAACTCCTTTCCGCTCCTCAATTGAACGGCTTTTGCATGCTCCCTTGGATTTATCTCTGTATTCCCTGGAAGTGTTCCTTGCTGCCTTTCAGAAACCATCCTTGCAAGCTGACCAATTTGATTTTCCAAGTTCCGAATTGAACCCTCTTGATTTCGGAAGGCTACATCGGTAGTTTGCATAAATTTGGTAAGCACATCTTCCAATGTAGGCTTCCTTGGTTCCAACTGTGGTTGTTGTCCAAACATGGGCTGCTTCCCTTGATTTCCTTGTCCTCCCCAAGAGAAATTGGGGTGGTTTCGCCATCCAGGATTATATGTAGAGCTATATGGGTTATTGGCTTGATTGAAAGGTGGCCTAATATTGTTACCCATATAGTCAACATGCTCTTGAACTTGCGGTTCACAACTAGGCATTCCAGTGCATGAAGGGTCCCATTGTTGAGGTGCCATGGAAGGTGATGCTAAGGCAAGGTTGTCCATCTTTTGGTGAAGTTTCTCCACTTGAATTGCTAAGGCGGTGACGACATCTACTTCATAAATTCCTGCGGGCTTGCTAGGCTTTTGTCTTACGGTAGTCCATTGGTAATTGTTCATTGCCATGTCCTCTATCAACTGCTGAGCCGCTTCAGGTGTCTTGTTGTTCAAAGTTCCTCCACTAGCCGCATCAATCATTTGTTTGGTGGTTGGATTTAGACCATTATAGAAGGTCTGAATCTGAAGCCATGAAGGTAGAGCATGGTGGGGGCATCTCCTTAACAACTCCTTGAATCGTTCCCATGTGTCGTACAACGATTCAGACTCCAATTGAATATATGTAGAGATGTCATTCCTTAACTTCGCAGTCTTTGCAGGTGGAAAATACTTCATTAGAAATTTCTCAACCATCATGTCCCAAGTAGTGATCGACCCTCTAGGTAAGGAATTCAACCACTGCTTCGCCTTATGCCTTAAAGAAAATGGAAACAATCTCAATCGAATGGCGTCGTTGGAAACACCATTGATCTTAAATGTGTCACATATCTCTAAGAATCCGGCCAAGTGAGTGTTAGGATCCTCATCTTGCAAGCCATCATACTGAACATACTGTTGCACCATCTGTATCACACTAGGCTTCAATTCAAAATTATTGGTAGCTATCGGTGGTCTAACGATGCTCGACCCGGTTCCTTGGAGATTAGGTCTAGCAAAGTCAGACATGGTTTGCTCATTTTGGTTGGCCATAGTATCTAAGTTTTCAAGATGATTCTCTCCTTGGTTTACTGTCTCCTCTTCTGATAGTCCGTTTGAAATATCTGTGGTATTAATTCCCACGTCCCTTAAGTTAGTGTTATGGAGAATTCGTTCTGGGTCAGGATGAAATGGTGCTAGCCCAGAATTTTTGCCCCTGGTCATAGACTAACAGACTACAAAAAAAAATATTACGCAAAATAATTATTCAAATACTAATTTACAACTATATAAATAAAAATTGGTAGATCAATAAAGATTAGGATTTCAAAATATTGAAAACGATCCCCGGCAACGGCGCCAAAAACTTGATGATTTTTCTTGCTAACAAGTAATAATTCAATGTGATTTCATTCTACATTCTAATACAATTATGTAGATGGACTTAACTAGATTGAATTAGCATTCAGGCAAGCGCACCTATCAATCGTAATATATGAGAAATCTACATCTCGTGTCGTATTCCATAGGGTCGTTTCAACTATTCGTACTCACCCTCCCTTTATTTTCATACCTCTAAACAAAAGTGATATTTAAACTACATTATCCTAACTATGACCAATTGGATAATTCAATATTGGAGAAATAAAAACGATAGAACATGAAGCTTTTAAATAATTACATGGATAATTTCATTTACTAGTTCAATTCTAAGCAATCATGATATGAAAATACTGTTAAATTTGTGCAATGTAAAGGTTAATTTTTTATCAAAATTCTCTCTCGAGCAATTCCAAATCTAAACCTAAGATAGTAAATTTTCTCTTGAACAATTCACAACACTCAAGTTCGCATTAATCAGAATACCTTTATTACTACATAAATTTATGGATTTTATTTCTAAATTAACATGAATTCTTTTATCCGTGTTCTAATTTTCCAAACAAAATATCTCTCGATCATAGAGTTTGAAATACAAAGTGAATCATCATCACAATATGAACATACTAAATTCATTGCAAATAACCAATTTCTCAATCTAGTCAATTGCAAATTATGTAAAACAAATAGGTAATTCAAAGGGATGATTAAACTCTTTGTTTGATTGCATAAACACAAATAAAATGCTACAAATATAACATGAACAAGGTGATACATGATTACTAAAATGTTCAAAGCAAAATTCATGTAAATCAAAACATAAATTGAAGATGGATCATCAAGAGAAAGAAAGGATTTAAGGGATTAATGATTGAATAAAAAATACATAAGAATACCCTTCAATCCTCCTTTTCTTGAATGCTCCTCTTCGGCCTCCAGCAGTTCTCCAATGCAGAAATGATCCAAAAGTCCTAAGTAAATTTTTCTACAGGAAATTTATAGTTCCCTTGCAAACAGGTCGGACACGGGGTCGCACACGGCCGTGTGCCAGGCCGTGTGGACGGTTCCTAGGCGGTTCCTGGGCAGTTTCCCACGAAAAGGCGTGTCTGGTAGTGGGCCGTGTCAGATGACACGGGTATAGACACGACCGTGTGTGCGGCCGTGTTCCACAGACACGGGTTGGTCGGCAGCCGTGTGCAAAGATGACACGGGTATGCACACGGGCGTGTGCCATACCCGTGTGAGGCTCCTCTGTCTGCGCCCAAATTCTTCAGCTCCAGGTGCATAGGACACGGGTAGGCACACGGCCGTGTGTCTGGCCGTGTGCACCAAATTTCTGTCCTGTCATCAGCCATATAGACTCCGTGAACTCCTCTGTTTGCTCCGAAACTTTTAGGTCCATTGGTTGGCATTACCTGCAATAGAAAAATAATATACTCAGTAAATGGTTTAAAACAAGAACTGACAAGGATTTCTAAATATGCTCTTCTATCTATGATACGACAATTTCTTTGATATTATCATGAAATCACCACCAAAAGGGGCAGGAAATGGTAGATATGATTACAATTATGATAGTAAAAAGCCTATCATAATCGTACTCATCAGTCTTGAGGGCACCTTCCAAACCTAACTACTAACCCTTAGACTCAATTCTAATTGACCTTTAGATCTATACAGGAGGTCAAAAACAGTTTTTCTAAAGACATAGTGATCCTGACCCAAATTAGTAATAGGGTGTTCCAACACCCCGCAATATTGTTAGTGATCGAGATGGACGCTGTACAACACCGTAGCCGGGCGAGTGGGACCCTCCCCAAATATCAGCCTAGGGGCGAGGTACGGGCGACATTTTGGTGCCATCCCGTTCGAGGACGTGCGGGTCCTCGTGCGTGCGTAGGGAGATTTTATTTGCATATGATTAAAATCTTATATATATATAAGTTTAATATTATAATATATATATATATATATATATTATATATCATATATATATATTTTAGAGGAGAGATATAGGAAGGGGATTGGGATAAAAGCAGGTGGGGCTCGATGTAGTAAAGGGGGCAGGAAAAGAAAAAAGGAGGTGGGGGGGTTTTTTCTTCTTCCTCGCTAGGGTTCGGCCAGGAGCATGGCTGACGCCGCCCCGCCCTCTCTCTCTGCCGCCGCCCAAGCAAGGCAGCCCAAGCTCTACTCCCCCTCTCTTTCTCCCAGCCTGGAGCAGCACACCCCGACATCCCTCTCTCCCGGCCGCCTGGAGCAACCCGGCCCCCCCTCTCTTTCTCTCGGCATGGAGCAGCACACCCCGACCTCCCTCTCTCCCGGCCGCCTGGAGCAACCCGCCCCCCCCCCCGCCCCCCCCCCCTCTCTTTTTCCCGGCCTGGAGCAGCACACCCCGGCCTCCCTCCCTTTCTCTCGGCCTGGAGCAGGGCTCGGATTGGAGTGGGGTTCGGCCTGGAGCCGAGCACTAGCTTCTTACCACCGGCAGCAAGCTGCTTGGAGTAGAGATTGGTCAGTGCCACGGGCAGCAAGCTCGGCCTGGAGCAAGGCTCGTCCTAGAGTGGAGATAGACCACCGACGCAGCCACATGCAGTAGGATCGACCCGGAGCTCCTCTCTCGGCCCCGCCGCCAAGCATGCGACAAGGGTAACGATGTTTCTACTTGGGCAGGTGAAGCCTTCAGTTTACATATTTGCATGGAAGCCCCTCTCCACCAACGGGTGGGGGGAAGGGAGCTTTCCAACGGGTTGACGTGTATGTCCCCGCAGTTAATTGCATTAGTACCCGGAAGCGTGAGTACGGGTTTAGGCATGCTGTGTGAAGCTCATCCGGACGTGTGAGCCGGATTGGTGATGTTCTGGGGTTCCCGGAGAAGACTCCGAGGAAGTTGTTTATTAGCCTCTTGCAGGGAATGTGCACCATAGCCCCAAAAAAGGGGGTGTGCGCAATATGTTTGGCCCGCTTATGTTAGCCGACCGATGACTAGTTGGCCGCCGCTTGTCGAGACGTTGGCGTACAAGTGTTACTGTACCAAGCGGGGAATAGCGGGCTTAAGCCCGAGCTCGTGCCGACCCTCGAAGGCCTTTTTTGTTTATATTGTCGGCCTGCGTGCTGAGTATGTAATTCATATTCCTATAATATTTTTTAATATCTGTGATGCACTGTGTCGGCCCTAGATGGTGGCCACGACGGCCCCCAAGTGGACGGCGGCCCCCAAGTTGTTGATGACGGCACGCTAACGGAAGACCCTCCTTCGTCTCCAACAAAGAACTCGCGTCGCCGTGGTGTTCGTATGGAGCGGTGCTACAATTTCCGCCCTCGGCGCAAGACAGATATATAGTTAACTTTATCTTATTATTAGTATGCTATTTGGGATATTTTATTGTGGGCTGCATGTAGCCATATTGTGTGTTATTTTTATTTTATTTTGGGCTACATATAACCAAGACTTGTTGGTAAGCCTATATATAGACATGTATGCTTTGTTTTAACTTAAGTTGAATGATAAGAGAAAACCCTAAATCTTTCCTATCTAAGTCTCTCTCCCTCTCTTTCTACAACTCCTAGCCGCCACCCCCACTCCCCCCCCTCTCTCTCTCTCTAAAAATTTCGGCCAGCACTCTTTTGCTTCCCTTCTTCCACAAGCCGCCACCTTCCTCTTCCACTCTCCCTCTAGAAACTTCGGCCAGCACCCCCATCTCCCTCATCCAAGCCACCACCACCACACACCCACATCAACCCGGCCTCCTCCTTCCATAGCCGGCCAGCCCCCCTACCTTCTCCACCGAGCAGCCCCTTTGAAGAGAACCGGCAGCCCCCTCCACGTCAAGCTTGATCGGAAAGGCTTCCTTCTACGGCGAAAATCTGAACTTTGGCGTGACGAGGCCAAGGCGGACGATCTATCTCTCCATCCGGCGCGACTCCGGTGGATCCGCGGAAGAGCGGCCCTTCAAAGGTAGTCGGAATCATCTATTCCGACTTGGGTAACGATCCTCTCCACTCACGTGTGCTTCCCTTTAGATGTTCTAGTGGACGGAATATTTTTTGCGTTGGATTTTAATCGTTAGATTCTTCGTGGGTTTTCCTTTGGATTTTGCATCGATCTTAACCGCGTTATTTCCAAAAAGGGTTTGGCGAACCCCGTATTTTTTGTTGGGAGAGATCTACCATTTTTCGATCGCACTTTGGGTAGATCTCTTTTGGTACAACCTTCGCTCGGTCGGACCCAATATTGGTCCTTTTAGCTTGGGCGAACGTCGGCCTATCGCCGTTCGCTCGACCTTCCCGCGGAGTGGCTACCGTACGTTGGTGAACTGTGATAGCACGCTTGCGAGTGCGCTGCGATTGAATCTAGTGCGTGAGAGATTGTGGGTTGAGCGTGGCGTTCGTTTCTTTCCCTTAACCCGTCTAGTGTCCGCGGTAGTGGCCTACATCAAATTTTGGTATCAAAGCGACATTCTTGTCAATTTTTTAATTGGCACCCTCCCCTCTTTTATCACGTTAACCTGCACTTGTGTTTGCGCGTTACTTGCCACAAAAAAAATCTCAAAAAAAATTATCTTTGGTCTGCCAATAGCGGCGTAGTTTTCTTAATTTTCAGCCAAAAAAATCAAAATAAATTTTTTAATAATCCTCTTTTTATTTTCTGCAAGAAAATAAAAAAAAATGTTTTTTTCCTATAGGCATTAAGCGGGATTAATTCCTTCTTTGGTCTGTCTGAACCTGTTGTCTTCCATTTGCATGCGTACTAGGCTCGGTACGGAATATCCTCCTTCGTCGTCTAATATGGATGATGACCGGGGTGAGGGTCGTCCCCTCACAGAGATTGAGGAGCTCCGTCAGGATTTCACGGAGCAGTTGACGGCCATTAGGGAAGCACTTCACGGATTGGGGTTACCACACGGGGCACCCCGTAATCAACCCGCTCACCCACGGGTGGGAGAGCATCACAACCCTTACCCCCACCCTCCTAATGAGAACGCCCCACGAGCACCGTACGAGTTTGACCTTACTCGGGCTGTCCGAGTCAAGCCACCATCCTACGATGGTTTAGGAGATCCCCAAGTCTTCCAGGACTGGATCATGGAGATCGAATGTTATTTCGAGTGGTATACCCTGAACGACGCGGATAAGGTGCGAGTAGCGAGAATGAAGTTGCTAGGGCGCGCTAAGATATTTTGGCTGAATGAGGAGCGGCGTATGAGGGTCGAGAACGGAGCGTTGCCCATAGGCTGGGATGCAATGAAGGCTAGGCTAACGGAACAGTACGTCCCTACTTACCATCGGACACAAATGTTCGATGATTTAGCCACCCTTAAGCAAGGGACTAGGTCGGTGTCTGAGTATATGAGTTTGCTGAACGACATGATGGTTAGGTGTGACGTGAGCGAGATGCCCGAGGTCACCCTCTCCAGGTTCCGTAAGGGACTAAACCCCGACATCCAAGGAAAGCTTCTGCGTCATGGTCACACCGATTTGCACACTACTTTCAACGCTGCCTTAGATATTGAGCAGCACAACGCGCTTAAGGGCAAGTCTCGCTCATTCCAAAAGGGGAAGTCCATTTTAGGGCCGCCTCCCACCGCCACCTATAAGGCTAAAGGAAAGTATCAGTCCCCCGACTCGACCTCCATAGTCGTAACGGCTAGGAATGATAGAAACCCCTCTGGTGAGAGAGTCCCGGTGGGTCGGGTCAACAGAACGAATGTCACCTGTTACGCTTGCGGGGTCCAAGGGCACTATGCTAGTGATTGTCCTACTACACCCAGACCATTAGCCCTGTTAGATTCCGCCGGTGGGGCTGACGACATAACTTACGAGGCGGGCGAAGAGAGCGAGTCGGACGGAGTGCCTAGTGATATGGAGGATGACCCCCGTATGATGGTTATAAGGTGTATCCTGGCGACCACTCGAGCGTTAGACGATTGGAATAGGACGAACATTTTCATGTTGAATTTTAAGAGTGGTGAAAAATGGTGTAGGTTGATCATCCATAGCGGTAGTTGCATGAACGTAATTTCTGAAGCCGCGGTGAGACGAATGTCTCTTGTTGCCGAGCCACACCCTCACCCTTATAAAGTGGCATGGGTAGACAAGTCGTCCCTCCCTGTGACGAAGCGATGCTTGGTACCCCTCACCATCAAAGCTTATTCTGAGCAGATTTGGTGTGACGTCATCCCTATGGATGCGTACCACGTCTTGTTGGGTCGCCCTTGGTTGTACGATCATGACGTCACCCACTTTGGTCGGGCCAACACTTACGAGTTTAAATTTAATGGCCGAACCATCCTCTTAAAACCCGCCCCGCCGAAAGATCCTTCGTCCCCCTCGAAGGATACGGTCGTCCCGGTCGAGAACAAGACGTTGAGCCTGATAGGGAGGAAAGAATTGAAGCGTACTACCCTTGTAGATGGGGTCCTCTATGCCTTAGTGTGCCTACAAGTTAAGGAAGACGCAGCCCCTTTTGAGAACTTGCCGTCGGCTTTGAAAAAACTCCTAGAAGAGTTTGTGGATGTGTACCCGGAAGAGCTACCGGCTGAATTACCCCCGTTGCGGGAAATCCAACATGCCATTGATTTCATTCCGGGCTCTTCATTGCCCAACCTCCCGCATTATCGGCTAAACCCCTCCGCGCACTTAGAGTTGCAAACCCAGATCTCGGATTTATTGCCAAAGGGTTTTATCCGCCACAGCAAGAGCCCGTGTGCCGTTCCCGCCTTACTTGCCCCCAAGAAGGACGGCTCTTGGAGGATGTGTGTGGATAGTAGAGCTATTAATAAAATCTCTATTAAATTCGCTTTCCCATCCCTCGCTTGGATGATTTATTGGACATGTTAGCCGGTGCCACGATTTTTTCGAAATTGGATCTTAGGAGTGGCTACCATCAGATCCGAATTAGGGAAGGTGACGAGTGGAAAACCGCCTTTAAGTCTAAGGAAGGGCTCTACGAGTGGTTAGTTATGCCGTTTGGACTTTCCAATGCGCCGAGCACGTTTTCGAGGATGATGACCCACGTCTTCCAACCCTATATGGGAAAATTCATCGTGGTATATTTTAACGATATCATGGTATTTAGCACCTCCACGATTGATAATGAGTCACATTTAAGAACCATCCTTACCACGCTGAGATCGGAAAAATTATTCGTGAACATTAAGAAGTGTACCTTTCATGTGACATCGGTTGAGTTCCTCGGTTATATTGTGAGTTCGGAGGGGATCCACGTAGACCCCAGGAAAGTGCAAGCCATTAGAGATTGGCCCGAGCCCGCCAACATTCGGGATGTTAGGAGTTTTCACGGGCTCGCTACATTTTATCGGCGATTTATTAAGGATTTTAGTAGCATTATGGCCCCTATTACCGAGTGCATGAAAAAAGGTGCATTTACATGGACGAACTCAGCCGCTGCGGCGTTCCAATTAATTAAATCGCGCATGTCGGAAGCCCCCCTTTTGCGACTACCGGATTTTACCAAGGTTTTCGAGTTGTCATGTGATGCGTCTGGAGTGGGAATTGGTGGAGTGTTGAGTCAGGAAGGCCACTCTGTGGGGTATTTCAGTGAGAAACTAGTAAGTCCAAAATTAAATTATTCCAATTATGATCGGGAGTTTTACGCGGTTATTCGTTGCCTCCAACATTGGCGGCATTATTTACTTCCTAAGGAGTTTGTCATCTTATCCGATCATGAAGCGCTAAGGTTTCTTAACTCTCAAACTAAGGTTAGTCCTAGACATGCCAAATGGGTCTCCTATCTACAGGAGTATACTTTCATTATCAAACACCTCAAGGGGACTCTCAACCGCGTAGCCGGCACCCTTAGTCGTGTTTCGTTATTGCTCTCCACGCTAGAAGTAAAGGTGATTGGCTTCGATAGGATTAAGGACGAGTACGTCCACTGCCCAGATTTTAAGGATATCTATTTCGCCACCCAAGATGACTCGCCGACAACCATTACTTCTTTTTACATTCGGGACGGCTACTTATTTAACCATTCGAAGCTTTGCATCCCCCGTTCCTCCCTACGCCACTTCATAGTGTGGGAATTGCATGGTGGAGGGTTAGGGGGACACTTTGGTCGTGACAAGACGATCACGTTAGTTGAAGACAAGTTTTATTGGCCCGGTCTTAAGGCCGTGGTTAGTAAGATCGTGGGTAGTTGCCGAGCGTGCCAACTGGCTAAGGGGAACAAAACTAACGCGGGGCTTTATACCCCTCTTCCGATTCCGTCTCTTCCTTGGGAAGACGTTAGCATGGACTTCATTCTCGGCCTCCCAATCACATTTCGACGTCACGACTCTATCTTAGTTGTTGTAGATCGATTCTCTAAAATGGCTTATTTTATTGCGTGCAATAAAACCAACGACGCGTCACACGTCGCACAATTATATTTTAAAGAGGTGGTAGGCCATCGAGGAGTTCCGAAGTCTATAGTTACTGATAGGCATGTGAAATTTACTAGTTATTTTTGGAAGACCCTGTGGAGGATTATGGGCACCAAACTTCTATTCTCTTCCGCGTACCATCTGCAGACGGATGGGCAAACAGAAGTTGTGAACAGAAGTTTAGGTAGTTTGCTTCGATGCCTTGTGAGAGACCACAAGGGTACATGGGACCTTATCCTCCCTCATGCTCAGTTGGCATATAATAATTCCAAAAATAGGTCCACGGGTTTGTCCCCGAATGAGATCGTGCACGGTTATAAAGCTCTCGTGCCCCTTGACTTGCTTCTGTTACCGCCATCGTTTAAGTCAAGTCAATTTGCACAGGACTTTGCCTCTCACATCCATGATCTTCACAAACGCATAAATGAAACGCTTACCACTCAATACGCGTCTTATCAAGTTCATGCCAACGCACATAAGAGAGTGTCTCCCTTGAAAGTGGGCGATTTAGTCATGGTACGTCTCATCCCTGAACGGTTGCCTACGGGCACCTTAAAAAAGTTAGCGGATCGGCGAGCTGGACCTTTTCGGATTTTAAAACGGTTAGGAGACAATGCTTTTCTTTTGGAACTGCCAACTGATTGGGGTATTTCCCCTGTTTTTAATGTTTCGGATTTAACGCCATATATTGCTCCGCCACTAGAACTATCTTCCTGTCCGTTTAGTTCCACTACAGATTCTCATGGGTATGGGGTTGAGGGGGGTAAGGGCTCGCTCTCTCCGTCGGTCTCCAACGGAGGTACGCTACATGTTGATGATATAGATTTTCCCCCTTTGCTGCCTAATGCTTTTCCCAGGTTTGCCAGGACCGCCTTTTTGCCAGACAGGATTCTCCAGGATGACGTGTTTCCCACTGCTGATGGCGATGTGCGCCGCTACTTGATCCGCTGGCATGATCGCCCCTCCTCTGATGACTCTTGGCTCCTGGAAGCGGAAGTGGCTCTCTTGGATGGTGTTCTTCTCCGACGGTATCTTCAAGACAACTCATCGGTGATGAGTCCTTTCAAGCGGGGGAGGATTGGTGGCGACGACGGCCCCCAAGTGGACGGAGGCCCCCAAGTTGTTGATGACAGCATGCTAACGGAAGACCCTCCTTCGTCTCCAACAAAGGACTCGCGTCGCCGTGGTGTTCGTATGGAGCGGCGCTACAATTTCCGCCCTCGGCGCAAGACAAATATATAGTTAACTTTATCTTATTATTAGTATGCTATTTGGGATATTTTATTGTGGGCTGCATGTAGCCATATTGTGTGTTATTTTTATTTTATTTTGGGCTACATATAGCCAAGACTTGTTGGGAAGCCTATATATAGGCATGTATGCTTTGTTTTAACTTAAGTTGAATGATAAGAGAAAACCCTAAATCTTTCCTATCTAAGTCTCTCTCCCTCTCTCTCTACAACTCCTAGCCGCCACCCCCACTCCCCCTCTCTCTCTCTCTAAAAATTTTGGCCAGCACTCTTTTGCTTCCCTTCTTCCACAAGCCGCCACCTTCCTCTTCCACTCTCCCTCTAGAAACATCGGCCAGCACCCCCATCTCCCTCATCCAAGCCACCACAACCACACACCCACATCAACCCGGCCTCCTCCTTCCATAGCCGGCCAGCCCCCCTACCTTCTCCACCGAGCAGCCCCTTTGAAGAGAACCGGCAGCCCCCTCCACGTGAAGCTTGACCGGAAAGGCTTCCTTCTACGGCGAAAATCTGAACTTTGGCGTGACGCGGCCAAGGCGGACGATCTATCTCTCCATCCGGCGCGACTCTGTTGGATTCGCGGAAGAGCGGCCCTTCAAAGTAGTCGGAATCATCTATTCCGACTTGGGTAACGATCCTCTCCACTCACGTGTGCTTCCCTTTAGATGTTCTAGTGGACGGAATAATTTTTGCGTTGGATTTGAATCGTTAGATTCTTCGTGGGTTTTCCTTTGGATTTTGCATCGATCTTAACCGCGTTATTTCCGAAAAGGGTTTGGCGAACCCCGTATTTTTTGTTGGGAGAGATCTAAAATTTTTCGATCGCACTTTGGGTAGATCTCTTTTGGTACAACCTTCGCTCGGTCGGACCCAATATTGGTCCTTTTAGCTTGGGAGAACGCCGACCTATCGCCGTTCACTCTACCTTCCCGCGGAGTGGCTACCGTACGTTGGTGAACTGTGATAGCACGCTTGCGAGTGCGCTGCGATTGAATCTAGTGCGTGAGAGATTGTGGGTTGAGCGTGGCGTTCGTTTCTTTCCCTTAACCCGTCTAGTGTCCGCGGTAGTGGCCTACATCACTAGAAGGCCTATGTTATGATGTTAGCGGCCCAATTGGGGCTGCGTAGAGTAGGGTTGCTAGGCGGTTTTGCGCCAATAGTAAGGCGGGCGGGGAACATTTTACATAGACACGAGGTGGCACCTCTAGTTAGGGAGTGGATCTTGAGATCCTCCTTATATGTTTCGGTCGGCCAAGAGAGCCCTCCGAAGGTGCCTTAGCTCAGCCCTTAGCTTGGGAGGGGAAGAGTTTGTTAGTCTTCCGGGTATGCGGCGGGTCCTCCACGCTGAGACCTTGGGTCTGTCCCTTGTGTTCCTAGTCTTGTGCCTAGATCGTTCGCTTGAGGGTAGTAGGTGCGCGGTCACCCCTTCCCCAAGGGTCGAACTCCACAGGAGACCGATTTTCGGTTTCAACATTTTGGTGCGGTGAGCATGGAAAGTGACCAACACAGAAGAACTCTAGCGAGCGTCATGGCTGTAGAAGAGGAACCAAGTGGCGACTAGGGTCATGCGTTGATACTTTGTATGTAAGGTCCTCATACTCAGAGTTGTCCCCTCCCATAGCTATTGTTGGAATCCCGTAGCATTTGGAGTAAGATTTGCACCTATTTGAAGCGCTTCTACCTATGAAAACCCATGTATCCCCACTTATTACATCAACGAGAAACCTAGAGGTTATTATCTTCAAGATCAAGTAAGAGAGCAGCTGAGTGGTATTAGGAGCCGGGGTGACCTGAAAGGGTTCCCTCCCTAACGGTAATATGTTATATCTTCCTTGTAATTCAAGTTGCGGTCAAGTTTTCTCTTTATTACCAATTCACCTCGAGCTTCTGAGGGCTTCAAGGGTTAGCCTCGCGATCGACTCCGGAAGCCAAACGTCCAACCCGTTCCTTTTAAATAGCCTAGTTCGGACGATGGGACGGTGCCGCGGGACTTTAAGCGCTATTGTAAGACCGAGCCTCTACACTGACGGCCGAGATCAGCTCCCCCCTTGCACGTCGGCCTATGTCCTCCCGATCAAACCTCTCCTCCGACTAGGGGAATTATCAGGAACGAGCCTAGACGCTAACCTCCCAGATTTGATAAAGGGCCGATCTCTCCAAGCAATCACAAGTGAAGGCCTTTGTTATTGAGAGAGCAGGATAACCTGTGAAGGGGCTGGTTTTGGCCCAAGGGAAGATGTTGGCCTCGAGTGCATCCTAGAGGACCCTCGCAGGAACACTACCCGTCGCCCATGCACTATCTCTCATGATCGAGTGACATGGCGGAAAGTGATCTTTTTCATTAGATCATGATACGAGCTGCCGACCTGTTACTTATAAAGAGCCCAGTTCGGATGATGGGACGATGCCTCGGGACTCTAAGCGCTATTGTAAGACCGAGCCTCTGCACTGACGGTCGAGATCAGCTCCCCCCTTGCATGTCGGCCTATGTCCCCCCGATTGCATCTCTCTTCCGATTGGAGGAATTATTAGGAACAGTTCGGACGCCAGCTTCCCGATTTGACGACTTCCAGATCATCTCTCTTATAAAAAGAATATGTCCTCCATTTGTAAAAGAATCGGTGAAATTAACTCTCCAACACCTCCTAAGTAAACAGGATGTCTCCACCTCGAGCAAAGTCAAGTCCTCGAGTAGTAGTGCATTTTCCTATCACCAACAACCAGGCTGAGTATGAGACGGTTATATCGAGACTGTGCCTGACCTGAGAACTTGGGGTACATGATGTGGAGGTTCTTATTGACTCCTTGATGGTGGCCTCCCAGGTTAACGCGGGTTCGAAGTGAGGGAGCCTACCCTTCAGTTATACTTGGCAAAAGTTTCTCAAGTCTCCTCACTCTGAGGTTGCTCTCGACGCTCCCGCCGTCAGGCTTTCACCTAGCTGACTGAACTGGTGGTATCACCCGGGAGCCCGGACGATTCTCCCTGAACATCGTTATGAAATTCGTAGTGACAATGCTCCCGCCGTAATCTATATGGACGATCGAAGTATTCGTTTAACAAACCCCGAGCAGATCTCGCTGTCATGCTCTCACCTAGCTGGCAGGGCTGGATGTCACTCGAGGGAGTCTGCCACAGACCCCGAGCAGATCCCGATGTCAGGCTCTCACCTAGCTGGCAGGGCTGAAAGTCACTCGGTGTCATCCTTGGGCCTCGAGCAGATCCCGCTGTCAGGCTCTCACCTAGCTGGCAGGGCTGGAAGTCACTCATTGGCGGTAGTAGTGGACCTCGAGCAGATCCCGCTGTCAGGCTCTCACCTAGCTGGTAGGGCTGGAAGTCACTCGGTGTCATCCTTGGGCCTCGAGCAGATCCCACTATCAGGCTCTCACCTAGCTGGCAGGGCTGGAAGTCACTCGATGGCTGTAGTAGTGGACCCCGAGCAGATCCCGCTGTGAGGCTCTCACCTAGCTGGCAGGGCTGGAAGTCACTCGGTGTCATCCTTGGGCCTCGAGATGATCCCGCTGTCAGGCTCTCAGCTAGCTGGCAGGGCTGGAAGTCACTCGATGGCGGTAGTAGTGGACCCCGGGTAGACTCGCTGTCAGGATCTCATTAGCTGGCAGGGTTGTAGGCACACCTGAGGGGAAAGGATTGGTTCTTGGAGATTTTTGCAGGACCCCGAGTGATGCTCGGCCCCGGGTAGACCCGCTGCCTGGCTCCTACTAGCTGGCAGGTCCGTAGGCTCGCCTGAGGGGTAAGGGACCCCGAGTGCTGCTCGGCCCTGGGTAGACTCACTGTTAGGCTCTCACTAGCTGGCATGGCTATAGGAACACCTGGGGGGAAGGATTTGCTCAGCGTGTACAAGAGGATACAAAATATATGGCTTTGTTGTTTCACGATATCACGAGAAATTATATACTTGTTGTAAGTAATGGTATAAGGGCAATTCAATAGTAGGGAGCATTACAGGTATCGAGTGGTTCAGAAAGATCAAAAGGGCATGGGGAGATTGATGTTCTAAGTGCAAATTTCAGTTTCTCTCAAAATATTTTTTGGGTCGGCCCCCACTCGCCGGATACGTAGGGTTGGATGATTCTTTCCGAGCTTGTACCAACCTCGAAAAGAGCGGGGATTGTGTACAACCCCGTAGCCGGGTGAGTGGGACCCTCCCCAAATATCAGCCTAGGGGCGTGGTATGAGCGACGTTTTGGTGATGTCCCGTTCGAGGACGTGCGGGTCCTCGTGCGTGCGTGCGGAGATTTTATTTGCATAGGCTTAAGATCTTATATATACATATATATAAGTATATATATATATATATATATATATATATATATATATATATATATATATATATATATATATATATATATATATATATATATATATATATATATATATATATATATTAGAGGAGAGATATAGGAAGGGGATTGGGATAAAAGCAGGTGGGGCTCGGTGCAGAAAAGGGGGCAGGAAAAGAAAAAAGGAGGTGAGGGATTTTTTCTTCTTCCCCGCTAGGGTTCGGCCAGGAGCATGGCCGACGCCACCCCGCCCTCTCTCTCTCCACCGCCGCCCAAGCAAGGCAGCCCGAGCTCTACTCCCCCTCTCTTTCTCCCGGCCTAGAGCAGCATACCCCGACCTCCCTCTCTCCCGGCCGCCTGGAGCAACCCGGCCCCCCTCTCTTTCTCCCGGCTTGGAGCAGCACACCCCGACCTCCCTCTCTCCCGGCCGCCTGGAGCAACCCAGCCCCCCTCTCTTTTTCCCGGACTGGAGCAGCACACCCCGGCCTCCCTCCCTTTCTCTCGGCCTGGAGCAGGGCTCGGCTTGGAGTGGGGTTCGGCCTGGAGCCGAGCCCTAGCTTCTTACCACCGGCAGCAAGCGGCTTGGAGTAGAGATTGGCCACTTCCACCGGCAGCAAGCTCGGCCTAGAGTGGAGATCGACCACCGACGCGGCCGCATGCAGTAGGATCGACCCAGAGCTCCTCTCCCGGCCCCGCCGCCAAGCACGCGACAAGGGTAACGATGTTTCTACTTGGGCAGGTGAAGCCCTCAGTTTACATATTTGCATGGATGCCCCTCTCCACCAACGGGTGGGGGGAAGGGAGCTTTCCGACGGGTTGACGTGTACGTCCCCGCAGTTAATTGCATTAGTACCCGGAAGCGTGAGTACGGGTTTAGGCATGCTGTGAGAAGCCCATCCGGACGTGTGAGCCAGATTGGTGTTGTTCTGGGGTTCCCGGAGAAGACTCCGAGGAAGTTGTTTATTAGCCGCTTGCAGGGAATGCGCACCATAGCCCCCAAAAAGGGGGTGTGCGGAATATATTTGGCCCGCTTATGTTAGCCGACAGATGACTAGTTGGCCGCCGCTCGTCGAGACGTTGGCGTACAGGTGTTGCAGTACCAAGTGGGGAATAGCAGGCTTAAGCCCGAGCTCATGCCGGACCCTCGAAGGCCTTTTTTATTTATATTGCCGGCCTGCATGCTGATTATGGAATTCATATTCCTGTAATATTTTTTTATATCTGTGATGCTCTGTGCCGGCCCTAGAAGTCCTATATTATGATGTTAGCGATCCAATTGGGGCTGCGTAGAGTAGGGCTGCTGGGCGGTTTTGCGCCAATAGTAAGGAGGGCGGGGAACATTTTACATAGACCCGAGGTGGCACCTCTAGTTAGGGAGTGGATCTTGAGATCCTCCTTATATGTTCTGGTCAGCCAAGAGAGCCCTCCGAAGGTGCCTTAGCTCAGCCCTTGTCTTGGGAGGGGAAGAGTTTGTTAGTCTTCCGGGTATGCGGCGGGTCCTCCACGCTGAGACCTTGGGACTGTCCCTTGTCTTCCTAGTATTGTGCCTAGATCGTTCGCTTGAGGGTAGTAGGTGCGCGGTCACCCCTTCCCCAAGGGTCGAACTCCACAGGAGACCGATTTTCGGTTTCAACATTTTGGTGTGGTGAGCGTGGAAAGTGACCAGCACAGAAGAACTCTGGCGAGCGTCATGGCTATAGAAGAGGAACCAAGTGGCGACCAGGGTCATGCGTTGATACTTTGTATGTAAGGTCCTCATACTCAGAGTTGTCCCCTCCCATAGCTGTTGTTGGAATCCCGTAGCATTTAGAGTAAGATTTGCACCTATTTGAAGCGCTTCTACCTATGAAAACCCATGTATCCCCACTTATTACCTCAACGAGAAACCTGGAGGTTATTATCTTCAAGATCAAGTAAGAGAGCAGCTGAGTGGTATTAGGAGTCGGGGTTACCTGAAAGGGTTCCCTCCCTAATGGTAATATGTTATCTCTTCCTTGTAATTCAATAGCGGTCAAGTTTTCTCTTTATTACCAATTCGGCTCAAGCTTCTGAGGGCTTCAAGGGTTAGCCTCGCGATCGACTCTGGAAGCCAAACGTCCAACCCGTTCCTTTTAATAGCCTATTTAGGACGATGGGACGGTGCCGCGGGACTTTAAGCGCTATTGTAAGACCGAGACACTATACTGACAACCGAGATCAGCTCACCCCTTGCACGTTGGCCTATGTCCTCCCGATCGCACCTCTCCTCCGACTAGGGGATTTATCAGGAACGAGCCTAGACGCTAACCTCCCAAATTTGATAAAGGGCCGATCTCTCCAAGCAATCACAAGTGAAGGCCTTTGTTATTGAGAGAGCAGGATAACCTGTGAAGGTGCAGGTTTTGGCCCAAGGGAAGATGTTGGCCTCGAGTGCGTCCTAGAGGAACCTCGCAGGAACACTACCCGCCGTCCATGCACTAGCTCTCATCATCGAGTGACATGGCGGAAAGTGATCTTTGTCATTAGATCAGGATACGAGCCGCCGACCTATTCCTTCTAAATATCCCAGTTCGGATGATGGGATGATGCCTCGGGACTCTAAGCGCTATTGTAAGACCGAGCCTCTGCTCTGACGGCCGAGATCAGCTCCCCCCTTGCATGTCGGCCTATGTCCCCCCGATTGCATCTCTCTTCCGATTGGAGGAATTATTCGGAACAGGTTCGGACGCCAGCTTCCCGATTTGACGACTTCCAGATCATCTCTCTTATGAAAAGAATGCGTCCTCCATTTGTAAAAGCATCGGTGCAATTAACTCTCCAACACCTCCTAAGTAAACAGTATGTTTCCACCTAGAGCAAAGTCAAGTCCTCGAGTAGTAGTGCATTTCCCTATCACCAACAACCAGGCTGAGTATGAGACGGTTATATCGAGACTATGCCTGACCTGAGAACTTGGGTTACATGATGTTGAGGTTCTTATTGACTCCTAGATGGTGGCCTCCCAGGTTAACGCGGAGTTCGAAGTGAGGGAGCCTACCCTTCAGTTATACTTGGCAAAAGTTTCTCAAGTCTCCTTCACTCTGAGGTTGCTCTCGACGCTCCCGCCGTCAGGCTTTCACCTAGCTAACTGAACCAGTGGTATCACCCAGGAGCCCGGACGATTCTCCCTGAACATCGTTATGAAATTCGTAGTGACAATGCTCCCACCGCAATCTATGTGGACGATCGAAGTATTCGTTTAACAGACCCCGAGCAGATCCCGTTGTCAGGCTCTCACCTAGCTAGTATGGCTGGATGTCACTAGAGGGAGTCTGCCTCGGACCCCGAGCAGATCCAGCTGTCAGGCTCTCACCTAGCTGGCAGGGCTGGAAGTCACTCGGTGTCATCCTTGGGCCTCGAGCAGATCCAGCTGTCAGGCTCTTACCTAGCTGGCAGGGCTGGAAGTCACTCAATGGCGGTAGTAGTGGACCCTGAGCAGATCCCGCTATCAGGCTCTCACCTAGCTGGCAGGGCTGGAAGTCACTTAGTGTCATCCTTGGGCCTCGAGCAAATCCCGTTGTCAGGCTCTCACCTAGCTAGCAGGGCTGGAAGTAACTCGATGGTGGTAGTAGTGGACCCCGAGCAGATCCTGCTGTCAGGCTCTCACCTAGCTGGCAGGGCTGGAAGTCACTCGGTGTCATCCTTCGGCCTCGAGTAGATCTCGATGTCAAGCTCTCACCTAGCTGGCAGGGCTGGAAGTCACTCAATGGCGGTAGTAGTGGACCCCGGGTAGACTCGTTGTCAGGCTCTCATTAGCTGGCAGGGCTGTAGGCACACCTGGGGGGAAAGGATTGGTTCTTGGAGATTTTTGCAGGACCCCGAGTGATGCTCGGCCCCGGGTAGACCCGCTGACTTTCTCCTACTAGCTGGCAGGTCCGTAGGCTCGCCTGGGGGGTAAGGGACCCCGAGTGCTGCTCGGCCCCGGGTAGACTCGTTGTTAGGCTCTCACTAGCTGGCAGGGCTATAGGCACACCTGGGGGGAAAGGATTAGCTCAGCGTGTACAGGAGGATACAAAATATATGACTTTGTTGTTTCACGATATCACGAGAAATTATATACTTGTTGTAAGTAATGGTATAAGGGCAATTCAATAGCATGGAGCATTACATGTATCGAGTGGTTCAGAAAGATCAAAAAGGGCATGAGGAGATTGATGTTCCAAGTGCAAATTTCAGTTTCTCTCAAAATGTTTTTTGGGTCGGCCCCCACTCGCCGGATACGTAGGGTTGGATGATTCTTTCCGAGCTTGTACCAATCTCGAAAAGAGCGGGGATTATGTACAACCCCGTAGCCGGGCGAGTGGGACCCTCCCCAAATATCAGCCTAGGGGCGTGGTATGGGCGACGTTTTGGTGTCATCCCGTTCGAGGACGTACGGGTCCTCGTGCGTACGTGCGGAGATTTTATTTGCATAGGCTTAAAATCTTATATATATATATATATATATAAGTTTAATAGTATATATATATATATATATATATTATATATCATATATATATTAGAGGAGAGATATAGGACGGGGATTGGGATAAAAGCAGGTGGGGCTCGGTGCAGTAAAGGGGGCAGGAAAAGAAAAAAAGAGGTGGGGGTCTTTTCTTCTTCCCCGCTACGGTTCGGCCAGGAGCATGGCCGACGCCGCCCTGCCCTCTCTCTCTCCGCCGCCGCCCAAGCAAGGCAGCCCGAGCTCTACTCCCCCTCTCTTTCTCCCGGCCTGGAGCAGCACACCCCGAACTCCCTCTCTCTCGGCCTCCTGTAGCAACCCGGCCCCCTCTCTTTCTCCCGGCCTGGAGCAGCACACCCCGACCTCCCTCTCTCCCGGCCGCCTGGAGCAACCCGGCCCCCCTCTCTTTTTCCCGGCCTGGAGCAGCACACCCCGACCTCCCTCCCTTTCTCTCGGCCTGGAGCAGGGCTCGACTTGGAGTGGGGTTCGGCCTGGAGCCTAGACCTAGCTTCTTACCATCGGCAGCAAGCGGCTTGGAGTAGAGATTGGCCACTGCCACCGGCAGCAAGCTCGGCCTGGTGCAAGGCTCAGCCTGGAGAAAGGCTCGGCCTAAAGTGGACATCGACCACCGATGCGGTCGCATGCAGTAGGATCGACCCAGAGCTCCTCTCCCGGCCCCGCCGCCAAGCACGCGACAAGGGTAACGATGTTTCTACTTAGGCAGGTGAAGCCCTCAGTTTACATATTGGATGGAAGCCCCTCTCCACCAACGGGTGGGGGGAAGGGAGCTTTCCGACGGGTTGACGTGTATGTCCCCACAGTTAATTGCATTAGTATCCGGAAGCGTGTGTACGGGTTTAGGCATGCTGTGTGAAGCCCATCCGGACGTGTGAGCCGGATTGGTGATGTTCTGGGGTTCCCGGAGAAGACTCCGAGGAAGTTGTTTATTAGCCGCTTGCAGGGAATGTGCACCATAGCCCCCAAAAGGGGGTGTGCGCAATATGTTTGGCCCGCTTATGTAAGCCGACCGATGACTAGTTGGTCGCCGCTCGTCGAGACGTTGGTGTACAGGTGTTGCAGTACCAAGCGGGGAATAGCGGGCTTAAGCCCGAGCTCGTGCCGGCCCTCGAAGGCTTTTTTTGTTTATATTGCCGGCCTGCGTGCTGAGTATGGAATTCATATTCCTGTAATACTTTTAATATCTGTGATGCTCTGTGCCGGCCCTAGAAGGCCTATGTTATGATGTTAGCGGCCCAATTGGGGCTGCGTAGAGTAGGGTTGTTGTGCGGTTTTGCGCCAATAGTAAGGCGGGCGGGGAACATTTTACATAGACCAGAGGTGGCACCTCTAGTTAGGGAGTGGATCTTGATATCCTCCTTATATGTTCCGGTCGGCCAAGAGAGCCCTCCAAAGGTGCCTTAGCTCAGCCCTTAGCTTGGGAGGGGAAGAGTTTGTTAGTCTTCCGGGTATGCGGCGGGTCCTCCACGCTGAGACCTTGGGTTTGTCCCTTGTGTTCCTAGTCTTGTGCCTAGATCGTTCGCTTGAGGGTAGTAGGTGCGCGGTCACCCCTTCCCCAATGGTCGAACTCCACACGAGACCGATTTTCGGTTTCAACAGACGCTTCACGTCGAATGACTGGAGGTTGGTGCATAGTCTGTTGGGTACTAAGCTAAAGTTCAGTACAGCCTTTCATCCGCAGACGGATGGCCAAACCGAGAGGGTCAACCAGATGATGGAGGACATGCTTCGCATGTGCGTCCTAGATTTTGGAAAGTAGTGGGAAGATCACCTGTACATGGTGGAGTTTGCGTATAACAGCAGCTTTCATGCAAGTATTGGAATGGCGCCTTTCGAGGCCTTGTACGTGAGAAAGTGTCGCACGCCGTTGTCTTGGTTGGAGACGGGCGAGTCGAAGCTTTACAAACGTAAAGCAGTGGAAGATGCCACCTCAGTGATACGGACAATTCAAGAACGGTTGAAGATAGCTCAGGATAGACAGTCAAAGTACTATAACGCCAAACATAGGAATGCGGAGTTCAATGTTGGCGACTGGGTGTACTTAAAAATTAAGTTGTTCAAGGGTGTCTCGCGGGTTCGACGCTTGAGGAAGTTGGGTCCGAGATACCTTGGACCATTTGAAATCCTGGAGCGTGTTGGCAAGGCAGCGTATAGATTGAAGCTGTCGGCGAATTGAGTGAGTTACATGACGTGTTCCACGTGTCGGTGTTGCGTAAGGCGGTGCAACAGCCTTCGCAGATCATTGCGGACAATCAAGTACCGGTTGATTATGAGTTGACAACAAGGAGGTCCGAATGGTTAAAGTCCAATGGGATAATTACGGACGTGAGGAACTTTCTTGGGAGCGAGAGCAAGCTATGTTGGAGGAATACCCCGAGTTATTCCACTCAGGTATCATTTAGATTTGTGTACCTTTACTTAATTTCAGGACGAAATTCCTTAAGTGGGCGAGATTTGTAATGCCCCGAAAGTTGTATTTGAGTTGGTCGCGTAAAAAAGGGATTTTTGGTGCTGGTATAGGGGTACACGGCCTAGGACTCGGGCGTGTCCAAGGCCGTGTCTGGCTGGTGTTTTAGCCGTTTTCATCCCGAGAAGGACACGGCTATTAACACGGCTAAATGACACGGGCGTGTCATTTGACATGGGCGTGTGCCTAACCATTTCTGTGCCCGTGTTCTGCGTTCGACGATCGACGATAGTTGCTCGACGATTTTCGGGTGACACTGGCGTGTTCATACTCGTGTCCCTACCCGTGTTCAGTTGGGTCGTGTCCGTTGCTGTGGCGGTTATTTGTGACATGCCCCCTGGTCACGGGCGTGTCGAGGGTCCGACACGTGCGTGTCACGTGAGACACGGGCGTGTCGTAGCCCGTGTGATTCTCTATGTTCGACAATCGTGCCTGGATCGAGGCACATGGCCTGGGATGCGGCCGTGTGCCAAGCCGTGTTCGGCCCAGGTATGGGGATGTTTGAGCGGATCTGAGCCTTTCGTTTTCTTTAAATAAGATCCAACGGCCCAGATGGTTTCCTGCCTGTTAAGGCCGGGAACAGGGGAGTTAATTCTTCGTTTCTCTCCAAGCTTTCTCTTTCCAAGGAGTTGAGAGAGGAGGAAGAAGAAGGAGGATTTCGGCCGCCGGCGGAGCATCGGAGCACCGTTTTGAGATCTGAGAGCGGATCCGTAGAGGAAAGGTCATTGCGAAGACTTCTATCCATGTAGTTTTTCCATGGCGCAAAAGCGAACTACAAGGGTAACGATTCTCTACTTGAGCATGTGAAGCTCTTCCTTTCTGCATAGGGAATCCCGCTCCCGCGAGTGTGCGGTGAGTGCGTGGTGTTCCTTGGGGTTGATGTTAATAGTCCCTCTTGTGTTGCATATAGAGTCCGGAATCGAAGTACGGGCATAGGCATTGTGTGTGAAGCCTACCCGGACGTGTATTGTCTGGATCGGTGATGTTGCATTTGATATGTTTTGCCGGAGAAGACTCTGTGCTTTTGGTTTTTCGGGTTTCTACGCGGTAGATTGCAACAGGGATCCTTGGGGATTAACTCCAAGGCGCACCCGGAAAACTGAACGGAAACGTGTTCTGCTAACTTGGCGGTCAGGGAACCGGCCTTGAACATAACTGGGTTATGTGATTGTTTGGAAGTTTTGGGATCCGAGAGAAGCTTGGCTCGTGCGTACGTCTTAATGTGACTACGTGGTGTGAGCAATGGGCAAGTGGAATTGGACTTATGCTATGTGGTTCGGTGCGAGAGACCCGAAAAGGGGACTGGCCGTTGGCATAGTTGGGAGCCTTAGACGGTGGTCAGAAAGGCTATTTGCTCACGTGGTTGCCATCTTTGGGATGGTGGTGAAGAAGCTGAAATGTCAGGATTCACCGTTAATGTGCCCTGAGTGCACGGGGTGTTTGGCCATGTGAGCCTACACCTGTGGCGTAGTATAATTGCGCTTTATTATTTTATTGGGCTAATAATATGCAGGGAAAGAGCACCGCCGTCCCGAGTAAGGGGCGTGGTCGTTATAATTTGGTCGGCTTGGGCTGACCGTTGCTTTGTTTGCCACCGTGCGGTGGAATGTTGCTTGCATGTGCTGCGGAGCTGAGTGCTAGATAGCGGGCTGGAGCCCATGTTGCTGTGCTGGCCCACGAATGTCGTAAAGAATAGTTGTTTTTATTTTGTCATGTGTGGCCGGCCTGCGTGCCGATGTATGTAAGACACTATTTTGTTAAGTGAACATTTGTAAGGCCATAAGGCCATGTACTCTTTCAGTGTATTTGGTTTTCATTCTAGTGGTCTGGTTGTGGACATTCATGATTAATGGATTTAAGTTTTGGGTTCTTTCTACTTTTAAAAGCTTCCGCTAGAATGCTCTGTGTAGGACGAGTAGTCTTAATTGGGATGTTTGGATATTCTTATGTAACCCTTCCGACTGTCTATGGTATATGGCGTCGGGTTCTAGCTGGACCTTCTGTTATATACCATACGACGGATGAGGGTGTTACACATCCCATCAGTTATTTTAGTGAGAAGTTATCGGGCCCAAAATTAAATTATTTCAATTATGATAGGGAATTCTACGCGGTCATCTGTTGTCTCCAATATTGGAGGCATTATCTCCTACCCAAGGAGTTTGTTCTCCTTTCCGATGATGAAGCCCTTAGGTTCATTAATTCTCAACATAAAATCAGCTCCCGTCACGCTAAATGGGTCTCTTTTCTTCAAGAATACACATTTTCCCACAAGCACCATAAGTGTTCACAAAACCGTGTCGCCGACGCCCTTAGTCGTCTCTCTTTATTATTAACTACTATGCAAGTTAAGGTTATCGGATTTGAAAGGGTTAAGGATGAGTACGTGCACTGCCCGGATTTTAGGGACGCTTACTTGAGTGCCCAACATGACTCCCTTACTACTATTTCCGCTTCGTATATCTGAGACGAATATTTATTCAAGCATTCTAAGTTGTGTATCCCGCAAACGTCAGTACGCCATTTCATCATTTTGGAGATCCATAGTGGTGGACTAGGTGGACATTTTGGAAGGGATAAAATGATTTCACTCGGGGAAGATAAATTTTATTGGCCGGGTTTGAAGGCACTAGTTGACAAGATATTTAGTAGTTGTCAGATTTGCCAACTTGCTAAGGGAAATAAGACCAATGTTGGGTTATACACACCGCTCCCCATTCCTTTCATTCCATGGGAAGATGTGAACATGGACTTTATTTTAGGCCTTCCCCCAACCATTCGCCGGCATGACTCCATATTAGTGGTTGTAGACCGTTTCTCTAAAATGACCTATTTATAGCTTGTAGTAAGACGAGTGACGCCTCCCACATCGCCAAACTTTATTTCAAAGAGGTAGTTAGTGACCGTGGCGTACCCAAGACTATCGTTAGTGATAGAGACGTCAAGTTTACTGGTTATTTTTGGAAGACCGTATAGAAATTAATGGGTAGTAAGCTTTTATTTTCCGCGGCCTATAACCCACAAATGGATGGGCAAACGGAACGTTAATCGTAGTTTGGGCAACCTTTTACGGTGTCTTGTGGGAGATCACAAAGGCACTTGGGATCTCGTCCTTCCACACGGCCAACTAGCTTATAATAACTCAAAAAATCATTCTACTGGTTTGTCGCCTAATGAAATTGTGCATGGTTATAAAGCGTCGGTGCCTTGTGATTTGATTCCTCTTCCACCCACATATAAATCAAGTCACTTTGCACACGAGTTTGCTCAATATATTCACGATCTTCATAAGCACATTCACGACACGCTAGTCACTCAATATGATCTTTATAAATCACATGCCAACTTGCATCGGAGGGCATCCCACTTTAATGTTGGTGATTCGGTTTTAGTCAGTCTACTTTCTGAACGGTTGCCTTTGGACACCATAAAGAAGTTGGCCCATAAGAGAGCCGGTCTTTTCAAATTCTAAAAAAATTGGGTGACAACGCTTGTGTTTTGGATTTGCCATCGGATTGGAGAATTTCTTCCGTTTTCAATGTTTCGAATTTAACACCCTATGTTTCACAGCACCAGAATTACTTCATTCTCCTTTTTCTTCTCCGTCTACATCTTCTCTTGGGGTGGGTGGTGAGCTAGTTCCCGTGTCTCTCTCCACGTTTCATCCTTTCGTTTGTACGCCGGATGTTGAGGTTAAGGATACTCTTTCACATGCTACTAACATTTTTTCAAGGTTTCCCAAAACCTCTTTTGTGTCTGACAAGATTTTGGATGATGAGGTTCTCATTTCTCCTGGCAGTAGCATCCATCATTGCCTTGTTCGTTGGTATGATCGACCCGCATCAGATGATTCTAGGGTCCCGAAAGCTGAATTGCTACGGCTAGATGATTCTCTCCTTCAACAATATCGTCGTGACCACTCACCGGTGATGAGTACTTTTGAGCGGCGGAGGATTGATGAAGATGGAGCTGGCCCGCATAATTTTGAGGAAGCTCTCTGCAACCGCAAACATCGCGACAACCTTCGCTCGCAGCCACGCGCGACCGCTTAGCCCTTGGATGGTCATTATCAGTGGACAGTTTATTGTGTTGTTTTAACTTCATTTAACGTGTTTTTTTTAGTTAATTTAGTGTGCTATTTTAATTTCATGGAGTGTGTAAATTAAGTGAGAGTGTTGTTTTAATTGAGAGTGTTGTGTTTAAAGTAATGTAAACATTATATAAATGTTTAGGGTATGAAATGAAAGCAGGGCATGTTTTAGACAAAAAAAAAGAGACCTGTGAGCCTTAGGGTTCGATCTCTCCCTGTGTCACTGTTCTCCCCTGTGCGAGTGCTGCCCGATTCGACTCCGGCGAAGCCCGTTCACTAGCCTTCCGGTGTGATTCCGGTGAAACTTGTGCTCCTTTCTCCGTCCGGTGCAACTCGGTTGATCTCGTGGAGAGAGATTCTCCCCTTCATCATGAGTGTTTTTTTGGTAACGATTCTCTCCTCTTTTTTGTGTGCTTCCCTTTACATTATACGAATTTTTGTGTTGTATTTCGGTGGAAGAGGCAGGGTGTTGCCCTCGAAAATGTTGATTGAATTCGTTGGATTTTTTCTGAGATCGTTGTGGTTTCTCTCTAATTTGTTGGAATTGTTAAGGTTTTGGTGCTTCGATTGTGTCGCATCTTGTTGGGAGTGGGTCTGACTTCTTTCGATTCGTAACTTTAGTCGGGTTCTCTTTGGTGAATGTTATAACTTGTGGCTTGGTTGAGCTAATTATTTGTTATGGTTGTGTTGCGTAATTGGTGCGTGAAAGAGCGGTTTTGTTGAGTGACTCACTGTTTTAAACCCCGAACATTCCCCGGATGTGTAGACCTACATCATCCGGTGAGCTCATTTAAGATAAGGGTAAAGAGATAAGGGCTTAAAGCTGAACCATGATGTAAGCCAGCGGTGATAAGGAATTCCTGTGTTAATCCTCCAGATGTCCTCACCCCTGTCACTGAATTTGTATACATATCTTTGATAGTGTCAATATATGATATATTTACACATTTCTAAGACTCTCCATAAGATCTCTCTTGGAACTCTCTCATAAGCCTTCTCAAGATGAATAAACAACATATGCAAATCTTGTTTTCTTTCTCGATAGTTGTCAATGAGTCTCTTCAAGAGATGTATAGCTTCCATGGTCGACCTCCCTGACATGAATACAAATTGAATCTCTGAGATATTAGTCTCCTGTCTTAATCTTCTTTCTTTTACTCATTCACATAGTTTCATGGCATGACTCATCAATTAAATTCTTCTGTAATTAACACAATTTTGTATATCCTCTTTATTCTTATACAAAGGTACCAAGATACTTTCTCTTCATTGGTCTGACATCCTCTTTGACTTCAGTATCTTATTGAAAAAACATGTAAGACACAAAATTTCTTCATTTCTTAGACATTTTCATACTTCGATGGGTATATCGTCTGGCTCAAGCGTCTTTCCATTTTCATCTTATTTAGAGCATCTTTTACCTCTGATACTTGAATTTTATGATAAAATGTTATGCTCTTATACTTCTCTGATTTATTTAACCCTTTCAAGTTCAATTCATTGTCCTTTGTTTCATTATAAAGTTGATAAAAGTATATTTTTTATCGCTCTTTAATATCCACATCAACCTTCAAAACTGTATTTATCTCATTATTTATGCATTTTACTTGACTTAAATCTCTTGTCTCTCTTTCTCTAGCTCGAGCAATTATATATATGTCACGTCCTCCATCTTTGGTATCTAGTCGCTTATAAAATTTTTCATAAGCTTGACTTCTTGCTTTACTTACTACATGTTAGCTTCTTTTTTGTCTACTTTATACCTGGCTAAGTTTTCATCATTCCTACAAGCATAAAGTGATTTATAGCTGACCCTCGTTGCCCTTACTTTGTCTTGCACTTTCTCTTTTCACCTCCAAGATTCTTTATTTGATGGCACACGACCTTTTGACACTTCAAGTACATTCTTTCAACTTATCCTTAAATGTAAAGACATAACTTCCCATGAGACATTAGGATCAACATAAGGGTCATCAACTAGTTGTTACATAACTACCTTCTTGAAAGCAACCTGTTTTCTATATTCAAGTTCCACCACCGAATTTTTTACAATATTTGTGCTCTTCTCTTAAATTTATTATATTTAATTTGTACATCTAACACCACTAACCTATGTTGTGTTGTCAAGATTTCTCCTGCTATAACTTTACAATCCTTACAAATCACTTTATCTAATTTGCGAGTCACATTTTAACATATGTTGTGTTTGGGGACTATGAGATAGTTACCTAAACAAAGACATCCCAAGACATCGTTAGCATATGTTATGAATTTAACAAAACATGAACATTTTTAAGAATAAGAACTTGCTCATTGTAAAAATTGGAAAAATGCTCATTTTAAAAATTGTATTCAGGATGAAGTACATCAAATGAAGCATAAAAATGAAATAACTTATGGGTAGAGGAAAGCATACCTCAATTGCATCTTGTTTTTTTGGCTTTTCAACTAATCTGAGAAATGTTGGTCCTTGTGACTTCTACAAAAAATCATCATTTCTCATATTCTGTAAACAAAAACCCCTTGAGGTGAAATATTGCAAATAATAAGTGAGGAATTGTAAGTGATGCGATGTGTGATACCCATTAAATTCAGTATTCCTTGGAGATCACGATCAAATGCAGGGGTAGTAGCGAGGATGTGTGGATCTGTGCAGTTCTATTAAAAAGTTGCAGATATTAAATCAAAACGTAGATGCAAAGGGTTGGACGGGAGATCAATAAAAATTGGTGTTGATTCTTAGGGCATCAAAAAATAGGTCCAGGTTTCAGCAAGGTCATCTTTATGCATCTAAAAAATAGTCTTTAGATATTTAGATCAATTTCCTCTCTTAGTCCATATTTGAATTAATGTAATTGAAGTTCACTTAGTCGTCGAGTTCTTGCCTTCTCGCTGCTCTGCTCCCTGCTCGCCGCTACTTGCCTTAGTCATCGTGACTTCTATTCTCTCTGCGCTTTCTTCTCTTAGTCGCTATGACTTCCCTTATCCCGGCGAGCTCCGCATCTATGTTGCGGCATCTTCCCTTGCCGCTGGTGTGCTCACCGTGACCATGCGGCCTTCTCGCCGGCTTGTTCTCTACTTAGTCGCTGCGACTTGTCTCCTCGAAGGCGGCTTCTCCTCTCTGTTGCGGGCTCCGCATATTGATCGTGGCATCCTCCTTGCCGTTGGTGTGTTATCACCATGACTGTGCGACTTCTCCTCTTCTCTAGTCGAGGCGGATTCTCCCAGCTAATCGCTCTGTATCCTGGTCGCGGCGGCTTCGTTATCTTGTTGCTAGTGTGTTGTCACCGAGACCGTTCAGTCTTCTCCCTCGGGTTACTGTGTGGCCTCCTGCTCGCTGGTTTGCCCGCATGGTCTCCCCTCCGTTCGTTGGTTTTCTTTCCGCGGCCTAGCCTCCTGCTCGCCTTGCCATGGGGTCCTCTCATGACTTTACTGGACAGACGGCTTCCTCCTCTGCAGATCGCCATGCCTTTGCCCCTGAACTCCGTTATTAGTTGCGGATTACTATTATTTCGTTAGCCAGCAAGAACTTTGTGGAGTGGGTACACTCTGTTCGCCGCATACTTCAGTCCAAAAGTTTTCTACACCACTTGACCCAAGCCGCTCCTGCTGCTCCTACTAACGATTGGTTGCGTAATGATGGTCGGGTTCAGACATGGCTCCTCAACTCCCTTGATAACGAACCATAACGCATGGCTATGTATCACGAAACGGACAAGGCGATGTGGGATGAGCTCCAGTCTCTATATTCCGGCAAAGATAGTCTCCAGCACCTATATGACATCATCACTGATCTTTAGACCCTTGATGTTGGCGGGGCCACCGACCTCACCTCCTTTGTTGCTCGAGCCAAGACAATGGTTGAAGCATGGATCCAACATCAACCACCTACGTTGGATCTTACTGCACAATGTGCTCAAAAGGAAGTTGTCGGTGTTGCCATGATGATGGCTCGTGTACCACCTCATATTCTGAGCGTTTGGTCTCAGATTCTCTCCTCTGCTGCTACCCCATCACTATCAGATTTGTGTTCCATGTTGCTCAAGATTTCACCACCTCTTGATAGTTTCGCTCCTCCGTCGCTGGGTCTCCTTCAGCACACTTCTGCACCCCTACTGCCTCTTCCCCCTCCTGCTCGCGGGGGGGCATTCCGGATCTCGGGGTCAAGGTCGAGGAGGTCGGCCTCAACCAAAGTGTTCCTTCTGCGGTAAGGACGACCACCTTGAGGCCACCTGCTATCGCAAGCATGGGCTTCCTCCTTGTCCACAGGCCATTGCTACTGCTACTGACTCCTCCGCTCGTACTGACCTTGAAGAGGTCGGCCTTCAGCTCCAACAACTCCATGGTCTGCTCAGTCACCCACCTGCCTCTGTTGCCTCTGCTGTCTCCATCTCCCAAGAAGATATCTCTTGTCTCTCCACTAGTTCGCATTGGATAGTGGACTCAGGTGGCACTCATCACATCACCTCCCTGCGGCCACATCAATATCTGGATTCTCCTCATCCTAAGTGTATCACAGTGGCCAATGAGGACATTGTTCCTGTCTCAGGCTCTGCTGATATCCCTCTCACTACTTCTCTCTCTGTGCTTGGCTCTTCATGTTCCGGGCTCCCCGTTTAATTTGTTTTTTGTTGGCCGCCTTACTAATGATTTAAATTGCTCTATAACATTTACCTCTTCTTCTTTTCTGATACAGGATCGACAGACGCGGACTATCATTGGTAAGGGGCGACTGCAGAACGGGCTCTACCTCCTTGATGACTCTTCGGCTATCCTCTCTTGTGTCTCCTCTATCGACTGGCATTAATGTATTAGGCATTCCCCTTTACTAGTCCTCCATAAGGCTCTACCATATGTATCTCTACCTTCTTTTCAGTGTGAATCATGTGTGTTCGGCAAGCAGTCTCGTTCATCTTTTTCATCTCATTGTACTCGGAGCGCTGCTCCTTTTATTTTAGTACACTCCGATATTTTGGGTTCGTACAAAGTCACTAGCATTTTAGGTTATCGTTATTTTCTTACTTTTATTGATGATTATTCACGAATGACGTGGCTATACTTACTTCGTGATCGCTCTGAGCTTCCCCGTGTCTTTCATGCTTTCCTCCTTGAGACTCGCATGCAATACTCCACGAACATCAAAACTATTTGTACTAATAATGCTCGGGAATACACTAGCCACAAATTTGCGGCTCTTTGCTCTGAATTTGGGGTCATTCACCAAACTCCATGTGCCTATACCCCCCAACAAAACAGAGTCGCTGAACGTAAGAATCGACATCTTCTTGATGTGGCCCGCTTCATCATGCTTCAAATGAAGGTTCTCAAAGTTTATTGGAACTTTTCCCTTTCGACGGCTTGCTATCCGATTAACCATCTTGCTTCCCTCATACTCCATAATGTCACTCCGTTTAGCCTCATGTAACCGTCTACTACGACATTCTCTCTCACACCCCGCATCTTTGGGTGCACTTGATTCGTTCACACTCATGGTCCATCCTTGGACAAATTGGATCCCCGGGCAGCCAAACACATCTTTGTTGGCTACTCCCGGACTCAGAAAGGCTATGTATGCTACTCTACAGCTACCCGCAAGGTGACCGTCTCTGCTGATGTTACCTTTCAGGAGGATCTTCCTTTCTTCTCTGCTCCAGATCCTACACTTCTACCATCAACCGTCCTACGCCCTGTCATTCCCGTTTCCACTCATCCACCACGAATTCCTGTCATTCTCGTTACCACTCCACCACCAAGAATTCCAGTACAGGCTCCCCTTATTTTCAAGCCACCTCTTATACATGTCTACACTAGTCGCCATCCTGCCTCAGGTGACCCACTGTTGTCGGCTTCGACCTCTGATGCTCCGTGGCCTGCTGATCCGGCACCAGAATCTACAGCTCATCCCATGGCGAATTATGCATCCTAACATCACCTATCTCCATAACTTCAAATCTTTGTCACTTCATTATCCTCTATTTTTGTACCTAACTCTGTGCAGGAGGCTCTCCAACATCCTGGTTGGCTGGCGGACATGGAAGAAGAAATGACAGCTCTCTGAGCTAACCAGACCTAAACTTGGTACCTATACCTACCAGTCAGACACTTGTTGGGTGTAAATGGGTATTTGTCATCAAACATGCTCCTGATGGGACGATTGACCGTCTGAAGGTCCACATGGTCGCTCGTAGCTTCACCCAACAACGAGGTCTTGATTATGAGGAAACATTCTCTCGAGTGGCCAAGCTTAACACCGTTCATGTTCTCCTCTCCGTGGTTGTGCATCGCCAATGGACCTTACACCAACTGGACATCAAAAATGTGCTTCTCAATGGCGACCTCCAGGAAACAGTTTACATCAAGAAACCTCCCGGGATTGAGATCACGGGGGAGTCCCGAGTTTGTCATCTTAAGAAGTCCATTTATGATCTCAAACAATCCCCTCGGGCATGATTTGACAAGTTTAGTAAGTCCATCCGACAAGTCGGCTTTACTCGATGTTCAGCTAACTTCTCTCTGTTCACGCATCATCAGGCAACGGGAACTGCTCTTCTGTTGGTTTATGTTGATGACATCTTAATCACTGGAGACGATTCAAAGGGCATTCAAGCGATCAAACAGCACCTTAGCTCCGCCTTTCAAACAAAAGATCTGGGGCATCTTCGATACTTCCTCGGTCCTGAGATAGCGAGATGACCAGATGGACTTGTCATCTCCCAAAGGAAGTACTGCCTGGATCTCCTTCAAGATGCTAACCACTCTGGATGCAAGCCTACTGCTCCAATGGATGCAAACCATAAGCTGTGTGTACATTCTTGTGATGCAGATTTTACTCTTCAAAATCTGGAATACTATCGACAACTGGTTGGGAAATTGATATACCTAACGGTCACAAGACCGGATATATCATTCGTTGTTGGGGTAGTCGGCAGGTTTATGCATGCCCCGCGAACATCTCACCTTCAAGCTATTGAGAGCATTCTTAGATACCTTAAAATAGCTCCGACTCAAGGATTGGTATACAAAACCTCATCCTCTACTCCAACATTGGTTGCGTATTCTGATGCAGACTATGCCGGTTCCTTGGATGATCGTCGATCAACCAGTGGCTTTTGTACCAATTTTGGAGGTCATCTCTTTACCTGGCGAAGTAAGAAACAAGCAGTAGTTACTCGATCCTAAGATGAAGCAGAATACCAATCGATGGCATTGATGAGTCTGATATTTATAGGGTTTTTCAGATTCATCTGGGCTGGTTTTCTTACTCGTGCACTACATTTCAACTGGATATCAGTTATATTTGCATCGTTCGGTCATGGACCATTTTGTGCCATGTTTTGGCCCAAGGGTGTGCAATTGCGCATTCTGTTATTGGGGGTATGCACATGGTGCTCCCCATGGCTCTTTCTTGCTGTTATCTTTATTGTATATTTGTTGCTGGGAGCTTGTGCTCCAGTTTTGGTTTTGTTGTGCAGGTGGTGCATTTTACCCAAGGCAGGAATTCTGTTTTGAGGAAAACGCACGGTCGTGCATTTTATTCGCGCACGGTTTGAGCCCGATCATGCGTTTTCTGCTGGAAGAACGTCGAACTGTGCTCGACGAATTTCATCGAGCTGAGTTCGACGATACTCACGCACTGTTGACGCATGGTTTCATCGTAACCGTGCGTGAAGGAAACACACGGTTTTCCTGTTGCTTTCTAGTTTGTTCCATTCTATGGTTAATCATGAAATTTGTTCACGCACTGGCGGAAGCGCTCGTGCGCGAGTAAAACGCACGGTTTTCCTGTTTGTCACTGCATTCCAGCTTTTTGTCCCTACCCGTGCGATTTCCTTCACGCACGGGCAGAATCGTCCGTGCGCGAGTAAAACGCACGGGTCAACGCCTCTCCTTCCGCATGCTTGCTGTGATAGTTAATATGGCACGGTTTGCGCACAGTCGTGCGCCAAACCGTGCGTGCCTATTTTTCTGACCTGCTTATATTTAAAGCGCAGATTTCTTCTTCTTGCGGAGGGGATTCCGATCCATTCCGACCCAGCCGCCGTTTTCTGCTCTTTTGAGCAGGGAAACTTTCCCCTTGCCGTTATTTTCTCTCTCCTCCTTGGAGAGTTGATCCGTCCACCATTTCTACTCCAAGAGCTAGCAACTTCTTCATCTCCGGCCACCACTGTCATCTCCAAGCTCCAAGATCCATGTCAAGCTCAAAGGTTGCTGCATCCATGAAGTTCTCCGATTAGAACCAGCCAGCGATTATTCACGAAGAAGACGGGATATTAGAAGGAAGTGACAGCCCTTTTTGGTTCCCGGACGTCAACCGTAGACCGAGTTCGGACAAGGCCCGACAACCCTTGAATCCGACCGTGAATCTCGGAGAGACTTCGTGCGTTTGGTTGTTTCTCTTCCCTGTTACTTGTAGTATTTCTTTTTCTGCATATTCGGCTGTTGGATTGATGTGTAAGAACATTGATAGCTTGAATATTTCAGCATGTCTAAGTGTTGATATATTTTAGTTCTGGATATTGTTGTTGAACTTCAGATTTTATCTTGTTCAAGTTGTGATTGTGTCATTCTAGCAATTGCTAGAAGCATGCATTGCGAAGAGGCGATTGCGACCCTCATTAGCTCGTCCATCTTCCCTATTACTCTCTTGAGCAATCCTCCGAAGAGACGCGGTGACGGCGACCGGAAATAGTTTTCTTATTGTTGTTGATTTAGGAATCCAAATCAAAAACCTCCTTTGGTTACTTTCCCGCTTGCAATCCCCTTTTTCATATAGCGAAATCACACTCCCTACTTGCACTCCTTGAGAGATCGATATCCAGGGATTCAACTCCTCGCATTATTACTTGACTACGATCGGTACACTTGCCGTCGCATCAAGTTTTTGGCGTCGTTGCCGGGGAGTGCAACCATTGTGTGCATTTTTTTTCTTTTTGAGATAGATGATTGTTGTTTGACCATTCTGTCCTCTTCGTTACTCATTCTTTTTAGTTCAATTTAGTCCACGGCTAATTCAAAATGCAGGAACCTCAGCTAGCCTCCAACCACGATGAGGACAACTTTGAGCTATCCGTGGAGCTAATCGAGTTTATCTCGGAACATTGTTTGTTTCAGGGGCTCCAGGGAGAGAATGCCCAGGTTCATATTGATAGCTTCCTGGAGCTTTGCCGCACCTTTTGCTATGTTGCGGACGTGCAGGACAAGACTATGATTAGGATTTTCGTGTTTTCTCTTGCTGGAAAAGCTAGACTATAGTATTGGGATATCCTCCAGAGCGAACTAACTTCATGGAATTGCACTGAAGTCCAATTCCTCAGAAAGTACTGTTCACGTGCGCAGTTGACTCAGGCAAATTTAGATTTGGTCACATTCACGCAGATCCCTGGCGAGTCTCTCTGTGAGGCTTGGGAAAGATTTCGGTTGCTGCAGTCCAGGTGTTCTGGTCAGGACACGTTTGGAATGCCATTCTTTCAAACATTTTATTTCTTTATTCATGAGCAGTTTCGGTACCTGTTCGACACTGCCACTGGAGGCGCCCTCTTTAATAGGACTATGGCTGACGCTTGGAGGATAGTGGACGACGTGGTGTGCTCCAGCAGTTTGTGGAAGATGCCTTCCGTGCCCGAAGTGGTGGGGGACTCTCAGTTCATAGTTAGCAATGCCGGGGAGGGCGAGCAGCTTATCCATAGTTTTATGGTATGGGTTGGAAAGTGGTGGCGATCTCAAGAAGTAATATTGCAACAATTACAAGATATTATTTCCGCCGTCAGTAAAATGTTGGAATTATGGGTCTGTCGTCCTGCCGAGATAGTAAATGCTATGAACCTCAGAAGCAGTAGGCTGGTGGATGATCGTGTACATGTCGGGAGGACCAACCCTCTGAACGCAGGGATGAGCCGAGTACTGATGATCCACCCAAGGAACACTCGGTGGTTATTGCTCCTAAAGTCCAACTCCCGCGGGCAAGGCCTCCGTTTCCACATAGGCTGCAAAATATCAGAAAAGAGAGGCAGCAACAAAAGTTTCGGAACATTCTGAAGGGTGTTCAGGTGAGCATTCCCATGGTCGACCTGCTGACACAGGTGCCGCGCTATGCGAAGTACTTGAAGGATCTTCTGGCGAAAAATTGGGCTCCTGAGTTATGCGACAGCGTTTCGATCTGGGAGGAATGCCCCACTATGGTGGTGCAGGATTGGCCCATAAAACAAAAAGATCAAGGGAGCTTCACGATTGCGTGTACGATTGGGAGATCAGCACTTAGTCATGCGTTGTGTGATTCTGGAGTGTCCATCAATCTCATGTCGTTATCCATCTTCCGTGAGTTAGGCTCTGGTGTTCTTTGGCCCGTGTCATTCTGCAGCTGGCTGATCGATCAAAGAAGAAACTGGTTGGAGTGGTTGAGGATCTCACGGTTGAGGTAAACGGGTTGTCCTTTCCGGCCGACTTTGTTATCCTCAATATTGAGGATGCGGATGGGATGCCGATTATTCTGGGGCGTCTGTTCCTGGTCACAGCTAGAGCCATCATCGATGCGGAAAAGAGTTTGCTGACGTTGCGCCTAGGATCAGAGAAGATTGTTTTTGCTATGCATAAGGCATCAAGAGGGGTATTCATGCGGAGCTGGGTGCTTTGGAGATTGATGATGACCAGACTTTTCAGCATGATGAGGTTGAGGGTGAGTTTTGTGACCCTGATATAAATATTCAGGAAGGGTCATGCGAGGCGCCGGTTGGAAACACCAAGCTTCTGGCGGTACCCTCGTTTGACTCAGACGGATCTCGTGAGCTCAAGTCGCTCCCATGCATGCTGAAGTATGTCTTTCTATGAGAGAAAGAAACTCATCCTGCCATTATTTCGGCTCTTCTTATAGCTGATTAGGAGGTCCGTCTCATGGAAGTGCTGAAGTTACATAGAAAAGTCTTTGGGTGAAAAATCTTGGATGTCAAAAGAGTTAGCCCCAACGGTTTGCATGCACAAGATATTGCTGGAAGATAACTTCAAGCCTTCAGCTCAACCGCAACACATATTTAACCCTATGTTGCAGGAGGTGGTGAAGAACGAGGTTATCAAGCTTTTGGATACCGGTATTATATATCCCATAAGAGACAGCAAATGGGTGAGTCCGATGCAGTTGGTGCCCAAAAAGGGAGGAATCACAGTCGTTCGTAATGAGAACGACGAACAGCTTACTACGAGGCCTGTCGTTGGATGGAGAGTTTGTATCGATTATCGAAAGCTTAATGCGAAAACCAGGAAAGACCACTTCCTCGCTACCGTTCATGGACCAGATTCTAGAAAGGCTGGCCGGGCATGATTACTACTGCCTCTTGGACGGCTGCTCGGGCAATTATCAGCTTGTGATTGCCCAGAGGATCAGGAGAAGACAACGTTTACCTGCCCGTCTGGGACCTTTGCTTTTAGGCGGCTACCTTTTGGGTTGTATAATGGGGTAGACACCTTCCAACGATGTATGACTGCGTTTTTTCGCGAGATGGTTGGGGATTTCTTGGAGGTGTTCATGGATGACTTCTCCTTGTTTGGTGATAGCTTCGAAGAAGCGTTGCACCGCCTCGCTTTGGTCTTGCAATGTTGCGAGGATACTAACTTAGTGCTCAATTTGGAGAAGTGACATTTCATGGTGCGTGAGGGGATCGTTCTAGGGCACAAGGTTTCTCAGCAGGGGCTTGAGGTTGATCCGGCGAAGGTAGAGGTGATTAGAATCATGCCCCCTTCGTCGACACTTCATGGCATTCGTAGTTTTTTGGGGAATGCTGGATTTTACCAGCGTTTTATTCGAGACTTCTCGGCTATAGCTAAGCCCCTATCTAATCTATTGGTGAAGGACGTCAAGTTTGTGTTCGATGATGATTGCAATCAGGAGTTTAATTGCTTGAAGGATCGATTGGTTTCAGCCCCGATTCTCTCATCCCCTGAGTGGGCAGTGCCTTTCGAGTTGATGTGTGATGTTAGCGATGTCGCGGTTGGGGCAGTGTTGGGACAGCGAAAAAATAAGACCTTTCATACAATTGCCTACGTGAGCCGGACGTTGAACAATGCGCAACTGAACTATACCACGACCGAGAAGGAGTTTTTAGCTATTGTTTTCGCCTTTGAGAATTTCCATTCTTATTTGATTCTTTCCAGGGTGGTGGTGCATTCTGATCATGCGGCTATTCGTTTTCTCATGCACAAGAAAGATGCTAAGATGCAGCTCATGCGTTGGATTCTATTGCTGCAAGGATATGATATTGAAATTCGGGATAGCCGTTAAGTTGACAATGTTATTGCTGACCATCTATCAAGACTTGAAGGGGGAGAAGGCGAGGGCTCACAAGGAATTCGAATTTACGATGCTTTTTCGGATGAAGGCCTGTTCGCCCTTTCTTCTATTGATTCTACTTTGTGGTATGCTGACTTTGCTAACTTTTTAGCAAGCAAGGAGCTGCCGCCGCATTTAACATATCAACAAAAGAAGAACTTTTTCTCAGATGTCAAGTATTATCTCTGGGAGGATCCCCTACTATTCCGCACCTGTGCTGACGGGGTTATCCGATGTTGTGTCCCCGAGTTGGAAGTTAAAGAGATTCTGAGGTATTGCCATGATCGTGAGGCTGGAGGGCATTTTGGCGCCGCACGGACAGCCCGCAAGGTTCTACAGTGCGGTTTGTTTTGGTCCTATGTTATTTCGTGACTCTTTTACACACGTTAAAGAGTGCACCGAATGTCAGCGCACGGGGAACATTGCTCGACGAGACGAAATGCCCTTGAACAATATGCTAGTTTGCGAGTTATTCGACGTACGAGGGATTGACTTTATGGGTCCTTTCCTCATGTCGCATGCGAAGCAGTACATCCTAGTTGCTGTGGATTATGTGTCTAAATGGGTGGAGGCGGAGGTGGTTGCATCGAATGATGCTCGCACCGTGCTCCACTTCCTTCATAGGAATATATTCTCACGCTTTGGCGCACCAAGAACTATAATTAGCGACGGAGGCAGCCATTTCTGTAACCAGCAATTCACGCAACTACTGAAACGGTTCGGTGTTCACCACAAGGTTGCTTTGGCCTACCATCCTCAGATAGGCGGGCAAGTGGAGATTTTGAATAGAGAACTGAAGCGGATTTTAGAAAAGTCTATCCACTCCAACCGGAAGGAGTGGGCAAAGAAGGTGGATGATGCTCTTTGGGCTTACCTAACTGCGTTCAAGACAACGATAGGGATGTCACCTTTCCAACTGGTATATGGCAAATCATGCTACCTTCCTGTCGAATTGGAGTACAAGGCATTGTGGGTCACCAAATTGCTCAACATGGACTTTAGAGAGGCTTCTGACAAGCAACGTAGTCAGCTTTGCGAGCTCGACGAATTCCGCTTGGGCGCTTATGAGAGCACGAGCATATATAAGGAAAGGACCAAGCGCTAGCATGATAGATGGATCTCGCCCAAGGAATTCAAGCCGGATGATCAGGTTCTTTTGTATAATCCACGCCTGCGGCTATTTCCCAGGAAGTTAAAATCCAGATGGAGCGGCCCTTACACGGTTGTGAGTGCCTCTCCATACGGCGCGATAGAGATTCAGGACGACAAGGACGTCACTTTCAAAGTAAACGGGCATCGCTTGAAGCAATTTGAGGGGAAGGTCATCGATAAAGACGTGCATTACTTATTGCTGCAAGACCCCCGATGGATGTAACCTCCATTACTTGTTTTTCTTACATTTGTTGCTTGGATTTGCTCTTGCCTAGGATTGTAAAACAATATTTATATAACTGCTAATACATGTATTTGGTCCACCTTAAGGACGGTAAAGAAAATGGCTTATGGGAGAGAACCCAATTTTGCCGCTTTTAATTTGCTCAATTTTGTTGCTGTTATTATATGCTTATAGTATGCGTGGTTGGAGATATTCTCTAATGCATGTGGAGTTAGTTTGTGTCGTGGACTGTCTGCTGAAATTAACGTCAATCTTCTGGTATGCTCATTTGCTGAGCATGGGGTAACCTCTTCCCTCACCTTTTATTTTTTGTTTTTATTGCGAATCATGGTTAGATTGTTTAGTATAAGTCTGGTGTGGGAAAATTTCGTGAGTTACCTTTGCACATGCACTTGCATACCCTAAGAGTATTTTCATTTTCAGTTTTTATTTTATCATTACAGCATTGTGCATCTACACCGCATGAGCGCACACTTAAGCACGCGCTCGGCCCAAGTTTAATTTATTTCTTTTGTTTTAACTTTAAGATAGTGGTGCTGTCTTAGAATTTTAGGATAGGGTAGTGTGAAACTCGTGCAGTGCTCCTAATCGAGGACTCATGGTGTGTAGAAATAGTATGGATTTAATTTTTCTTTATGCTCGTATATTTATGCTTTTCTGCATTTATAAATAATGTTTGCACTACTCAAAACTGTGGAATCTGGAGCAATCGAACAGTAGTGTAGGAAGGTGTGTAGCCGCCATAAGCCTCGTATTGCTAAGCCGGTAGGAAGGATCATCTTTCTCGGTGGCTAAGTACTTGCCCCAAGCTACTCTCAAAGCATTGGTGCACGGTTAGTCTAGCGTGAGCGTGATGTAGGCCATCTTTTTGGCCCAGTTGAGCCTTGTACCTATCCTAGCGATAATCCTTGCTAGCTCATTTTGTGCCTACCCATTCTATTGATTTAGCCCCACTACGCGATCACCAAAGCCTTCAAGCTTTACCTAGTTGCACACCCCTATTTCGCTGTAGTCGTATGATACTTCTTCCATTGGTGTTGTGGATGTGATGCTTCTATGTGGTTGTGCGGTGAAGTTATTTTGAAAATTTGAGCTGACTGTGCATTGTAAAAAATAAAAAAATTTAAAATATATATATATATATATATATATATATATATATATATATATATATATATATATATATATATATATATCTGTGTGTGTGTGTGCTAATGATATAAAAGAAGAAAGTGAAAATGCATAGTTTGTTTATAGTATTGTTGTGGTGGTAGGCGGTGCACACGCCCGTGTTGTCAAGTTCAAGTCTGGTGGTTTGGTGCACCGGCATGTTTTGTAGGCAAGAGAATTGCATTTGTATGAGCTCATTTGGGATGTGCGTAGCCATCGTTCTAACCCCTTTTATATCCTAACCTACGTATATACCCAAGCCCCACTTCTACCCTAAAGTCCTACGGATTCGCGCTTGAGTCATACTAGCTCCGTGGAGAGAGTGCGAACGGGCAAGCGTATGATCCCCGATATTGATGGATTTCTTTGGAGGTGATCCCGAGCCCCGGTCTTTAGCAATGCTCAACTGAGTGGCCTGCCTACTTTCTTCCTACGCATGACCAAACGATTCTCCAGGATTCTATTTTTGAGTAGTTACAATACTTATTTACACTTGTCGAAATTTATAAACTTCGTAACATAATTAAAAATTGTATCTATTATATTTTTATGTCCATGTTGTTTTCGATTTCTCGCTTTACGTTATTTTTGAAATCTCTAAGCCAACTAGCTATTTTCTAGTCTACGGAGGTATGATTTGCTCGGGACGAGCAAATGTTTAAGTCTGGTGGTGTGATGAGTCCGATATTTATAGGGTTTTTCGAATTCATCTGGGCTTGTTTTCTCACTCGTGCACTGCATTTCAACCGGATATCGGTTATATTTGCATTGTTCGGTCATGAACCATTTTGTGCCCTGTTTTGGCCTGAGGGTGTGCAATTGTGCATTCTGTTATTGGGGGTATGCACATGATGCTCCCCATGACTCCTTCCTGCTGTTATCTTTGCTGTATATTTGTTGTTGGGAGCTTGTGCTCCAGTTTTGGTTTTGTTGTGCAGGTGATGCATTTTCCCCAAGTCAGGAATTCTGTTTTGAGGAAAAAGCACGGTCGTGCATTTTATTCGCGCACGGTTTGAGCTACGGGTGCGAGCGGTTTTGATTGGGTCGGTTTTGACCCAAAACGAAACCGAACCGACATGCCTCGGTTTTTGGTTTGTCCAAACCGACCCAAACCAAACCCAGTCGGTTCGGATCAAAGTCGGTTCGGTTTTTATTGGTTTTTAGCGGTTCGGTGTCGGTTTTTTTACGAACTTAACTCCAACACAAAAATGAAACATACCCTAATTTTATAGTATAATGGAGATGCACTTTATGAGCATGGCTTGTTTATAGTGTTTAAATGAAACATTCAACAACCAATCATCACTAAATTATATTTCAATCACGAGTGATCTTGATTTTTTAGGAGGTTGTCGTTACTCTAAGGAAAAAAATATAAGGATGAAAACTTGATATAACATTGAGAACAATTAAGAATTAATTTTAATTCAAGCACTAGTGATAAATGTGATTGTGATTAGCATGAAAAAATCTGTCCAAACACAACCCCTAGTTAATAATATAATATATGTTTATCAGAAAATAAAACAAACTAATGTGGAGAATTAGAGACGAGGAAGCATAAGGATTTGCAAAACAACAAGTCTCGAAATAACAAATTGATTCAAAACCAAATCATGATGATACAAATTGGTTTTATAAAAAATAAGAACCGTAAAAAATGTTATATCATAATCTTTTATGATGTACTGTACATGAGGAATCTACTTACACATGCACAAAAAAATTCAAGTAGATCGGACTGGAATCACAATTTGACCAACAAAAAAACTCACAAGACAAATAATTATTTCTTTGTAATTTTTTCAATTTCAAGTCGTATTAATTTCCTAAATCTTAGAACCAATACATAATTTATAAAACAAAAGCTAATATATACGTAATTTATAATAATTACAATATCAGTCGGTAATTTCGGTTCGGTTCGGTTTGGTCGGTTTTTACAATTTGAAAACCGACCAAAACCGATATGAATTCGGTTTTCACAAGCTCCAAATCGAACTGACACCGGACCGGGCGGCTCGGTTTCACAATCAATGCGGTTTGGTCGGTTCGGTCGGTTTTGTCGGTTTTCGGTTTTCGCTCCTCACCCCTAGTTTGAGCCCGATCGTGCGTTTTTTGCTGTAAGAATGTCGAACTGAGCTCGACCAATTTCGTCGAGCTGAGTTCGACAATCCTCACGCATGGTTGACGCACGGTTTCATCGTAACCGTGCGTGAAGGAAACGCATGGTTTTACTGTAGCTTTCTAGTTTGTTTCATTCTATGGTTTATCGTGCGATTTGTTCACGTACCGGCGGAAACGCTCGTGCTCGAGTAAAACACACGGTTTTCCTGTTTGTCCCTGCATTCCAGCTTTCTGTCGCTACCAGTGCAATTTCCTTCACGCACGGGCGGAATCGTCCGTGCGCGAATAAAACGCACGGGTCAACACCTCTCCTTTCGCAGGCTTGCTGTGATAGTTAATATCGCACGGTTTGCGCATGGTCGTGCGCCAAACCGTGTGTGCATATTTTTCTGACCTGCTTCTATTTAAAGCGTAGATTTCTTCTTCTTCCGGAGAGGATTCTGATCCATTCCGACCCAGCTGCCATTTTCTGCTCTTTTGAGCGGGGAAACTTTCCCCTAGCCGTCATTTTCTCTCTCCTCCTTGGAGAGTTGATCCGGCCACCATTTCTATTCCAAGAGCTACCAACTTCTTCATCTCCGGCCACCACTGTCATTTCCAATCTCCAAGCTCCATGTCAAGCTCAAAGGTTGCTGCATCCAAGAAATTCTCCGGTTAGAACCAGCCAGCGATTATTCACGAAGAAGACGGGATATTCGAAGGAAGTGACAAACCTTTTTGTTCTCGGACGTCAACCGTAGACCGAGTTCGGACAAGGCCCGACAACCCTTGAATCTGACCGTGAATCTCAGAGAGACTTCGTGCGTTTGGTTGTTTCTCTTCCCCGTTACTTGTAGTATTTCTTTTTCTGCATATTCAGGTGTTGGATTGATGTGTAAGAACATTGATAGCTTGAATATTTCAGCATGTCTAAGTGTTAATATATTTTAGTTCTGGATATTGTTGTTGAACTTCAGATTTTCTCTTGTTCAAGTTGTGATTGTGCCGTTCTAGCGATTGCTAGAAGCGTGCGTTGTGAAGAGGTGATTGCGACCCTCATTAGCTCGTCCATCTTCCCTATTACTCTCTTGAGTAATCCTCCGAAGAGACGCGGTGACGGCGACCCGCAATAGTTTTCTTATTGTTGTTAACTTAGGAATCCAAATCAAAAAACCCCTTTGGTTACTTTCCCTCTTGCAATCCCCTTTTTCATACAGCGAAATCACACTCCCTACTTGCACTCCTCAAGAGATCGATATTCGGGGATTCAACTCCTCGCATTATTACTTGACTATGATCGGTACACTTGCCGTCGCATCAGGCATCTGTTGTCTCTGAGCTTACCTGGCTTGAAAGTCTCCTTGTCGATCTATGGGTAAAACTTCCTTTACCTGTCATCCCATTATGCGGCAGCCAAGCGGCTATACACATTGCAAAGAATCCAGTCTTTCATGAAAAAACGAAACATATTGAAGTGGACTGTCACTTTATCTGAGAGAAAGTCCAAATGAAGAAGATAGAATTGAAGCATGTTCCGGGTACTGAACAAGTTGCTGATATCCTCACAAAGACTCTACCAAGTCCCTTATTTTATCAGTTTCAGTCCAAGCTGGGTGCATACGACTTGTACACTCCAGCTTGCGGGGGAGTGTTGGAAAAGCTCATGTAAAGAGGCTCATTTATTTGTACTTTTTCTTTTCTCCTCTTTAATCTCACATCATATATATGACTCTTTTCTCTCTTTCTCCCTCCTATAAATGTGTATTCATACCTTGTATTTGATTATTGAGAAAGTATATACAAGTTTGAGGATTTCTCTATAGAACTGAAAGAGCCTACCGCCCAATATCTTGCCAACGGATCTTGGAGAAGACCACTTGTTGGTTGATCAAACTTCTGCTTCCATTCATGAGGAGTTTGCACACCTAACAAAAAGAAAGTTATGAAGAGATATACCTAATATCTTGCCAACTGTGCCTAGAGAAGACCATCTATTGGTTGACTAAACTTCCTCTCTCGTTTCTGAGGGTTTTCTACGCCTAATAGAAAGAGAGGTATAAAGAGATATACATTAGAAGAGTTAAAAAGGTTTGAGAGGAGGAGCAGTGTGGCATACCTTAAAACCCTACGAGGATGATAGTGTGAAGACAGAGCCTGCACGGGTAAACAAACAAACCGGATAAGCAAATCGAATCGATAAGCAGGGGAAGAGATGGAAGGTTTTGGATGCATACTGAAAGTATCCCTGATGTTGAGGACGCAGGCATGGCATTTGGGGAAGATATGGAAGGTTGTGGATGCATACCGAAAGTATCCCCGATGTTGAGGATGCGGGCATGGCATTTGGGGAATAGATGGTAGGTTTTGGATGCATATCGAAAGTATCCCCGATGTTGAGAACGCATGCATCGCATTTGGGGATGATGATGCGTCGCCGATCATCAGAGAAGACCTGGCAGACGATGACATCGTCCAGATGGAGGATGGTTAGGGATTTGGGGTCGCAATATGGCCTTGCTCCAAATGTGTGATCAGGCGAGGGCTTCAGAGGACGGTTTCGGGAAAGGGATTCAGAGGGCGGTTTCGGGCGAGGGATGCAAGCATCGGGAATTTTGAAGCGTGATGGAACGGTTGGGAGAGGCATTTTTCGTGAGTATCGTGTTTTAGACAGGGCTATTTTCCGGTTGTAGGTAATGGAACGATTGGATGTGATTTTGATTTTAATCGTAGGGCTAATTTTGAAAGTATGGTATGAGCAAGAAGATTGTTATATTGTGCGTGTGTGCGTGCGTGCGTGGGTGCCTGCGTGCGTGCGTGCGTGCGTGCCTGCGTGCGTGCCTGCGTGCGTGCGTGCCTGCGTGCGTGCGTGTGTGCCATGCCTGCGTGCCTGCCTGTGTGCGTGCCTGCGTACGTGCCTGCGTGGCTGCGTGCGTGCCTGCGTGCGACAGACTGGGCCTCGGGCCTTACCTGAGAGGGCAACATCATGGGAGACGATATTTGTTGTGGAGGGGGACATTTGTCGTGGAGAGCGACTTTTGTCGTGAGGGTGACATTTGTCGTGAGGACGACATTTGTCGAGGGGGCGACATTTGTCGTGGGAGCGACATTTATCGTGGGAGCGACATTTATCGTGGGGGGCAATATGTGTCGTGGGACGACATCTGTCGTGGGGGTCAACATTTGTCGTTAGGGGCGACAATTGTTGTGGGGAGCGACATTTATCGTGGGGGTGCCAAATGTCGTGGGGGCGACATTTGTCATTGGGGCGACATTTTTCGTGGGAGCGACATTGGTCGTGGGGCGGCGTTGGTCGTGTTGCGACATTCGTTGGGGGCAGCGTCATTCGTTGGGGGCAGCGACATTCGTCGGGGGCGGTGTCATTCGTCGGGGGCGGCGTTATTTGTCGGGGGCGGCGTCATTTGTCGGGGGCGGCGTCATTCATTGGGGAAGGTGTCATTTGTCATGGGCGGTGTCATTTGTCGTGGCCGACATCACTCGTCGTGTGTGGTTGTCTGTGAATTGATATAGCAAACAATATCATTCTGCTTATTATATTGAAAGCTAGTAAAAGAAGATTTCAATATCCGAACGTGCAAGAAACTGTTTTTTGATGCTTCAGAAATATTTTATATTCTCAAAACTGAACTTGTTATCTATTAGTGGTCAAAGAAAACTCAGATTGAAGCTTCTAGTAGAAGCTTAAGTTAAAGTAGTGTATCTTTCTGTGCAAGAACCTATTTTGGGGATGCAGATTCTGGCTATTTTTTGAGCTAGATTGCATTTGTGAACTAAAATACCTGTCATTGGCCTGCAGGTGGTTTCTTGTGGGATTGCTACTGCAACATACAATGAAGGAGCAACAAATTTCAAGCCTATTCAGACCCTATAAATTTGAGTGTCAAAGTATTTCAAATTTCCCCTGTAAGAAATATGCAAATAATAAACAAAAAAACTCTAACAAAGAATAATCTATACATAGAATAAGGAAAAAATCTGCATATAGACACAGAACTGAATATAGCATATTCATGTCACCTTCCAGGAGTGCTATCATAAAGAGTAATTTAAAATAAAGAGTAAGAAAATAAAGACGCTTAATAAAAGAGGAATTCCCAAATCAGAGGAGAACGTTACTTGAATGTCCCGCCAGAGGAAAACCCGTGATTGTCGTGATTGTCGTGGTCAGTGAATGCATGACATCTACACACCCAACAATGGCATCTGCTGGGCAAGGAGAAGTGTTCTGTTGGAGAGACGTCGTTTTGATCAAGCTCACTCCTTCAACATGACAAAAATAGCGGAATATAACATTATGTGAGTATAGCGGAATATAACATTTATGAGGCCCATTTATTTCTTGTACTTGTCCCACATCTTGGATTGGGATCTTCTCTTCTCCCTATCTTCCTATATAAATGTATTCATACTTGTAATTATTCATTCAAGAAGTATATACAAGGTTGGAGGTCTCTCTATTTCTACATGGTATCAGAGTCACCGGTTTCCCTCTAGCCGGCTTGTCTGTGTGCAAAACGCCTGGTCACCCGGCTGACCGCGCGGCCTGTTCTTCTCTTGCTTAAGCCGTCGTATCTGGCGACTTGATCTTTTCTACCCGTTGTTCCTCCATCTTCCCTTCTGTTCTGACCTCCTGCTCCTCTTCCTATCTCTCTCTCTTTTATAACCTTGTCTCATGTGGGGTCCACTTTCTCTACCTTTTCTCTCCTGCCTGGTCTTCTTCCCTGACCGCGCGGCCTCTCGCCTCTTGTTTTCCGCGCGGCCTCTCTCTTCCCGCTTCTCGCGGTTTCTCTCTAGCCGCTGCAGGTTTCTCCCGTTGCCGCTGCGGTTTCACTCTTAACCGCGCGGTCTTCCCGTCTTTGCCTCTCCAGTCTCATCGCAGCGCCCTGTCAAGTCGCTTGCGGCCTCTCCTTCTCCTTTCGCCGCACCTTGGTCGCGACCTTCCGGGTCGCTGGTTGTTTTCCCTTGACCGTGCGGCCTTCGCTCCCTGCCAGTCGCTGCGCCTTCTTTCCCGCGGCCTTCCTTGCCAAGCTGCCCGGCCTTCCTTGCCAAGCCGCGCAACTTTTCCAAGCCGCTGCGTCTTCTTACCCGTGGCCTCCTTCTCCCTTAGCCGCATTGTGGTTACGACTTTCTTTGTCGCTGGCCGGTCTCCCTTGCCGTGCGGCCTTCTTCCCTTCTCGCCAGCTGCCCGACTTCTTACCCGCGGCCTTCCTTGCCAAGCCGCGCGATTTCTCCAAGCTGCCCGACCTTCCTTGTCAGGCTTCCCGGCTTCCTTCTTCTGCCAGCCACGCGACTTCTCACCTTGCCAACCGGCCTCGTATACTAACCACATGGCCTCTGACGCCTCTGCTGCAACTTCAGCTCTGCCAGCCCGTGAGGCTTCTCCGGCTTCTGACCTCCGTGATGAACTGCGCATTACTACAATCTCTCTGACTGGCAAACGCAATTTTGTCGAATGTGTTCACTCTGTTTGTCGTGTCCTGCAGACGAAGGGTCTTCTCTACCACAAGACTTGAGCTACCCCTGTTGCTCCCTCTGATGATTGGCTTCGTGATGACGGTCGGGTCCAGTCTTGGCTCCTCAACTCTATGGACACCGAACCCTATCGGATGGCCATGTATCATGATACGGCCAAGGCAATGTGGGAGGAGCTCCACTCTTTTTACTCTGGGCAAAACAGTTTTTAGCACCTCTATGATATTATCTCCAACCTTCAGAGTCTTGCTCCAGGTGCTCCCGACGACATGATTTCCTTCGTTGCTCAGGTCAAGACCCTAGCCGAGGCTTGGATTCAACATCAGCCTCCTACAACGGATCTTGCTACTCAACGGACCCAAAAAGAGGATGTTACCATCGCGATGATGATGTCCTGCGTTCCGCCCCACCTGCATAGTGTTCGGGCCCAGATCCTCTCTTCTACGACGACTCTGTCACTGTCTGACGTCTGCTCAATGCTACTTCGGGTTACGCCTCCTACGGAGGCACCTTCCAGCTTTGCCCCTGCTCTTCTTCAACAGCCTCTCCTCCCAACTCCCCCTTGCTCGTGGCTCTTCCACTCGGGGAGGCCGGCCTCCGTCTCGGGGACGCGTATGTGGTGGTCGCTCGTCTCTCAAATGCACCTATTGTGGTCGGGGTGGCCATCTTGAGGCCACCTGTTACAGCAAGCATGGGTTCCCTCCCCACCTCGCTGCCACTTCCTCTACTGCTCCTGCTTCCCCTGGAGCTCCTGCCCAGGATCCGGCCTCCGCTACCCTCCACGATATTGATGAGCTCCGCACCCAACTCCATCAGCTACAGGCCGCGCGGGTGTCCTCAGCCGCTCCTCCGGCTCGGTTGTGACCTTTTCTGCGGAAGGTATAACCTGTCTCTCTCCCAGCCCTCACTGTATCGTTGATTCCGGTGCTACTCACCATATTACTTCCCAGAAGCCCTCCAAATATCTCCAGATGGCTCATCCCCCGTGTATCACTATGGCTAATGGTGACACTCTACCGGTCTCTGGTGCCGTTGCCCTCCAACTTACCCCGACCTTTCTCTTTCCTCGGTTCTTCACGTTCCGGGATCTCCTTTCAATTTACTTTTCGTTAGTCGCCTGACAAACGACCTTGATTGTTCAATAATTTTTTTTCCTTCTTCCTTTCTTATGCAAGATCGTCGCAGCCGGAGTATCATTGCCTCATTGGTAGGGGGCAGCTGGTGAATGGGCTTTATCTCTTGGATACCACTTCCATCCGCCGTCTCTACTATTGATTGGCATCGTCGCCTTGGGCATGCTCCTCTTCCGATTCTCAAGCGGGCTCTTCCTGATGTTCCATTACGGGAGTTCTCTTGTGAATCTTGTATCTACGATAAACACCATCATTCTGTATTTCCCCCTGCCTATACCCGGAGTAGTACTCTGTTATCCTTAGTTCATTCTGATGTATGGGGCCCTTATAAGGTCCCAAGTATTTATGGTTTTCGCTATTTTGTCACTTTTATCGATGACTACTCGCGTACTACATGTCTATATTTACTGCATGATCGTACTGAGCTTACATCTGTCTTTCGTGCCTTTGTCATTGAGGTGTATATGCAGTTCGTCACCCCACTCAAAATCCTCCGCACTGATAATGCTCGCGAATATACAGGGCGCACCTTCTCTTCCATCTGCACTGAGTTTGGCATTATCCATCAAACTTCGTGTGCATATACCCCTCAACAATATGGGGTCGCCGAACGTAAGAATCGTCATTTACTCGATGTTTCTCGCTCCCTTATGTTTCAAATGCAGGTTCCAATCGAATATTGGAATTTCACAGTCTCCACAGCCTGTCATCTCATTAACTGCCTCCCTTCTCCTGTTCTAGATTTTGCCATTCCTATCGACCTCCTATATCCTACTACCAAACCAACCTCTCTCCCCTCACGTGTCTTTGGGTGTGTTTGTTATGTTCATCTTCTTGGAACTCCATCCGACAAACTTGCTCCTCGTGCAGCCAAATATATGTTTGTGGGCTACTCCCGTACTCAAAAGGGGTATGTTTGCTACTCTCCTTCCAATGGTAAGATGGTTGTCTCCGCGGATGTCACCTTCTGCAAAGATCAGCCCTTTCACTTACCATCCTCCTCCTTGATTTCCTCTCCTTCTCTTCCCCGCCCTGTCGTTCCTACAGCGCCCTCCTTTCTGCCCTCTCCCTCCACATCTCTTCCTGCTCCCAAAGTTCCTCCGCCCTTTATCCGTGTCTATACTCGTCGCGACTCCAAGGATGGTTCCCTGCCCCAGCTCCCTGCTCCCAGTGACACTCCGGCACTGGCGGATCTGACTCCTTCTTCTACGGCCCATCCCTTGGCCACCTAAGTCTCTCTCCACCGGCTCAATCCACCTCTCTACCCCTTTGCCACTTCTCTTTCCTTGATTTCTATTCCTAACACTGTGCAGGAGGCGCTTCAACACTCAGGCTGGCGGGCGGCCATGGAGGAAGAAATGAGGGCTCTTTGGGCTAACCAGACTTGGGATCTGGTTTCCCTTCCTGCAGGCCAACACTATGTCAGCTGTAAGTGGGTCTTTGTTGTCAAACATACCGCGGATGGGTCTGTTGAGCGTCTGAAGGCCCGCCTTGTGGCCCGGGGTTTTACTCAGCAACACAACCTTGATTATGAGGAAACTTTCTCTTCCGTGGCCAAATTGAACACGGTCCGAGTTCTTCTTTCCTTAGTTGTTCACTGTCATTGGCCTCTTGATCAGCTGTATGTAAAGAACGCCTTTCTCAATGGTGATCTCCAGGAGACTGTTTATATGCATCAACCTCCCGAGTTTGAGACCACGAGGGAGTCTCGGGTTTGTCATCTTCGAAAATCAATTTATGGTCTCAAACAGTCCCCGCGCGCTTGGTTTGACAAATTCAGCAAGGTCGTCCGCGATATTGGATTTACTAGGAGCTCGGCTGACTTTTCTCTCTTCACTTGACACCAGCCAACCGGAACTGTGATTCTACTTGTCTATGTTGACGATATCCTCATTACTGGAGACGATACTACATGAATACAACATACCAAGCAACAATTGAACTCCGCCTTTCAGACCAAAATCTTGGTAACCTACGGTATTTTCTTGGGCTTGAGGTTGCACGACAGTATAATGGTCTTATATTATCCCAAAGGAAGTATTGTATGGACCTCCTTCATGATGCTGGTTATTCGGGATGCAAACCTACGGATACTCCAATGGACGCTAATCACAGGATCTCGGCCCATAGCTCTGACTCCGATGAGATGCTTACGAATCCGGAATACTACAGACGCCTGGTTGGGAAACTGATCTACCTTATAGTTACTCGACCAGACATCTCCTTTGTCATAGGAGTCGTGAGTCTATTTATGCATGCTCCTAGGACATCTCATCTTCAAGCTGTCGAGCGCATTCTTTGGTATCTCAAGAACGCTCCAGGACAAGGGCTTGTGTACAAGCCATCCACATCACTATCTCTCATTGCATACTCGGGCGCTGACTATACAGGATCCGTTGATGATAGGCACTCTACATCTGGTTTCTGTACCTACTTCGGTGGTCATCTCATAAACTGGTGTAGCAAGAAACAAAATGTGGTTGCTCACTCTTCTGCTGAAGCTGAGTACCGGGCTATGACTGCGGTAGTGTCCGAGTTAACATGGCTTGATAGTCTTCTGGGAGACTTGGGTGTTTGTCTCTCATCACCAGCGACCCTATTTTGTGATAGTCAAGCAACGATACATATTGCCAAGAACCCAGTATTTCACGAACGCACAAAGCATAGTGAAGTTGACTGCCACTTTATTCGGGAAAAAGTACAGTCAAAGAAGGTAGATCTGAAGCATGTTTCTGCTACAAATCAAGTTGCTGATATCCTGACCAAAGCTCTCTCCCGGCCGTTATACTACCAATTTTTATCCAAGCTTGGCGCCTACGACTTGTACGCTCCAGCTTGCGGGGGAGTGTTAGAAAAGCCATTGTAAAGGCCCATTTATGAGGCCCATTTGTTTCTTGTATTTGTCCCACATCTTGGATTGGGATCTTCTCTTCTCCCTCTCTTCCTATATAAATGTATTCAACTTGTAATTATTCATTCAAGAAGTATATACAAAGTTGAAAGTCTCTCTATTTCTACAATTGTAATACACATAATAGCTGAGCTAAAAGCTACTGATCTGTAAACTAATCTAAAATATAAGATAAGCAATACATTTTAAATTCTAACAATTATGACATTTTCATCTATTTCAATTGCAATTAGTAATAACTAATAACTAATCAAAACATCATCACAACCACAAAAAAAGAAATAAGCAAACATCTCAAAAACTTGAGAAGGAGAAATTCGAATAGCCATATACTTCTGAAGAGCCCATTGCCTATTTTCTGACAACCTAAGCAATAAACAATAAAGTGAGAATAGTGTGACTGTTGAATTTTTCAGATCTAGGAATGAGCAAGAGTTGTATCAACTAAAAGGTTAGATTACAGCCAGAGACATATGCAACAACAAGAGTTTTTATTGATAACATCAGTCTTCTTACAAGGCGAGACATACATGGTGAGACATGTGTGAAAGTCCACCTAGTGTCAACTACCTTCACCTATGGGGGGGGGGGGGATAGGTGACTAGCAACATTTTTGCGGAATTGAAATTGTACCTGCACACGAAAATAAAACAACACAGCACAAAAGAGTACACAAGCTATTTATAGTGGTTCCCCGATTTGGGTACTTCCACTTTCCCCCTTCGACCTATCTCCCAACAAGGGACGACTCGGTCTCTTCACCAACAGGATTGAAATCCAATCCTTGCACTATCGGAAGGAACCCTTCCACACGTAGGAGTCAACACTTCCACACCACGGGTTGCACCCAACCCTTACAACTAGGAACCAATGTTCCTTTACAACAAAAATGAACTAGATTGTACAAGAAATACAAACTACTTTTGGAGACTACGGTGTCCCTCTTCGTTCGATGACGTGATTTAGAAATCACGAAGAGTCCACAACCCTAGATCTCACTTGGAGAGAATCTCCCTGGAACCGGCGGCGGCAAGACGGGCGGCGGCTTGGTTCACGGGATCGGCGGCGACAACGGCGTGCGGTTGCTGTACTTTGGAGATCCAAACTTCGTAGCGAAGCTAGCTAGGTCTACCAACGGTCACACTAGGATCAATCGTCTCGATCGATTCGGATGGGGAAGATTTTCCCGATCAACAAATCAAGAGACAAGAGATCTCTGGATAGACGCGTGAGACACTATGCTTGGCTAAGCTTCTGTCGCCGGAAGATCTGGAAGAAACCACGATCAAGACCGGCGATCAACTTGCTCGAGCGGCGACGGCGGCGGCGGAGCGGAAATCGCGATTTCAGGTCAAGGTTGTCGCTTGGCTTCTTTTTGTGTGTGTCCTTTGCTGTTCAAAAATACGCGTGTATTTATACACAAGTATACTCCTAAATGGCCGTTGTGGGTCCCACCAGAAGAAACCCTAAATCCGGTTCAAAACAGTGCCAGCGGCAGAATCCGGCCCAGCTATTTCCAGAAAATTGCCCAAGTCAAAATCGGCGAGAATCGAAGGTGATTCTCGTCGAATCGACAAGAATCAAAGGTGATTCTCGTCGATTCGGAGAGAATCAAAGATGATTCTCGTCGATGTTGACTTGATTGCACGCTCTGATTTAGCCAGGTCGAGACGGCGAGAATCAGCCAGTGATTCTCGACGATTCGGCGAGAATCACTTGGTGATTCTCGTCGATTATCACTTAGCATCAGAGTTGCTCGCTTTGAAGTAGCTGGATCGAGTCGGCGAGAATCAGCCAATGATTCTCGACGATTCAGCGAGAATGACTAGTGATTCTCGCCGAATCAGCGAGAATCACTTGGTGATTCTCGTCGATTTACACTTAGATGATTTTTCATCTTTCCACCCATGAGGTGCTCCTTGACCCATCCTTGCTCCTTGTCTGCTCTTGAGTTAACACAGCCCTGTACTTGAAAATAAGTACACTCCAATAGAGAGAGTACACGTAGGCCAACACACTGATCTGCTCAACGAGGGATTACGTCATGCAGACCCGTGTATATTGACCTACTGCACCCTGACATTGGTGTGCACTTAGCGTGGAAAAGCTGCAAGCACAACTTGAAATATTTTATCAAATACATTGTCTATTTACCTTAGCTTGTTCAGGGGCTTTTTCAAATCAGGTACGTTTTGGATACAATACCCAATAATCTCCCCCTATTTGAAGAAGCCTAAACCCTACAAGCTAAGGTGAATAAGGCGTATGGGAATGAAAATCATAACCTTGAAATTGAGTTGAGAGAGATATTCATTACCAATACCAATCTGAGAGCAAACTGGGAGCCACCTTAGCCTTAGCCGAGAGGGTAATCTCCCCCTTTTCGGCTTCTGCAAATCGGGGTCTGTAGTATTTGACCCCTTGCTCCCCCTCAGTTCTTGCACCTGTGCTCACCCTGGAGTTCCTGGCAAAGCCTCCCCCTAGATGCACGAGCATGAAGCTTCTGTAGTCTTCATTCCTCATAGTTTAGCATTCCCAATTCAGTTTTGAAAAGACTGAACTTGGCTTCGTCTAAGGGCTTTGTGAAAATGTCTGCAATCTGCTTGTCCGTGGGGACATAACAGAGAGAGATGTCCTTGTTCTCCACGTGCTCCCGAATGAAGTGGTAGCGCACTTCAATATGCTTCGTTCTGCTGTGCGATACCGGATTGTTGGCAATTGCAATTGCACTGGAGGAGTCGCAGTACATAGGTACTTCCTTGAACTGAAGGTCGTAGTCGGCTAACTGGTTTCTGATCCATAGGAGTTGTGCGCAACAGCTGCCTGCCGAGATGTACTCAGACTCTGCTGTGGAGGTAGCTACACAATTCTGCTTCTTGCTGTTCCATGAGATAAGCCTTCTTCCGAGGAATTGACATGTCCCGGAAGTGCTTTTCCTGTCATCCCTACTCCCTGCAAAATCAGCATCTGAAAAACCTATTAGCTCGACATCATTGTTTCTCGGGTACCACAAGCCAAGATTTGGAGTACCTTTAAGGTATCTTAGAATTCGCTTTGCAGCGATATAGTGAGATTCCTTAGTGTTCACCTGATATCTGGCACAGACACATGTGGAGAACATGATATCCGGTCTACTGGCAGTAAGGTAGAGCAGGGATCCAATGATGCTTCTGTATTTTGTTTCATCGAAAGGTTTACCTTTCTCATCCTTATCCAGAGACATAGTGGATCCCATTGGAGTCCTTATAGAGGTTGCACTCTCCATGCCGAATTTCTTGAGGAGTTCATTTGTGAACTTCGTCTGAGAGATGAAGATTCCATCCTCAGACTGTTTCACTTGAAGTCCCAAGAAATACTTTAGCTCTCTCATACTGCTCATTTCAAACTTTCCTTGCATAAGTTTGGAAAACGTTTTGCAAAGATTGTTGTCCGTTGAGCCGAATATTATGTCATCGACATAGATTTGCACCAGCAAAATCTTGCCTTTGACTTCCCTGAGAAACAATGTCTTATCTATTTTACCTCTAGAGAACTTGTTCTCAAGAAGAAAACTAGATAAAGTCTCATACCAAGCTCGTGGAGCTTGTTTTAAACCATATAAAGCTTTATTAAGAAAATATACATGATTGGGATAAGCAGGATTGACAAAACCTGGGGGTTGAGCGACGTATACTTCCTCTTTCAGGTCTCCGTTCAAGAATGCGGATTTCACATCCATTTGATAGACTGTGAATCCTTTGTGCGAAGCGTACGCCAGGAACAATCTGATTGCCTCGAGCCTTGCCACTGGTGCAAAGGTCTGGTCGAAGTCAATCCCCTCCTCCTGTCTGTAACCTTGATCCACCAGCCTGGCCTTGTTCTTTATGATGACACCATGTTCATCCAGTTTGTTTCTGAAGATCCACTTGGTGCCAATCACATTTTGCTTGTGTGGTCTAGGAACCAGCGTCCAAACGTTGCAACGTTCGAATTGATGTAGTTCATCTTGCATGGCCAGAATCCATGCCGCATCTTTGTTCGCCTCGTCGAACTTCTTTGGCTCAACCTGTGACAGGAAGCTAAGATGCAAAATTTCGTTAATAGTACATCTTCGAGTTCTGACACCGACACGAGGATCTCCGATGATCTGATCTCGAGGATGATCCCTCACGTGCCGGAGCTCTAGAAGTCTGGTGTCTGGAGCTTCGACTAATTCTTGGGCTTCTCCTTCTTCTAGGAGATTTGTTCCATTTTGATCTTCAACATTCCCAGATGACGTGGAGGTGGAAACTTTGACGTACTTAGGAGTTTCATCTTTAGCGGTCTCATTGAGATCCAGCTGTTCAAGTCGGGCACCTGCATCTTCAAGAATATCACTGGAAGAATTGCTGTTAAGCAAACTTCCTTCATCAAATACAACATTAATTGATTCTTCTACCAATAGGGTTTTCTTATTGAAGACCCTATATGCCCGACTGTGGGAACTATAGCCCATGAATATGCCTTCGAAGCATTTTTCACCAAATTTAGTACGCGGGTACTTCCCATTATTCAGTACATAGCATTTGCAACCAAAGATCCTCAAGTAGGACATGGTTGGTTTCCTGCCTCTCAGAAGCTCATAAGGCGTCTTACGATGATGCTTGTTGATCAATGCCCGGTTTTGTACATGACAAGCTGTATTGACAGCCTCTGCCCAGAAGTATTCTGGGAGAGAAGCGTCTTTCAACATTGTCGTGCATGCTTCAATGAGAGTTCTATTTCTCCTCTCCGCAACTCCATTTTGCTGAGGAGTGCGCGGGGAGGAAAACTCATGAAAGATACCTTGTTCTTCACAAAACTCTGTCATAGCACCAGATTCGAATTCTGTTCCATGGTCACTTCTGATTTTGACCACTGTGCAGTTAAATTCGTTTTGAACCTGCTTGACAAAACTAGTGAAGATGTCAAACGTATCCGACTTTCGTTTTAAGAAGAACACTCATGTAAACCGAGAATGATCATCAACTATCACTAGCGTATAGGACTTGCCTCCCAAGCTATGAACTTGCATTGGACCAAACAAATCCATATGTAGAAGGTAAAGACATCGGGAAGAGTCTTTGTCTGCAATGCTCTTAAAGGTAGACCGAGTCTGTTTGCCCATCTGGCATGCAGGACAGGGGCTATCTTTGATGCACTTGATAACGGGAGCATCCCTTACTAAGTTTTTAGAAAACAGCATACTAATTGTTTTGAAATTAATATGTGTCAATCTCTTGTGGCATTGTTCATAAAGAGATGCACTGCTTGTTGCCACAAGGCATACAGGGGTAGATGAATCTAAACTGAGAAAATTTAAGCAGAAGATATTTCTGCTCCTAATGCCTGTTAATACCGTTTCAGAAGAGGCACATGAAATTATCAGACATTTATCCTTGCAAAACTTAACGTCATAACCTTTGTCACATAACTGACTTACACTGATCAGGTTATGGTTTAACCCTTCAACATAAGCCACGTCGGTGATAGAGATTATACCGTTGGAAATCATACCGTAACCTCTGGTGACTCCTCGATCTGATCCTCCAAAGATGACTTTGGGTCCATTCTCGACTGGAGTGTAATCACGCAGCAGGCTTCTTGTCCCAGTCATATGCCGGGAGCATCCACTGTCCAAGTACCAGATTGGCATTTTGGTGGCCTTTGGACATTCCTGCAAAACAAAATTAATTTCCCTTAGGAACCCAATCAAACTTGGGTCCTAGATTCCTGGTTAGCATACTCCCCCTCGGTTGGTTAACCTTACGAGTGGTCGGCCTCGCAGTGATAACATAGGGAGTCTCGTTATACCTCGGATTAAACCAACAATCCACGATAAAGTGACCGACTTTGCCACAACACCAACAATCAAATCTGTTGTACCTCTTCCTAGGCTCTTGCCTTACCCTGGGAATGACGGGTACAGCCGGGGCCTTGGATCTGGAGGTGGAGGCCTCATAGTGATTGCAGTCACATGACTTCTTCACCTTCTGATTCGTCAGTATAACAGGCTTGACTCTTGGTGCCTGCTTTCCATTATGGCCGCTAGAGAATTGACCATAATTTCCCATGTGGATTTCCTCATAAGGTGCCTTGAAGGCACTCTCACCGAAGTTCCGGGAAAAGGTCCAACCATCATATCGGCTCTTTGGCTTTGCAACCGAGGGCCGAAAATGATGACCAAAGGTTGATTCAAAGTCATGTTGGTTGCAAGGAAAGCTAGGCTTTCTGAACTCAACAGGACTGAGCGGAGCCTTTCCCTTTTCATCAGCAGAGGCCTTCTTGGCGGCCTTATTCTTCCTCTAGTTCCTGTTTCTCCTGGATGAGGAACCAGATACCCCTACTTGCCCCAAGCCAGCTCCTTTGGCCTGAGCAGAGAAGGTATCAACTACTGGAAGAACTGTTTTTGGCATAGAGAAGCTCTTGACGATCATCCTTTCTGCCGCAAGTTGTTCTTCCAACTTGTCGACTTCCTCCTGCTTAAGATCAAGGAGCTTAAGAGACTCTGAATGCTTTGAAGTCAGGTCAAGGTGCTCCTGTCGGAGAGAAATCAAACTGGTGATCTCTTCCCTTAGGGAGACACTCTCACCCTTAAGGAATTTCACTTCCTTTTTCTCAGCCTTCAATCTCTTACGACACTCCTCGAAAGTGTTGAGCAGAAGCTCATACTTCTCGAGGAGCTCCGCTTCACGGGCCGAAAGGCTATCCTCAGGGTCATCATCCTAAGACTTAGGATCAGATTCAGAGTCGGAGAGAGGGGTGTGAGCTTTTACCTTCCCAATAAATGGGGGACATTCTCCTTCTGAGTCGGAGCGACCCACCAGCCCGAAGTAAGCTTCCTCATCATCACTGGAGTCTGAGGAATCCGACTCACTCAGTGTCTTTGGCCTTTTGGCGATGTAGCTCCGCTCTTTCTTCTTATCTCTAGAGGATTTGAGCTCCTCTCCTTTCCCTTTTTCTCTCTTGCCTTGGTAGCAGTCGACCACGACGTGTCCTGGCTTATTGCATCCAAAACAAATGATGTCAGAGGAGCGATGTTTGTTCGGTTTAGAAGCATACCTGTCAGAAGAATAATTTTTCTTCTGATGCCTGGAGGAGGAGTCGTCTTTCTTTTTTTGATTCCTCATCTTGAGGAACTTCTTGAATTCTCGGGTGATGAGGGAGAAATCCTCCTCAGACAGCTCTGAGCTGGAGGAGCATGGCTCGGAGTCCTCCTCATCCTTTTTCCTGGCACGGTATGAAACCGCGCCCTTGCCTTTTCTGGTGTGAATGGCTTTTAGAGCCACAGTCTTTTCTTTGGCTGCAGCGTTCTCAGCTTCTTCTTCTGCTTTCCTGGTGTTCAGTTGAAGCTCATAGGACATCAGCTTCCCAAACAGAATTTGCGGGTCTGTTTCAGCCAGTCTGCCAAACTCTCGGATGGCGCAGATCTTTGTGTCCCATTCCTTAGTAAGGGACCTAAGAAATTTATCATTAAGTTCACCATCAGTGAACACTCTTCCATATCCTTTGAGGGCATTGACAATCTTGAGGAAGTTCTCGAAGGTGACTCCGATCTCTTCCTTAGGCCCTTGTCTGAAGGCCTCATATTTCTGGTTCAGAAGGTATCTCCGATCAACCCTCACTTCATCAGTGCCCTCCATTAGGATAATCAGGCAGTGCCAGATCTCCTTTGTTGTCCTGCAATTGCAGAAGTTCTGCATCATTGAGTCATCGACTACGCTGACCAGAATGTTCTACGCCTTCTTGTCAAGTCCCACCAGCACCATCTCGTCCTTGTCCATTTCAGAAAGTTTCTTTGGCACTTTCTTGGTAGGATCTATGGTGGAGACCTTAGTGGGGACATAAGGTCCCTCTTCCACGATCATGAAGAGTCGAGGATCAACTGCTTCCATGTAAAACCTGATCCTTTCCTTCCAGATAGGAAAGTTGAGCCTGGTGCACACTGGGATCTTGCCTGTGAACTTGAGCCTGTCCATAGTAGATGTTTGTCTTCTTCTTGACACTGGCGGCAGGATTCAACTCAAGGTGTTAACCTTTTTGATGAGTAACCTCCCTCTGATACCACTTGAAAGTCCACCTAGTGTCAACTACCTTCACCTATGGGGGGGGGGGGAATAGGTGACTAGCAGCATTTTTGCGGAATTGAAATTGTACCTGCACATGAAAATAAAACAACACAGCACAAAAGAGTACACAAGCTATTTATAGTGGTTCCCCGATTTGGGTACATCCACTTCCCCCTTCGACCTATCTCCCAACAAGGGACTACTCAGTCTCTTCACCAACAGGATTGAAATCCAATCCTTGCACTATCGGAAGGAACCCTTCCACACGTAGGAGTCAACACTCCCACACCACGGGTTGCACCCAACCCTTACAACTAGGAACCAATGTTCCTTTACAACAAAAATAAACTACATTGTACAAGAAATACAAACTACTTTTGGAGACTACGGTGTCCATCTTCGTTCGATGACGTGATCTAGAAATCACGAAGAGTCCACAACCCTAGATCTCTCTTGGAGAGAATCTCTCCGGAACCGGCGGCGGCAAGACGGGCGGCGGCTTGGTTCACGGGATCGACGGCGACAACGGTGTGCGGCTGCTGTACTTTGGAGATCCAAACTTCGTAGCGAAGCTAGCTAGGTCTACCAACGGTCAAACTAGGATCAATCGTCTCGATTGATTCGGATGGGGAAGATTTTCCCGATCAACAAATCAAGAGACAAGAGATCTCTGGATAGACGCGTGAGACACTATGCTTGGCTAAGCTTCTGTCACCGGAAGATCTGGAAGAAACCACGATCAAGACCGGCGATCAACTTGCTCGAGCGGCGACGGCGGCGACGGAGCGGAAATCGCGATTTCAGGTCAAGGTCGTCGCTTGGCTTCTTTCTGTGTGTGTCCTTTGTTGTTCAAAAATACGCGTGTATTTATACACAAGTATACTCCTAAATGACCATTGTGGGTCCCACCAGAAGAAACCCTAAATCCGGTTCAAAACAGTGCCAGCGGCAGAATCCGGTCCAGCTGTTTCCAGAAAATTGCCCAAGTCAAAATCGGCGAGAATCGAAGGTGATTCTCGTCGAATCGGCGAGAATCAAAGGTGATTCTCGTCGATTCGGCGAGAATCAAAGATGATTCTCGTCGATGTTGACTTGATTGCACGCTCTGATTTAGCCGGGTCGAGACGGCGAGAATCAGCCAGTGATTCTCGACGATTCGGCGAGAATCACTAGTGATTCACGCCGAATCGGCGAGAATCACTTGGTGATTCTCGTCGATTATTACTTAGCATCAGAGTTGCTCTCTTTGAAGTAGCTGGATCGAGTCGGCGAGAATCAGGCAATGATTCTCGACGATTCGGCGAGAATCACTAGTGATTCTCGCCGAATCGGCGAGAATCACTTGGTGATTCTCGTCGATTTACACTTAGACGATTTTTTGTCTTTCCACCCATGAGGTGCTCCTTGACCCATCCTTGCTCCTTGTCTGCTCTTGAGTTAACACAACCCTGTACTTGAAAATAAGTACACTCCAATAGAGAGAGTACACGTAGGCCAACACACTGATCTGCTCAACGAGGGATTACGTCGTGCAGACCCGTGTATATTGACCTACTGCACCCTGACATTGGTGTGCACTTAGCGTGGAAAAGCTGCAAGCAAAACTTGAAATATTTTATCAAATACATTGTCTATTTACCTTAGCATGTTCAAGGGCTTCTTCAAATCAGGTATGTTGTGGATACAATACCCAACAATGTGTAACACCCTCATCCGTCGTATGACATATAGTAGAAGGTCCGGCTGGAACCCGACATTATATACTATGGACAGTCGGAAGGGTTACGTATGAATAACCAAACTATCCAATTAATACTACTCATCCTAATACAGAGCATTCTAGCTAAAGTTTTTAAATAGTTGAAAGAACCCATAATTGTATCCAATAATCATGAATGTCCAACACCACTACAACTGGAATGAAAACAAATACACTGAAAGGTACACGACCTTATGGCTTTACAGAGGTTCACTTAATTAGATAATATTTTCTATACATCGGCTCGCAGGCCGGCCACACATGATAAAATAAAGTACAACTATTCGCTTTGGCCTTCTAGGGCCAGCACAGCAACATGGGCTCCAACCCGCTATTTGCTACTCGGCTCCGCAGCACCTGCAAGTAACATTCCACCGCAAGGGTGGCAAACAAAGCAACGGTCAGCCAAAGCCGACCAAATTATAACGACCCCGCCCCTAACTCGGGATGGCGGTGCTCCTTCCCTGCAATTCATTAGCCCAGCTAAACAATATAGAACAAACATACTTCGCCACAGGTGTAGGCTCGCACGGCCAAACACCCCGTGCACTCAGGGCACATTATCGGTGGATCCTAACACTTCAGCGTCTTCACCACCACCCCCGGGATGGCAACAACGTGAGCATTTTAGCCTTTCTGACCACTGTCTAAGGATCCCGACTATGCCAACGGCCAGTCCCCTTTTCGGGTCTCTCGCACTGAACAACATAGTCCAGGTCCGATTCCACTTGCCCGTTGCTAACAACGCGTAGTACACCTTAAGACGTGTGCACGAGCCAAGCTTCTCTCGGATCCTGACATTTCCAAACAATCACATAAATTGGTTATGTTCAAGGCCGGTTCCCAGACCGCCAAGTTAGCAGAACAACGATTCCGCTCAGTTTTCCGGGTGCGCCTTGGAGTTAATCCCCAAGGATCCCTGCTGCAATCTACCGCGTAGAACCCGAAAACCCAAATCACGGAGTCTTCTCTGGCAAACCATAACAAATGCAACATCACCGATCCAGACCAACATGTCCGGGTAGGCTTCACACACAATGCCTATGTCCGTACTTCGATTCCGGACTCTATATACAACACGAGGGAGACTATTCCTGTCAACCCCAAGGAACACCGCACACACGCCGCATACTCGCGGGAGCAGGTTTTCCTATGCAAAAAGGAAGAGAGCTTCACATGCTCAGGTAGAGAATCGTTACCCTTATAGTACACTTTTGCGCTATGGAAAATTACACGGATAGAAGTCTTCGCAACGGGATTTCCTCTACGGATCCGCTCTCGGTTCACTAAACGGTGCTCCGATGCTCCGCCGGCGGCCGGAATCCTCCTCCTTCTTCCTCCTCTCTCCAACTCCTTGAAAGAGAGTGCTTAAGAGAGAAATGAGGAATTGATCCTCTATTTCCGACCTTAACAGAGCAGAGACTCATCTGGGCCGTTGGATCTTAATTAAAGAAAACGAACGGCTCAGATCTGTACAAAAATCGCCAAACCTGGGCCGAACACGGCCTCACACACGGCCGTGTCCCAGGCCCTGTGCCTCGATCCTGGCACGATCGTCGAACGCAGAAAAACAACACGGCAAAGACACGGCCGTGTCTCAACATGACACGCCCGCGTCGGGTCCTCGACACGCCCGTGACTGGAGGCGTGTCATGTATAGCCGTCACGCCAACCGTCACGTCTCTCGGGAACACGGGTACTGACACGGGTAGGCACACGCCTGTGTCAGAGGACACACCTGTGTCAGTCTGCCGTGTTTCCTGCTCTGTCCTTCTCTGGATACAGCCGACCAAAACACCAACAAGACACGGCCTTGGACATGCCCGTGTCCTAGGCCGTGTACCCCTATATAGGCACCAAAATTAATTTTGGACGCGACCAGCTCGATAATGATTTTCGGGAAGTTACAACATGATTCGTCAAAATAACCAAAGGGAAAGCAGAAACAATTACAAGGCAAATCAAACCGCGCGGACTGAACAAGTAGCCTCCGGTTCTACTGCAGCATTACGGAGTCCGCACAGACCGCCAGGTCGACAGACCGGAAACCAAGCCGCGCGGACTGCCCGTTATTCCAATGTTGAGCTCTAGTCGCAGTTCTGCAAGCCGCCTAACCGCGAGGTCGCCTAGCCGCCAGACCGCACAAGCTGTTGATGCCGAACTGAACAGGCCGCCTGAAGCAGACGACTTATTGAACCGGAAAACTAGTTGCCAAAGAGAAGACCGCGTGGTCGCTATCCGTGACTTGCTGTTTACCACCTGTTGCTAACCGTAGAGTCTGCATTGTCACTGACCGCAATCAGAACCAAGTCCTGGCTTTCTAGCGCTATCCACACAACCTGCACAACACAAACCGGTCAACTCCTTCAACTCACGCGGATACAAAAAACCAGTCCGCAGCAACTATCCGCGAGTTCACTTACGGTTCATTCGCTCGTGGTATTGATGTGACAAGAGATCCTATTTATATGTACGATGAGGAGTGTGGTCACTGCCCTTGCCGATAGGATCACCGCCTCATCCCGCAGCAAGAACAAGTGTATCCTCAAGCCACGGATACTCATCCAGTCCTCCGCGTCCTGTGCAAGATAGCCAAACTGCCTAAGCTTTACCAAGGCTGGACATCAAACCCAGTCCGCCTTGCCGCCAAAGGCCAAGCCAGGGACAAGCCACCAGAAGCAGATTCTGCAACAACACCTTGTCCGCTTATCAGCGGACACAACTCCAGTCTGCACCCCAAGTTTGCAACCAAGGCACATCAGCCAAGCTGCCAAACTTTGTGGACACAGCATCAGTCCGCACGCCTTGTGGACACAACTCTAGTACGCATTCCTCAAGATCGCAACTAAGGCACACAACACTGCTACCAAGCTCGGCGGATTGAGAAGCAGTCCGCGCTTAACTGCGTGATCTCCTCGTACTGAGCTAAACCTGGACTTGGTTCAGAACCAAGTCCACTCCACCAGCCATACGGGCCAGTCCGCACTTACTGGCGGACACTGGATCCAGTCCGCCAATCCCGACAAACTCCAGCACTTGTCCGCACTAACTGGCGACCTCTGCGACTTCCTCTTGTCGCGCCACCAGAGCAAGACCAAGGCATCTGTCATGCCGGTCTGCCGAGCTCTGGTCCAGTCCGCGCCTTGCCGGACTCCGCGGATAGAGAAGTTATTCGCCTGGTTACCTTCTAGGAACAAACAGCCTTCCGAGAATTAGCCGGCCTGGCTTGTCTCCGCATCTATTCGCATAGTCCGCGCGAACAGACTGCCCAGGCCGTCAAAGAACAAGCCCTCTGCAACAGCTCTACCGACCTGGCTATCCGCCAGTCCTGTGCGCAAAGACTGCGCGGATAGGTCGCCCATGTCGCCAAATCACTCACTTTCACTTCACCATTTTCAACACTCCCCATTGAAGTGAGAAGTGGTGAACAACATCAGTAGCTCCCGTAACCTTGCACCTGGTCCCTCCGATAGTGTCATCGAGAATATGTCTGAGACATAGTCCTCGCCCCGCATATCCCGGACCATAAGGGATCCCTCTAGTATCTCCCAAAAGGAGTCATGCTTCCCACTGCCTTCTTCTTCAGCTTCGACCTCCACTTGCCCGTCAAAGGAGTATCACCAACGACCTTGGGATTAAGATCTCAAACCCCATCTCCTCTGAGGGTAGGCACCTCCTCAACCTTGGCGTCATCCACCTCCTTGACTCCAGTGGTGTCATCACAGCTAGAAGGTACTCGCTTGACCTGAGGGCCTGCAAGGAAATATGAGACCAAGCTCATCGAGTTTCCTCCGCAATATCGAGCTGGTGGGTTGATGATCCTCTTAGACCTCCGAAGACCCTGATCACGGCTAACCACCTCTGCTGCTCCTTCTGAACCACCTCCGTTCCCGGGTAAAACCGAAACAATGCTCTACTTGCTTCCTGAACAAGAAGTCACCGTACTAGAACCAGAAGCACCAGGAGCAATGCTCCCCCTGCTACCTGAACTAGAAGCCTCCGCTCTTGAACAAGAACTGCTTGGAACATCACTCCCCTTGCTACCTGAACAAGAAGCACATGGAGCATCGCTCCCCCTGCTTCCTAAACTAGAAACAACCGCCTTCAAGACAGAAGTACCTGGAGCACCGCTCCCATGCTTCCTGACCCAGAAACAACCGCCTTCGAGCCAGAAGCACCTGGAGCAAGGTTGTCAGGATCACGATCCAGATCATAGGATCTTACGATCCTACAATCCAGATGTTGTAAATCGATCCTGATTTTGTAAAGCGATCCTCATTCCAAACCTACTATTTTATCCGATCCTACCTCAAAATGATCTCATCAAGGATCTCGATCCTGACAACCTTGACCTAGAGCATCGCTCCCCCTGCTCCACGACCCAGACGCCTCTGCCCCGGTGCTAGAACAACCTGGAGCTCCTAGTGACACAAGCGGCTCCATCTGAACCTTAGCAACAGCCTCCTTCAGCCCACCATCTGACCTGCTCTGCTCCAGGTCCACACATGAGTTACCTCAATACGATGTCAGCTCATCGAGGACAACGTCTCTCGATACGATGAACCTCTTTGTCATAGGATCTATACACCTCCATCTTCTCTTTTGCTCATCATACCCAACAAAGACTAGCTTCATCTTGAGAGCATCCGGAGCGTGTATGTAGCAGGTAGAACCAAAGACCTGAAGGTGCTTCACACTGGGCTTCACCCTGAACATCAGCTCATACGGAGTCTTCGCATTGATCGGACTAAGAGGCATCTGATTGATGACATGTGCTACACAGGCCATCCCTTCCGCCCAAAAGGCATTAGGAATGTCTTTGCACCAAAGTCAACACTTGCAGGTCTCCGTCAACAGACGGATCATCCGATCTACAACACCACCTTGTTGTGAAGTATGTCCACGAGAGAGCTCCCTTCGGATCTCATGCTTCCTGCAAAAGTTCGAGAATACGGTTGAGACGAACTCATCTCCGTTGACCGTCCTCAACTTCTTGATCCGCAGACCAAGTTGGCCCTCCACAAGCTTCTTGAACACCACGAACAAGCGGAACATGTTCGACTTCTCCTTCATGAAGTATACTCAAGTATACCTTGTATAGTCATCAACCAAAATCAGCATGTACCTGCTGCCTCCAAGACTGGTGGTGACGGTCGGTCCCACTAGATCACAATGGACAACCTCCAAAGGTGTTTTGCCTCTGGACCGCGCCTTATCAAACGTAAAGCAATAAGCTTCACCGTGTTGACATCCCGCGCATGCTTGACCATCACTGTAGAATGACAATCTAGGCAAGCCTCTCATGAGTCTCCTTACCGCCATTGCTTTCAGCTTGTCCATCCCCACATGCCCCAGTCTTTCATGCCAGATAGCTGCACTATCACTGGTCTTCATCCGATCAACATCAAAACTTGTTGTTAACCCAACCAAGTTCTTCTCCTTACTCCCAACATGAGCAACGTTCACCGAGTGCAAGACAACCTTACACTCCTTCCTGAGGTGACCAGGCTGCTTGCATCTATAGCACTTTGGTCCTTCCTTCCTCTTCCCATCACACCTAGGAGAACCACTCCTCTCTTGTTGATATGAAGTAGAAGGACCATCTTCCGCAACCAACTTCACCTCCTTGTTGAACAACCCATAAAGGGAAGTCCAAACCTCCACAGCTGACTGACATCCGCTGATGTGGTCCAAGAGCTCCGATGAGATCATATGCTTGAGAATAGACTCCGCTTTTGCATTTGTTTTCTTCCAAGCTTTCATTGCTTCAGCAATGCCAGCAGTAACCTCTTGTCTTTCTACTCCGTAAACCACCTTTCAAAGGTCCTCGCCAAGAAGATAGCTCTCCATACAAGACTTTCACTTCTTAAAGTTAGTCTGTGTTAGGAGTTCAATACCAAGATCTCTTGCATATCCTGCTTCCATGGCTCTAACACGGGTTCCCACTTTACAAGAGCAACAACAACTTCTAGTTGATCACTGCTTAACCACTCAAACCTCTCTCTGATACCATGTTGAATTTTTCGAATCTTGGAATGAGCAGGAGTTGTATCAATTAAAAGGTTAGAACACAGCCAGAGACACATGCGGCAACAAGAGACTTTATTGATAACATCAGTCTTCTTACAAGCCGAGACATACAGGGCGAGACATGATTCGCCAAAATAACCAAAGGGAAAGCAGAAATAATTACAAGGCAAATCAAATTGCGGGGACTGAACAAGTAGTCGCCAGTTCTATTGCTGCACTACGGAGTCCGCACAGACCGTCAGGTCGCCAGACCGCATACCAAGCCGCGCGGACTGCCTGTTATTATAATACTGAGCTCTAGCCGCCGATCTGCGAGCCACCTAACCGTGAGGTCGCGTAGCCGCCAGACCACACAAGCTTCTGATGCCGAACTGAATAGGCCGTCTGAAGCAGACGATTTATTGAACCGGGAAACTAATTGCCAAAAAGAAGACCGCATGGTCGCTATCCGCGACCTGCTGTTTACCGCCTGTTACTAACCGCAGAGTTCGCACTGTTCCTGACTGCAGTCAGAACCAAGTCCTTGCTTTCCAGCGCTATCCGCACAACCTGCACAGCACAAACCGATCAACTCCTTCAACCCGCGCGGATACAAAAAACCAGTCAGCAACAACTATCCGCGAGTTCACTTACTGTTCATTCGCTCTAGGTATTGATGTGACAGGAGATCCTATTTATAGGCACGATGAGGAGTGTGGTCACCGCCCTACACGATAGGGTCACTACCTCATCCCGCAGCAAGAAAAAGTGTATCCGCAAGCCGTGGATACTCATCCAGTCCGCCGCGACCTGTGCAAGATAGCCAGACCGCCTAAGCTTTACCAAGGCCGGATATCAAACCCAGTCCGCCTTGTCGCCAAAGGCCAAGCCAGGTACAAGCCGCCACAAGCAGACTCTGCAGCAAAACCTTGTCCGCTTATCAGCGGACACAGCTCCAGTCCGCACCCCAAGTTTGCAACCAAGTCACATCAACCAAGCTGCCAAACTTTGCGGACACATCATCAGTACGCACGCCTTGCGGACCCAACTCCAGTTCGCATTCCCCAAGCTCGCAACCAAGGCACACGACACTGCTGCCGAGTTCGGCGGACTGAGAAGCAGTGCTCGCTTAACTGCGCGATCTCCCCGGACTGAGCTAAACCAGGACTTGGCTCAGAACCAAGTCCACTCCACCAGCCACAGGGGCCAGTCCGCACTTACTGGCGGACACTGGATCCAGTCTGCCAATCCCGGCGAACTCCAGCACCTGTCCGCACTAACTGGCGACCTCCGCGGCTTCCGCTTGCCCCGCCACCAGAGCAAGACCAAGGCATCTGCCATGCCAGTCTGCAGAGACAGGTCCAGTCCGCGCCTTGCCGGATTCTGCGGATAGAGAAGCTATCCGCCTGGTTACATTCTGGGAACAAACTGCCTTCCGAGCATTAGCCGGCCTGGCTGGCCGCCGCCTCTGTTCGCATAGTCCGCGCGAACAGACCGCCCAGGCCGCCAAAAAACAAGTCGTCTGCAACAGTTCTGTCAACCCGGCTATCCCCCAGTCCTGTCCGCATAGACCACGCGGACAGGTCGCCCAGGTCGCCAAATCACCCACTTTCAATTCCCCATTTTTAACAGTGACATGCGATAAAATGCCACAGTAAAAATCTGCAAAGCTGTGGGCCGAGTCTGGATCACAAATTTAGATTGAATGTGTCCGTTTGCGGCAATGCAACAATGACGGATAGGAAAAATATTATTTTCTTCATTGATTCTCCCAACTTTGCTGAGAATGGATCTGCATAGGAGCTGAAAGTATAAAAGCCAAAAGGTTGTGAAGATATCACCACAATCCAAATTAACATATGACATTGCAAAAATTTACACAAACATTATTTTGCATTGACATTATTATAAATTGGGATGTAGAACTTACTTGGATCTCCAATGAAATGTGAACTGGCCTGAATTTTTTATTGAATGAAACTGCATTTAGGCATAATATATGAAGTATGCTTGCTGACATAAATTATAATAAAATGGTGAAGTGGCTTATGTTCACATAATATTGTCACATACAAAAATCAAACAAATATAAAATAAAGAAACCTTTTCTTCATTTCTTAACAATTAATATTTTGTTTTTTTACGAATTTGTGTTCATAATTGTTATATGAAAAATGAAAATACCATAAGTTTGGTTATGAGCTTGAATTTCGGCCTAACCTCTGAATTGGGCCATCTCTCTTCCTGCATCAACTTTCTAACCCAAAATTCCTCCCGAACTCCTTCAATACAAATTTATAAAGAGCAAATGTAAGGTAAATTTAAATTGAATATAACCTTAATTAATATTTTGTATTGCGATCAATAATAATCAAAGATATGAGCTCATAAATCAATGATTATCCAAACCCTAAAATAAACTTTTTAAGATCCCAAATATAAGGGCGCTGATATCCGCACCGCAGTTTTGGCTAGTCGCACCGCACTTTCTCCTAATTTTTCATGTCTTTCGGAAATACGCATTGTACATGCATTTTTAGGAAAGTATTCAACACAAAAGTTGCAGATCTACAACTTTCATGTTGAACACATATCCTAAAAATGAATGTACAAGGCGTACTTTGAAAATACGCACAGGTTTCACGCCTTTTGGAAATACGCCTTGTACATGCATTTATAGGAAAATGTTCAACACGAAAGTTGTAGATCTCGTCCAGATCTACAACTTTCGTGATGAAGACTTTCCCTAAAAAATGCATGTACAAGACGTATTTTCAAAAGACGCAAAAAATTAAGAGAAAATGCGGTGCGACTAACCAAAACTACGGTGTGGATAATAGGGCCCAAATATAAAGAACGCCTAAACATACCTTATGAAGATGAAAAATATGAAACCCCATCGGAATGGAATGAGATCGTCGAGCAAAGGGAAATTGCAATCAAACTTTGTAAGAAGTCTAAGAAACTATTTGAGGCGCTTTATCAAGCTTTACTACTGGTTGAGAGGTTCATGAATTTTGCTTTATGTGCAAAGCGCAACCATAATACAAGAGTTTGAATCGAAATCTCTCACAAATTTCTTAGACCCTCACAGATTTCTCACATTTCTCAGTATATTTTTCTGAACCCCTCATAGGTTTCTCCCCAATCGGCCCAAAAAACATATAACTCATCCCCCTCGAAGAATCAGAATCCCATTAAAACCCTTTTGTTGAGTCTTCAAGCGAGGAAGAACAAACCAAAGGGTATGGAATTATTAAGCGAATCGATGGGAAGAAGAGAATAAAACCATTATGAAGAAGTACAGATTCATGGAAAGATATTCGCAGAGAAAACCTGTTCCTGCGGTCAGGAGGCTTCAGCACACAGGAGACTTCGGGGGGGGGGGGGGGGGGGCGGGTTCCACTCTGCTATGAGGGGGAAAAAGGGGGGAGGGGGAGGGAGGAGAAAGAAAAAGAGGGGAGGTGAAGGAAAGGGTGGGGGGGGGGGAACGAAGAAAAGGGGCGGGACGAAGAGTGGGTTTGGGTGCACCAGCTGCAGTCGGGTTGTGAGCCCAGGTCGACCTTTATATAGTCAGCTCACTTTCAACGCCCTATTGATATCATATTAGAATATGTGTATGAGTGTATCCAATTTTAAATCAATTGATTATAGGAGGAGGAGCCCAAGATCTATATTAAGTGCACAATGACATGAGTTTTGTTATGCGAGACAAAATTCTCAGCACATGCAATGACAGTGTTTGCCCATATTGAATTTTTTTTACACTTTCCTATATTCACACAATGATGTATTTTTTATTATATATATATATTTCAAAACATTTTAAAAATAAAATAATACAAATGCACGAATTTGTAAAATATAAAAAGAGCACAAATAAAATACAAAACTCAAGGCCGATAGAGGTCTGGACAAATGCGGCGTCAGACACTTTTGCATCAACCTAAACAGAGCTAATATCCACCAGTCAACTTACTTCTAACTTCAAGCTAATGTCCATAATTAGTAAATGAAAGAAATAAATTATTCAAAATTTTATATTATGCACAAGTTTCAAGATCTCTGTAGGCTAAAGCTATTCAACAGTAACTTCTCAGCAGCATCTTACTAAAAGCCAATGCTTACTAGCATGATAACAGAATTACTCAGTTAGCATGCAGAACATTATTCTTACAGCATTTGAGCATTTTTTTTCATCTTCTCCAACCATACGCAAGCCCTTATTGAGTTCATCTCAGGCCACACCAGATGTAGCAATGCAAGTCTATGGTCATGTTTAAAGTCAATAACCCGTCAAATAAAAGCATAAAAATAGCATTCCCTATCAAAATAGAAGCACACATATAGTGTCTCTCTAATTAAGATGCTTATACAATAAGACAAGAAATGTGAGCCTAACAAGGAGAGGAAGTATTCATGACATGCACTAAGATACAGTAAGTACAAATTGGTAAGAAGGTGTACCCATTTGGATGGAGCGAAATACAATTGGTATTAATAGAAGACACTGCAGTCTGCAGAGGCAAACTATGATGATAACTGCTCCAGTTTATGTTGTCCAACACAGTTCATAATGTTGTAAGAATCCCATAAATTATTTCTTTTCAAATGGTGCATCGGTCATAATTATAAAACCAAGAGTAGAGTAAAGTTTCCGTTGAGTTGTCGAATCGTGCTTCTTTCAGAGAGCGTGATTCTTCCACTGATTGAGTTAGTGTTGCAATCTCTCTCTCATAATTTTTCTTCAGATCATCAATCTTCTGATAGGCCGCATCTGTCCACTGGTCTGCAGCTAAAACTTGCTCCTATACAAAAATCATTTAAATAAGGAAAACGAAGGTTTATCTACTTGCAGAAGGTATAAAAATAAACTATTTTTTCTCAATACAAATCTCTCTCTGATTTTTTGAAAGGAGACGGGAAATGATGAGATGTATATTAATTGAAATCAAAATACAACATAAATTTTTGAATTGAGCAACTTGTCAACTTCTCTGGATTGAGTAGTTTACACTAGATTCGCAATTAGACTCATAGTAAGAATAACAATAATGACTTTATTATGTGATGCAATCAAGAATTTAGAGACGTTAATAGGAAAGTTACAAATCAAAACACAAAAAAATTCAATCAAGGCTAATGTTGCAATCACTTTTGGTCGTTTATTAAACGGTGGCTTCGGGTGATGTGTTGTCCCTTGTAGATTATCTCGGTCACTTCCATCAAGGTAACGTTCGACTTTCTTCTTGACTGGACATTTTGGGCGGTTACATTTATAATAGCTTCTTGGATATCACTGCCCTTATCCTGCTTTTTCCCATATTTTCGCCAGTTGTAGCTATCATCAACATGTTTATCAACAACAATGGCTGCTGATTGAGATATTTGGTCACAATAAGGGACAACCTCAGATTCAAAATTATGATTATTTGTGTCAGAATAAATATACTGCATGTTAATGTTGGAAACTTGTTGTGTGAAGGTGCTTGATGAGCGACAAAAAGGATGTTCTGCCATGCTATTATTTTGAGCATGAGAATGAGCAGCTTGTGCGGTTACTTGTGTCAAGGCCTGTTGGTGTGACATCCCAAAATGTTGCTGCATATAGCTATCAACCAAAGGTGCTAAAATTAGAAGTACGACAACAACATTTTTTATTAAGATAAGATGACATGCCATGAATGTTGAATAGAAAAACAACACAAGAAACCCATAAAGAGAAAAAACTGCTTATACTAATATCAGATCATTGGATGAGTAGAAGTAACTTTAAAGTATTGTATTTTAGTCCCACATTTAATGGGTGAGAAATATTTTGGTGTAGAAATACCAATAAGTTGATACTGCTCTATTTGGCACGACAGTGGCGTAACTGCGTAAGCGGTGGTACCGTCATTCGTGAACGTTCAACCTCACAAGAAATTTTATCGACTTTTATGTTCAAAACTAATTTCTTTTCTTGACGGCAGTCATAACCTTTGGCATGCCAAACATACATTCTATTGTTGTGGTGTTTTTGTCCGAACTCACAGGAGCAAAAACATCTTGTCAAACTGAGCCTTAAGTTTCAGTTTTGAATTGAAAAAAACTCGAATTTGGATTTGTATTCAAGTTGACTCAGTTTCAACATATAAATGGAGGAGAAGCTCTTGCGGTGAGGCGCTGGGAAGGAGATTTGAGGCGGGGCTCTGTGGAGAGGAGATTTAAAGGAGATTTGAGGCGCTAGGAAGGAGATACAGGGTTTTTGGCGGGTATGATCTTCTCAAGCTTGGAATCAAAAGCTTTTTGGCTGGTATGATCAACTCGATAAAATATTACATGTTATACCTTGCCAAATTGGAATTTGGGACTTGAAATCAAGCATACCGCGAAAGTATGATCTTCTCAAGCTTGAGCCACCTCAATAAGCCTAGTGAGACCAAAAGAAGGAAAATTTCAAGTAATTGAGAAGGAAAATTTTGAAGATAAAAATTAAACCAAAAGCCAAATATTGTCTACCTGATAGGAACACTTTTTCTTATTATCATCCCTGACCTTTTGCTTGAGCTGCCCATCAGATCGGGCTCGAAACTGGTTCATCCCCAATACCCGCGCGACTCGTGCCCAATACAAGAAACACCTGGCCAGACTCTTCCAAGACGTTTGATCACCAGTCACTGATTTCACATGGGAGCGCTCTACTGGGCTGGTCAGCAAGTAATTGAGCAACTCCTTCTCCGTTTGGGAAAACGGCTCCCCTGCAGATGGGGCAGGAACGGTGGCCTCCAATATCTGATCCAAAGCAGGCAACTGATGATCGACCATGAATGGCGGATGCAAACCAATCTCGCTTATAATAGACGTGTTTGCCACAACAGGTTCCACCGCCGTCGTAATGACTATCGAATAGGTCGGTTGATTTGAATTCCGGGTGGTCGGAGATGTAGCTGGAACTGATGGTTCGGCCGACGACGATGACAAAATATTTAGGAAGCCTGGATCATCGTGCTGCTGGGCAGCCTTGGAATGCGATTGCAAATGAGAATGACAACTTGGTCGTGCTGATGTGGTTGATGGCACACGCTTCTTGAGGCGTGCAAGATACTCCCAACGATTCTGGATCTCCTTGTGGGTCATCTCGAGCAGATCATCACGACGGGAAGCAATGCGGGCATACGCAGGGGCGACCACTTTGATCCAATGAATGTTGCCAGCATGCCCGACATCAATCTCTTGCTGAACCAGCCGATCAATGATATTGTCTGATGACCCTTCAATGAGTTGTTCGGGCATAGATTACAGATCTGATGCATGGGGTTGACTTGAACTTTGATTGGCGCTGGTTGCCAAGGTGATGGTTCGAGTTGTAGTCGTTGTCACAGTCTCTTCCAACTGCACAATGTTAAAACTGGCAACAGGTGACGATCGCAATGGAGCAATCACTGATGCGGCTTGACTTAGGTAGTAATGATGCTGCGTTTGGGCACTGCTTGTTGAATGGGCAATCTGAATCGGGCCTGGGCAACCATATCCTCCAGGTGTTGTTTAAGGACCTGTTTCGATTTCGACCGAATGAACCGTTTGAAAGCGAAATTAGTGCTACCCAAAGCCGAGACAATAATAGACCAGATTCGATGCAATTGCGGAAGATGCAAAGATTCAATGGGGAAATCCTTCAGATCCTGTAGTTCATCGGGCAGAAGAAATTTGAGAGCAATCGTTCGGAGTAAGCGACGTTCCAAGGGGTTTATCATTGGCGAAGTGCTCATGACAGCTTCCCAAAGATTAAGCCCTTGTAATGCCGACTGACGTTCATTGCCCAATGCGTTGATGTTGTGAGGTTTCTTATTGTGACTCGATGAAGAGCTGCACTCATGCGATGTTGGTCCTGGTTTGCGTCGCTTGCGATTGGACTGAATGGAATGAGGCGCGTTGTAAACTTTGACGCCAGATTCGGCCCCAATCAACGGATCGACATTGTCGATATTGTTCAGATCATCATCCTCCCACGGTGCAACATCGCCTTCTTCAGCAATGTGATGATTATCGTGAGCCAGCTCGACAACAGCAGCGACAACCTCAAGGGCATTGTGCGCAATCGCATCGAACTTGTGACTCGACCAAATTGCATTATCAGCGATCGATTCCGCGACCATTCCAAGTGATTCAAGTTGCCATGCAGGAATTTCGGGAAGTTGAGGAAGGGATTGTCCAATTGCTGTCGTCAATCCAAATTCGTCGTCACAATCATCAATTGAGAGAGGCAATAAATGAAACATCCCCGACAGAGATGTAGGCTGAAAGTGAGAGTTAGATCTGAAATACTCTAGAGGGGGGGGGGGGGGGGGTGAATAGAGTATTCTTAAAAAAAATTCTTAACGACTATTAGAGCTTTTGCTGTAAATTAAAAGTGCAGAAATAAATATAGCTAACACACAATAAACCTAAAGCACAAGCACAACAAGAACAAAAGAAAAAGGGGCAACCAGACGAAATAAGAATTTTATAGTGATTCCCCAACCTGGGTACATCCACTATTCTACCACCCTTGGTAGGAATCCACTCAGATTTTTGATCAGGTGCCTGACACCAATGAGCTTTTGATCAGGTGCTTAAAAACCACCCAAGTCTTTTGATTAGGAGACTTGCAACCAAGGAATCACTTTTGAAGGGAGATGACAACCCTTTATACAGTTGGGGGGGTGAGAGATGATTTTGTCTTCTCTTTCTCAATATACAACTGAGAAGACGGTGTGGATTCAGTGATGTTGTCAAAGCTCCCCCTGAGATGTAGAAGAGTTCAGGAAAACTAGAGCTTTGCACAGGGTGATAGGCCTTCAGTTGAGAGACTTGATCAAGGAGCTTTAGACTGATGGTGCTTGAATGTCTTAGCAATGTCCTGGAGAAGAAGAACAGGAAGACTCTTGATTTGAAATAGGTGTTCTTCTTGCTTCTTCTTCAAATTACTGACAGACTGAGATAGAGCTGATCAAGATCTGCTTCAGAATATCTTTGGATGAAAGCATGAATAATCTCTTCTGTCTCTTTGTTCTATATCAGAGAAAAGAGAAAAATCTCTTTTTATATTTTCCTGGGGAAATTGGTCTTTCGAATTTTGAATTCCTTCTTCATTCAATGCTGACGGCCTAGAGAATAAGCAACATTGAATAATTTCCCCAACTGTCTCGTGGAAAAATGGCAAACAATAATCCTGGAGAATATCCTAATCAATGCTCCTCTAACGGTTATATTCAGAGAACTGTTAGAGCATTGATTACCAAGGAATTATTACAGTAATAATGGGGACAGGGCTGGAAATGACATAGTTTGGAATCGTCGAATAGTTGATAGAAATCGTCGAACTAAGTCCACAGTTCGTCGAGCTGAGATGTTGTGTTCATTGACCAGACGGTTTCTATTCGTCGAGCTGAGTTCCATGATCGTCGTGCTGGAAACTGAACAACTGTCTCTTTTGAACTTTGCCTATTCTGTGTCTACAGTTCGTCGAGCTGGTAAATGTGTTTGTCGACTGGAGTTCAACAACTATTCTGGAGTTGTCAAATATTCTGTGTGTCGACACAAGTCTTCTGTGTAGTGTCGACATAACCTTTCCAAGTTGTCGACTGATGATCTGGGTATCAACACAAGTTCTTCTAGTGTCGACTCAGTTGGTGTCGACATATACTCTGAGTGTTGACACAAGTCTTCTGGTTCTTAGTTGTTGAAGTGGATAATTCCAGAATTCGTCGGGCAGATAACTGAGTTCGTCGACCTGAGACTAGAGAAAAATAGTCTCGACAGAATGCTGTAGTAGTCCAAAGATTCGTCGACCAAAGAATAGTATTCGTCGAGCTGAGAACTAAGTTCGTCAACCAAAGAACTAGGTTCGTTGACTTGAGTCTAGAGAATAGTCTGGACTTAGAATTCTGAAGGTGGAGTCCAAGGATCATCGATCTGTGACTGACGTCCATCGAGCTCAGCTTAGAGAATATTTCTCTAAGATCGTCGAGCTGAGAACGACTATCGTCGACCTGAGTTCGACGAACGTCGAACTCATTTTACTTATTTTCTTGAGAAATCTCTGAATCTCTGGAAAAACTCAAAGTCTTGAGTCTTTGGCAGTCTGATGATGGCTTATCCATGTGATGTTGTTACTGAAGACTTGGCCTAGACTCTAGGACACAACTATGACCCTGGCTATACATGTTGGGTCACATCATCCTAGCTTAGTGAACCTAGCCCAAATTATACTAGGGATCCAACAATCTCCCCCTATTTGGGTGAGGTCACTAATTGACTCAATATAAAAACATAAAGTAAACAAAGCAGGAAAAATATATATCTGACAGAGATAATTAACACATATAGCAGATATATTTACACAAGAGCTTTGTTCAGACAATATGAAACAGTTTAACAGAGAAAAATAGAAATGAAACAGTTCAGATTTCATTTCTTCTGCTTCTTCTCCTGATGCTTTACATCCTTGCCCTTGTCTCCTGGCTTGGTAAATATTATTTCCCTGTTTGGATTTGAAGCTTTTTCCACAGTCATTGTCATGTCAGCAACCCTTATAATCTTCAGAGATGTAGCACTAGGAACCACTGCTTCAGGATGTAATTTCATATAATCATCAACATTAAAAATTTTGTTAGCCTTTCCAAACATTTTCAGTTCTTCTCTCCTGTATTTGGACATTGTAGTGTATTTAGAAATATCCTTCCCTTCAGCCTTTGCCTTATTAATCATAGAAAGGCCTACTAGTTCCTGGAACCTGGCCATTCTAGTTGTGTTGGCTGTTTCTGGATCTTCATAAGGAATACGAGGAGAGGTTGATCTTTTAGAACTTTCAGCTTGTTGATGTTGATGCTGTTGATGTTGTTGTTGCTGATGTTGTTGTTACTGCTGATGTTGTTTTCCTAAAGAGTGTTGCCTGTGCTGACTGCTACCAGAGGAAGATCTGCCATGATGTCTTTGATAAGTTTGAATAGGGGCAAACCTTTGAGAGCTTGAACCAGGAGCACTGGCTGCAGGAGGAGGAGGAGGTGGTGGATCTTTTCTATACCTTTGAACTGATGGAGGAGAGTACCTTCTACTCTTCTTCCTTTCCTTCTGCTGATTCTTAGATAGCCACATCCATGCTGACATCCCTTTGTATGGAGTTATCTTTTGAAGAATGTAATAAGGAGTGTCATTGTTTCGATTAGGCGTAGGAGCAGGAGGAGGAGGAGCTTTTCTTTTCTTTGATACTTGCTTCTTCTTCTTTGTATCCTCCTCATCTGAGTCCTCATACTCATCTTCATCATCATCATTTTCAGAACCCTGAGGGTTATCATATAAATCATTCAAAGCTTTCAAAGCCTCAGCAGGAATAACAGGCGTTTTTGGAGCAGGAGAAGGAGTTTCAACAAGAGTTGGAGGAGAAGCTACAAAAGAATCAGAACTAACTTGGACAGAGCTTTCAGCTGCTGCCTTATTTTCCTCTACAATATCAGCCAAGATTAGTTCATCTAGATCTGGCATGGGGGAGTCATCCATGACAAAGGTTGGTGCTGAAGGTATTATTGGAGAAAAGGGAATAGCCACTACTTCTGGAAGTGAAGTGACTGCTGGATGTGTAATAGCAAAACTTTCTCTAAGTTGCTTAGCAACTTCTGAAGAGATGGGGGAAGTGTATGGTATAATAGCCAAGGATGGCTTAGTAATATCAGCTGGAAGGTAATTCAAATGTACAGTATCAAAAATACTTAACAAATTAGTAATATCTACTGCGGGATTTAGAATGTGTTGGATACCTAGTTGATTTGGGTTAGGTCCACTAACTTAGGATGTGACCCATCATGTATAGTCTGGGTCAAGTTTATGTCTTAGAGTCTAGGACAGTCCTCTATCTCAACTTCAGATGGACCAGCCTTCCTCAAGACCATCAGGAACTCCAGATCTATCAGTTTTTCAGACTAAGTGAAATGAGTTCGACGTTCGTCGAACTCAGCTCGACAAAGGGAGTTCTGCGCTCGACGATCGTGAGACAATTCGTAGTGCTGAGCTCGACGAACTATGTTCTTTGTTCGACGAACACCGGGATTCTACTTCAAGCATTATCAGGACTACTTCAGAATTTCTCTAAGTCTAACTTCAAGTTTTGGTCGACGAATTACTTTCTGAGCTCGACGAACTTGGACCTCAAGTTCTCAGATTCTCAGGTCGACGACTTCAGTTCTCAGCTCGACGAATTTAGTTCTCTGCTCAACGAATAAAGATTGTCTGATATTGTAGATTATCTGTTCAATGAATGAAGACTGTCAGCTCGACGAACTCAGCTCAGCTCGACGAACTCGGCTTAGCTCGACGAACTCAGGCGCAGCTCGACGAACTCAAAACTCAGTTCGACGAATTATGTTCTTCGGTCAACGATTACAGACTAGGTCTTCTTCCATTCCCGTCTCATTCCATGACGTTGATTCCTGAACATTTAATGACAGTTCTTCCCAGAATACTACCGTTAGAATGCGAAGTTAATCCTGGATTATTACATGCCATTTTCCCATGGAAATAGTTGGGGAAATAATTTATTGCTGCTTCCTTTCCAGGCCGTCTGCCATTACTGCTCTATATTCAAAAATTCGAATGTTTCTTATGAGACATTGAGATATACAGAAAGAGTCAATAATACAGTGATATACAACAAAAAAAGACAGACAGTGATTCAGACAACACAGAAAAAGGAATTCATTCTTGGCCCAGAGAGAAACTGATCAAGAAGAAGAAGAAGAAGAAAAATACATCAATATCAAGAGTCTTCTTCATCTACTTTTACCCAGGATAACTTCAAAGACAATACATTCATATCAGTCACAAGAAGTTCCTGGAGACTTTCTCTGGACCAGGAAATTTAGGTCTTTGAAGACCTATCACCCTGAAGCAGTGCTCCAGCATTCTTCCTGATTCATTCTACATCTCAGGGGAGCAAAGCTGCTAAACAACAATCCACAAGTCTTCTCATTTGACTGAGAAAGAGAAGACCTCATCACCCTCTCACTCCACCTCTGTACAGGGTTTTAATTCCCTTCAAAATTATTCTGGTTGCAAGTCTCCCTCCAAAAGACTTGAGGGTTTTGTTTTTGGGAACCTGATCAAAACCCCATTGGTGCCAGGACACCTGATCAACCCTTCCTGCAGTGGATTCCTACCAGGGTGGTAGAAGAGTGGACTACCCAGATTTGGGGAACCACTATAAAATTCTTGTGTCGTCTGGTTGCTTTCTTTTCTTTTTGTTTTCTGGCCTTGCTCTTTGAATGTGCTGTGATTAGATAGTTGCTACATCTTGGTTTATTGTATTTGCTTCCCTGCACACACACCTAAAATACAACAACAGTTGCCCCCCTCTAGAGTATATCTGATCTAACTAACACCTTCAGGTGGTATCAAGCATACCTTCTGAACTTTCAATTGGTATCAGAGGGAGGTTGGTTAAATTACCAGACCTTACAGGTTGGTTAACATACCATACCTGATTGGTTGTACAGGCTAACACCTGAACCCAAAGATCCCTTAGTTAGATCTGTTTGTTTTTATTCTATTATTGGACGTATTCTTCTCACAGACATGGCCCAAAACAAGGATTATACAAGCATCAGACCTCCAGTGTGCAATCTTAATAAGTTTGCCATCTGGAAGGCAAGAATTATATTATATATGAACTCCATTGATGAGGATATTTTTTCTGTCATTTCAACAGGTGTTCCTCCAGCTCCTGCAACTTTTGACAGCACATCAACTAATCTGAGTGCAGTACCACCTCCAGACAATACTGAAGCCTATAAGAAAGCCAAGATGGCTGATGCAAAGACTATGAATATTCTGGCCCAAACAATGTCAGATGACATATTTCAGAAGGTGGCTGAGTGCACCTCAGCCAAGGCCATTTGGGACTCTCTCAACCAAATGGTAGCAGGCTCAACTGATGAAAGAAAGGATAGGAGATCCAGTCTCATTTCTCTCTATGAGAATTTCAAAAAGGATGAGACAGAATCTGTGGCTGAGATGTACAATAGATTAAGTTCAATCATCAGTGAACTCAAGACTCTTGACAAGGACATCACCTTAACTGAGGTGAATGACAAGATACTGATGTGTTTCCCCAGTTCATGGGATTCCAGAATCTGGCCAATCAAAGAAGCCAGAAGCCTCAATGAGATTTCAATAGAATCTCTGTTAGGCAAGCTGAAGTCATATGAGCAGCTTGTCAAATCAAGAGAGGCAGCAGAACAGAAGGCAACTACCCCAGTTAGGAAGGAGCACAGCTTGGCCTTCAAAGCTTCTAAAGACAATGAAACATCTACATCCAATGAAGAGTTAATGAGTATTTTTGCCAAAAGATTCTACAAAATGGCAAGAAAGGACTTTAGAAGAAAATCATCCAGGCAGGATGATAAGCCCAAATATGACAAGACACCAACTAAGGAGGTTGTGTGTTTTGGATGCAGAAAGCCTGGGCACTATATTTCAAAATGCCCAGAGAATCAGAAAAAGGACAAGGGCAGGGACAAGGATTCCAGAAGAAAACAAAGCAGCAGACCCTCCTCCAACAAATATAAAAGGAAAGACAAAGAATTTGTTGCTGAGTCCTGGAGTGACACAGAAGAGGAAATATCCTCCTCCAGCTCCAGTGAAGAAGAGGAAGAAGCCAGATCCAAGGAGGTGTGCCTAATGGCAATAGATGCCTCCAGAAGCAACTGTGGATCAGAAGAGGATTCTGAAGATGAAGGTGCCTCAGACTCAGAGGCTGATCAGGTGATTTCTAGTTTTGATTTCAATTCTGACTTATTTAAAGTAGAATTTAAAACTATGTGCATGGATCTAATAAACTCAGAGAAAGAAACAAAAACCTTGAGGACTAGACTAGAAAACCTTGAATCTGTCAGCACAGAAAATAGAAAACTAACTGATCAATTGACACTAGCTAATGAACAGATAATCAAGTTAAAATCTGAATTATGTGAGGCAAAACAACTTGAGCAATCTCTCAATGGGAGAAGCCTCAAGCTGATGGATATCACAAGCACAGTAAATGCCAGATTAAATGGCAGGCTGGGCTTGGGTGTTTCATCAAGTTTACCCCCCATAATAAAGAAGAATATACTTTCTACTCCCATAAAGTTTATCACTGCTAAGGGTAAAGAGAAACTAATTGAAAAACCCATGTCAGAAAACAAGTCAAATCCCCTAGACAATAGAAACAGAAAACAGAAGAAAGCTGTTAAAAACCAAGTTCAGCAGAATTCGTCGAACTCAGATCGACGAAATCCTGCAAGTTCGTCGAACCCCGATCGACGAACGCTGAACGCAAACTTCAGAAATAATTATTCGTCCAACTGCGATTGACGGACTGTGTATGGTTCGTCGAGCAGAGGTCGACGAACGTGGGACGCAGAAAATGACCATGGTCATTCTCTGAGTGGAGGTCGACGATCTCATCCCCATTCGTCGAACTCTGGTCGACGAACTCACAATAATTCATCGATCCCAGAACGACCAAATATAAATCATTTCTCCTATAGAAATTTTAAAGCAGCTAACAAGACATTTAATCCAGTAGCTGATTGGGTAATCCCACCTAGGAGATATCACCCTCTAGGGTATAAGTCTCAACCTGCCTTATTAGTCATTTCTAGTTTTACTTTTCAACCAAACCAAGGACCCAAGGTAACCTGGGTCAAGAACAATTGAGCTTTATTTTTTAATGTAGGTACATGTGAAGAGCTGTCCAAGGTTAAGTCAGACCTGGTACCTGGACAATGGCTGCTCCAAGCACATGACTTGCAGCAAAGCAAATCTCTCCAGCTATAAGTCCAAGCTAGGACCAAAGGTGATATTTGGAGACTCAAAGAGTGGTCAGTCAGAAGGATATGGAAGAGTAAGCATTAGAGTAGTGACCTTCAAAAACGTGACATATGTAAGAGTACTTAAACATAACCTTATATCCATAAGTCAATTATGTGATGAAGGTTATCAGGTACATTTCAACTCTACCTCTTGCTCTATTATAAATGATAAAAACCAAACTGCTTTAATTGGACTTAGACAAGGAAACATATATTTAGTAGATTTCATTTCTGCCACAACTGATATTTGTTTACTCAATATCACTAGTAACCAAAATGAGTTATGGCACAAAAGGCTAGGACATGTAAACCTTAAGAATATATCTAGGTTATCTAAAGACAACCTTGTTAGAGGTTTACCTTCTGGTCCCTACAAGAAGGAAAGCCTATGCAGGGCTTGTCAACTAGGCAAGCAAACTAAAACTAGTTTCAAATCCATTAATTAAAGTGATTCACCTAGGATATTGTATCTGCTTCATATGGATCTTTTTGGACCCATTACAGTACAAAGCCTAGGAGGGAAGTCTTACACCTTAGTCATTGTTGATGATTTCTCCAGATTCAGTTGGGTAGCCTTTCTGAGAGCTAAGTCAGATACATTCAAAGTTCTTACAGATTTTCTCAGGACCATACAGATTGAGTTCTCTACTCATGTTGCATTGATCAGAAGTGATCATGGCACAGAGTTTGAGTCTCTTCTTATGCATGAGTTCTGTGAGAAGGAAGGTATCAGGCAGTGCTTCTCAGCTCCTAGAACTCCCCAACAAAATGGGGTTGCTGAAAGGAAAAATAGGACACTCATTGAAGTTGCAGGTACATTGTTAGCAGATGCTTACATGCCTCTATCCTTTTGGGCAGAAGCTGTAAACACAGCTAACTATGTCCTGAACAGATGTATTATACATAAACTAAAACATAAGACCCCCTATGAATTACTTAAAGAAAAGAAACCTAAAATCACTTACTTTAAAGTTTTTGGTTGCATATGTTACATCCACACTAATAACAAAAGATACATTAGAAAATTTGAGGCTAAGGCTGAGGAAGGGATTTTTCTAGGATATTCCCAAGTAAGCAAGGCCTATAGGGTTTTCAACAAATCATCCCTTAAAATTGAAGAATATGTCCATGTGTCTTTTGATGAAGGTAACATGTCTTATAAGGAGAAAGACATTTCTACCAATAGTTTTTTGCAGGTTTCACCACTGTGTGAGTCTATGGATGGACTAAACCTTACCCAAGAGGTTCCAACTCATCCCACTCCACAGGCTGCTGAAGATAGTGAAGAAGAAGTCCAAGAGGAAGTAACTGAACTTCCATCAATAGCCAGTACCATTCCTCAAGAGGAATTATTTACAGAAGCTGTTACTCAACCAACTCCACCAACTGATCTTGTCACACTTAGAGATCACCCCAGATCTCAAGTGATTGGAGACATTTCAGTTGGTGTACAGACAAGACATCAACTCAATCAAGACTTGATGCATGCCTGTTTTCTCTCTCAAATTGAACCTCTCACCATCCATGAAGCTGAGCAAGATCCCCACTGGATTCTTACAATGCAAGAGGAACTAAATCAATTTGAGAGATGTAGAGTTTGGGATTTGGTTCCAAGACCCCATAACTACCCAGTTATTGGAACCAAATGAGTCTATAGGAACAAATTGGATGCACAAGGGAACATAGTAAGAAACAAGGCTAGACTTGTTGCTCAAGGCTATTGATGCTAAAGATCACGGCAGTGAACCGGTCGCACAAGTAATATAAAATGGGCGAGTTTTCCAAAGTATCGATCTCTCAAGCAACACAGTAAGGTGAAGTTAATTTCGAGGAGGACTTGAGATTGAAGTCCTCAGGTCGGAGATAACTAAGGGGGGTTTGATGTTTGCGGAAACAGAAAATAAAACGCTAACAACTACTCCTATGCAACGCCACTATGCGATGCTTCGCCAGGCGGGATGGAAGACTAGTCGGGCCGCTATGCACCGAATCACTAGGTGGATGGACGAGAAGGCTAGTGGATGAGGTGATGAGAATGGCGGAATGAGGGTCGAAAGCACCTCTTCGCTACGCACGCCACTAGCAATTGCTAGTGCGGCAAGGGTGGATGGTGGTAGATGGAATATGGCGCACCTCAAGAAATTAACAAAAATAAGAAATCACATAGACATGATTTGATACAAATGTATATCAAAATAAGTACAACTTCATCATACACAAGAGATCAACTATACTATTCAACAACCAAACAAGAAAAGAGTGCGAAATCGACCGGATCCGAAGCCTTGCTGAGGATTCACGGTTGGAATCGTCGGGTTGTCAATCCGCGTCCAAGCTCGGTCCACAACTGCGTCCGGGGTAGAGAAGGGCTGTCACCACCTTCCAATGGCCCGTCTTCTTCGTGTAACAATCCGGTGGAGGATGACACAACTTCCCCTAGCTTGATGGAGAAAGCTAGGTCAAGCTCTTCTTGCAACTCAAGGATGAAGGAGGAGGCCAAGAGGAAGCTCCGGCTTGGATTTGGCGGTGAAAGCTTGCCCGAAGCACCTCCCTAGGGTGGAAGATGAAGGGAAATGGCGGAAACCTTCGCCGGGGACGAAAAATGGCGGAGAAATATCGAGCGATCGCGAATTAGGGCGGAACCTGCGAATTTATAGATTGCAGAAATTATAATGCACACGACCAGTGGCGCACGACCAGTGGTCGTGCGCACTATGGCCAGTGGTAGTGCGCATACCCCAGGCAGATTCGGGAAATCAGGGAACATTGCGCATGAGCAGTGGCGCACGACCAGTGGTCATGCGCACTATATCCGATGAGCGTGCGCAGTATTACTGCTTCCAAACATCCCCGGAACATGCACACAACCCCTAAACCCAGCACTGATATGTGCAGACATTCCAGGCAATAACAAAAAGGGAGTACAAACATTAAAAGTACAAAAATACACAACCACGGGCCTAAGTGTGCACTTCCTATGGAAATAAAGACAATATGAAATATGAACGATATAGAACTAAAAGTGAAGTGCAAATGCGTGAAAACTAGCCCAGATGAGTCCGAAAATAGGTATATAAAGTGGACTCATCACACCCCCAGACTTAACTGTTTGCGCATCCCGAGCAAACAAAATCTAAGCAGATAGGGAAAAATACTAGTTAACAAAGAAATTGCGATACGAAGTACCATGCGAAGTCGCATGCTCGCGCGCGTAAAAATATAGTAGAAGAAATTTCTAAGTATACAAAATAGTATATACTTTTCACAATGCGTATCAAAATTTTATTATTACTCAAAAATGGAATCACGGTGAATCATCCGGTCACGCGTAGGGAGAAAGTAGACTAATCGCTAGGCAAGCATTGCCAAAGATCGGGGCTCGGGATAACCTCCAAAGGAATCCACCAATGTCGGTGATCATATGCCTGCCCTTTCGCATTCTCTCCACGACACTGGTTTGGTTCACACACGAATCAGTAGGACTTGAGGTGAAGAGATGAGGCTTGGGTTTTGGTGAGGTAAACAATGATAAATAAGAATGGCTAAGCACCAAACCCAAATGAGCTAGTATAAAATGAATTCATCAGCTAACCAAAATATATACGGGTACACCACACCCCCAGACTTAATTTTTAACATATGGGTGTGTGCACCGCCTACTCCAAAAATACTCACATCTCAAATAGGATTTTCAATTTTACTTTTACTTTTCACTTTTTCACTTTAACATCATTTTTTTAACTTTTCTTTTCCTTTTTCAAATTACTTTTCTTTTAACAAATTCAGCAAATATAAGCTTTGGAGCACATCCACATTTTCACATGTAATAACAGCACATCACATCCCAACATGAAAATATAAAACACTAAACTCGACTTGGGTGTGCGACTAGAATAGGCTATGGGGCTTTGGTGAAATCATGGTGGAGCTGAATCAAAAGGAGGGGTAGGCACAACGGGGCTAGCGAGGATAAGACGTCAGGAACGGTACAAAGCTCAACCGGGCCAAAATGATGGCCTACATCACGCTCATGCATGACTAACCTATACCCATGCTTCAAGAATAGCTTGGGGCAAGTTCTTAGCCAACGAGAAAGACTATCCGTCCTCCCGACTCGAGCAATACGAACCTAACGGCCGTCTACACACATCCCTAAGCTACCGTCGGATTCACACCGGATTCACCAACTTTTGAGTAGAATAAAAAGTCTTTACGCAAATAGGAAGATATAAAACTATAAGAATGCAGAAAAATTAAATCTACTCCAATTTCTATAACGAGACGAGAGCAGTTGACTAGGAACACAACAAGGCCAACATTTTACTCTGTCTCACAATCCTATGTCAGCACCATAATTTTCCCAAATCTAACGAAGAAATGAGTTTAACTCGCAGCGCGCAAAAAGCTAAGCACGCGCTCATGTGGGTGCAGTGGTGTGTGATGCAATGAACTAATCAAAATATAACTATAAAAGCTTCTAGTATGCACATAAGATGTGCACGTGCAAAAGGTAACAAAACTAGCTCTCCCCCAGACTTAAACTAAGCAATACAGCAGATGATAGAGAAATTAAAATCATAAAGAGCTAAGGGAAGAGGTTACCCAATGCTCAGCTTGTGAGCATACCAGAAGATGCGTGGAAACTGAAGCAGGCCCGCCATACGAAGAATCAGAACCCTGCCAATGCAATTTTCCAAGAATACCTGCAGGGGTGAGCTCCGCAAAAACAAAAGAAAAACATATACAAAATACAAAGAAATAATAAAACTAAGCTAGACATGAAAAATAAAATGCAGAAAAGGAAAGATAAGTACTGGGGTTATTGCCATCCCAGCACGACTTATTACATTCTAAACAGTTCTAGCTAATGGGCCTATGAAATAAAAAGTGCACAGGTAACTGTTCCAATATCCGTTTCGGTAATGGGTACCGATACGGTGATAGAGCAGTTACCCCTCTACCTAAATAATCATACCTGCCCAACACAGGTAGAGGAAATAGGAAGTAGGATGAGGAGGAGGCCTGGTCCTCACTCATCTCACCACAAAAGAAATCCTTGCCTAGCAAGGTATCGTCTACAGGGAGTCTCCAGGAGGAGAAAGCGATGAATGGAGCGTCCTCAACAGAGGAGGAATCAACCTCCTCGCAAAAGAGGATGCTATCATCCATGACTCGAGCTGAAAGCTCCAAGTCCTCCTGAAGCACCTGCGAAGACTCAACCCGCACAGGCTCAGATACAGAAATGGGATCAAGAAATAAAGGAGATGAATAACTAAAAGAATCAGAAATAGGGGGAGTGGTCCCGGTCTCACTCCCAGCAAGATCCCGACATAGATCATCGACGGCGTCATATGAGTCATGGCGAGGGGAATTCGCGAGCTCGAGGTCCTCGGTGGTGGTTTGGACCTCCTCATCCATCAAGGAAGTGGAAACTTCCTCAACAAAGAGGATATCCTCATCAACACACCTCAGTGCATCCACATGTTCCAAGACGTAATACTGTCCATTAATGAAAATAATATCCTCGTCAAATGTGGGCACATCCTCAGGCTCAGAATTACAATCCGGCCGAACATCATCAACCGACTTACTAAAAATAGGGATAGATAATTCTTGCAAAGAAGGCAGAGGAACAACAACATCAGAGAAAATATGTGCAGGTTCCTCCGGGGGTGAATCAACAAGAGGGGAAGAGTGCATGGGGAGAGACGGTGCCACAATGACGTCACACCGATCAGCAGAAAGTCTGATGGGTATATCCGCAGCAGTCCCCCATAGACAAGGTGGTGCTGCGAACATATCATCAGAATTAGAAGGGGCAGCCGATTGAGAGGTGGATGGAATGAATCGGATACCCAGTTCATCATCCTCCTCCAACTGGCGCTGAAATTCTGCGCAATCTTTCAACACGTGGTCTGTGCTACGACAACACAAACATCGTTTTCCATTACTCCTCGGTACAGGTGGGACCGGAGAGGAATAAGAAAAAGATGAAGGCGTAGAAGAGGAGTGAACATAAGACCTGGGTTGGGTGTATGAAGTACCATAAGAAGACGGTGTTCCATACACAGAACCACAAGAATTATGCTCCCATTCTTCAGTGGGGCACTCATCACTACCATGCCTATAATCCCCGCACCATCGACAACGGATATTCATATAAGAATACATGGTGCAACAAGAATAATTTACCAACAGAAAGTTTCTAAGCAACAATTAACTACACACCACAAATAAAAGAATAGGAAAACCTGCTACAGAAAAATTAAAACTAGAATAGGAACAAATAAAAACAAACACAAATGCTAAAAAACTAAAACAAAGAAGAAAGTGATATGAACAAATGAAAAAGGGCGTCTATCTCTTATCTTCCTCTACAAAAACTCACACGACTGTGTTCCCCGGCAACGATGCCAAAAACTTGATGCTAAAGATCACGGCAGTGAACCGGTCGCACAAGTAATATAAAATGGGCGAGTTTTGTAACGCCCCGGATTTTTTGATTACGTACGCATGATGGGCGTTACGTTGGTTTTGACTGTAGTTTGAGCATGGTTTTTCCCGCGGGCTTGCGAGTGGACTGTTTTGTTTGTCGAGTTGCACGATTCCCCAGCAAACCGGAGTCCATATGAGGGACTCGGTGAGGCCTCTTAGGGAATGCTTGCACTTTTTCGCGCCCGGGTACTGTAGCTCAAAATAAGTTGCTGGTTCAGGAAGCAAAAAAAGGGTAAAAAGTGCTTGAGGCAAAAATGGTCTAGGACGTCTCAGAAACATTTTTCACAAAAGGGAAAAATGGTTGTTTTTGTGCTAGACACGCCCCCTGACACGGGCGTGACCCAGGCCGTGACCTGGGCGTGACCTCCTTGACTCAACGATTTTTATTGCGTCGTGACACGGGCGTGTCACGGGCCGTGTCCCGCTTCGTCGAGTGTCGAGTGTCGATCGTTGAGTATCGAGCGTCGATTATCGAGTGTCGAGTCATCGAGAGAGGGGACACGGCCTGTGACACGGGCGTGTCACAGGGCGTGTCAAGCTGGGTCGAGTGTCGACACTTTCTGTCGACGAGGTGTCGAGACACGGGCTACACGCCCTAGGTCACGGGCGTGACCGACCCGTCACGGGCGTGTACCCGGCCGTGTACCGTGTGGATAAACGTGGAATTGCCGCCTTTCGGCGCCGCTCATGGTACACGCCCTGTGTCACGGGCGTGACACAGGGCGTGACCGGCCCGAAAATCGACTTTTTCCAATTTTTTTGTGCCGTTCATTTCCTTGATCCTGCATCGAACGGTTCAGCTCTGTTCTGGATGACATAAGTCCGAAACAGAGATTTCATTTTCAATAGTTACATGTGCGAAGATGTCCTGGTCTGCCACACTGGAATCATACCTTGTCTTTGGCCCAGCAGCGGCTCACATCATGACCTCTTCTCCCACAAAACGTACACTCCAAGTCTCTGGTTGGCGCACCTTGAATGGCGTGCACCTGCTCCTTCTTTTGCATTACCAATCGCTTGAAACATTTTTCAAACGGGTGACCAGCTCGGCCACAGAAGCTACATAGTTCCTTCTTCTTCTTTACGTCTGACTCGTGGGACATTTTCTCTCCCACCAGCTGTCTCTTGCCCTGCCTCATCTGCTGCCCTCTTTGTTTGGCATTTTCGATAGCTTCTACCTTCAACGCCGCCTCAACCACCGTAGTGTAACTTGTCGCTCCATAAGCACTTGCGAACTGCTGCACGTCGCTACGGAGTCCGCCAAGAAATCTCTTGACTCGATCAGCTTCCGTAGTCACCAAGCTCGGAGCGAACCGACTTAACTTGCTAAACTCGATTTCATACTCACTCACTGTGAGTTTCCTCTGCTTCAAGTACAAGAAGTCATTCATCAGGCGGTCCCGTTCCACTGCCGGTAGAAACTTGCGCCTTACCATTTCTTTAAACACTTCCCACGAACAGCCCACCCCTAGTCCTTCCTTTTCTCGTAACCACCAACCTTTCGCCAACCCTTTCAGTTGATAGGCAGCAAGCATAACCTTCTGGTCCTCGGTCACACCAGCATACACAAACATTTCTTCCAACGTAATCACCCAATCATCCAAGATCACGAAGTCTGCTTTTCCATCATACGTCGGTGGTCCAAGTCGCTGAAACTGCGAGATGAAAGTCATCGCAGGAGGAACCACAACTGGGGGTGTCACTGCCACTGAAGGAGTCGAACTAGTGGGGCCTCTAACCATCTCTTGTCCTCTTGGTACCAGCCCAGACATCGCGGATGACATAGCTTGGAGCTGGGACTGGACCTCCTGCACCTGCCTCGTCAAAGCCTCATTACTTTGGCGAAGACTATCCATCAGCGCATTATTCTGCGCGCCCGAAGACTCGCCCTCGGATTGGGGAGTTTGCCTTGTCACTGGACGCTTCGACATCCTATAACACGTTCACTCTTATCAAGCTCAAACCCAACAAAACACACAACGACTATGTACATACCATACATAAAGAAATATGAACATCAACTGCTAACTTGCTTTAGGAGTTTGAGAATGATGGTATGTCTAACCTAAAGATGACTCACCGTCATCCCACTAACTTGTGCCTAAACCATGAATGCATGACTTTCTTTGACCCAAAACTATGTGTGTACAGGTGTCATCATGTACGTCTTAGCTTGGCACGTTGTGCTCATGCAATGTTATGTTATGCGTGCTGTGCTATGCAATCTAGAAAAGGCCTTAATGCATGCCATGAGCGGTCGTACGCATCCCAATGCTATGCATCCCATACTACATAGCATTGCATGCAACGAATAAAAGAAAACGTGCTAGTCGCATCCATGTGGTGAGGTTATGCATCCCATACTACATAACCCTCACATGTTGCCCCTATGGTGGATCCATATATGCAGTCTAGAGTGATACTACTATAAGAACTCCTCTTTGTTTACGTTATTTGGAACATATGTGTTAGTTAACCAAAACATGTATGCATGAAATACAATAGTACATATCATTAGTCAAAATAGCTAATGCAACCTACTAGAAAACCATCCCAAAAGCAAGTACATATCAGTCCATCCAAAGGAATTACATTAGCAGTCTAGTTCATATTTACACAAAAGAAAACCACCAATGGGCGCCAACAAGCTGACACGAATCCATTGGGGCACATGTATGTCTGTACAACAAAAAGAAGAACTACCTCGCTATGAATGCTCGACTAGTTCCCAGGAAATGCCACCAACCAATCTAGCCGCTCAACCGGCTACAACCTGCACCTGAGGCATTCAAGAAAGAATACCTCAGCAATCAACCAAGCTATACAAAAAGAGAGCATAAATGTCATATATGATAACGAAGGGGCTTACCGACCCCACAGAGATGTTTCATCTTCTTCTTCATCCCAAAGAGAAAGCAAGGGAGCAAGGGAGCAAGCAAGGCAAGGAAAGAGGAGAGCAGCCGTCGCGGCATCGTTTCGGTTCAGGCAAGCGGTGTTCTCCACCCTTGCCAATCTTCGTTCTTGATTCAATTTTCCATTTTCCTAGCTTTAGATCTTGTGTTGAATTCTTCCTAAATTGCTCTTTCAATTCCCCTATGCTTAGTTTGTTCTTCTTGATTCAAAGTATGATGCATCCTCTTGTTTGTTCTATATTAAATTCTCTAGGCTAAATTCAAATTAGCTAAGTCCCTATGCTAAAATTCCTTATGCAAAATTCAAAGTAGCTAATTCCTTATGCTAATTATGCTAAAATTCCTTATGCTAATTATGCTCATTATGCTAGCTTAATTCATGTAGCTAATTTATCATATTCATGTAACCTATCAAGAGAGGTGATTTTTCCTTTCCAAAAGATACGTTGGCAATTGGCCGTCATGTGTGAGGACGATGAAAGGAACGTGTTACCTTGGGTTATGGGGCGTTTTGCGAGGCGAATTTGTGAACCATGGCAGGAGCGTTTGTGTGAGAATTTTGCAAGGGGTGGTGTGGTTTCAGCCTGTGGCCACCGGGTTTTGTGTTTTTTTTGTGGTTAGAGAGACCACTTTGGCCCCGATTTGGGCTGGTTTTGTTTGGTGCGTTCCACTTTAGGGCCGCCACCGGTAAGACCCTTGCGAAATTGAACTTAACCGCTGCTTATGCTTCACTAGTATCGTAATTTCTTGGCTTATGAATGATGGAATGGGCATGTGTTTTGCCTTTTGCTCCTGCGGTTTGAGCAGGACATGATGAATTTGTACGCACTTGGTGCGTTTGGCATGGATTGTGGTGCTCGTTGAGGAAATGCGGGTTGTGACAAGTTTTCCCAAGTATCGATCTCTCAAGGAACACAGTAAGGTGGAGTTAATTTCGAGGAGGACTTGAGATTGAAGTCCTCAGGTCAGAGATAACTAAGGGGAGTTTGATGTTTGCGGAAACAGAAAATAAAAGGCTAACAACTACTCCTATGCAACGCCGCTATGCGATGCTTCGCCAGGCGGGATGGAAGACTAGTCGGGCCACTATGCACCGAATCACTAGGTGGATGGACGAGAAGGCTAGCAGATGAGGTGATGAGAATGGCGGAATGAGGGTAGAAAGCACCTCTTCGCTACGCACGCCACTAGCAATTGCTAGTGCGGCAAGGGTGGATGGTGGTAGATGGAATATGGCGCACCTCAAGAAATTAACAAAAATAAGAAATCACATAGACATTATTTGATACAAATGTATATCAAAATAAGTACAACTTCATCCTACACAAGAGATCAACTATACTATTCAACAACCAAACAAGAAAAGAGTGCGAAATCGACCGGATCCGAAGCCTTGCTGAGGATTCATGGTTGGAATCGTCGGGTTGTCAATCCGCGTCCAAGCTCAGTCCGCAACTGCGTCCGGGGTAGAGAAGGGATGTCACCACCTTCCAATGGCCCGTCTTCTTCGTGTAACAATCCGGTGGAGGATGGCACAACTTCCCCTAGCTTGATGGAGAAAGCTAGGTCAAGCTCTTCTTGCAACTCAAGGATGAAGGAGGAGGCCAAGAGGAAGCTCCGGCTTGGATTTGGCGGTGAAAGCTTGCCCGGAGCACCTCCCTAGGGTGGAAGATGAAGGGAAACAGCGGAAACCTTCGTCGGGGACGAAAAATGGCGGAGAAATATCGAGCGATCGCGAATTAGGGTGGAACCTGCGAATTTATAGATTACAGAAATTATAATACACACGACCAGTGGCGCACGACCAGTGGTCATGCGCACTATGGCCAGTGGTAGTGCGCATACCCCAGGAAGATTCGGGAAATCAGGGAACATTGCGCATGAGCAGTGGCGCACGACCAGTGGTCGTGCGAACTATATCCGATGAGCGTGCGCAGTATTACTGCTTCCAAACATCCCCGGAACATGCACACAACCCCTAAACCCAGCACTAATATGTGCAGACATTCCAGGCAATAACAAAAAGGGAGTATAAACATTAAAAGTACAAAAATACACAACCACGGGCCTAAGTGTGCACTTCCTATGGAAATAAAGACAATATGAAATATGAACGATATAGAACTAAAAGTGAAGTGCAAATGCGTGAAAACTAGCCCAGATGAGTCCGAAAATAGGTATATAAAGTGGACTCATCAGCTATAGGCAAGAGGAAGGAATAGACTATGACCAAACCTTTGCCCCTATTGTAAGGTTGGAGGCCATTAGAATATTCCTAGCCTATGCAGCCTACAAAAAGTTCAAAGTATTCCAGATGGATGTTAAGAGTGTCTTTCTGAATGGTGTACTTCAAGAAGAGCTTTATGTAGAACAACCTCCAGGTTTTATCTCTCTAACTCAACCCTCTTATGTTTACAAATTGCATAAAGCTCTCTATGGTTTAAAGCAAGCTCCAAGAGTTTGGTATGAGACCCTAGCTAGCTTTCTCTTAGAGCATAAATTTAATAGAGGAAACATTGATAGAACCCTTTTCACTAGACATCATAAGGACCAAATCTTATTAGTACAAATATATGTGGATGACATTATTTTTGGGTCTACTGATCCCAAATTGTGCAAGAGGTTTGCTGACCTCATGCATTCCAAATTTGAGATGAGTAGCATGGGTGAGCTTTCCTACTTCCTTGGTCTCCAAGTGAAGCAGCTCCCTGATGGTATCTTCCTCTCCCAATCTAAGTATGCTAAAGAGCTTATTAAAAAGTTTGGGATGGGTGATGCTTCAGGAATGAAAACACCTATGACTACCAATGCTGTTGTGGATTCTGATGCAGCAGGGAAACCTGTAGATCAGAAACATTATAGGGCAATTGTTGGATCCCTATTATACTTAACAGCTAGCAGGCCTGACATAATGTTTGCCACATGCCTTTGTGCTAGATTCCAAGTGAATCCTAAAGAATCTCATCTTATTTTTCTAAAAAGGATTTTGAGATATATAAAGAGTTGTCCTAGTTTAGGACTCTGGTATCCTGCAGAGTCAGAATTTGAGTTAACTGGATACTCAGATGCTGACTATGCTGGATGTAGAGTGGACAGGAAAAGTACCTCTGGAAAATGCCAGTTCCTGGGTATGAGACTTGTCTCTTGGTTTTGCAAAAAGCAGACATCTGTGTCTACATCAACTGCTGAGGCAGAGTATATAGCTGCTGGCAGCTGCTGTTCACAGATGCTATGGATACAAAACCAGCTCCTAGATTATGGTATCAACTTAAATAATTCAACCTTATTTTGTGATAATATAAGTGCTATTGCTATAGCTCAGAATCCAGTTCATCATTCTAGGACTAAACATATTGAAATAAGACATCATTTCATTAGAGATAATGTAGACAAAAAGAAGATTAACTTGATTCATATTCCCACTGATTTACAGAGAGCAGATATTTTCACCAAACCTTTAGATGAGAAAACCCATCTGTTCTTTATAAATCAACTGGGAATGATTAATGGAGAAGAGTTAAATTAATTTCTGTCTGCATTCGACGAATTTTCCAGAGTTCGTCGAACGGAGTTCGATGAATTAGGGAAAGTTTGAGAGATTCTCGTCGAACGGAGATCGACGAATTCTCTGTGTGGAAACAATTTTCGTCGACCGGAGATCGACGAACCTTGCTTCAGAAACCATTTCGTCGAACGGAGTTCGACGAACTATTTTCAATTCTTCTAAATGAGTTCGACGAACTACTCACCTCTAACTTATTTCGTCGACCTCAGTTCGAAGAACTGTCTCTTTTCGTGGAACGGAGCTTGTCGATTCATATTCCGAAAATCTTATATCTAGGTTTTCTTTGACCTCCGTCCCACGCTTTCAGTTCCTTTGCTCTTGATCGCCGTTTTCTCTGTGATTTTCTTTGCAGGTCATCAATGGCGATTCCTCCAAGAGCACTTGCGGCGATGAAGTTTGATGCAGCATTCTCCATGGATTTTGAGTCTTTCCAACATTCAGATCCAATCTTTCTTTATATCCTGGAATTACTTGAAGAATTGCATCTCAAGGATTTCATGACTCGCAGCATCAAGCTACACTCAACCGAGATAAGAGAATGGGTGTACACTGCAACCGTTTCTGAAGACGGAGATCTGACAGGACATATTGGAAACACTGCCGTTTCCCTGTCTCCAGCAGTACTTTCTGAAATTTTTGGACTGATCAATGGTGAAGACAACTTGGAAATGGACGCTGAAGAATATTATGATATGTTGAAGGTAATGGGTTTCTCCGGCAGCAACCCTAATAAGCTTCTGAAGAAGCAACTGTCTGCCGCCTATCAATTTTTGGCCGACATTGTAGGAAAAATTCTGATGGGCAAGCACTCGACACATGACTATATCACTCACCATCAATTCCTGATTATGTGCGCAGTGCTCAACAAACGATAGGTCGACTGGGGCATGGTCTTCTTTGACCTAATCAAGAAGAAAACAAGCAAGAAGGAAGTCTGCTACGGCAGAATCCTGGGGATTTTCCTCCAGGAAAAGGCCAGTGAATGTTTGGTCTCCCCGACCACATTCATCAATGCCAGCAAGCGCCTCACCTGCGCCTTGTTTGGCAGATGGGAGAGGACAATCACCAAACCCTCCAAGGGTTCCTCCTCCTCCATCAACGCTTCTGAGAGCACAAGGACCGTCAAGGCCACTCCCCACCCTGACACTGAAGAGGCCATTCCACCTACCCAATATCTTCCCACTCCTCCTGCACCTCAATTGACTCCACCTCAACATCAATCTCCACCGCTTGATCTTGCACATATCCCTACACCTCCAGTTTCCCCCACTGAAACCCATATTCCCTCACCTCCTCAATCCCCTCTTCCCCCACACCTATCCACTATTCCATCCTACACCATACCCACTGAACCACAAACTGTTCTCCCTCCATTATTCCCTCCACATATTCTTCCTTCCTCCTCTGCTTCTATTCCCTCCACCATTCTTTCTCCACTTCTGGACTCTTCCACCATTCCGTCCATCATCTCTCTTCTGACTCCTCTCATTCAATCACTCATCACAGAGGCCATTACACCTCTGGTGAATTCCATTAATTCTTTATCTGCACAAATCACAGCCCTTTCTGCTGCCCCCTCTTCATTCAGGGGCCTGGCTCCAGGTTCTCCTGAACCCAGGCAGGGGGAGATGCTCCATGATGAAGCTGGTGCAGCAGCTACAAAGGTTGATACAGTTTTTGACAATACAGTTGATACAGATACAGTTGATATAGTGCTTGATAATGCAGTTGCAGTTACAGATACAACTATAGATTTTGATTCTGAAATAATTGATTTTATTCAATTTCTGGACACTGACATTAGCTTTGATGAGTCAGTAGATACAATAACAACTGCTGGTGATTTCCTTATAAATCCCACAGTTAATTTATCTGAGATACTTCATACCTTTGATTCTGTATATATGATGCTTCCTTCAGCAGAGGTTGCTAAGGCATATTTGGCTATTGTCCAGTATACCTCTTCAGCTAGTCCAGCAGTTGCCAAGCAACTCTGTGACACCTTTGCTGCTCCTACTGCAGTTCCAATTCTTGTGTCTATTCCAGAAATCTACTCTGTCCCAGATTTTATCATGGATGATTCTCCCATGCCTGATCTGGATGAGCTCATTCTGGCAGACATTGAAGAAGAGAACAAGGCAGCAGCTGAAAGCTCTGTCTCTACTGCTGTTGAACCCTCACTCTCTGAACCTTCTATCCCCCCTCAAGAAAAACCTCTTATCATTTCTGATGAAACTCTGAGGAAGTTGAATGCTCTGTATGAAAATCCTCAGAGTTCAGGTTCTAATGATGATGATGATGAATCACATGAGGAGGCTGCTAAAAAGAAAAAGAAGTTGCTTTCTAAGAAAAGGAAGGCTCCTCCTCCTCCTGCTCCCAAGCCTAATCCCACTGCAGACACTCCATACTATATTCTGCACAATGTTGCTCCTTACAAAGGGATGCCTGCATGGATGTGGCTATCAAAGAACCAGCAAAGAGAGAAGAAGAGGAGTAGGAGATACTCTCCTCTCCCAGTTCATAGATACAGAAAGGATCCTCCTCCTCCTCCTCCTCCAGCAGCAAGTGCCTCTGGCTCTGGCTCTCAGAGATCTGCCCATATTCAAACTTATCAGAGACAAACAGGGAGATCTTCTGGTGGTAGTCAGCCAAGGCCACCATCTTCAGGCAGACAACACCATCAACAACAACAACAGCAGCAGCACCAGGAATATAAGGAACATGAAGCTGAAAGGCCCTATTCTCCTCCTGAAGATCCAAAAACAGCCAACACAGCCAGAATGGCAAGGTTCCAAGAGCTCATTGGCTTATCTCTAATCAACAAAGCTAAAGCTGAAGGCAAGGACACATCAGGCTTAACTACTATGTCTCAGTACAGGAGAGATGAGCTAAAGAGATTTGGGAAAGGAAACAAGCTACTCAATGTTGATGAGTACATGCATCTTCACCCAGAAGCAGTTGTCCCCAGAGCCACTTCACTGAACATCATAGGGGCAGCTGACATGACTATGACCAGGGCTCAAGCTTCAGATCCCAATAGGGAAATCATTTTCAAAAAGCCAAGAGATAAAGCACCAGGAGACAAGCTAAAACAGAAGAAGACAGAGAAGTAATTTTGTGGTTATTTCATTTCTGCTTCTATTTCAGACTATATCTTGTACTAAAATAAATCCTGTATGTATATATATATCTGATGCATGTGTTGTAAATTCTCTGCCAGATATATTTCTTAATTTTGCTTTGTTCTTTGCTTGGAGTCTCTGTTAGTGACCTCACCCAAATAGGGGGAGATTGTTGGATCCCTAGTTGATTTGGGCTAGGTCCACTAACTTAGGATGTGACCCATCATGTATAGTCTGGGTCAAGTTTATGTCTTAGAGTCTAGTACAGTCCTCTATCTCAACTTCAGATGGACCAGCCTTCCTCAAGACCATCAGGAACTCCAGATCTATCAGTTTTTCAGACTAAGTGAAATGAGTTCGACGTTCGTCGAACTCAGCTCGACAAAGGGAGTTCTGTGCTCGACGATCGTGAGACAATTCATAGTGCTGAGCTCGACGAACTATGTTCTTTATTCGATGAACACCGGGATTCTACTTCAAGCATTATCAGGACTACTTCAGAATTTCTCTAAGTCTAACTTCAAGTTTTGGTCGACGAATTACTTTCAGAGCTCGACGAACTTGGACCTCAAGTTCTCAGATTCTCAGGTCGATGACTTCAGTTCTCAGCTCAACGAATTTAGTTCTCTGCTCAACGAATAAAGATTGTCTGATATTGTAGATTGTCTGTTCAACGAATGAAGATTGTCAGCTCGACGAACTCAGCTCAGCTCGACGAACTCGGCTTATCTCGACGAACTCAGGCTCAGCTCGACGAACTCAAAACTCAGTTCGACGAATTATGTTCTTCGGTCGACGATTCCAGACTAGGTCTTCTTCCGTTCCCGTCTCATTCCATGGCGCTGATTCCTGAACATTTAATGGCAGTTCTTCCCAGAATACTACCGTTAGAATGCGAAGTTAATCCTGGATTATTACATGCCATTTTCCCATGGAAACAGTTGGGGAAATAATTTATTGCTGCTTCATTTCCAGGCCGTCTGTCATTACTACTCTATATTCAAAAATTCGAATGTTTCTTATGAGACATTGAGATATACAGAAAGAGTCAGTAATATAGTGATATACAACAAAAAAAGATAGACAGTGATTCAGACAACACAGAAAAAGGAATTCATTCTTGGCCCAAAGAGAAACTGATCAAGAAGAAGAAGAAGAACACTACATCAATATCAAGAGTCTTCTTCATCTGCTTTTACTCAGGATAACTTCAAAGACAATACATTCATATCAGTCACAAGAAGTTCCTGGAGACTTTCTCTAGACCAGGAAATCTAGGTCTTTGAAGACCTATCACCCTGAAGCAGTGCTCCAGCATTCTTCCTGATTCATTCTACATCTCAGGGGGAGCAAAGCTGCTAAACAACAATCCAGAAGTCTTCTCATTTGACTTGAGAAAGAGAAGACCTCATCACCCTCTCACTCCACCTCTGTACAGGGTTTTAATTCCCTTCAAAATTATTCTGGTTGCAAGTCTCCCTCCAAAAGACTTGAGGGTTTGGTTTTTGGGAACCTGATCAAAACCCCATTGGTGCCAGGACACCTGATCAACCCCTTCCTACAGAGGATTCCTACTAGGGTGGTAGAAGAGTGGACTACCCAGATTTGGGGAACCACTATAAAATTCTTGTGTCGTCTGGTTGCTTTCTTTTCTTTTTGTTTTCTGTCCTTGCTCTATGAATGTGCTGTGATTAGATAGTTGCTGCATCTTGGTTTATTGTATTTGCTTCCCTGCACACACACCTAAAATACAACAACAGTTGTAAAAGTTTTAAAATCACCAACATACTCTATTCACCCCCCTCTAGAGTATATCTGATCTAACTAACACCTTCAGGTGGTATCAAGCATACCTCGTGAACTTTCAGAATGAAATCACCAACAGTATTGGGCTCTTCAGAGACTGATTCATCAAAATCCATATCATTCTCAATAAAGTCAATCAAATCTGTATCTATGTAGTCTGTGCACTCTGCTGTTATTGCTGGAGCCGGAGCATCTGCTGTTGTAGTTGGAGCTGAAGCATCTAGAGCTGTAGCTGCTATTTCATCATCAGACATCTCCCCCCTCCTGGTTTCAGTGGGAACTGAGGCCAGACCCCTGGCTGAAGATGGGGCAGCAATAAGAGCAGAGATTTGTTCAGAGAGAGAGGAGATGGTGGTAGCAAGAGGTGTAATGGCCTCTGCTATAAGGGATTTGAGGAGGGGAGTGAGTATGGAAATGATAGAAGAGATGGTGGAGTGGTCCAGTGATGGAAGAGCAGTAGATGTTTCAGATGTGGTTTGAGTAGAAACATGTGGAGGGATGATAGATGGTGGTGGAGTTGATGGAGTGGCATCGTGCATGATGGTGTCTGTTGGTAGATGGTAAGATGGTATGGAAGAGAGATGTGGGGGAAGCGGAGATGGTGGTGGTGTAGGAATATACGTGTAATGGGGGTAATCAAGAGGTGTTGGTGGTTGATTTTCTTGAAGAAGGGAAGATGGAATTTCAGTGATGTCAATTTGTGGAGATGGAGCTGGTGAAACATGTGGAGATGGAGGTGGAGTAGGAACATGAGTATGTTGTTGTTATTATGGTGTTGAAGAGATAGTGAATGATGGAGGAAGGATCTCTTCAACAGGGTGGGAAGTGGCCTTTACAGCCCTTGTGCATTTTGAAGCTGGGGTGGAAGAGGTAGAAGCCTTAGTTGGCTTGGTTATTGTCCTCTCCCACTTGCCGATTAAGGCACATGTTAGCCTTTTACTGGCATTGATGAATATGGTCGGGGTGACCAGTGATTCAGCAGCTTTTTCTTGTAAAAAGATCCCTAGGATCCTTCCAAAGTAAGGTATCAATTACAATGGTATAGCCTCCATTTTATAGAATGGAGGAGATGATACCATGTGCGAACAGAAAAGAGCAGACTGAAAATTTGGAGTAATGTATACTTTATTATCCAAAAAAAGGTATCAATTACAATGGTATAGCCACCCTTTTATAGAATGGACGAGATGAGAGAGAATACAATTAAGCAATGTGGGACTAAAAATTTACAAGTGTATGCGACTTTACAAAAGGCAAACTGGACAGGCCGGGTGGTTAGACAAGCCGGCTAACCGCCCATCAACTAACAAGAGGAGATAACATGTGCCACAAAGATCAAGCCGCCGCAGGAGACCGCTAGACCGCTCGGTCTCCAAGTCGTCTGAGACATACCGCCAGACTGCTGGGATACCAAACAGCACCAGCCTGGTAGACAGACCGGCCAGAATAAACCGGCAGACCGCCCGGTCTCCGAACAGCCACAGACTGCCCGACCTCCATATTGCAACACTTCCTTTTTATTGTTTTTCTTTTGTATTAGATCAAAAAGAATCTGTGCCCAATCCACCCGTTTCTTATTTATGATTGCACACATGACTAGAAACTGGTGTCTGGTGATGTAGTCATGGGCAGTATGTTTCCCAAGCAAAACTTTTCCAACCAAATCTGCCAAAAACTTATAAGGGGCAGAGAGGTGTTTCGTCAATAGTTTATTAGGGTTATCTCCAGTATAACCCATTAGGCCCAGCATCACGTCAAACTCCTCTATTTCAATCTCTAGTTGCTCTTCTCCATTCCTTAATCCAAAAATTTCAGTTAAAATTGCGGGAGTTAAGGAGGCGGGGTTACCCGCAATGGTGCCTGTCATCGTATTCTCCTCTGTTGGCGATAGGGTGTAGACCCATTCTCTGATTTCAGTGCTGTGCAGTTTGATTCTTCTTGTCATCAAGGTTTTGAGTTCTTGTTCTTCAAGTAGTTCCAGAATGTAAAGGAATATGAGATCAGAATGCTGAAAAGAATCAAAGTCCACATCAAAACCTGTATCGAACTTCATGCCTGCGAGAATGCTTGCCTGAATCGCCATGGAATCACTTGCAAGAGAGACACAAAATCGGCGATCAAGTGCAAAGGAACAGAAAGCGCGGGATGGAGGTCGAAGAAAACCTAAATATAGGGTTTTCAAGAATTTGAATCGACAGACTCCGTTCCACGAAAATAGAAATAATTCTTCGAACTGAGTTCGACGAAATAATTTTGAATGAAATAATTTGTCGATCTTATCCAGAAGAATTGAAGACAGTTCGTCGAACTCCGTTCGACGAATATCTTCTGAAGCAAGTTCGTCGAACTCCGTTTGACGAAAATTATTTCACTCAGAGATAGTTCGTCGAGCTCCGTTCGACGAATATCTCTCAAACTTGAGTTCGACGAACTTTGGAAAATTCGTCGAGTGCAGACAGAAATTAAATAAAGTCTTCTCCATTGATCATTCCAAGTTGATTTACAAAGAACATATGATTTCTCTCATCCAAAGGTTTGGTGAATATATCAGCCCTTTGTAAATCAGTGTAGATATAGACAAGCTTGATTTTATTTTTGTCTACACACTCTTTAATGAAATGATGTCTTATGTCAATATGTTTTGTCCTACTATGGTGAACTGGATTCTGGGCTATGGCTATAGCACTTGTATTATCACAGAGTAGGGTTGAATTATTTAAGTTAAACCCATAATCTAGAAGTTGATTTTGTATCCAAAGCATCTGTGAACAACAGCTACCTGCTGCAATATATTCTTCTTCAGCAGTTGAGGTTGACACTGATGTTTGATTTTTACAAAACCAAGATACTAATCTCATACCCAGGAACTTGCAAGTCCCTGAAGTACTTTTTCTATCTACCCTGCATCCAGCAAAATCAGCATCAGAGTATCCAGTTAACTCAAATTTTGATTCAGCAGGATACCATAAGCCTAGATTAGGACAACTCTTTATATATCTCAAAATCCATTTTAGTAAAATTAGGTGAGATTCTTTAGGGTTCACCTGGAACCTAGCACAAAGACATGTGAAAAACATAATATCTGGCTTACTTGCTGTGAGGTATAATAGGGACACAACAATGCCCCTATAAAGTTTCTGATCCACAGGTTTCCCTGGTCCATCGGACTCCACAATAATATTGGTAGCCATGGGTGTTGTCTTTACTGAGGCATCAGCTATCCCAAACTTCTTTAGAAGTTCTTTAGCATATTTTGCTTGAGAGATGAAGATGCCATCAGGGAGCTGCTTCACTTGGAGACCAAGGAAGTAGGAAAGCTCACCCATGCTACTCATTTCAAATTTGGAATGCATGAGGTCAGAGAACCTCTTGCATAATTTGGAATCTGTAGAGCCAAATATAATATCATCCACATAGATTTGTACTAATAAGATTTGGTCCTTATGATGTCTAGTGAAAAGTGTTTTATCTACAGTTCCTCTTGTAAATTTATGCTCTAATAGAAAACTAGCTAAGGTCTCATACCAAGCTCTTGGAGCTTGCTTTAGACCATAAAGATTCTTATGCAATTTAAAAACATGGGAGGGGTAAGTTGGAGAAACAAAACCTGGAGGTTGTTCTACATAAACCTCTTCTTTTAGCACTCAATTTAGAAAAGCACTCTTCACATCCATTTGGAAGACCTTGAATCTCTTGTATGCTGCATAGGAAAGGAATATTCTTATGGCTTCCAATCTTGCAACAGGTGCAAAGGTTTGATCATAATCAATTCCTTATTCTTGCCTATATCCTTGAGCAACAAGCCTAGACTTGTTTCTTACAATGATTCCTTGGGCATCCAGCTTGTTTCTAAAAATCCATTTGGTTCCAATAACTGGGCAGTTTTGGGGTCTTAGAAGCAAATCCGAAACTCTACATCTCTCAAATTGATTTAGTTCCTCCTGCATTGCAAGGATCTAGTGGGGATCCTGCTCAGCATCATGGATGGATAGAGGTTCAACCTGAGAGAGAAAATATGCATGCATCAAATCTTGGGTGAGTTGATGCCTTGCCTATACACCTACTGATGTGTCTCCAATCACTTGATATCTGGGGTGATCCCTAAGTGTGACAAATTAGTGGGTGGAGTTGGTTGTGCAATATCATTTGGAATTAATTTCTCCTGTGGAATTGTATTTGCTGTTGGTAGAGATTCATTTTCTTCAGCTTCTTCTTCTTCACTTTCTTCAATGGCTTGTGGAGAGGGATGAGTTGAAACCTCTTGGGTGAGGTTTAGTCCATCCAAGGTCTCACACAAGTAGGGTACCTGCAAGTTGCTATTGGTAGAAACTTCTTTCTCCTTGCAATACATGTTAGTCTCATCAAATGAAACATGAATGGACTCTTCAATTTTTAATGTTGATTTATTAAAAACCCTATAAGCCTTGCTTACTTGGGAATATCCTAGAAAGATTCCCTCTTCAGCCTTAGCCTCAAACTTTCTAATATATTTTTTTGTTGTTGTTATGAATGTAACATAATCATCCAAATACTTTGAAGTAGTTGATTTTAGGTTTCTTCCCTTTGAGCAATTCATAGAGAGTCCTGTTCTTTAGTTTGTGAATTAGGCTCCTGTTCAGGACATAATTTGATGTGCTTACAACCTCTGCCCAAAAGGTTAGGGGCATGTAAGCATCTGCAAGCAATGTACCTGCAGCTTCAATGAGTTTCCTATTTTTCCTTTCAGCTACCCCATTTTGTTGGGGAGTTCTAGGAGCTGAGAAGCAATGCCTGATACCTTCCTTCTCACAGAACTCATGCATAAGAAGAGACTCAAACTATGTGTCATGATCACTTCTAATCAATGCAACATGAGTAGAGAACTCAATCTGTATGGTACTGAGAAAATCTGTAAGAACCTTGAAGGTATCTGACTTAGATCTCAGAAAGAATACCTAACTGAACCTGGAGAAGTCATCCACTATAACCAAAGTGTAGGATTTCCCTCCTAGGCTTTGTACAACAATGGGTCCAAAGAGATCCAAATGTAATAAGTAAAAAATCCTAGGTGAATCACTCTTATTAACAGATTTAAAACTAGTTTTAGTTTGCTTGCCTAATTGACAAGCCCTACAGAGACCTTCCTTCTTGTAGGGACCAGAAGGTAGACCTCTAACAAGTTTGTGTTTAGATAGCCTAGTAATGTTTTTCAGATTTACATGACCTAGTCTTTTATGCCATAAGTCATTCTGATTACTAGTTAAATTAAGTAAACAGATATCAGTTTTGGCAGAAAAAAATTTACTAAGTATATATTGCCTTGTCTATTTGCAATTAAAACTGTTTGGTTGTTTTTATCAATAATAAAACAAGTGGATGGGTTAAAGTATACCTGATAACCATCATCACATAACTGACTTATGGAGATGAGGTTATGCTTGAGTCCACTTACATATGTCACCTTTTTGAATGTGACAGCTCCTATTCTTACTTCTCGAAATCCTTCTGACAGACCACATTTGGAGTCACCAAAGATAACCTTTGGCCCCAGCTTGGAATTATAGTTGGATAAGATGTCCTTGTTGGCAGTCATATGTTTGGAGCAGCCACTGTCCAGGTACCAAGTTTGATTTACCCCTGGACAGCTCTTCACCTGCAAAAGAAGACAATTAATGGTTTTTGACCCAAGTTACCTTGGGTCCTTTGTATTGTTGATAAGAGAAGCTGGAAATAACAGAGAATTCAGGTTGGGACTTGTATCTTAGGGGGTGATATCTCCTAGGTGGTATGATCCAGTCAGCTAGTGGATTAAATGGTTTTTTAGAAATATTTAAGTTGCTGTTGGAATTATAGTTTTGATTAAGTCTTCCTGGGTTCGACGAATTTCTGTAAGTTCGTAGACCAAAGTTCGACGAATTGTGTTGAAATCGTCGATCTCTGCCTAGAGAATGAACATGTTCATTCTCTGTGCCCCATGTTCGCCAACCTCTGCTCGACGAACCATACAGAGTTCGTTGATCGCAGTTAGACGAATAAAAGTAACTATAGTTTGCGTTCAGAGTTCGTCGATCTGGGTTCGACGAACTGGCCCCATTTCGTCGATCTGAGTTCGACGAAAATTGCTGAACCTTATTTTTACTAGGTGTTTTCTGGTTTTTGATTTTCTGTCCTACTATCTTAGGGATCTTTTCTACTGTTTGTTTGTCATTTACTAATTCTTTCCCTTTAGCAGATACAAATTTTATTGGGGTTGATAAAATGTTCTTCCTGAGAATGGGGGGCAAACCTGATGGAGCACCCAAGCCTTGCTTGCCATTAAGTCTGGCATTAACAATACTTGTGATATCCATCAGCTTGAGGCTTCTCCCATTGAGAGTTTTCTCAAGTTGTTTGGCCTCACAAAGCTCAGTTTTTAGTGAAATTATTTTTTCATTTGCTAAGGTTAATTCATCTTTTAACCTAATGTTTTCAGATTGAACATCCTCTAAGTTTCCTAATTTTTCCCTAAGAATTTTAATTTCTTTTTCAGAATTAATCAAATCTATGCACATTAACTTGAAATCAGATTTAAATGTTTCAGAGCTGTAGTCAAAGGAGGACAATACCTGATCTGCCTCTGATTTAGACACTCCTTCATCTTCAGACTCTTCTTCTTCTGAGTGACTTCTGGAGGCATCAATTGTCATGAGGCAAACCTCCTTTGCTCTTGCTTCTTCCTCATCTTCACTGGAGCTTGAAGATGTTGACTAATCCTCTATCTCACTCTAGGTCTCAGCCACAAAGCCCTTTTCCTTCTTCTTGTGCTTGCTGGAAGAGGGTTTGCTGGTGTGCTGTCTTCTGATTTCCTTCTCTCTTCTCTTCTCTTTCTTCTGGTTCTTTAGACACTCAGAGAGGAAGTGCCCAGGCTTCCTGCATCCATAACACACAATTTCTTTGGTTGGTGTCTTGTCATAATTTGGCTTGCCATCTTTTCTTGATGACTTTCTCCTGAAATCCTTTCTGGCCATCTTGTAGAATCTTTTAGCAAATAGACTCATGAGCTCTTCATTTGATGTTGCAGTCTCTGTCTCTTCAGTAGCTTTGAAGGCAATACTTTGTTCTCTTCTGGCTGCTGGAGGTGTTCTTTGTTCAGCTGCCTCCCTGGTCTTTATCAGCTGTTCATATGACTTCAGGTTGCCTAATAGAGATTCAGTTGAAATCTCATTCAGGAATCTGGCCTCCTTGATGGGCCAGATTCTTGTATCCCACGAGCTTGGGAAGCACATCAGGATCTTGTCATTCACTTCAGTAAGAGTGATGTTCTTATCCAAGGTTTTTAGCTCATTGATAATTGAGCTTAATCTATTGTACATATCAGAAACTGTCTCAACTTCTTCCTTCTTAAAGTTCTTATATAGGGATATGAGATTTGATCTCCTATCCTTTCTCTCATCTGCTGATCCATCCACCATTTAGTTTAGGAAATCCCAAACGGCTTTTGCTGAGGTGCACTCAGCAACCTTTTGGAAGATAACATCTGACATAGTTTGTGCCAGGATATTCATTGCTTTGGCATCTGCAATTTTTTCCTTTCTTTGAGTTTCAGTCCACTCAGGTGGTGGAACTGCTGTTAAACTTGTAGGTGTTGCAGAGGTGGATGCTTGTGGGGGACCTGTCAAGATTGAATTGTAGATGTCTTCATCAATGGAATTCATGTACAGCCTAATTCTTGCCTTCCAGATGGCAAAACTATTAAGGTTGCACACTGGAGGTCTGGTGCTTGCATAGTCCTTGTTCAATGTCATGCTGTGTGTGTAAAACTATTAAAACTGAAATGAAATAAGGTAGATCTAACTTAGGATCTTTTGGTTCAAGATTTAACTTGTACAACCAAAGGAACCTTGCTCTGATACCAATTGAAAGTGAGAGTTAGATTTGAAATACTTTAGAGGGGGGGGGGGGGTGAATAGAGTATTCTTAAAAAAAAATTTCTTAACGACTATTACAGCTTTTGATGTAAATTAAAAGTAGAGAAATAAATATAGCTAACACATAATAAACCTAAAGCACAAACACAGCAAGAACAAAAGAAAAAGGGGCAACCAGACGACACAAGAATTTTATAGTGGTTCCCCAACCTAGGTACATCCACTCTTCTACCACCCTTGGTAGGAATCCACTCAGATTTTTGATCAGGTGCCTGACACCAATGAGCTTTTGATCAGGTGCTCAAAAATCAACCCAAGTCTTTTGATCAGGAGACTTGCAACCAAGGAATCACTTTTGAAGGGAGATGACAACCCTTTATACAGTGGGGGTGGGTGAGAGATGATTTTGTCTTCTCTTTCTCAATATACAACTGAGAAGACTGTGTGGATTCAGTGATGTTGTCAAAGCTCCCCCTGAGATGTAGAAGAGTTCAGGAGAACTGGAGCTTTGTACAGGGTGATAGGCCTTCAGTTAAGAGACTTGATCCAGGAGCTTTAGAATGATGGTGCTTGAATGTCTTAGCAAGGTCCTGGATAAGAAGAACAAGAAAACTCTTGATTTGAAATAGGTGTTCTTCTTGCTTCTTCTTCAAATTACTGACAGACTGAGAGAGCTAATCAAGATCTGCTTCAGAATATCTTTGGATGAAAGCAGGAATAATCTCTTCTGTCACTTTGTTCTATATTAGAGAAAAGAGAAAAATCTTTTTTTATATTTTCCTGGGGAAATTGGTCTTTCGAATTTTGAATTCCTTCTTCATTCAATGCTGACGGCCTAGAGAATAAGCAGCATTGAATAATTTCCCCAACTGTCCTGTGGAAAAATGGCAAACAATAATCCTGGAGAATATCCTAATCAATGCTCCTCTAACGGTTATATTCAGAGAATGTTAGAGCATTGATTACCAAGGAATTGTTGCAGTAATAATGGGGACAGGGCTGGAAATGACTTAGTCTGGAATCGTCGAACAGTTGACAGAAATCGTCGAACTGAGTCCACAGTTCATTGAGCTGAGATGTTGTGTTCGTCGACCAGACGGTTTCTATTCGTCGAGCCGAGTTCCATGATCGTCGAGCTGGAAACTGAACTGTTGTCTCTTTTGAACTTTGCCTATTCTGTGTCTGCAGTTCGTCGAGCTGGTAAATGTGTTCGTCGACTGGAGTTCAGCAACTATTCTGGAGTTGTCAAATATTCTGTGTGTCGACATAAGTCTTCTACGTGGTGTCGACATAACCTTTCCAAGTTGTCGACTGATGATTTGGGTGTCGACACAAGTTCTTCTAGTGTCGACTCAGTTGGTGTCTACATATACTCTGAGTGTCGACACAAGTCTTCTGGTTCTTAGTTGTTGAAGTGGATAATTCCAGAATTCGTCGGGCAGAGAACTGAGTTCGTCGACCTGAGACTAGATAAAAATAGTCTCGACAGAATGCTTTAGTAGTCCAAAGATTCGTCGACCAAAGAATAGTGTTCGTCGAGCTGAGAACTAAGTTCGTCGACCAAAGAACTAGGTTCGTCAACCTGAGTCTAGAGAACAGTCTGGACTTAGAATTCTGAAAGTGGAGTCCAAGGATCGCCGATCTGTGACTGAAGTTCGTTGAGCTCAGCTCAGAGAATATTTCTCTAAGATTGTCGAGCTGAGAACGACTATCATCGACCTGAGTTCGACGAACGTCGAACTCATTTTACTTAGTTTCTTGGGAAATCTCTGAATCTTTGGAAAAACTCTAAGTCTTGAGTCTCTGGCAGTTTGATGATGGCTTGTCCATGTGATGTTGTTACTGAGGACTTGGCCTAGACTCTAGGACACAACTATGACCCTGGCTATACATGTTGGGTCACATCATCCTAGCTTAGTGAACCTAGCCCAAATCAAACTAAGGATATAACATAGGAAAGGGAGTGATGCCATCGGTCAGAAATAGTGCGAGATATTGAGTGAGAATGATATGCATCCCAGAGATTGGCAAATACGCCCAGCGAGGATCGAATTGGAGTTCGCCTCGAAAGTTGATTTGAGCGACAATGGCATGGAGCAACAAGTTCCCTCCTTCCAGGGATATGGTCTCTAGGAAAATGGCTCGTCCATGATGTCACAAGTTTTCGTTCTTCCCCGATCCACGACGCAGACTCGAACGAAAGAAGCGATCCAGAACGGTAGTCGATGCGGATGCAGGCGGAGTTAAGCAATTTCTGATGTGTTTTTTCTGTGTCTCGTGGAAAGCGAGAAGTTTGATCGTCACGTTGCACTTAGATGAGGGCACATCATTCTCTATTTCCCACTTTTTAATGCGATCCAACAATGCATCCAATTCAGCCTCAATGATGGAGCCTTCCAGCATTGGATGTTGTCCAGTGCCGACAATGATTTCGGCCACGACAACCATGAATTGTTCGTGCCCAGCACGATCCGTGCTGTTCGAATTGTCCCGGTACCTTGTGATCAGGTGGTGATTGTCGAGGAGAATAATGATGTTCTTGAACTCTTCCAGCCATTCCCGATCATCACAACACTTGTCTAGGTATATGATGAGCAGTGAAGTATCAATACCATAAGCGTTGTACCGTCTCAGCAAACCCTGACTAACAGATCGATGTTCCTCATTACCTGTCGTGCTTGTGAATTAATGGGAGATGATTTGTTGGCGCTCGTTCATGACAGAGTGCAATCCAGCAACGAGGGCGAATTTCCTGCCGTTGAACTTATCCGTTAATTTCATGCGCCCCGGCACATTGTGATGATGGTCGGCCGAGAGATGAGTCCCGGTGATGGCGCCTTCCATTCGGTTGTAGAACGGGAGTTGGCGAGCAATGAAGTCGTTGACCAGGCTTGTCAGCGTTGATTCCACTGGACCGAGAGTTCCATTGTACCCGGTGCAATGCTGAAAGAACGATGGAAAATCGGGAAACTCTGTCGGATCCTGAGGCGACGTCGATTGCCCAAGAGGGACATCCCGAGCGTGTATTTCCAAATACCACGACACGTGGCCACGATATGGCGCAGCTTGACGCAAGTATCGAGTCGTTCGGGCACAACGAATCACCTTGGCGACATCAGCACTGCCGGAATGGGACGTGTACAAGTCGTATGTCATTTGAACAAGAACGACGTCGTGCGCGCTCAGTTCGAATAACTTCACTGGATAGTTAAGAATGATGGGCGCCGGGATCAACCTCTCGGTTTTGGCCTCGTCCATTACATGGAACATGGCACCACAGCCGCCTGAGCTCTTCCACTTCTTGCACACGTATCGAGCACAGATAGTAAATCCAGTGGTGTCGATGCAATCGATGATTCGCGGGGCACTAAATTGCTTGCGAGAATGACATTGCAAACGAGAATGACAAAATATTTAGGAAGCCTGGATCGTCGTGCTGCTGGGCAGCCTCGGAATGCGATTGCAAACGAGAATGACAACTTGGTCGTGCTGATGTGGTTGATGGCACACGCTTCTTGAGGCGTGCAAGATACTCCAAACGATTCTGGATCTCCTTATGGGTCATCTCGAGCAGATCATCACGATAGGAAGTGAAAGTGTAGCTAGATCAGATATACTCTAGAGGGGGGGTGAATAGAGTATATGGTGATTTTGAAACTTTTACAACTGCTGTTGTATTTTAGGTGTGTGTGTGTGTGCAGCAAATACAATAAACCAGAAAGCAGCAATGGACTAATCACAACACATTCACAGAGCAAGGCCAGAAAACAAAAAGGAAAAGAAAGTAACCAGACGACACAAGAATTTTATAGTGGTTCCCCAAATCTGGGTAGTCCACTCTTCTACCACCCTGGTAGGAATCCACTGCAGGAAGGGGTTGATCAGGTGTCCTGGCACCAATGGGGTTTTGATCAGGTTCACAAAAACCAAACCCTCAAGTCTTTTGGAGGGAGACTTGCAACCAGAATAATTTTGAAGGGAATTAAAACCCTGTACAGAGGTGGAGTGAGAGGGTGATGAGGTCTTCTCTTTCTCAAATCAAATGAGAAGACTTGTGGAATGTTGTTTAGCAGCTTTGCTCCCCCTGAGATGTAGAATGGATCAGGAAGAATACTGGAGCACTGCTTCAGGGTGATAGGTCTTCAAAGACCTAGAATTCCAGGTCCAGAGAAAGTCTTCAGGAACTTCTTGCAACTGATATGAATGTATTGTTTTGAAGTTCTCCTGAGTAAAAGCAGATGAAGAAGATTCTTGATATTGATGTAATGTTCTTCTTCTTCTTCTTCTAGATCAATTTCTCTCTGGGCCAAGAATGAATTCTTTTTCTTGTGTTGTCTGAATCACTGTCTATGCTGTTCTTGTTGTTTTAGTGTTGTGTACTTATTGTATTACTTCTGGTTTCTATATGTCTCTCTGTCTGTCATGGAGAGCATTCAAATTTTTGAATGTCGAGCAGTAATGATAGACGGCCTGGAAAGGAAGCAGCAATTAATTATTTCCCCAACTGTTTCCATGGGAAAATGGCATGTAATAATCCAGAATTAACTGCGCATCCTAACGGTAGTATACTGTGAGGAACTGCCATTAATTGTCCAGGAATCAGCGCCATGAGATAAGACGGGAACGGAAGAAGACCTAGTCTGGAATCGTCGACCGAAGAATAGAATTCGTCGAACAGAGTTAAGAGTTCGTCGAGCTAAGCTGAGTACGTCGAGCTAAGCTGAGTTTGTCGAGCTGAGCTGAGTTCGTCGAGCTGAGCTGAGTTCGTCGAGCTGACAGTCTTCATTCGTTGAATAGACAATCTTCAATATCAGATAAACATTATTCGTTGAGCAGAGAACCAAATTCGTCGAGATGAGAATAAACTTCGTCGACCTGAGAAAAGTTCTGGACTTGGACGAAATATTCTGCATCTACTGAAATGCTGTGTCGACACAAATTGGTGTCGACAGATTGATCTTGGTGTCGACACAACTCCTCTGGTGTCGATAGATTGGTCTAGGTGTCGACACAAATCCTCTGGCGTCGACATAAGCTGGTGTCGACCGAAATCCTGGGTGTCGACACAAATCGTCTCGTGTCGACACAAGCCCTAAGTGTCGACACAGATTCTCTGAGCACAAAAATCGTCGAGTAGAGATTAGCATTCGTCGACCTGAGAAGCTGTGAACTTGAGGTCCAAGTTCGTCGAGCTCAGAATATAATTCGTCGACCGAAGCATGGAGCTGGACTTAGAGAAATTTGAAGTAGTCCTGAGAATGCTTGAAGTAGAACCTGGTGTTCGTCGAGCAAAGAACAAAGTTCGTCGAGCTCAGTACTGCGAATTGTCTCACGATCGTCGAGCGCAGAACTCCCATCGTCGAGCTGAGTTCGACGAACGTCGAACTCATTTCACTTAGACTGAAAAACTGATAGATCTGGAGTTCCTGAAGGTCTTGAAGAAGGCTGGTCCATCTGAAGTTGAGATAGAGGACTGTCCTAGACTCTAAGACACAAACTTGACCCATACTATACATGATGGGTCACATCCTAAGTCAGTGAACCTAGCCCAAATCAACTAGGGATCCAACAATCTCCCCCTATTTGGGTGAGGTCACTAACAGAAACTCCAAGCAAAGAAGAAATAGAAAAACAAAGCAAAATTAAGAGATATATCTGGCAGAGAATTTACAACACATGCAATAGATATATATATATACATACTGGCTTTGTTTTAATGCAAAATATAGAATGAAACAGAAGCAGAAATGAAAAGAAAACACAAAATTAATTCTCTGATTTCTTCTGTTTTGGCTTGACTTCTTGTGCTTTATCTCCTGGCTTCTTGAAAATGATTTCCCTATTGGGATCTGAAGCTTGAGCCTTGGTCATAGTCATGTCAGCTGCCCCTATGATGTTCAGTGAAGTGGCTCTGGGGACAACTGCTTCTGGGTGAAGATTCATGTACTCATCAATATTGAGTAGCTTGTTTGCTTTCCCAAATCATTTTAGTTCATCTCTCCTGTACTGAGACATAGTAGTTAAGCATGTTGTATCCTTGCCTTCAGCTTTAGCTTTGTTGATTATAGATAAGCCAATGATTTCTTGGAATCTTGCCATTATGTCTGTGTTGGCTGTTTCTGGATCTTCAGGAGGAGAATAGGGCCTTTCAGCTTCATGTTCCTTAAATTCCTGGTGCTGCTGCTGTTGTTTTTGATGGTGTTGACTGCCTGAAGATGGTGGCCTTGGCTGACTACCACCAGAGGATCTCCCTGTTTGTCTCTGATAGGTTTGAATAGGAGCAGATCTCTGAGAGCTTGAGCCAGAGGCACCTGATGCTGGAGGAGGAGGAGGAGGAGGAGGATCCTTTCTGTATCTATGCACTGGGGGAGGAGAGTATCTCCTACTTCTCTTCCTCTCTTTTTGCTGGTTCTTAGATAACCACATCCATGCAGGCATACCTTTGTAAGGAGCAACATTATGCAGAATATAATATGGAGTGTCTGCAGTGGGATTAGGCTTGGGAGCAGGAGGAGGAGCCTTCCTTTTCTTAGAGAGCAACTTCTTTCTCTTTTTAGCAGCCTCCTCATATGATTCATCATCATCATCATCAACAGAATTTGAACTCTGAGGGTTATCATACAAAGCGTTTAGCTTCCTCAGAGTGGCATCAGGAATGGTAAGAGGTTTTTCTTGAGGGGGAATAGAAGGTGCAGAGGGTGAAGGTTCAACAGCAGTAGAGACAGAACTTGCAGCTGCTGCCTTGTTCTCTTCTTCAATGTCTGCCAGAATGAGCTCATCCAGATCAGGCATGGGAGAATCATCCATGACAAAATCTGGGATAGGGCAGATTTCTGGAATAGTCACAGAAGTTGGAACAGCAGAGGGAGCAGCAAAGGATGCATAAAGTTGCCTGGCAACTGCTGGACTTGCTGGAGAGGTATACTGGACAATAGCCAAATATGGCTTAGCAATCTCTACTGAAGGAAGCTTCATATATACAGGATCAAAGATCTGAAGTATCTCAGATAAATTAACTGTGGGATTTATAAGGAAATCACCAGCAGTTGTTATTGAATCTACTGACTCATCAAAGCTACTGTCAGTGTCCATGAATTGAATAAAATCTATTACTGTATCTGTAACTACAAGTGCATTATCAAGCACTGAATCAACTATATCTGTAGTATCTGTATCTGTATCAACTGTATCCACTTCTGCAGCTGTTGCACTAGATTCATCATGGAGCATCTCCCCCTGCCTGGGTTCAGGAGAACCTGGAGCCAGGCCCCTGAATGAAGAGGGGGCAGCAGAGAGGGCTGAGATTTGGGCAGATAAAGAATCAATTGAATTCACCAGAGGTGTAATGGCCTCTGTGATGAGTGATTTAATAAGAGGAGTCAGAAGAGAGATGATGGAGGGAATGGTGGAAGAATCCATAGGTGGAGAAAGAATAGTAGAGGAGGAAGGAAGAATATGTGGTGGGGATAAGGGAGGGAGAACAAATTGTGGTTCAGTGGGTATGGTGTAGGATGGAAGAGAGGAGAGGTGTGGTGGAAGAGGGGATTGAGGAGGTGAGGGAATATGTGTTTCAGTGGGGGAAACTGGAGGTGTAGGCATATGTGTTAGATCAGGCGGTGGAGATTGATGTTGAGGTGGAGTCAATTGAGGTGCAGGAGGAGTGGGAAGAGATTTGGTAGGGGGAAAGACCTCTTCAGAGTTAGGGTGGGGAGTGACCTTGACGGTCCTGGTGCTCTCAGAAGCATTGATGGAGGAGGAACCCTTCGAGGGTTTGGTGATTGTCCTCTCCCATCTGCCAAACAAGGCGCAGGTGAGGCGCTTGCTGGCGTTGATGAATGTGGTCGGGGAGACCAGACATTCACTGGCCTTTTCCTGGAGGAAAATCCTCAGGATTCTGCCGTAGCAGACTTCCTTCTTGCTAGTTCTTTTCTTGATAAGGTCAAAGAAAACCATGCCCCATCCGACCTGACTCTTGTTGAGCACTGCGCACATGATCAGGAATTGATGGCGAGTGATGTAGTCGTGTGCCGAGTGCTTGCCCATTAGAATTTTCCCTACAATGTCAGCCAAAAATTGATAAGCGGCGGACAATTGTTTCTTCAGAAGCTTATTAGGGTTGTTGCCGGAGAAACCCATGACTTTCAGCATATCAGCATATTCCTCAGCGTCCATTTCCAAATTGTCTTCCCCATTGATCAGACCAAATATTTCAGAGAGTACTGCTGGGGACAGGGAAATGGCAGTGTTTCCAATAGTTCCTGTCAGATTTCCATCTTCAGAAACTGTGGCAGTATACACCCATTCTCTTATCTCTGTTGAGTGTAGCATGATGTTGCGTGTCATGAAGTCCTTGAGATGCAATTCTTCAAGTAATTCAAGGATGTACAGAAAAATGGGATCGGAATGCTGGAAGGACTCAAAGTCCATTGAGAATGCTGCATCAAACTTCATCGCTGCAAGTGCTCCTGGAGGAATCGCCATTGATGACCTGCAAAGAAAATTACAGAGAAAACGGCGAGCAAGAGCAAAGGAACTGAAAGCGCGGGACGGAGGTCGAAGAAAACCTAGATATAGGATTTTCAGAATATGAATCGACAAGCTCCGCTTCACGAAAAAGAGACAGATCTTCGAACTGAGATCGACGAAATAAGGTATAGGAGAGTAGTTCGTCGAACCCATTCAGAAGAATTGAAAACAATTCGTCGAACTCCGATCGACGAAATGGTTTCTGAAACAAGGTTCGTCGATCTTCGGTCGACGAAAATTGTTTCCACACAGAGAATTCGTCGATCTCCGTTCGACGAGAATCTCTTGAACTTTCCCTAATTCGTCGAACTCCGTTCGACGAACTCTGGAAAATTCGTCGAATGCAGACAGAAATTAATTTAACTCTTCTCCATCAATCATTCCCAGTTGATTTATAAAGAATAGATGGGTTTTCTCATCCAAAGGCTTGGTGAAGATATCTGCTCTCTGTAGATGAGTAGGAATGTGGATCAAGTTAATTTTCTTTTTGTCCACATTATCTCCAATGAAATGATGTCTTATTTCAATATGTTTAGTCCTAGAATGATGAACTGGATTCTGAGCTATAGTAATTGCACTTGTATTATCACAAAATAATGTTGAATTATTTAATTTGATATCATAATCTAGGAGTTGATTTTGTATCCATAGCATCTATGAACAGCAGCTGCCAGCAGCCATATACTCTGCCTCAGCAGTTGATGTAGACACAGATGTCTGCTTTTTGCAAAACCAAGAGACAAGTCTCATACCCAGGAGCTGGCAAGTTCTAGAGGTACTTTTCCTGTCCACTCTACATCCAGCATAGTCAGCATCTGAGTATCCAGTTAACTCAAATTCTGACTCTGCAGGATACCAGAGTCCTAAACTAGGACAACTCTTTATATATCTCAAAATCCTTTTTAGAAAAATAAGATGAGATTCTTTAGGATTCACTTGGAATCTAGCACAAAGGCATGTGGCAAACATTATGTCAGGCCTGCTAGCTGTTAAGTATAATAGGGATCCAACAATTGCCCTATAAAGTTTCTGATCTACAGGTTTCCCTGCTGCATCAGAATCAACAACAGCATTTGTAGCCATAGGTGTTTTCATTCCTGAGGCATCACCCATCCCAAACTTTTTAATAAGCTCTTTAGCATACTTAGATTGGGAGAGAAGATACCATCAGGGAGCTGCTTCACTTGGAGACAAAGGAAGTAAGAAAGCTCACCCATGCTACTCATCTCAAATTTGGAATGCATGAGGTCAGCAAACCTCTTACACAATTTGGAATCAGTAGACCCAAAAATAAATGCATCCACATATATTTGTACCACTAAGATTTGGTCCTTATGATGTCTAGTGAAAAGGGTTTTATCTATGGTTCCTCTTGTAAATTTATGCTCTAAAAGAAAGCTAGCTAGGGTCTCATACCAAGCTCTTGGAGCTTGCTTTAAACCATAGAGAGTTTTATACAACTTGTAAACATAAGAGGGTTGAGTTAGAGAGATAAAACCTGGAGGTTGTTCTACATAAACCTCTTCTTGAAGTACACCATTCAGAAAGGCACTCTTGACATCCATCTGGAATACCTTGAACTTTTTATATGCTGCATAGGCTAGAAATATTCTGATGGCCTCCAACCTTGCAACAGGGGCAAAGGTTTGGTCATAGTCTATTCCTTCTTCTTGCCTATATCCTTGGGCAACCAGTCTAGCCTTGTTCCTTACTATGTTCCCTTCTGCATCTAATTTGTTCCTATAGACCCATTTGGTTCCAATAACTGGGTAGTTATGGGGTCTTGGAACCAAACCCGAAACTCTACATCTCTCAAACTGATTTAGTTCCTCTTGCATTGCAAGAATCCAGTGGGGATCTTGCTCAGCTTCATGGATGGTGAGAGGTTCAATTTGAGAGAGAAAACAGGCATGCATCAAGTATTGATTGAGCTGATGTCTTGTCTGTACACCAACTGAAATGTCCCCAATCACTTGAGATCTGGGGTGATCTCTAAGTGTGACAAGATCAGTTGGTGGATTTGGTTGAGCAACAGCTTCTGCAAACAATTCCTCTTGAGGAATGGAACTGGCTGTTGATGGAAGTTCAGTTACTTCCTCTTGGATTTCTTCTTCACTATCTTCAGCAGCCTGTGGAGTGGGATGAGTTGGAACCTCTTGGGTAAGGTTTAGTCCATCCATAGACTCACACATTGGTGAAACCTGCAAAGGACTATTGGTAGAAATGTCTTTCTCCTTATAAAACATGTTAGCTTCATCAAAAGACACATGGACAGATTCCTCAATTTTAAGGGATGATTTGTTGAAAACCCTATATGCCTTGCTTACTTGGGAATATCCTAGAAAAATCCCTTCTTCAGCCTTAGCCTCAAATTTTTTGATGTATCTTTTGTTATTAGTGTGGATGTAACATATGCAACCAAAAACTTTAAAGTAAGTGATTTTAGGTTTCTTTTCTTTAAGTAATTCATAGGGGGTCTTGTGTTTTAGTTTATGTATAAGACATCTGTTCAGGACATAGTTAGCTGTGTTTACAGCTTCTGCCCAAAAGGATAGAGGCATGTAGGCATCTGCTAACAATGTACCTGCAGCTTCAATGAGTGTCCTATTTTTCCTTTCAGCAACCCCATTTTGTTGGGGAGTTCTAGGAGCTGAGAAGCACTGCCTGATACCTTCCTTCTCACAGAACTCATGCATAAGAAGAGACTCAAACTCTGTGCCATGATCACTTCTGATCAATGCAACATGAGTAGAGAACTCAATCTATATGGTCCTGAGAAAATCAGTAAGAACTTTGAATGTATCTGACTTAGCTCTCAGGAAGGCTACCCAACTGAATCTGGAGAAATCATCAACAATAACTAAGGTGTAAGACTTCCCTCCTAGGCTTTGTACTGCAATGGGTCCAAAAAGATCCACATGGAGCAGATACAATATCCTAGGTGAATCACTTTTATTAATGGATTTGAAGCTAGTTTTAGTTTGCTTGCCTAGTTGAGAAGCCCTGCATAGGCTTTCCTTCTTGTAGGGACCAGAAGATAAACCTCTAACAAGGTTGTCTTTAGATAACCTAGATATGTTCTTAAGGTTTACATGTCCTAGCCTTTTGTGCCATAGCTCATTTTGGTTACTAGTGATATTGAGTAAACAAATATCAGTTGTGGTAGAAATGAAATCTACTAAATATATGTTTCCTTGTCTAAGTCCAATTAAAACAGTTTGGTTTTTATCATTTATAATAGAACAAGAGGTAGAGTTGAAATGTACCTGATAACCTTCATCACATAATTGACTTATGGATATAAGGTTATGTTTAAGTCCTCTTACATATGTCACCTTTTTGAAAGTCACTGTTCCAATGCTTACTCTTCCATACCCTTCTGACTGACCACTCTTTGAGTCTCCAAATATCACCTTTGGTCCTAGCTTGGACTTATAGTTGGAGAGATTTGCTTTGCTGCCAGTCATGTGCTTGGAGCAGCCACTGTCCAGGTACCATGTCTGACTTAGCCTTGGACAGTTCTTCACCTGTACCTGCATTAAAAAACAAAGCTCAATTGTTCTTGACCCAGGTTACCTTGGGTCCTTGGTTTGGCTGAAAAGTAAAGCTAGAAATGACTGATAATGCAGGTTGAGACTTATACCCTAGAGGGTGATATCTCCTAGGTGGGATTATCCAATCAGCTACTGGATTAAATGTCTTGTTAGCTGTTTTAACATTTCTATAGGAGAAATTATTCATATTTGGTCGTTCTGGGATCGACGAATTATTGTAAGTTCGTCGATCAGAGTTCGACGAATGGGGATGAGATCGTCGACCTCCACTCAGAGAATGACCATGGTCATTTTCTGCGTCCCACGTTCGTCGACCTCTGCTCGACGAACCATACACAGTTCGTCGATCGCAGTAAGACGAATAATTATTTCTGAAGTTTGCGTTCAACGTTCGTCGATCAGGGTTCGACGATCTTGCAGGATTTCGTCGATCTAAGTTCGACGAATTCTGCTGAACTTGGTTTTTAACAGCTTTCTTCTGTTTTCTGTTGCTATTGTCTAGGGGATTTGACTTGTTTTCTGATCTGGGTTTTTCAGTTAGTTTCTCTTTACCTTTAGCAGTGATAAACTTTATGGGAGTGGAAAGTATATTCTTCTTTATTATGGGGGGTAAACCTGATGAAGCACCCAAGCCCAGCCTGCCATTTAATCTGGCATTTACTGTGCTTGTGATATCCATCAGCTTGAGGCTTCTCCCATTGAGAGATTGCTCAAGTTGTTTTGCCTCACATAATTCAGATTTTAACTTGATTATCTGTTCATTAGCTAGAGTCAATTGATCAGTTAGTTTTCTGTTTTCTGTGCTGACAGATTCAAGATTTTCTAGTCTAGTCCTCAGGGTTTTTATCTCTTACTCTGAGTTTATTAAATCCATGCACATAGTTTTAAATTCTACTTTAAACAAGTCAGAATTGAAATCAAAACTAGAAATCACCTGATCAGCCTCTGAGTCTGAGGCACCTTCATCTTCAGAGTCCTCTTCTGATCCACAGTTGCTTCTGGAGGCATCTATTGCCATTAGGCACACCTCCTTGGATCTGGCTTCTTCCTCTTCTTCACTGGAGCTGGAGGAGGATGTTTCCTCTTCTGTGTCACTCCAGGACTCAGCAACAAATCCTTTGTCCTTCCTTTTATACTTGTTGGAGGAGGGTCTGCTGCTTTGTTTTCTTCTGGAATCTTTGTCCCTGCCCTTGTCCTTTTTCTGATTCTCTGGGCATTCTGAAATATAGTGCCCTGGCTTTCTGCATCCAAAACACACAACCTCCTTAGTTGGTGTCTTGTCATATTTGGGTTTGTCATCCTGCCTGGATGATTTTCTTCTAAAGTCCTTTCTTGCCATTTTGTAGAATCTTTTGGCAAAGAGGCTCATTAACTCTTCATTGGAGGTAGATGTTTCACTGTCTTCAGAAGCTTTGAGGGCCAAGCTGTGCTCCTTCCTAACTGGGGTAGTTGCCTTCTGTTCTGCTGCCTCCCTTGATTTGACAAGCTGCTCATATGACTTCAGCTTGCCTAGTAGAGATTCTGTCGAGATCTCATTGAGGCTTCTGGCTTCTTTGATTGGCCAGATTCTGGAGTCCCATGAACTGGGGAAACACATCAATATCTTGTCATTCACCTCAGTTAAGGTGATGTCCTTGTCAAGAGTCTTGAGTTCACTAATGATTGAACTTAATCTATTGTACATCTCAGCCACTGATTCTGTCTCATCCTTTTTGAAATTCTCATAGAGAGAAATGAGACTGGATCTCCTATCCTTTCTTTCATCAGCTGAGCCTGCTACCATTTGATTGAGAGAGTCCCAAACGGCCTTGGCTGAGGTGCACTCAGCCACCTTCTGAAATATGTCATCTGACATTGTTTGGGCCAGAATATTCATAGCCTTTGCATCAACCATCTTGGCTTTCTTGTAGGCTTCAGTATTGTCTGGAGGTGGTACTGCACTCAGATTAGTTGATGTGCTGGCAAAAGTTGTAGGAGCTGGAGGAACACCTGTTGAAATGACAGAAAAAATATCCTCATCAATGACGTTCATATATAATCTGATTCTTGCCTTCCAGATGACAAACTTGTTAAGATTGCACACTGGAGGTCTGATGCTTGTATAATCCTTGTTTTGGGCCATGTCTGTGAGACCAAAATCTAATAACAGAATAAAAACAAAGAGATCTAACTAAGGGATCTTTGGGTTCAGGTGTTAGCCTGTACAACCAATCAGGTATGGTATGTTTAACCAACCTCGCTTTGATACCAATTGAAAGTGTAGCTTGATCAGATATACTCTAGAGGGGGGGGGGGGGGGAATAGAGTATATGGTGATTTTGAAACTTTTACAACTGCTGTTGTATTTTAGGTGTGTGTGTGTGTGTGCAGCAAATACAATAAACTAGAAAGCAGCAATGGACTAATCACAGCACATTCACAGAGCAAGGCCAGAAAACAAAAAGGAAAAGAAAGAAACCAGACGACACAAGAATTTTATAGTGGTTCCCCAAATCTGGGTAGTCCACTCTTCTACCACCCTGGTAGGAATCCACTGCAGGAAGGGGTTGATCAGGTGTCCTGGCACCAATGGGGTTTTGATCAGGTTCCGAAAAACCAAACCCTCAAGTCTTTTGGAGGGAGACTTGCAACCAGAATAATTTTGAAGGGAATTAAAACCCTGTACAGAGGTGGAGTGAGAGGGTGATGAGGTCTTCTCTTTCTCAAATCAAATGAGAAGTCTTGTGGAATGTTGTTTAGCAGCTTTGCTCCCCCTGAGATGTAGAATGGATCAAGAAGAATACTGGAGCACTGCTTCAGGGTGATAGGTCTTCAAAGACCTAGAATTCCAGGTCCAGAGAAAGTCTTCAGGAACTTCTTGCAACTGATATGAATGTATTGTTTTGAAGTTCTCCTGAGTAAAAGCAGATGAAGAAGACTCTTGATATTGATGTAATGTTCTTCTTCTTCTTCTTCTAGATCAATTTCTCTCTGGGCCAAGAATGAATTCTTTTTCTTGTGTTGTCTGAATCACTGTCTATGTTGTTCTTGTTGTTCTAGTGTTGTGTACTTGTTGTATTACTTCTGGTTTCTATATGTCTCTCTGTCTGTCATGGAGAGCATTCGAATTTTTGAATGTCGAGCAGTAATGACAGACGGCCTGGAAAGGAAGCAGCAATTAATTATTTCCCCAACTGTTTCCATGGGAAAATGGCATGTAATAATCCAGAATTAACTGCGCATCCTAACGGTAGTATACTGTGAGGAACTGCCATTAATTGTCCAGAATCAGCGCCATGAGATGAGACAGGAACAGAAGAAGACCTAGTCTGGAATCTTCGACCGAAGAACAGAATTCGTCGAACAGAGTTCAGAGTTCGTCGAGCTAAGCTGAGTTCGTCGAGCTAAGCTGAGTTCGTCGAGCTGAGCTGAGTTCGTCGAGCAGAGCTGAGTTCGTCGAGCTGACAGTCTTCATTCGTTAAATAGACAATCTTCAATATCAGATAAACATTATTCGTTGAGCAGAGAACCAAATTCGTCGAGCTGAGAATAAACTTCGTCGACCTGAGAAAAGTTCTGGACTTGGACGAAATACTCTGCATCTACTGAAATGTTGTGTCGACACAAATTGGTGTCGACAGATTGATCTTGGTGTCGACACAACTCCTCTGGTGTCGACAGATTGGTCTAGGTGTCGACACAAATCCTCTGGTGTCGACATAAGCTGGTGTCGACTGAAATCCTGGGTGTCGACACAAATCGTCTGGTATCGACACAAGCCCTAAGTGTCGACACAGATTCTCTGAGCACAAAAATCGTCGAGTAGAGATTAGCATTCGTCGACCTGAGAAGCTGTGAACTTGAGGACCAAGTTCGTCGAGCTCAGAATATAATTCGTCGACCGAAGCATGGAGCTGGACTTAGAGAAATTTGAAGTAGTCCCGAGAATGCTTGAAGTAGAACCTGGTGTTCGTCGAGCAAAGAACAAAGTTCGTCGAGCTCAGTACTGCGAATTGTCTCACGATCGTCGAGCGCAGAACTCCCTTCGTCGAGCTGAGTTCGAAGAACGTCGAACTCATTTCACTTAGACTGAAAAACTGATAGATCTGGAGTTCCTGAAGGTCTTGAAGAAGGCTGGTCCATCTGAAGTTGAGATAGAGGACTGTCCTAGACTCTAAGACACAAACTTGACCCATACTATACATGATGGGTCACATCCTTAGTCAGTGAACCTAGCACAAATCAACTAGGGATCCAACAGGAAGCAATGCGGGCACACGCAGGGGCGACCACTTTGGTCTAATGAATGTTGCCGGCATGCCCGACATCAATCTCTTGTTGAACCAGCCGATCAATGATATTGTCTGATGACCCTTCAATGAGTTGTTCGGGCATAGATTGCAGATCTGATGCATGGGGTTGACTTGAACTTTGATTGGCGCTGGTTGCCAAGGTGACGATTCGAGTTATAGTCGTTGTCACAGTCTCTTCCAACTGCACAATGTTAAAACTGGCAACATGGGACGATCGCAATGGAGCAATCACTGATGCGGCTTGACTTAGGGCATTAATGATGCTGTGTTTGGGCGATGCTCGTTGAATGGGCAATCTGAATTGGGCCTGGGCAACCATATCCTCCAGGTGTTGTTTAAGGACCTGTTCCGATTTCGACCGAATGAATCGCTTGAAAGCGAAATTAGTGCTACGCAAACCCGAGACAAGAATAGACCAGATTCGATGCAATTGCGGAAGATGCAAAGATTCAATGGGGAAATCTTTCAGATCCTGTAGTTCATCGGGCAGAAGAAATTTGAGAGCAATCGTTCGAAGCAAGCGATGTTCCAAGGGGTTTATCATTGGCGAAGTGCTCATGACAGCTTCCCAATGATTAAGCCCTTGTAATGCCGACTGACGTTCATTGTCCAATGCATTGAGGCTGTGAGGTTTCTTATTGTGACTCGATGAAGAGCTGTACTCATGCGATGTTGGTCCTGGTTTGCGGCGCTACCGATTGGACTGAATGGAATGAGGCGCGTTGCTAACTTTGACGCCAGATTCGGCCCTAATCAACGGATCGACATCGTCGACATTGTTCAGATCATCATCCTCTCGCGGTGCAACATCACCTTCTTCAGCGATGTGATGATCATCATGAGCCCGCTCGACAACAACAACGGCAACCTCAAGGGCATTGTGCGCAATCACATCGAACGTGTGACTCGAACAAATTGCATTATCAGCGATTGATTCCGCGACCATTCCAAGTGATTCAAGTTGCCCTGCAGGAATTTCGGGCAGTTGAGGAAGGGATTGTCCAAATGCTGTCGTCAATCCAAATTCGTCGTCACAATCATCAATTGAGAGAAGGCAATAAATGAAACATCATCGATAGAGATGTAGGCGAGGGAGTGATGCCATCGGTCGAAAATAATGCGAGATATTGAGTGAGAATGATATGCATCCCAGAGATTGGCAAATACGCCCAATGAGGATCAAATTGGAGTTCGCCTCGAAAGTTGATTTGAGCGATAACGGCATGGAGCAACAATTCCCTCCTTCCAGGGATATGGTCTCCAGGCAAATGGCTCGTCCATGACGCCACAAGTTTTCATTCTTCCCCGATCCACGAAGCAGACTCAAACAAATGAAGCGATCTAGAACGGTAGTCGATGCGGATGCGGGCGGAGTTAAGCAATTTCTGATGTGTTTTTTCTGTGTCTCGTGGCAAGCGAGAAGTTTGATCGTCACGATGCGCTTGGATGAGGGCACATCATTCTCGATTTCTCACTTTTTAATGCGATTCAACAATGTATCCAATTCAGCCTCAATGATGGAGCCTTCCCGCATTGGATGTTGTCTAGCGCCGACAATGATTTTCGGCCATGACAACCATGAATTGTTCGTGCCAAGCACGATTCATGCTGTTCGAATTGTCCTGGTACCTTGTGATCAAGTGGTGATTGTCGAGTAGAACAATGATGTTCTCGAACTCTTCCAGCCATTTCATCGCAGCACTTGTACCATCTCAGCAAACCCCGACTAACAGATCGACGTTCCGCATTGCCTGTCGTGCTTGTGAATTGATGGGAGAGGATTTGTTGGCGCTCGTTCATGACATAGTGCATTCCAGCAATGGGGGCGAATTTCCAACCGTTGAACTCATCTGTTAATTTCATGCGCCCCAGCATATTGTGATGATGGTCGGCCGAGAGATGAGTCCGGTGAAGGCGCCTTCCATTCGGTTGTAGAACGGGAATTGGCGAGCAATGCAGTCATTGACCAGGCTTGTCAGAGTCGATTCCACTGGACCGAGAGTTCCATTATACCCGTTGCAATGCTGAAAGAACGACGGAAAATCGGGAAACACTGTCGGATCCTGAGGCGACGTTGATTGCCGAAGTGCGACATCCCGAGCACGCATTTCCAAATACCACAACACGTGGCCACGATATAGCGCGGATTGACGCATGTATCGAGTCGTTCGGGCACAACGAATCACCTTGGAGACATCATCACTGCCGGAACGGGACGTGTACAAGTCATATGTCATTTGAACAAGAATGACGTCGTGCGCGCTCTATTCGAATAACTGCACTGGATAGTTAAGAATGATGGGCGCCGGGATCAACTTCACGGGTTTGGTCTCGTCCATTACATGGAACGTGGCACCGCAGCCGCCTGAGCTCTTCGACTTCTTGCACACGTATCGAGCACAGATAGCAAATCCGGTGGTGTCATTGCAATCGATGATTCGCAGGGCACTGAATTGCTTGCGGAAAAGAAAGCCAACTTTGTTGCAAGACAGGCATGCACCTGCTGTCACGTTGATGCCATACTGCTGTTCCGGATCAATCACGAACAACGGTTTCAGCAGATATGTGTTCAGGTCGGGACGCTTGCTCCATAGTGGCATGGCCGGATCGATTCAGATAGGAGGGAGCATGCCATCCTCGATCAGTTTCACCTGGATCTTGATCCATTCCTCCCGAATCTTGTTCAACGTGCCAGATTGCTTGCCACAAACGCACGGCTCACTAGTGTGGCGGTCGAATGCTGACGAATAGAATGGAGGCGTTTGGGTCGGAATCGAATCCGATGGAATTTCAGGGCAACGACGGACGAGGGTCTCCTCCGATCGCTGTGTTTTCGCAATGTCCCGCAGCACAAGGTCGATGTCGTTCATTGGCGATGATGACTAATAGGCACACAATCTAGAATGGATCAGACAAAGACAATTTTTTTTAACTATAATATTATGTGTTGAAGAAACTTTTAAAAAACTTAATCCTAAAACACTAACAATTTGCGAAATGGTGCAGATAAATACCTTTGATGGTGACTAAAACTATGTGCCGAAGAAGACTTTTAAGAAAGAAGCTCTTGATAGGTTGATCCAGCTCAATTAATTCCCCTAGTATGCGTCTATAAGCGGATCTGAAATCTTTTTCATGTTAATGCTAACTAACTCAAATCATAGTAGAACATTTTAACATGTGTTAAAAGCAGAGTAATTTAAGATATGTTGCTACCTTTATATTTTGTATATCAACATTGATAAATTGAATCAGAAGATCATTAAGCAGATGTTCAACCTAAATTAAAAAAGACAATTCAACAATTATCAACATAAATATCTATTATTTTAATTAAATATGAGTTTCAAGGCGACCAACAAGATCCAATCATCAAAGATTTGATCTCACTGAAAGCTTGCATATATTTTTATGAGTTTCAGTGGATTCTGGGCCTCCTCCCAATTAAATATGAGTGAACAAGCTTTCGGTAAAATGATATAAAAATATATTCAAGCTAAATAATTATGAAAAACCGAATTTGACCTCCTGGCATTGGTGTACTGAAACACCATCATCAAGTCTCACTCTAAGATTTGATCTCACAACCTTTTTCATCCTAATCATAGGTTCTTCACACGACTCATCAGCCATGGCAATGCATATTGTATATGATAAAAAAGTTCTAATGTACAATAAAGAGTTGATTCCCTCTACCATCCTCTGCCAAAGCCACCTTCTTTCTATGCAAAATTGGAAAAGAGAGTTTTAAATCATTATTCCCAATTCCTAGTTTTTTGGTGTATTCCACTTATAACAAGGAATAATTGTAATGATGGACTGCCTTGAAACTTCTAAAAACTTATTTTTAACATGAAAAATGACGAATTGATCCTTGCACCGTATGGGGAAAAAAGCAAGCAAATTATCATGAATCATGATTTTTTTAATTCATCAATGCTGTGTTGTTGGTTTTAAGAAAGTGTGGTTCATCTCTTCATTTTTATTCTACCCTGATGTTTAATCCAGGTGAAACATGGAGTTGGAGTGGGAGAGATTGTGGGCCATATAATAGGCTCATGGGAACAAGCAACCAGCAGGAAGCGTCATTGACATATTCAGAAGCATTTGTCTTAAGCTATTGTCCTCTTCCAGTTTCAATTACATTTGGCCTTCATGTTTTACTATTTACGAATGTGAAAACAAGGACTTTTAGCCTTTGAGATTGCATTTATTATCTGTGTGAAATGTAAACTGCCAACTTACCTGAGCTTCACCGACGCACTGCAATTCGCTGGAGGCAGGGATGAGGGAACAGTGAAGCACCGCGGGAGGAGCGGCCTGGACACTAGGGATCTATGCACGGTCACTGTCAACAGGGCGTGGGAGCCCAATATCTGAATGCTTCCCCGGCTCAATGAAGCTTCGCCGGGGTCGGACGGGGTGGAAGAGGCGTTCAGCGTGACTGGCGAACATGAACAGGGAAGAACGCCAGAAAAAGAAACTGGAGGAGATGGGGCGCTGGTGGGCGGATGGGAGCGGTGGGTTGTCAGAAATCGGGGGAGGAGAGTGTTGAACTTAAGATGCTGAGGGCGAATCGCGCATATTTTATCGAGAGAGGAGATCAGGAGTAGGGATACGCTGGTCAGCGTGGTGGAAGAGGAGAGAATCGCGGGCTTCCACCGGGAAGAAAAATCGCTGGAGGCAGGGATTCCGTCCGGTAAAGAGACGATCGGGAGCTAGGGCTGCTGCGATTGTCAGCGTGGGGGAAGAGGAAGAATCACGTATAATGTAAACTGCGGGGGATAAAATGGGAATCGCGTATTTTCAGTTCGTTTCAGTCGAACTGGAGTGAGGCCCGACCGGGGGGGGGGTGGGCTTCCACAAACTGAAGGCTTCGGTGGGTAGATTCACTGGAGAGGGTATGGGACGATGGCGAGGCTTTGCTTCATTCGTTCGGCTACGAGAAAGCAGCGAGTGAAATCGAGTGCATAAACCACCCCCAGAAATCAGTGAGCATCTGCGAGGGAGATCGAGTGGTTGCAGAGATGCACTACCAATGAGGGAGCGGGGTTTACCTTTTGCGGGGATACGAGGATTTTTCACGGGTACTATGGACCCAATAAATCACTCTATCTACCCATCGAGTCATATGAATACCTTCCAACATGAATAAGTACAAAACCACTTATGTGTGTTAAGTCAACTCAATAGACCTTAGTAAGCCCAATTAACATATGAATAGTGCAGTAACAGTGTAAACAAGTCAAATTGATCTAATACGACACATACTTATAGCGTCGATCAACTTAAATTGTGTCGAACTTAAATTTGTCCTAATTAGGCTAAACGCACATCAAGTTATCCGACTCAATCAGCTTATCGACGTGGGATTCCCTTGAGCCTCCAATACATTTGAGTGGCTGCATAATTTCACATGAGTATAGGAATGACCTCTTAAATTTATGTAAATAATTTATTTATTTAAATAATTGATAAATTAAATAAATAAAAGAGAAAAGGATAAAAAAAGATATTCTCCGAAAAATCCCAAATTTTTAAAAACCCTAAAATAGTAAGATTGAATTTATGAACTAAAATATATTATTTAATTTAAATTAGATTTATTTTATTTTAATCAAGTTAGATACACTAATAAAATATCAAAATACCACCAAAAATTATAAAAAAAATTCTAAAATTAATTTATGACACCAGGAGGCTAGGATAAAAATTTGAATTCGAATTGACTTATACTTAATTACTTAAAACATTTTGAAGCCATATTGGGTAATAATACCCCCGCCCATATTTGTACAACCATGTATTAGATGAGTGTGTCTTCCCCCTCCAGGGACCATTTCTTTGCGGGATCTCCAGGAGGAAGACCCTTCCAGTGTTCATCGGGCAAGTCGCGCGAGTCAGCTCCTTGGCATTGAGTGGAGCCAAGTGCACTCAACTCCTTCAGCTCTTTGACATTTAGTGGAGCTTATCCTCTCAACGTCTTTTGTTTCTTGGCATTGAGTGAGGCGAGTGCACACAACGCCTTCTGTTCTTTGGCATTGAGTGGAACCGAATGCATTCAGCGTCTTCTGTTACTTGGCATTGAATAGTGTGCGACACCTCCAGAACCAATTGGACTGCATATAGCCGTTTATAACAGCGGAGGTATGTTATTTTCTGGCTAGGTTGTAAAAACTATAAATAGGCTCAAGGGGGGTACCTTAGAAGGCAAGCTTTCAATCATTCCAATCTTCTTACTCTGATTTTTTTAATGCTTCCTAAGGTGCCCTTAGCTTAGAACAGGCTAAGGAGGGGAAACACTCTAAGTTCTTCCTGGTGTGTGGTGGGACCTCCGTGCTGGAGCCTTGGGTCCATTTTTAGTTGTAAGTTTTTGGTCATCTGAACTTGTGAGGAGAAGTAAGTGTGTGATCGCCCCTTCCCAAGGGTTTGAACTCCACAAGAATCCGGTTTCCGATTTCAACAATATTGATTCCCTTTATTCCTCAAGCTAAGAGATAGCTGGGTAGAGATTGCTTCTTACCTTTTAAACCTAGGGAGAGGAAATTGGGTGACACAAATCAGTTATAGGCAATTCTTTTTAAGGAAGGTGGAGTTATTTCTTTCATAAAATACTAAATCAGCCCCCACCAATATATAAACCTTTAGGGAGTTTAGATTTTGTTTTCCTACCTCCATGCTCCCCAAACCATCCAAAAACCAATCCCCGATGACCACCCGACAAGCTTTCTTCCAGAACTCCAGCGAACTCCACTACCCAAGGCCACCCGTTGATCCCCTCGCCTAAACGACGGGCAAGTAAGTTCCTCCGACACTTCTCTTCCCTTAAATCTATTTCCCGTCGATTCCCGCCAACTCCGACCACCGAAGACGACGATCCCGACATTGGAAGCTTCATACCACCCCCACATATTCCGTCATCGTTATAGATTTTGGCCTTACATGGGGCGTGTGAAGGGGAGAGAGGGCATCCATGACCATCTCTCATGGCCCTTGAGGCAGAGCAAATCGTCGGAACCCGCTCCGACGGCCTCCTCCATCCAAAACAAAAAAAGGTTATAGTATTATTTTTCTAACCATCGCCGGTGGCGGTCGACCGCTGGTAGATGCCCCACCGGGGCTCCCTCCTCGGGCACTTCCATTTGAGGTGGTGGTCGGAGTAAACTCCCCACTAGATCAATAGCCATCGACGATGGCTAGAGGTCCATGCCACATCTCCTAGATTTAGAACGGTGGAGTACCAAAGACTTCCCCTAGGCTGGCCGAAGATGCCAACTCTCTGTCCATCACTTACAGTGCGTGTGCTCGGGGTGGGCACACAGGCGAGGTGACGGCCGACGTCCTAACACCACTGTCGCCGCCTTGGGATCTGGACGAAAAATCTTTCCAAATCCACGGTGGTTGCATGCAAGCAGCCACCACAAACCCCTAATTTTTATGTGTGTGTGTGTGTGTGCGTGTGTGTGTGTAACGCCTCCCATATAATGACCATATAATATGGGTCCGGTCGGGGCCCAACAACATACGGACACCACAGCTTTAGTATTAAAAGGTGATATTAACTACCCAACTCAAAACTCAGAATAAAGCACCAACGGAAACATACCAATAAAACTAGAAGTTATCCACTACCAATCAGGAGTATCAAAATGGACTTATGGTCTTACACAAGATAAGTCCAAAGCTGAAAGACAACAAGGTCAAACATCAACGTGCAAAAGCACTCCTAGGCTACCTTGGCATGCAAGCCGGAAATACCAATAACATAGACCATCACAGTCAAGAAGAAAACAAGCTAGTAAACAAGGTAATCACTTCATGAGGCTTAGGCCTTTTCGGCTGACGCACTTGCTCCCGCTTGCGATCCTTGCCCTGTAAAAATTTGTGGTAACGTTGGTCAGCAAAGGCTGACATCTACTGTGTAATCAACACATCTCCCCCCGGCCGCCCTAACGGATCCCGGGGTACACCTCCAACCTACAAGTCAGCACTTCGTATGTCATATACATAAACATGTAAAGCTTTAAAAACAGGTTTGGATGTCTCAAACAACAAACATATTTTCTATATTGAACATATAATCAAAGGGGCCTACTATGCAGCATGTATGCAAACTCGGGCTTCATCCAAGGCAACCTATCGCGTATGCATCTAGCACATCATCATAACAACTGGGTACTTCCAATTTCCCCATCGGCGTTAAGCCGCAAACAAAAAGGGCACTGCAATTCCCCTAACGACATACAAGCCACCACATGGAAATCTTGCCAAGGCCCCACCCGCTTGTGGGTCTTAGACCCGTGCTTGCCTGCAAACTATGACTTCTCACGTCAGGATTCCGTCTCACACACAAACCGATTCTAAGAACCCTTGCTGGACCCCACCCGCTCGTGGGCTTCATTTCCCGGGCTTGTCCTATGCTTGGCGTTCTCGTCAGTCTCATAGAAGGGGACTAGTCTCACCGGGACACTCTCTCCACATGACTTGCACGTCACTAGATAGCCAGCCGACCATGGAGACAAAGCCGCACCTTAGCACATCACAATCCATATCCTTTCCCACCCTAATCCATCATTCGTACTGCAATGTTCCTGCGCACCAAGGAAACCATCTACCACCAACGCGGAGCTAACCTTGTCCGGTTCCGGCTACACGTACTCACTTAAAAATAGGGGGAAAACACATATATCACAAATGACATCTTGCCACAACGGATTTCTACAAAATCCTTAAGGCTCGCTATGCAACATCATCGAGTCGGACTAACGGTCGCGACTACGGCTTCACCCACAATGCCTAATCCACTATCAGAGCAGATCTCTAATGCAATATCATGTCGTGGACGGACACAATCGACCCGATAGTTCCTCTTGAACCATGGCGACCCAAACCGCTCTCATTTGAGAGATTTGGTGCCCAAAAGCTCGAAAAGCAAGAAACAAGATGTTATGCACACATCCTAGAAACCGAGAGCAGAAATGTCGTTACCTTACGACCCCTCTTCCTAGCCATGAAATCATTGCTTTGAACGGAATGACACGAGCGCCTCCACACCCTCTCCACGGATATGGTCTCGGAACGACGATCAGATCTCTGAAGCTCCGTCAATGGTGGGAGAAAGCTCTCTCCTTCCTCCTCCCTTATCTTCCTCTCCACCCTGACCGTCACTCTAAAAGATGAGAAAATGAGGGGAAAGACCCTCTCAGCCCTAATAAAGTCCTTTGGGCGGAATATCCTGGGCCCTTGGATTGAGTTTAAGCAAGCATCGGACGACCACAAAAGAAAAATAACAGAACAGCTCCCGCCCGCACGATCAGTGGCTCACGACCGGTGGTTGTGCGCAGTGGATCCCATGATCGTGCGATTAATAGTGGCAGAACTCTAGAGAAGAAAGGATAAATGCGCACGAGCAGAGGCGCGCGACCAGTAGTCGTGCTCACTATGTCCGATGGTCGTGTGATTGTCCTAGGCAGAACTTGGAAACATGGAGAATAGTGTGCACGATCAGTGGCGCACGACCAGTGGTCGTGCGCACTAGATCCCATGATTGTGCGCACTGTATCCAATGCCGAGCTCATCGAACCACCGCCAGCGGTATCTCTACCACCGGGCGTTAGCTTCCAGCGACTCCAGTCTGAAAACTTGGGTGTTACAACTCATCCCCCCTTACAAGATTTTCGTCCCCGAAATTAATCTTCATACAGGGAGACAATAAGAATATTATTGCAGCAAATAAAACATTGTTACAACAACTTTACACAAACCATTTCTAATCAGGAAATCAGCCAAAAACAATATTGCAACGTCTCTAAACACTGTTGCTACATACCGATTTCTGTTTCAAACCAGCATTACACAAATAACTCGGGATAGTCCTCACGTATTACTTGCTCACGCTCCCAAGAGAACTCGTCACGCCCGTAGTTATCCCAATGCACCTTCACGATCTTAACTTCTTTGTTCCGCAACTGTCGAATTTCTGTATCCTCTATATTAATGGGACGAACTCGCGTCCTCAAGTCCTCTTCTATCGGCACTGATGCCGATTCGATCACCACACTAGCCTCCACTAAGGATTTCCTCAAGACGGAGACATGAAAAACATCGTGTAATCCACTCAGCTCTGTGGACAACGCCAACCGGTACGCTGCTTCTCCCACCCGTTCTATAACCTCGAAAGGTCCCAAAAACCTCGGGCTCAACTTTTTGAGTCGGCGGATCCGCGAAATGCCTTTAAACATCTTGACCTTTAGATAGACCCAGTCGCCTACCGTGAACTCCACCTTCCTGTGGCGAGCATTAAAATATTTTTCTTGGCGATCTTGAGAAACCTTCATGCGCTCTTGAATGGTTCGCACCAACTCGCATTTATCAGCTATCACTTCTTTTCCAAAAAGTTTGGTGTCTCCTGCCTCTGTCCAAGACATCGGTGTTCTACACCGACTCCCATACAAAACTTTATATGGCGCCATCTTTATACTTGCTTGGTAATTGTTGTTATAAGCGAACTCTACCAAGAAGAGGTGATCTTCCCACTTCTTACCGAAGTCAAGAGTACACATTCTCAGCATATCCTCCATAGTACGGTTCGTTTTTTCAGTTTGCCCGTCAGTTTGAGGATGGAAAGCCGTACTGAACTTGAGTTTCGTGCCTAGAATCTTCTGAACCAACCTCTAGTCCTTGGACGTGAAATGTCCATCACGATCACTAAATATACTCTTATAAATTCCATGTAGTCGCACAATGTTGCGAACATACAACTCTACCAGCTTCTCCATGCTGTCCTCTTTCCGATTTGGGATGAAGTGAGCCACTTTGGTCAAGCGATCCACGATCACCCAAATCGCATCGTTACCCTGCTGCGACCTTGGTAACCCATGTACAAAGTCCATGGAGATGTCATCAAATTTCCACTCGGGAATAAGAAGAGGCTTCCGGAACCCGCCCGGCTTCTGACACTCGGCCTTCACTATGACACAAGTTTGGCACTGACTCACGTACAAAGCTACTTCCCGCTTCAAACCAGGCCACCAAAAGGATTTCTTCATATCCAGGTACATTTTTGTACTGCCTGGGTGAATGGAGTACTTTGTGAAGTGAGCCTCAAACATCAACTCCTCACGGAGCTTGCCGAACTGCGGTACACAAATCCTTCCGTCCTTCCTCAAAATCCCATCAATCAACTCCTAGGCACAACTCTCGCACTTTTGAGCTTCCACCATGTATGAATGGAACTCCACATCCAAATGGGTCGCTCCCAAATACGAATGGACAAGTCGTTTTGCATTTCAATCCAGTTCAACTGAGCCACGCTAGACTCGCCTCTTGCTACACATACCATGCCAAGGGACTCCCAGTCCCGCATCAACCGCTCATCATGAGCTTCGATCCAACTCCCTTGACCAGAATATTTCCTACTCAAGGCATCCGCCACCACGTTGTCTTTGCATGGCGTATACTGAATCGCCACTTCATAGTCTCCAAGGAACTCGACCCATCTGAACTACCGCATATTCAAGTCATTCTGATCTAGAAGATACTTCAGGATCTTGTGATCCGTGAAGATCTCCACTTTCGCACCATACACATTGTGTCGCCACAATTTCAAAGCAAAAATTACCGCCGCCAACTCCAAATCATGGACGGGGTAATTCCTCTCGTGAGGCTTTAGTTTCCTAGATCCAAAAGCTATTACGCTGCCATGTTGCACCAACTCGGAACCCAAACCGCACCAAGATGCATCACTAAAAATCTGAAATCCTTCGGTCCCTTTAGGAAGGCTTAGGATTGGAGCTGCCATTAGCATCCCCGTTAGAGTGTCAAACGCCTGACTTCACTCCAAAGTCCAAATAAACTTCTGGTCTTTACGAGTTAGAAAGGTGAGGGGTAGGACTTTCCGCAAAAAGTTTTCCACAAACATTCTATAGTACCCGCCTAGTCCAAGAAAGCTTTGGACTTCCGCCACGGTTCTCAAAATTGGCCAATCTCGGATATCTTCAACTTTTGCCGGATCCACCGCCACCCCATCACCACCAATCACATGGCCTAGAAAAGCCACCTTCTCCAACCAGAACTCGCACTTCGAGAACTTTGCATAAAGCTGGTTCTCTCTCAAATGCCCCAAGAATCCTAAACCCTAAACTCACCCTTATGGGCCCAAACTTTAGTCACATCAAAACCCAATCAAATCATATTCAAATGGGATGAGATTTTAACCAGTGACTCATGATGAGCCATAAGACCATCCACCAAAGTTTTGTTGGTTGGTGCGGTGATTAGGTCCCTTAATTAAACTATACAAGTATTATAAAATTTTTACAAAAAATATAAAAAGGTTTTCTCCAAAAATTATCATTTTTGGTTATGTCCTGGGTATAGATAATATTGACTCCCTGCCCAAATTTTAGGTCATTTGGACATGTGGTTAAGTGGAGGAACCTATTTTAATCACTGACTAGCCCTAAGTATAGACTGCACCATTTTGGGTGCTGAGGTCAGACCACTGAGCCAAATTGGTTCAAACAAATTTTAAATTAAAATAGACCTCAAGGGATACAACTTTAGTATTGACCACGTTTTTTGTAGAGGTACCTAAGTAGTTTTAATAAATAGAAAACTTAACTGAAATTAATGAGACAGAAAATCAAATAAAAGGAATTATATAATCCTATGTTTAACTTGGAGGAGGCACGAATCTTGGCGCAAATCGTGCGGCAGCTGGTCATATTCAACCTCCAGCCTACGGCTGAGATTGCCCTATCTTAGAGCCCTTTCCAAGCACTACCGCCGGACACCCAGCCATCTCCACGGCCGGCCACCGCCTCCAACACCTTCGTTGAGGTGGTGGCTATCGCCAGGCGGCAGCACGGCCGCCGGAGAGGCTGTTTCCGGCGAATCCGAGGGGTGAGAAAACCCCGAAAGTTTTGTGAAAGAGCTCACTTGATCGGGCTCAATTGAGCCAGATATGTCTCCTATTTGATCTAGGATCCTAGCATGGAGGGACAGGGGGAGAAATCGACCTTCTGGGTGGAGCACAGTCGTGCCGATTGCCGGGTTGCCATTTAAGGTGGAGGAGTTTCCAGAGTTCTACAATAGTACTATGGAAGGACTCGATTTCGTCGAGGGAAGAGTGTCAATGACTCGTATGGGTCTGGGGAGTCTTTTTAAAGAGTCAGAATGGGGAGGGGTCTTTCTTCATGGCACCATTAATGGCTAATGAAGATGTTTCAGCCATGGGTGGTTACACTGTTCCGGCCATTGAACATCCACCAAAACGACCCCTGGCCTTCTTTACACTGAATGGGGAATAGGATCAAAGCTTCGGAGATGAAGAGAGGGGCCCTTGGTCTCCCTTGGCCATGAATGTTCTTCCTCCCACTTTCTCTCTCCTCCATTAAAGGGCAATAGGAGCTTTTCTCTCTCCTAGTCACCTTGGCCAAAAATGATGGAATAATTCAGTCAAGTTACACCCCCTAAATCCATCTAGATGATTAAAAATGGAGCTAGCCCAAATGGACCTGTGTTTGAGCTTGAGTTGGGTTAACTTAACTCAAAAGGGGGTTAGCTCAACCCTAGGCCACATAGGGTGACCTAGCTAACCCTAGGGGGTGATTAGTGACCCATTCGCCTCACCAAAGGTCTAGGGAGACCTTGGTGGGGTGGCTTTGGCATCTTGGGGGTCACTTGACCCTTAGGAAGGATACTTTGACCAAATTAGGGCTAGGGTTGGCTTGGGTCAACATAGCCTCCTTGGCTGACCCCAATGGATTCTTAGTGATCCTAGAGTCAATTTAGAACCCTAAAGTCAAACCCTAGGGATATCATTTGAAAAGTGCTAATTGCCGACCATGGTGGTCTCACCTTCTTTTCTAGGTTCACTTGGTCCTCTAGGTCTTCCTAGGGTTTTGACATGCCCTTGCCAAGACAAAACCACTCTTAGGGGGTCTAGTTGTTTGAGAGATGTTACACCTTGGGGTCCATCTGATTGGGTGCTCGGGACAATGGTCGAGCTCTGAATATATGCTCGATCTTAAAGTCAGCCTCTCATTATGGGGGCAAACCTGAGGGAGACTCGGAGAAAATATACGAAAAATCTCATACCACTAGTATTTTGGCGAGCACTTGGACCTTATTCTCCATTTTAAAGTAGATATGAAATACCTCATCTTTCTGCCGGACTGACCTTATAGTCTAAGCAGAGGTCAAAATCATGCGAGATATGGAGGGTATACCTGTCAGATTAATGACCTGTCTGTTTGGATTATGTAGCTTGACTTCTCGGGTTAAACAATTTATTTGGGCCTTATGCTCAGTCAGCCAATCCATTCCTAGTATGAGATCAAACTCGGTTATTGCTAGGATTGTCGTGTAAATCTCAAATTTCACATCCCTTAAAATGGCCTGGAACGAGCACTTTTTCGTAGATGTCATATCTGATCCATCTGGTAGACGAATCTGTATAGACAGTCCAAAAGAGCGGACGACATTTTATTTAGTTGCAATAAAGTCTTGGGACACAAAGGAGTGTCGTTATAGTATCAAAAAAAGTTTTTGCGGGATATCCTTCTACTAGAAGTAGTCCTGAAGGGTAAGGATTATATATATCATTTATCAAAACATTATACCCGATGTAGACTTATATATGCATAAAGCCCAATACATAGGTATTGATATAAGGCGTATCTCTACCGTCTAAGATATATACCTATCATTACATCAGGGGTTGGTCCATGCTGAAGGTCTAATACGTAGGCCTCCAAGGGTATTGTTCGGCCCTACAGACCTCTCGCACCAGCTCTACCTCTATGGCCTCTCTGGCCCTGTCCTCACACTGCCTGTCCTCCCTGAATTGCTCCTAATCTTAGCCTTCCTGACGTATGTGGGCAGAAAGCTCTCATGTGTCCAGGTTGCTGGAACAAAAAGTTGTTCCCTATAAAGGTAACATCTCATCAAGCTACTGGCACGGGATGTGGTACTGGAACTGGCCTGGGCTCCTGCTGTGGTGTTGGGGGTACTGGTGGTGCTGGTGGTGCTGGTGTGCACTTATAGGGTTGCCTGTGTTATCTCTGTGTATGCTCTTTCTCCTATCGGCGGGGAGTAGGCTCTTTATCTCGTCCCTAACCTCTGGGGACCTCAACCTATCCTCGGCACTACTGGGTCACCATCCTCTAGTCTAACTCTAACGTCGTGGTGTGAGTGACTATGGTGTGGAAGGTGGACTGAGAGATCATAATCAAGGCTTGTCTCAGATCATCTCACAAGCCTCGGTAGCAACGACCAGCTCTATCTTTATCAGTGGAGAATAGGTTCCCAACAAAATGTGCTAGGTGGATGAACTCTCTCTTATAGTCTAGCACTGTCTGGTCATCCTGACGGATGTGTAGGAACCTATCCTGCATTGCAGCTCAGTCAGCTTCCAAGATGAAGTGCTCCAAAAATTCCTCTTAAAACCGCCCCACAAGATAGTGCTCAATGGTTGTCCTCTAAACGTCAAACGACTGGCCGCTCTCCATCTATCTCTAGCATATCCCTCTAATAAGGTCACTACCAGTGACACTGCAACTATGGCCGGGCACATCATTCCTACTAGCAGCTCCTCTATGCGCTCAACCCACTCTTCTTCCTATATGGAAATCTCCGTGCCTCTGAAGGTGTGAGGCCTCAGCACCCGAAACGTTGTTAGTAGGTCAGTGGGTACCATATATTACTTTAGTAGGTGTGCCAAAGCTGTCTGGAACATCGCCAGGATAGCTGTCAACGTTTGCCCCAAGTCGGTCTTGGCAAACGGTACAACTACAGGGGTAACAGGGTCTGTAGGTGGGGTGGCGGGGACATATCCTCTAGAGTAGTATCTCTCGTTACTGGACTTCGATATGTCTCGAGAAGTAACAGGAAACAAGTGTTAGTATTATGCAAAAGTAGGGGATATTTGCAAAAGATTAATAAAGCGGAAACAAAGGTGTGCGGGCATGCTATCACACAGTCTAGAATCCCTAAGCATCTGTACACTAGGGTCTACCAGAACGAAGAGAAGGAAAGAGGGATCCTGAGACTACTCCACAAGGATGGATCGTGATGGCTCTGATCCATTTGTAAGACCCCCCCCCAACCTTTACCCGCGTTAGGACAGAGGGGATCTTACTAGCCCGAGACGTCCATTCATTTCTCCTTAAGGGGTATCAACTCATACTATTAAGCACTAGTTGGTCACTTTGCTCAGCTTGAATCATAACATTCACATCACATCACAGAGTTTAGCGGAAGTATTATCAAGAAGCCACAACAATATATATAACAATATATATTTAAAAGTAAAAGCAAAAGGCTGTAGCCACTATTTATACACAAAGCCCATAGGATATAATAGTATTGTAACTAATAACTCAATCCTGCTCGCTAGTACTAATGTCTCGAAACTCTGAAGTTGACAGTGGTGCCTCTGCTTGGGTAGTACTATCAACTGGCGTATCGTCCTGCGGCAGCTGGTCACTATGGTGCTCCCTCTCCTGTGAATGGTTATTAAAATAACAGTTAGTCACATAGCTAAGCGGATCAAATCTCCTCCCCGGATCCGTATCCTGGGACGAGCGCACCAACCCAATAAAAAGAGATAGTCGAAGCAAGAGAGAGTTAGCACAATATTTTATATATACGGTAGGAGCAAGCATAAGAGGGGGTGCATCATGGTATAACTAGGATAACAGCAGCAATATACGTCAGTTATTATTTAAGCTCCACTAGCAAAATAGTACCGTAGGTATTCACAACCAATGCAAACATTACAGGCATTCACATTCGCGCACACATCACAAGCTTTCACAGCCGCGCACACACTACAGACATTCACAGCCGTGCACAAGACACTATGTCGACATAGTATTGACCTCTTCTCTTCAAGCAGGGCAGCGAGCCCCACGGGCCACACCAATGTGGTCGTCGGTGACAGTGGCTAGTCCTGCCACTTCTAGGGGTGGTCGTACCGCACAACCCAGGCCCCAACATAAAAGCCCGTGTACTCTTGGATGTGAGAGACATCTAGCGATTCAACATTTTGGCCAACCAACGGAGGAAATCCAATGTGAAAAAACATAACGGTCGGTCACCTGTGGTACTCATCTCCCTTTCGCCTTGAGTCGTAGAACTTCCCACACCGGTATTGATCGGTCTACGAAAGTGACTGACCCACCACAATTTACCGCAATTAATTTACAAGCAAACAAGTAAAAATAATTTTGATAGCATGCACTAGGTCTGCAAACGGCTTGCCTTATTATACTTTTAAATAATTCGATCAAACGACACTTGGCTCGACTTTCGACAAGTAGCGTGGGAGCACTTTATTTGGGGCTAATTTAGGAAGAACATCTCAACTCCTGTTATCCCCAACTAAGGCTCAACCTACCAAAATAATGGCCCGTCAGAGCAGGACCTGTGCTTAAAATAGTAAATTACAAAAACAAAAAGTGCGATAATAGAAGTTGTTGTTAGTATAAGCAGTAGAATTGAAATGTTATAATGAAATAGGACCTGTGTGAAACTGGAGTTAAACTAAAAGTAAGTACTGAAAGGAACTTGACCAGTACGAGACTGGAACAGTACTTAGATAAAAGAATTGAAATGGAAGTATATAAGTAGGACTAGTACGAGATTGGAGTACTTGAAAAGAAATAACTAAACTGAAATAAATAAATGAACCCTAAACCCTAAACCCTAAACCCTAAACCCTAAACTCTAAACCCTAAACCCTAAACCCTAAAACCTAAACCCTAAACCCTAAACCCTAAATCCTAAACCATAAACCCTAAACCCTAAACACCAGTCATTGGACGTGAACCGCCCATCTCGGTCACTCACGATGCTGCAGGGCACACCGTGAAGTCGAACAATGTTATCCACATAGAGTTTTGCCAATTTCTCCACCGAATCATCCTTCCTATTAGGAATGAAGTGCGACACCTTCGTTAATTGATCTACGATCACCCATATGGCGTCGTTTCCCTTCTACGACCTTGGCAAACCATGCACAAAGTATATTGTAATATCGTTAAACTTCCACTCCGGGATAGGCAAGGACTTCAAGAAACCTCCAGGCTTCTGGCACTCCGCCTTCACTAAGGCGCACGTTTGACACGTCGCCACATAAAGTGTCATATCCTTCTTAAGTCCTAGCCACCAGAACAAATTCTTCATATCACGGTACATCTTCGTGCTCCCTAGGTGAATCGAGTACTTGGTATGATGAGCCTCGTACATCAAATCCACCTGTAATTTACCCACATTTGGGACGCACAGACGACTGTCCTTCCATAACAATCCATCCACAACATCAAATTGGGAATTTGACCAATCTAAAGCCTCAACCATGATTTGCTTCATGTTGCTATCCAAATCCAGAGCCAGCCGAATCCGATCAGCCAGGTCATACTAAACTTCTGTCCAATTCAATTATGCTTCAGCACAAGTCTGCTTGTCAACACAGGAAATCTCTAAGACCTCCAGCTCCCGAACCAAATGCTCATCATGAACCGTCAACCAGTTGGCTTGCACAGGGGCTCTGCGACTCAACGCATCTGCAACCGCATTGCCTTTCCCATACACATAATGAATCTTGAACGTGTAGTCTCCCAGGAACTTCATCCATCTCCGATGCTGCATATTTAGATCTTTTTTATCCAACAAGTACTTCAGGATCTTGTGGTCGGTATAAATATCGACCTTCACTCTGTACAAGTAATGCCTCCAAAGCTTCAGGGTAAATATCATGGCCGCTAACTCCAAGTCATGGACTACATAATTCCTCTCATATACCTTCAGCTGACACGAGCCATAAGCTATTACACTTCCATGCTGCAGTAGAACACAACCCAATCCACTGCCCGAAGCATCACTGTAGATCTCAAATCCTTCGGTCCCACTTGGAGAACTTAGAACAGGCGTTGTGGACAACCGACTTTTCAACTCTTCGGAAGCTCGTGCGCACTAAGGCGTCCAAACAAACTTCTGCTCTTTCCTCGTCAGAGTCATGAGGGGTAACGCTATCCGCGAGAAGTTCTCCACGAAGCGCTTGTAATAGCCAGCAAGCCACAGAAAACTCCGGACTTCCGCTACCGTAGACAGCATAGTCCACTCCCGTATAGCAACTACCTTCGCCAGATCCACCGCAATTCCCTCTCCACTAACTATGTGACCAAGGAACGCTACTGAGGACAACCAAAACTCGCATTTGGAGAACTTGGCGTACAATTGGTTCCTCCTCAGCGTCTCCAACACCAAATGCAGATGCTTAAAGTGATCCTCCTCACTCTGCGAGTACGCTAATATATCGTCGATAAAGACGATCACGAAGTGGTCCAGGTACCCTATGAAAGTTCTGTTAATCAGATCCATGAACACGGATGGCGCATTAGTCAGCCCAAACGGCATGATGGTAAACTCATAATGCCTGTATCTCGTGCTGAAAGCTGTCTTGGGGATATCACTTTCTATTATCCTCAGCTGATAATACCCGGACTTAAGATCCAATTTCGAGTACACCGATGACCCAACTAACTGATCTAACAGATCATCAATTCTTGGGATCGGGTTTTTTCTCTGTTAACTTGTTCAGCTCTCAATAATCGATACAGAGTCGCAAACTTCTATCCTTCTTCTTAACAAAAAGGACTGGTGCGCTCCGATGCGACAAACTTGGACGCACATAATGCTGTTCCAACAGCCCTTGAAGTTGAACTTTCAGCTCTGCCATCTCCTTAGGCGCTAACCGATACGGAGAGCGTGACACAGGTTTGGCACTTATCACTAGCTCAATAGTAAAGTCGATCTCCCGCTGAGGTGGGGCTCCAAGGAGATCGTCAGGGAACACATCAGGATACTCAGATACCACTAGAATGCTTTCTAAAGCAGGCTTAGGCTTCAAAGCTTCTACTAGCATGAAGAACAGCTCTGCACCAGCACGAAACACTTTAACCACCTGAAGAGCATACATCAAAGTCCAGCTCGACCCTTTCAAGCCCGCAAATGTCGTCTCACGACCAGTTCCCAATTTGACCTCCTTCCGACTGCAATCAATGTATGCATGCTACTCTGAGAGCCAGTCCATACCAAAAATCACGTCATACTCCACTAGTAGCAGTAACGATGCTTGCAAGTCAAACTCCTAATTTCCAATTCGTATCTTTATGCCACAGACTCTATCCGCGTGCAACGAACACCCATTTGGCAACAACACATCCAGTTTGTCCTTTGCCATCGAAGAAGATACTCCGATGCGCGCTATAAATCCTTCAGAGAAAAAGGAGTGTGAAGATCCCGTATCAAAGAGTGCTCTCGTCAGATTATCGCAAATCAAAACAAAGCCTAATAAAAATAGTAATAAGCTAACATGCGCAAGGTAACAAGTATTTAAATCTATCTTGCTATAAATTTAAACCGTACATGTCACCACATCAACTTGCTTTATGCCCTCCTACTGGTCAAGGTTATAGACTCTGGGTTGAGTCGGAGCATAGTTGGATGCAGTTGACTCCACCGCCTTGTCCTTCTCCTCATAGGTTTCTCCCGGTGTAACGTCTCCATTCATCATATGGAATATAACGATGGGTCCGGCCGGGGCCCCACACCATATTTCACCGACAAACGGGGGAATTACGTGTGAATATCAAATCACGTTCTACTCGTATCCTAACTCAGAGCATTCTAGCGCAGTATTTTAAGTTATAAGAACTCAACCACATGAATGTCCACTAAACATATAAACTCCACATTTATACATAAACCAGGAATGTATACAATACACAACCGCTCATGGCCTTAAGGCCTTATATGTTGCTCTTTACAAATATAAAGCTTCATACATCGGCATGAAGGCCGGCCACACATGAAATACAAGAATTATTCGCACGGCCTTCAAGGGCCTTTAAGCAGCAAGGCTTCATTCCGTGCAATTCAATTTAACCCATCAGCACCTGCAATTAGACATCCACCCCAAAAGCGGTAAACAAAGCAACGGTCAGAATTAGCTGACCAATTATAACGACCCTACCCCTTACCCGGGGTAGTGGATCCTTCCTTGTATGCATCGCAGCTATAACACGATAAGCATTGCACACTATCACAAACGCCCATTTCCACCAGATGCTCCGTGTACGTAGGGCACATTACGGTGGGCCAGACTCCTTAGCACCACCACCGAGCAGAGGTTTTTAACATGTTGGTTGGCCAGTCCTAGTCCACAAACACGCATGCTAGCGACATTCCGTTCATCCCACTCAGAGGTACTAACCTCACGGCAAACTCGAGCATTAAGATAGATCGACCCACCATTGTGGTGCAGTAAGCCGAGCCACCAATCGACCTCCCACCAGCACTGAGATCGACCAACCACTATAGTGCAGCAAGTCCTACCACCAATCGATCTCCCATGAGCATTCTGATTGACCCACCATTGTGGTGCAGTTAGCCTTATCACTAATCGATCTCCCACAAGAATTCAGATCGACACACCATTATTGTGCAGCAAGCCTTGCCACCAATCGACCTCCCACAACACAGCTCTCGCAGAGCCGCTTTCCAATTCATCCAGTTCAACACACCCAATCCAGGGTTCATACAAGCTTTTCAAGGATTCACAATTCACACGCATCCATACAATCCACGGAGTCTTCTCCGGTTCACACACAACCATCACCAATCCAGACTAACCATCCGGATGGGCTTCACACAGCATGCCTATACCGTACTACACACTTCTGGCTCTAGATGCAGACTCAACTTGGAATCACTTACGCTTTCCACCTCTTGGTGGAGGATTTCATGCAGATGTATAAAGAAAGGACTTCGCTTGTCCAAGAAGGAGATCGTTACCCTCGACGATCGCTTTGGAGCCATGACCTAGCCAGATGGAAATCGCCGCCACGGCTTTGCCTCCACGAATCTGAACTCGGATCTTGATTCGGATCTCCACAGCTCCTCCGGCAGCCGACTTCCTTCTCCCCTTCCTTCCTTGCTCTCTCTTTTCCCCAATTCTTTGAGAAGGAGAAATGGCTAAGAATGAAGGAGATTATCTCTTCATTATCGGCCTTACAAGTAGCAGGGAAGGGCATGAACCCTTGGATACAAGCTGAGGAAATGAACGGCCACGATTTGCCCAGCAATCTCCATTTTTGGGCTGACACGCCCTGTGACATGCCCGTGTCACAGGAGGTGTCCCTTAAGCGGTGCACGAACAACCTTACCTAGAACAAGACACGGCCATGTGACACTCCCGTGTCACATGGCTGACACACCCGTGTCACACAGTATATGCCCGTGTGGCATGGCGTGTCCCTCAGGCAGCACACCACCAACTCAACCCGAGCGGGACACGGCCATGAGACACGCCCGTATCCCAGGCCATGTACCCCAATACACACCCGTGTCCATCAGCACACGCATCCCTGGCTGAACCCGAGAAGGATACGGCCCTGTGTCATGCCCGTGTCACAGGCCGTGTACTCCACTTAACTTGCCGCACGACGATCGTCGAGCGCAGTTCGTTGGCCAGAGGGGGACACGCCCCCTGACACGCCTGTGTTGCAGGGCGTGTTCCCTCTCGAGAACTTCTCGAGTGCATTTCGTTGAGCACTCGAGAGGCTGCTCAACCCGAGTACGACATGCCCTGGGACACGCCTGTGTCCCAGGCCGTGTCACCCAACCTGAACCGAAATTGGGATTTGGGGTGCTACAACCCTCCCCTCCTTCAAAAAATTTCATCCTGAAATTTAGCCCAGCTGTAGACATCAACATAACCACACTATTCCTTCGCAAAAAGATCCGGGTTAGAGCTCAGAGGCCACAGCTTGTCTCGCCCCACCGCATCGCACAAAATAGTCAATCCCATACATACATACATAACAAACATAACATATATATGTCCACCATAGTCATTTCTTTTATCCCAGATATACATATATCAACAAAACTATTCATTTATTCCACCTTGATTGACTGATCGCCAGGATACAAGAAGGTGTACACAAACATCGCATTATTCTTTCCTTATATACAACATTTAGTCACATCACCAAAGTAATACAGTTCACGCTTCCATTCTTATTTCCGCTCACCCGCATCATCTTTCATAAGTCGTTTGATAGCCTCTTGGAGTTCCAAGCTAAACACTCGAGGCTATACTTCACCGATTGAGCTTTGTGGCTCTTGCAATTCAAGATTATATACTCGCGGTTGCATCCGGGATGCAGATGACTCGGCCAGTGCTTTACCCTTTTCTTCATAGGACGCACCTGGCTTCTTCTCACTCCTTGGAGGGCCGCTCCAACAATGACGGGCTATATGTCCCTGCTTCCCTCATGTAAAACATGTCGGTGTCTCAACACTTCCTTGCCCATATGTTGCTCCCAAAGAAACAATCAAAGGAGTTGGTTCAGCAGTCCTGAACCTCTTCTTATCTCGTCTCCTCAACTCTGATTGTTCTGACTGTGGGACTTTGAATTCCGGCTTCTCCACTGCCAAGTTCTTCTTGTCCTGCACCTGTTTCAAATCTTTCTCCAGTGCACGGGCTGTATCTACCAATGCTAGGAAGCCTTGGTTCACCGACCCGGGAGTGCCAATCTCAACTCATCACGTAGTTCCTCATAAAATCGATTTGTCATTCGTGCTTCCTCAGCGAAGGTAGACCCCGCATAGCACCCCAGTCGAGTAAACTCATGCAGGTAAGTATCAATATCACTCTCGCCCTGCAACAGACGTTGGAACTCATTTTCCATCGCAATCCGCTGTGACATTGGCAAATACTTGGCCAGAAATAGTTGTGAAAATTCTTTGATCGACATCTCTTACAATCCTCGGCCTACCAAGTAGTGCAATTCCACTTCGTCCCACCAAAGCCTCGCATCCCCTTCCAATAAAAAGTATCTAAGGTCACTTTCTGCGCCTCCGCAGTCCGGATTACTGCCAAGATCCTCTTCACTCTTGTAAGCCAATCTTCCGCCTGCATTGGGAAACCCGTCCCTCCAAACGTAGGTGGATGAAACTCCATAAACCGCTTCAGTTGCTCATCCGTGGTTTGCTCATCAACCACAACTTCAGCACGCTCTTGCGTTGCACCAAGCCATACTGGCACCCCTGCAGGCCTTGCCTGCCCAGTAGGCTGTGCATGTAATACTGTGAGCATCGTCTCAGTCACCACACGGATGGTCTCCACCGAGGGAGGTGTAGGCGCCTCAGCCGGTGCCGCACTCTCATCAGAATGCTGGGGCTCAGACTGCTTAGCACCACTTCTCATTACCTATCAGGGTACAAAACACCATTAACAGCCAGTCCATAACAGTAACTATACATTGACTACACGCTCACACTCCTCACGTGCATGTATTACATTCCTAGTGGACATTCTTGAGTTCAAATATGTTCTCCCTCCCACAAATCTCAAACCTGGCTCTGATACCACTTTATAACGCCTCCATTCATCATATGGAATATAACGGTGGGTCCGGCCGGGCCCCATGCCATATTTCACTGACAAACGGGGGAATTACCTGTGAATATCAAATCACATTCTACTCGTATCCTAACTCAGGGCATTCTAGCGCAACATTTTAAGTTATAAGAACCCAACCACATGAATGTCCACTAAACATATAAACTCCATATTTATACATAAACCAGGAATGTATACAACACATAACCGCTCATGGCCTTAAGGCCTTTCAAGTTGCTCTTTACAAATATACAGCTTCATACATCGGCACACAAGCGGCCACACATGAAATCCAAGAATTATTTGCACGGCCTTCAAGGGCCTTTAAGCAGCAAGGCTTTATTCCGCACAATTCAATTCAACCCACCAGCACCTGTAATTAGACATCCACCCCAAGAGCGGTAAACAAAGCAACGGTCAGCATTAGCTGACCAATTATAACGACCCTACCCCTTACCCGGGGTAGTGGATCCTTCTCTGTATTCGTCACAGCTATAACACAACAATCATTGCACACTATCACAAGCGCCCATTTCCACCAGATGCTCCGTGCACGCAAGGCACATTACGGTGGGCCGGACTCCTTGGCACCACCACCAAGCAGAGGTTTTTAACATGTTGGTTGGCCAGTCTTAGTCCACCAACATGCATGTTGGCGACATTCTGTCCATCCCACTCAGAGGTACTAACCTCACGACAAACTCGAGCATTAAGATAGATAGACCCACCATTGTGGTGCAGTAAGCCGAGCCACCAATCGACCTCCCACTAGCACTGAGATCGACCCACCACTGTGGTGCAGCAAGTCCTACCACCAATCGATCTCCCACAAGCATTCTGATCGACCCACCATTGTGGTGCAGCAAGCCTTACCACCAATCAATCTCCTACAAGCATTCAGATCGACCCACCATTGTGGTGCAGCAAGCCTTGCCACCAATCGACCTCCCACAACACAGCTCTCGCAGGGCCGCTTTCCAATTCATCCAGTCAACACACCCAATCCAGGGTTCATACAAGCTTTTCAAGGATTCACAATTCACACGCATCCATACAATCCACGGAGTCTTCTCCGGTTCACACATAACCATCACTAATCCAGACTAACTATCTGGATGGGCTTCACACAGCATGTCTATACCGTACTACACACTTTTGGCTCTAGATGCAGACTCATCTTGGAATCACTTACGCTTTCCACCTCTTGGTGGAGGATTCCATGCAGATGTATAAAGAAAGGACTTCGCTTGTCCAAGAAGGAGATCGTTACCCTCGACGATCGCTTTGGAGCCATGACCAAGCTGGATGGAAATCACCGCCACTTCTTTGCCTCCACGAATCTGAACTCGGATCTCGATTCGGATCTCCGCAGCTCCTCCGGCAGCCGACTTACTTCTCTCCTTCCTTCCTTGACCTCTCTCTTTTCCCCAATTCTTTGAGAAGGAGAAATAGCTAAGAATGAAGGAGATTATCCCTTCATTCTCGGCCTTATAAGTAGCAGGGAAGGGCCTGAACCCTTGGATCCAAGCTGAGGAAATGAACAACCATGATTTGCCCAGCAATCTCCATTTTTGGGCTGACACGCCCGTGTCACAGGCCGTGTATCCTAAGCGGTGCATGAACCGCCTTACCTAGAACAGGACACGACCATGTGACACTCCCGTGTCACATGGCTGACATGCCCGTGTCACACCGTACACGCCTGTGTGGCATGGCGTGTCCCTCAGACAGCATACCACCAACTCAACCCGAGCGGGACACGGCCATGGGACACGACCGTATCCCAGGCCGTGTACCACAAGACACACACGTGTCCATCAGCACACGCATCCCCGGCTGAACCTGAGAAGGACACGGCCCTATGACACGCCCGTGTCACAGGCCGTGTACTCCACTTAACTTGCCGCTCGACATTCGTCGAGCACAGTTCGTCGACCAGAGTGGGACACCCCCCCCCTGACATGCCCGTGTCGTAGGGCGTGTTCCCTCTCGAGTGCATTTCGTCGAGCACTCGAGAGGCTGCTCAACCCGAGCATGACACACCCTGGGACACGCCCGTGTCATACGTCGTGTCACCCAACCTAAACCTAAATTGGGATTTGGGGTGTTACACCCGGCTTCCTCTCGGACTTTGGACATTCGCTCCAATAGTCTCGAGCAAAGTTTCCTGGCTTTCCACAGTTATAGCAAACGCCCGGGGTTCGGCCCGTAGTTCCCCCCGAAGCTGTAACACCCCCATCCGTCGTATGACACATAACAGAAGGTCCAGCTAGAACCCGACGCCATATATCACGGACAGTCGGAAGGGTTACGTATGAATAACCAAACTATCCAATTAAGACTACTCATCCTAACACAGAGCATTCTAGCAGAAGCTTTTAAACAGTTGAAAGAATCCATAATTGTATCAAATAAATATGAATGTCCAACACCACTACAACTGGAATGAAAACAAATACACTGAAAGGTACACGGCCTTATGGCCTTACAGAGGTTCACTTAATAAAATGGTGTTTTCCATACATCGACTCGTAGGCCGACCACACATGACAAAAATAAAGAACAACTATTCGCTTTGGCCTTCTAGGGCCAGCACAGCAACATGGGCTCCAACCCGCTATTTGGTACTCGGCTCCGCAGCACCTTCAAGCAACATTCCACCACACGGTGGCAAACAAAGTAACGGTCAGCCAAATCCGACCAAATTATAACGACCCCGCCCCTAACTCGGGACGGCGGTACTCCTTCCCTGTAATTCATTAGCCCAGCTAAACAATATAGTACAAATATGCTTCTCCACAGGTGTAGGCTCGCACAGCCAAACACCCCGTGCACTCAGGGCACATTATCGGTGAATCCTGACACTTCAGCGTCTTCACCACCACCCCTGGGATGGCAACAATGTGAGCATTTTAGCCTCTCTAACCACTATTTAAGTATCCCGACTATGCCAACGGCCAGTCCCTTTTCGGGTCTCTCGCACCGAACCACATAGCCCAGGTATGATTCCACTTGTCGTTGCTCACAACGCATAGTACACCTTAAGACGTACGCACGAGCCAAGCTTCTCTCGGATCCTGACATTTCCAATCAATCACATAACCCAGTTATGTTCATGGCCAGTTCCTTGACCTCCAAGTTAGCAGAACAACGATTCCGCTCAGTTTTACGGGTGCTCATTAGAGTTAATCCCCAAGGATCCCTGTTGTAATCTACCGCGTAGAACCCGAAAACCCAAAGCACAGAGTCTTCTCCGGCAAACCATAACAAATGCAACATCACCGATCCAGACGAACATGTCTGGGTAGGCTTCACAAACAATGCCTATGTCCGTACTTCGATTTCGGACTCTACATGCAACACAAGGGGGACTATTCCCGTCAACCCCAAGGAACACCGCACACTCGCCGCACACTCACGGGAGCGGGTTTTCCTATGCAAAAAGGAAGAGAGCTTCACATGCTCAAGTAGAGAATCATTACCCTTGTAGTACGCTTTTGTGCCACGGAAAACTACACGGATAGAAGTCTTCACAACGGGATTTCCTCTACGGATCCGCTCTCGGTTCTCTAAACGGTGCTCCGATGCTCCGCCGGCGGCCGGAATCCTCCTCCTTCTTCCTCCCCTCTCTAACTCCTTGAAAGAGAGTGCTTAAGAGAGAAATGAGGAATTGATCCTCTATTTCCTACCTTAACAGAGCAGGAAATCATCTGGGCCGTTGGATCTTAATTAAAGAAAACGAACGGCTCAGATCTGTACAGAAATCCTCAAACCTGGGCTGAACATGGCCTTGCACACGGCCGTATCCCAGGCTGTGTGCCTCGATCCAGGCACGATCGTCGAACGCAGAAAAACCACACGGGCGATGACACGCCCGTGTCTCAACCTGACCCGCCCATGTTGGGTCCTCGACACGCCCGTGTCCGGAGGCGTGTCATGTATAACCGTCATGCCAACCATCACGTCTCTTAGGAACATGGGTACTGACGCGGGTAGGCACACGCCCGTGTCATTCTGCCATGTTTCCTGCCGTGTCCTTCTCTGCATACAGCCGGCCAAAACACCAAGCAAAACACGACCTTGGACACGCCCGTGTCCTAGGCCGTGTACCCCTATACAGGCACCAAAATTACTTTTGGACGCGACCAGCTCGATAACGATTTTTGGGGCGTTACAAATCTCCCCCCTTAAGGAATTTCATCCCGAAATTAAGTAAAGGTATACAAAAAATTAAATGTTACCTGAGTGGAATAACTCGGGGTATTCCTCCAACATAGTTTGCTCTCGCTCCCATGAAAGCTCCTCACATCAGCAATTATCCCAACGAACCTTAACCAATCGGATTTCCTTGTTGCGGAGACGTTTGACCTCAACGTCTTCTATACGTATAGACTTGACCTTTGTCGTCAACTCGTAATCCACTGGCACTTGATCAATCGCAACTATCTGCGAAGGCTCTTGCACCGCCCTCCGCAACACTGATACGTGGAACACATCGTGCAACTCACTCAACTCCACTGATAGCTTCAATCTATATGCTGCTTCGCTAACACGCTCTAGGATTTCAAATGGTCCAAGGTATCTCGGACTCAGCTTCTTCAATCGTCAAACCCGCGAAACACCCTTGAACGGCTTGATTTTTAAATACACCCAGTTGCCAACACCGAACTCCACGTTCCTATGCTTGGCGTTATAGTACTTTACTTGCCTGTACTGAGCGATCTTGAACCTTTCCTGAATTGTACGTACCATTGAAGTGGCGTCTTCCACCGCTTGACGTTTATACAACTTTGACTCCCCTGTCTCCAACCCAGACAACGGCGTACGACACTTACTCCCATACAAGGCCTCGAAAGGTGTCATTCCAATACTCGCTTGAAAGCTGTTGTTATACGCAAACTCCACCATGTACAGGTGATCTTCCCAATGCTTTCTGAAATCCAGGACGCACATGCGAAGCATGTCCTCCATCATCCTGTTGACCCTCTCGGTCTGACCGTCCGTATGTGGGTGGAAGACTGTGCTGAAACTCAGCTTAGTTCCGAACAAATTATGCACCAGCCTCCAGTCCTTTGACGTGAAGCGTCCATCTCGGTCACTAACACTACCGCGCGACACACCATGCAACCGTACGATATTATCCACATAGAGTTTGGCTAACTTTTCCACTGGATCTTCCTTCCTATTCGGGATGAAATGCGACACTTTTGTCAACCTATCTAGGACCACCCAGATGGCGTCGTTTCCCCTCTGCGACTTTGGCAAACCATGCACAAAATCCATAGAAATGTCGTCGAATTTCCATTCCGGGATAGGCAAGGACTTTAGGAAGCCTCCGGGCTTCTGGCACTCCGCTTTCAGCAAGACACAAGTTTGGCACTTGGCCACATAAAGTGATACATTCTTCTTTAATCCTGGACACCAGAATAACTTCTTCATGTCTCTATACATCTTCGTGCTACCCGGGTGGATTGAGTACTTGGTATGATGTGCCTCATACATCAACTCCTCTCGAAGAAAATCAGCACTAGGGACGCATAGGCGACCGTCCTTCCTTAGCAGTCCATCCTCAACCGCAAACTGGGAATTTGACCCATTCAAAGATTCATCTAAGATCCGCTTCATGCTGCTATCCTGAACCAATGCCCGTCGGACTCTATCAGCCAGGTCATACTGCACCTCTGTCCAACATAATATCGCCCCGACACTAGACTGCTTATCGACGCAGGAAATCTCTAATACCTCCAAATCACGGACCAATCTCTCATCATGTACCGACAACCAACTGGCCTGCGCAGGTGCCCTGCGGCTCAATGCATTCGCCACGGCGTTTCCTTTCCCAGGTACATAATGTATCTTGAAGGTATAGTCCCCCAAGAACTCCATCCACCTCCGTTGTCTCATGTTCAGATCCTTCTGATCTAGCAGGTACTTCAAGCTCTTATGGTTGGTGTATATATCGACCTTTACCCCGTACAGATAGTACCTCCATAGCTTTAGAGCAAATATCACGGCCGCTAACTCTAAGTCATGGACCGGATAATTCCTCTCGTGAACCTTCAACTGTCGTGATCCATAGGCTATCACATACCTATGCTGTAGTAGAACACAGCCCAAACCGCTGCCCGAAGCATCACTATAAATCTCGAACCCTTCGGTTCCACTCGGCGAATGTAAAATAGGCGCCGTGCTCAGCCGCCTCTTCAATTCTTCAAAAGCCTGCTCACACTCCAGCGACCACACGAACTTCTGGTCTTTCCTTGTCAACATCATGAGTGGTAACGCTATCCGCGAGAAGTTCTCTACGAAGCGCCTGTAGTAGCCGGCAAGCCCTAGAAAGCCACTCCCGTATCGCTGCTATCTTCACCGGATCCACCGCTATCCCTTCTCCACTAACAACATGACCAAGGAACGCTACTGAGGATAACCAGAACTCACACTTGGAGAACTTAGCATACAACTGATTCCTCCTCAAGGTCTCAAACACCATGTGTAGATGCTTGTAATGGTCCTCCTCACACTGCGAGTATACCAAGATATCATCGATAAATACTATCACGAAATGATCCAGGTATTCTCTGAACGTCCTGTTCATCAGATCCATAAACACGGATGGCGCATTGGTCAGCCCAAACGGCATGACTGTGAACTCGTAATGCCCAAACCGCGTGCTGAACTCTGTCTTTGGGATGTCGCTTTCCCTTATCCTCAATTGGTAGTAACCGGACTTCAGATCTAACTTCGAATATACTGTTGACCCAACCAATTGATCAAATAGATCGTCAATCCTGGGTATCGGATATTTGTTCTTCTCCGTAAGCTTGTTCAACTCCCGATAGTCAATACATAGTTGCAAGCTCCCATCCTTCTTCTTAACGAAAAGAACCGGTGCACTCCAAGGATACGAACTTGGATGCACATACCCTTGCTCCAACAACTCCAGCAGTTGCACCTTCAACTCTGCCATCTCTCGTGGCGCTATTCGATACGGAGAGCGTGACACCGGTTTGGCACCCGGTACCAGCTCAATTGTAAAATCAATCTCCCGCTGAGGAGGGGCTCCTGGGAGATCATCTGCGAACACATCAGGATACTTGGACACAACTAGGATACTGTCCAGACTTGGCCTAGGCGTTGAAGCCTGCACTAAGGTGACAAACAGCTCTGCACCAAACCGAACTGCCTTAATCACTTGAAGGGCCGACATCAAAACTTTACTAGACCCCTTCATCCCCGCAAACGTAGTCTCCCGTTCAGTATACAGTCCTAACTTAACCTCCTTTCGGTTGCAATCGATGTAAGCTCGCTGCTCCGAGATCCAGTCCATACCAAAGATTACGTCAAACTCCACTAACGGTAGAACCAACGCTCGCAAATCAAACTCCTAGTCCCCAATCCGAATCATTACCACACAGAACTTATCTGCGCGCATTGAGCACCCATTGGGCAACAACACATCCAACTTGTCTTTTGCCATCGAGGACGGGACCTCGATGAGCGATATGAACCTTTCGGGCAAGAAGGAATGTGATGCTCCCGTATCAAACAGGGCTCTTGTCGGACGATATAAAATCAACACGAAGCCTAGCACCAACAAATATAAGCTAACATATAAAAAAGTAACAACTACATAAAGTTAAACTACTATAATTTAACTCATACCTGTCACCACGTCAGCTTGTTTTATGGCCTCTTGCAGACCAAGATTATAAACTCTAGGCTGGGCTGGAGCATGATGGGATGCGGTTGATTCCACCGCCTTCCCTTTCTCTTCATAGGTCACTCGAGGCTTCCTCTCAGACTTTGCACGTCCGCTCCAACATTCACGAGCAAAGTGCCTCATCTTCCCATAGTTGTAGCAAGCTCATGGAACTCGACTTGTGGTTGCCCCCGATGCACCAGACGAAGGGGCTGAGTTTGAAGTCTTCTGCTTCTTGCTCCATCTACGGAATCCTGACTTTGCATTTGGCACTTTGAACTCTTCCTTCTTTTGCCCTAGGTCCTTCTTCTCTTGGACTTTCTTCATAACCTTTTTCAATGACCGGGCCGAATTGACCAAGGCTAGGAAGCCCTGCGCCTTAGGCCCAGCAAGGAGTAATTGTAGGTCACCGCGTAGACACTCATAAAATCAGTTGGTCTTCCTCTTTTCTTCCGTAAACATAGCACCAGCATACCGACCCAACCGTGTAAACTCGTGGAGATACTCGTCCATGCTTTTGGCTCCCTGAGTCAACCCAAGATACTGATTTTCCATCTCAAGCTTCTGAGCAGAGGGTAAATATCCGGACAAGAACAATCTTGAGAATTCCTCCATGAGCACATCAGCAGGCTGCCTTGCCACTAAGAGATGAAACTCCAACTCATCCCACCACAGCCTCGCCTCACCAGCCAAAAGTAAGGTTGTTATGGTGGTCTTCTGCCACTCCTCCATTAATGTGGCCTTCAAGACCCGCTTTATCGTAGAGAGCCAATCCTCAGCTTGAGCTGGCGTTCCAACCCCATCGAACCTCGGAGTATTAAAGCCCATTACATGTTTGAGATATCTCTCCGTAGCCCTCCTCGGCTCTACCTGATCCATTGCCAAGCGCTCCACCACTCTCGGTTCTGCCACCCTAACCGGTTCTTGCACATTCACAGGAGGTGCGTGATGCATTTGCCCTGCAGGTTGGGCATTTATCATTGCAAAAATTGCTTCAGCCACCAACCTGATGGTTTCCGCTGAAGGAGGTGTTGTAGGCACATCCCTCGGTGCACTATTTTCCACCGATTGCAGACGCTCCGATTGACCAGCACCGCTCCTAGCTGCCTATAATAACAAAGAACCTAGATTATACGACACACAAATTGCTAAAAGCAATCATTAGAACACTCAGGTTCCACAAAACAAGTGTATTTTCCATTCCTAAGTGGACATTCATGGGTTCTTTTTGATGTTATAACGATGACGCACACATGTGCTCACCACCCCTTAAAAGAATTCGCCCACGAATTCATTTAAGCCTGACCGTAACCAGAAGTCTGATACTAAATTGTAACACACCCATCTGTCGTATGACATATAATATAAGGTCCAGCTGGAACCCGATGCCATATACCACGGACAGTCGGAAGGGTTACGTATGAATAACCAAACTATCTAATTAAGACAACTCATCCTAACACAGAGCATTCTAGCGGAAGCTTTTAAACAGTTGAAAGAACTCATAATTGTATCCAATAAATATGAATGTCCAACACTGGTATCAGAGCCAGGTTTTGATCCTGGGACCTATGGGTTATGGGCCCACCACGCTTCCACTGCAGCTCAGTTGGTGATGAGGAGTGGTTAGAAGACTCCTTATCAAGGGGGTTGCGGGTTCGAGACTTGGCCTCAACAATGCACCTCGGCCGCGAAACAGGCGCGGAGATGATTTGGGGTGCTTGGGTTGTAGCCCGGTAGCGATGTTCAGAACGAGACAAGCCCATGGGCCTCTGAGCTCGGGCCTGGGGTCGTTACATAAAAGTGCACTTTTTTGTAACGGCCTCCCCAGCCCATGCTCGCAAGGACGGCCGCCGGCACCCCCAACACCACGCTCGCAAGGGTTCAGCCAAACCAGGTCTGCAGACTATGCACCCTAACCCCTCTCCATGGACTGCCTCAATCGGCGCCTCTGCCCACTGGCGAGTTGTTGGAAGTCGTAGCCTCCCTTCGATGAGCGAACTTGACAGTTAAGCTGGGTTATACTGGGACTTCCCAGGAGGTCACACATCCCAGTACTACTCCAGCCCGAGCACACTTAACTATGGAGTTCTTTCAACTCTCATCACTAATTGATCTGCAGCTCAATTGGTGATGAAAGTTGAAAGAACTCCATAGTTAAGTGTGCTTGGGCTGGAGTAGTACTAGGATGGGTGACCTTCTGGGAAGTCCCCGTACGGCCCAGCTTAACTGTCGAGTTCGCTCATCGAAGGGAGGCTACGACCTCCAACAACCCTCCTGTGGGCAGAGGCGCCGATTGAGGCAGTCCATGGAGAGGGGTTGGGGTACATGGTCTGTAGACCTGGTTAGACTGAACCCTTGCGAGCATGGTGCTGGGGGTGCCGGCGGCCGTCCTTGCGAGCATGGGCTGGGGACGCCGTTACAGAAGCACCGGAGATGGGGCTGGACCCAAAGTCCTAGCCTTCTTATGGAACTTACGAAACACAGACTTTGAGTTAGTCGACACCTTGAACTCTGTCTACTTAACACCAGAGTCTCTCTTCACTTGCACATTCCTCAGATCCTTCTCTAATGACTGGGCCATATTGACCAGGGTCAAGAATCCCTGCGTCATAGACCCTGAAAGTAGTAGCCTTAGGTCATCCCTCAGACCCTCATAGAATCGATTTGTCTTACGCTCCTCATCAGCAAATTTAGAGCTAGCATACCGACCCAAACGTGTAAATTCATGGAGATACTCGTTCACAATACTCTCTCCTTGTGTTAACTTTTGGAATTCATTCTCCATCGCGAACCTCTGAGCCGAGGGAAGGTACCTTGACAAGAATAGTCTCGAAAATTCTTCCATCGAGATGTCCGTGAGTTGCCCTCCCCTCAGGTGATGTAGCTCTAAACCTTCCCACCACAGCCTTGCATCTCCGTCCAACAGGAAGGTAGCTATGGTGGTCATCTTCCACTCCTCTGTTTCTGTAGCTGTCAAGACACTCTTTACTCAGGAGAGCCAATCCTCGGGTTGGGATGGGGTTCCAGTCCCCGAGAACACCGGAGGATTGAAGCCCATAACATGCTTGAGCTGCTTTTCAGTTGCTCTCCTAGGTAACAATGGCTCCATCACCACCTGCTCCACCCTTCTCGGTTCCACCGCTTGAAGCGGTGCCTGCTCCACTGCAGGGGCAGGCTGCTGCATTTTCCTTGCAGGCTAGGCATTTATCATAGCGAACACAGCTTCAGCCACCAATCTTATGGTTTCTGCCGAGGGAGGTGTTGCAGGCACATCATTCGGTGTGCTACTTGCCTCAGTAATCAGACGTTCTGACGGCCCAACACCACTCCTGGTCACCTATAATCGTACAAAACACCATTAAGTGACTGAACAACATTGCAAAAAGCAATTATAGGAACACACAGGTTCCTCAAACATGTGTACTTTCATTCTTAAGTGGACATTCATGGGTTCTTTTTATGTTATAACGATGACGCACACACATGTGCTCACCACCCCTTAAAAGAATTCGTCCATGAATTCATTTAAGCAAGACCGACACCGGTAGTCTGATACCGTATTGTAACACCCCCTATCCATCACATAGCATATAGCAGTAGGTCCGGCGAGTGCCCGACGCCATATACCACAGACAGACCGAAGGGTTACGCAATGAAACCATCGTTCCAATAACCAACGTCCTACATAGAGCACATTCTAGCGGAAGCATTTTAAATGTTGCAAAAATAAGAACCCATCCACAGCATGAATGTCCACTAACAATAACCCAAAAGGAATGAACGTACAAATACACAAAGTACATGGCCTTACAAGAGTTTACTTTAAATAAATAGTGTCTTCCAAACATCGGCACGCAGGTCGCTCACACATGAGAATAAAAGTAAACATTCATATAAAGGCCTTCGAGGGCCGGCTCAGCAACAAGGGCTTTTGCCCGCTATTTGCCACTAGGCTCCGCAGCACCTGCAAGCAACAATCCACCAAAGCGGTGGCAAACAAAAGCAACGGTCTGCTAAAGATGACCAAATTATAACGACCCTGCCCCTAAACTTGGGGCGGCGATGCTCCTTCCCTGCACTTTATTAGCATAGCCAATTAGTAGCGAAATTAAACTTCATCACAGCCATATGCATGCATGACCATACTCCCCGTGCTCTCAGGGCACATTCTCGGTGAACCCGGTCAAAATCCGCGGTCTCACCACTGCCCCTTGGACGGCAAATCTCGTGAGCATTATGGTCTTTCCGGCCTAAGCCTAAGACCCTCCATCTATGTCAACGGCAAGTACCACATACCTTAGGTCTCTTTAACCAAATGACATAGAGCGGGTACGGTTCCGCCTAACCCGTTGCTCACACCGCAACGTCAATTTAAGCTATATATGCGTGTCAAGCTTCCCCGAGTCCTAATTCGATCACACACTTTACAAAACCAAGTTATGTGCAAGTTGGCTCCCAGGTCACCGAGATGGAAGTATCACGCTTCTGCCCAGTTTTTCGAGTGCACCTTGAAGTTAGTCCCCAAGGTTACCTATTGCAATCTACCGCGTAGAAAACCCGAAAAACAACCACCGGCGCGGAGTCTTCTTCGGCCATTCATGCATAATGAAATATCACTGATCCAGACCAACTTGTCCGGGTAGGCTTCACACACGATGCCTATGTATGTTCTTACATGCCCGTGTCCAAGGTCGTGTGCCTCAATCGACGCTGAAATTGTCGCATCCCGACCAGGACATGGGCTATCAACACGCCCGTATTAAACTTGACACGCCCGTGTCACTCAGTACACGCCCATGTTGTGAGGCATATTCCTCCATCGACACAGGACCTAAAACAACCCGAAGAGGACACGGGTTCTCGACACGCCCGTGTCATTTTTGACACGCCCGTGTCAACCCAAACACGCCTGGGCTCCAGGCCGTGTTCCTCCCCCGACACAGCTCGACCAACAGCCCGAGCAGGACACGGCCTAGGACACGCCCGTGTATTAGGCCATATTCGCTGTCTCGACGATCGTCGACTGTATTTTCGTCGACCACACAGCAAGATCATCGAACCCGAGTATGGTACAGCCCTGGACAAGCCCGTGTCCCAGGCCGTATGACCGCTACCAAGCACCAAACTTGGTTCTAAACGCTGCCCATCCCTCCTTTGAGTTTCGGGGCATTACAATTATCTCCCTCTTAAAATAATTTCATCCCGAAATTACAGGAAGTAAAAGATACACAAAACTCAAACGGTACATGAGTGGAATAACTCCGGGTACTTGTCTAGCATGGTCTGCTCTCGCTCCCACGAGAGCTCCTCCCGATCACAGTTGTCCCAACGGACCTTGACCATCCTGATGTCTTTGTTACGCAATCGCTTGACTTCCGAGTACTCAATGGCAACGGGCTTGATCTTCGTCGTCAACCCATTGTAAACCGGTACTTGATCGACCGCAATCACTTGTGAAGGCTCTTGCAGCGCCTTCTGCAACACCGATAAGTGGAATACATCGTGTAGACCACTCAGTTCCGCTGATAGCTTTAATTGATAAGCTGCTTCGCCAATCCGCTCCAGAACCTCAAACGATCCAAGGTACCTCGAGCTTAGCTTCTTCAAGCGCCATACCCGTGAGATGCCCTTGAACGGCTTAATCTTCAAATACACCCAATCGCCAACAGCGAACTCAACATTCCTATGCTTGGCATTTTATTACTTAGTTTTCCGGTCCTGGGCGATTAGCAATCTTTCTCGAATAGTTCGTACCAACGAGGTTGCCTCTTCCACTTCTTGGCGCTTGTACAGCTTCGACTCACCCGTTTTCAACCATGACAACGACGTGCGACATCTTCTACCATAAATGGCCTCGAAGGGCGCCATTTGAATGCTCGCTTGGTAACTGTTGTTATAGGCGAATTCCACCAAGTACAGGTGATCTTCCCACTGATTCCCAAAATCTAAGACGCATATGCGAAGCATGTCTTCCATCGTCCTGTTGACTCTTTCGGTCTGACCATCCATCTACGGATGAAAGGCCGTGCTGAAACTCAGCTTGGTCCCCAACATTTGTTGCACCAACCTCCAGTCATTGGACGTGAACCACCCATCTTGGTTACTCACGATGCTTCGGGGCACACCGTGAAGTTGAACAATGTTATCCACATAGAGTTTTGCCAATTTCTCCACCGAATCATCCTTCCTATTAGGAATGAAGTGTGACACCTTCGTCAATCGATCTACGATCACCCAGATGGCGTCGTTTCACTTCTGCGACCTTGACAAACCATGCACAAAGTCCATTGTAATATCTTCGAACTTCCACTTCGGGATAGGCAAGGACTTCAAGAAACCTCCAGGCTTCTGACACTCCGCCTTCACAAAGGTGCACGTTTGACACTTCGCCACATAAAGTGCCACATCCTTCTTAAGTCCTAGCTACCAGAATAAGTTCTTCATATCACGGTACATCTTCGTGCTCTCCGGGTGAATCAAGTACTTGGTATGATGAGCCTCGTACATCAAATCCACCCAAAATTTCCCACATTTGGGACGCACAGACGACTGTCCTTACATAACAATCCATCCACAACATCAAATTAGGAATTTGACCCATCCAAAGCCTCAACCATGATTTGCTTCATGTTGATATCCAAATCTAGAGCCTACCAAATCCGATCAGCCAGGTCATACTGAATGTCTGTCCAATTCAATTGCGCTTCAGCACTAGTCTGCTTGTCAACACAGGAGATCTCTAATGCCTCCAGCTCCCGAACCAAACGCTCGTCACGAACCGTCAACCAGTTGGCTTGCGCAGGGGCTCTGAGACTCAACGCATCCGCAACCGCATTGCATTTCCCATGCACATAATGAATGTTGAACGTGTAGTCCCCCTGGAACTCCATCCATCTCCGCTTCCGCATATTTAGATACTTTTGATCCAACAAGTACTTCAGGCTCTTGTGATCGGTATAGATATCGACCTTCTCTCCGTACAAGTAATGCCTCCATAGCTTCAGGGAAAATATCACGGCCGCTAACTCCAAGTCATGGACCGGATAATTCCTCTCATGTACCTTCAGTTGACGCGAGCCATAAGCTATTACACTTCCATGCTGCAGTAGAACACAACCTAATCCATTGCCTGAAGCATCACTGTAGATCTCAAAGCCTTCGGTCCCACTCGGCGAACTTAAAACATGCTGTAACGCCCCGAAAGTTGTGTTTGATTTGGTTGCGTAAAAAGGGATTTTTGGTGCTGGTATAGGGGTACACGGCCTAGGACACGGGCGTGTCCAAGGCCGTGTCTGGCTGGTGTTTTAGCCGTTTTCATCCCGAGAAGGACGCGGCTAGTAACACGGCTAAATGACACAGGCGTATCATTTGACACGGGCGTGTGCCTAACCGTGTCTGTGCCCGTGTTATGCGTTCGACGATCGACGATAGTTGCTCGATGATTTTCGGGTGACACGGGCGTGTTCATACCCGTGTCCCTACCCGTGTTCAGTTGGGTCATGTCCGTTGCCGTGGCGGTTATTTGTGACACGCCCCCTGGTCACGGGCGTGTCGAGGATCAGACACGGGCGTGTCGAGTGATACACGGGCATGTGGTAGCCCGTGTGAGTCTCTGTATTTGACAATCGTGCCTGGATCGAGGCACACGGCCTGGGACACGGCCATGTGGCAAGCCGTGTTCGGCCCAGGTTTGGTGATTTTTGAGCGGATCTGAGCCATTCGTTTTCTTTAAATAAGATCCAACTGCTCAGATGGTTTTATGCTCTATTAAGGCCGGGAACAGGGGAGTTAATCCTTCATTTCTCTCCAAGCTTTCTCTTTCCAAGGAGTTGAGAGAGAGGAAGAAGAAGGAGGATTTCGGCCGCCGACGGAGCATCGGAGCACCGTTTTGAGATCTGAGAGCGGATCCGTGGAGGAAAGGTCGTTGCGAAGACTTCTATCCGTGTAGTTTTTCCATGGCGCAAAAGCGGACTACAAGGGTAACGATTCTCTACTTGAGCATGTGAAGCTCTTCCTTTCTGCATAGGGAATCCCGCTCCCGCGAGTGTGCGCTGAGTGCGTGGTGTTCCTTGGGGTTGATGTGAATAGTCCCCCTTGTATTGCATATAGAGTCTGGAATCGAAGTAAGGGCATAGGCATTGTGTGCGAAGCCTACCCGGACGTGTATTGTCTGGATCAGTGATGTTGCATTTGATATGTTTTGCCGGAGAAGACTCCGTGCTGTTGGTTTTTCGGGTTTCTACGCGGTATATTGCAATAGGGATCCTTGGGGATTAACTCCAGTCGGCAGTGTCGACACAGCTGTGTCGACACCCGACAGCCAGCGGTGTCGACACAACTGTGTCGACACCAGACGGCTCCGCTCGACGATCGTCATCCTCCAGTCAACGCCCCGAGAATCAGCCAATCGTCGAGCTCCGCTCGACGATCGTCGAACCCAGACAATGACCAAAAGACTAAAGCGATCGTCGAACCCAGGCAACACCAGAAAGAAAAGGGCGATCGTCGAGCTCCGCTCGACGATCGTCGAACCCAGACCGCGCCAGAAGGGAAAGTGATCGTCGAGCTCCGCTCGACGATCGTCGAACCCAGACAGTGCCAGAATAATAACAAGAAAATAAATAACACACAATAAGCTTGGTTCGACGAAACTGGACAAGCAAGACTAAAATCGATCAGTTAAGTTTTCCAAATGCGAAATTTCCGTTTCTAACAAAGATTCAAAAATTCAGCCGACTGAATCGAAAAGACGCGGAACGGTACTATCGGCGACGCGCCATCAACTGCACGCTAAAGTAATGCCCTTTACGTCATTATGACGTCAACAAGAGGAGTAAAATAATGCCGAAAAAAGTAGGTGCGTTACAGTCACCCCTCCAAAAAGGAAGTTTCGTCCCGAAACTTGGAACACGAATGAAATGAGAGGGCAGAGATTGAGACAAGACAGAAGAATTCTTGAAACTAGAATACTAACCAGGTGGACTAGGAGAACAGCTGAGGATGAGATTTCCTCATCGCGGATTCCAATTCCCAAGTTGCACCTCCTGCATCCTGATTTCTCCAGAGAACCTTAACCATATGAATTGTTTTCTTTCTTAGCACACGGTCTTGCGTCTCAAGAATACGGACAGGTTCTTCAACGTACGAGAGATTAGGCTGCAACTGGGGTACTGATTCAAGGACATGCAGCTCACTACGGACACACTTTCGCAACTGTCTCACGTGAAACACGTCGTGAACACCAGGGAAAGAATCAGACAACTCTAGTCTATAGGCAGAAACTCCAATGCGCTCCAAAATCTGAAAAGGCCCCACATACCTGGGATCTAGTTTATGGTTCTTCCAAATCTTTTAACACCCGGCATCGGAGAGACCTTCAAAAACACCATGTCCCCAACTACAAACTCCAGATCAACCCTGCGCTGGTTTGCATACTTCTCGTATCGCTCCTGAGCTAACCTCAGCTTTTCACGAATATGCCTTACTGAAGCACTCATATCCTCCAGCACTTCCGGTCCGAGCAACGGCTTCTCGCCAACTTCTGTCAAAAACAGGGGAGTTCGACAACGCCTTCCATATAAAGCTTCAAAGGGCGTCATCTGCAAACTTTCCTGATAACTATTATTGTACGCAAACTCCATTAATCTGAGGCGTTTATCCCATGCCCCACCATGGTCTAGAATATAGCACCTAAGCATATCCTCCAAGATCTGGTTCACTCTCTCCGTCTGACCATTTGTCTGAGGATGATATGCAGTAGAATACCTAAGATCAGTACCTAGAGTTCCTTGTAAGCTCTGCCAGAATCGAGACATGAATCGGGAGTCTCGGTCTGACACAATACTCGTAGGTACACCATGAAGTCTGATAACTTCGTTCAGATAAAGCTCAGCTATCTTTTCCATGGAATAACTAATCTTGAAAGGCACAAAGTGAGCACACTTGGTTAGTCTGTCCACGATGACCCACACTGCATCATGCCCTCGGGGAGATCTCGGCAAACCAGTAATGAAATCCATGGATAAACTCTCCCATTTCCAAGTCAATATATCCAAGGGTGTTAACTTACCACCCGGCCTTCTGTGATCTGCTTTGACACACTGGCAAGTATAACATTCTTATACAAATCTTGCAATGTCAATCTTCATGCCTGACCACCAAACAATCTGCTTCAAATCTCTGTACATTTTCGTGGAGCCAGGATGATATGCAACACTGGAACCATGCGCTTCGCTGCATATTTTTGATCGGATGCCCCCAACAGCGGGAATACAGTATCTGCCATGGTACTTTAAGGTACCTACGTCGTCAATTGTAAAGTCAGGTAATTCCCTTTTCTCAGTTCTACTACGGATGTGATGCAAGTCAAGATCGTCCTTATGATGTAGCCTAGTGAGAGTAATCCACGAAGGCTCAACCACCTCAAGGCTACTCGGCGAAGCGCTATTCCCTACGGTTATGTCCATGAGCAAGAACTCTTCGACAAGGGATTGCACCGAGAGGTTAAAGATGTGTGCGGGCTTCCGGCTTAACGCATCTGCTACAACGTTAGCCTTGCCGGGATGATAAAGGATATCGACTTCGTAGTCCGCAACATACTCTAACCATCGACGCTGGCACAAATTCAGTTCCTTCGGAGTAAAGACATATTTCAAACTTTTGTGATCCGAAAAAATTTTGCATGACACTCCATATAGAAGATGTCTCCACAAATTCATAGCATAAATGACTTCAGCAAATTCTAGATCGTGCGTAGGGTAATTCTTTTCATGCACTTTCAATTGTCTTGATCCATACGCAATCACCTTGCTGTCCTGCATCAACACGCAACCGAGTCCAACTCGCGAGGCGTCCATATAAACAGCATACTCCACTCCTTCCACTAGCAATGCTAACACGGGGGCAGAACACAAATGCCTCTTGAGCTCTTGAAAAGCTACCTCACAGGCATCACTCCAAACAAAAGCTGCGCTCTTTTGCGTAAGCCTGGTCAATGACGCAGAGAGAACAAAGAATCCTTCCACAAATCTTCTGTAGTAACCTGCCAACCCTAAGAAGCTCCTTATCTCCTTAGGCGATGTAGGTCTCTTCCAATCTAGAACCGTAGCTATCTTTGCAGAATCCACTGAGATACCATCCTATTTACAATGTATCCTAGGAAAGACACCTAACATATACGGAACTCACACTTGCTAAGCTTCGCATACAACTTGTGCTCCCTCAGAGTAGACAAGACCTAGCGTAAGTGCAAGGCGTGCTCATCTGCATTTCTAGAATATACTAGGACATCGTCAATGAACACCACCACGAACTTATCCAGAAAATCTTTGAACACTCTGTTCATCATGTCCATAAAAGCTGACGGTGCATTCGTTAATCCAAATGACATCACTAGAAATTCAAAGTGACCATAACGAGAACGAAAAGCGGTTCACGGAATGTCTGACTCCCGGATTCTCAACTGGTGGTAACCTGAACGGAGGTCAATCTTCGAGAACATGGAGCTACCCCGCAACTGATCGAACAAATCATCGATCCTATGAAACGGATATCTGTTCTTAATTGTTACCTTATTTAGCTCTCGATAATCAATGCATAGTCTCATCGTTCTATCCTTTTTCTTCACGAAGAGCACTGGTGAACCCCAGGGGGAAGAACTGGGTCTAATAAAACCGCACTGCAATAACTCATCCAGTTGAGTACGCAGCTCCTCTAACTCACACGGTGCCATGCGATACCGTGCTTTTGCAATAGGGCAAGTGCCAGGCTCGAGGTCTATAACGAACTCCACCTCTCTCTCAGGAGGAAGTCCAGGAAGGCTAACCGAAAAAACATCCGGAAACTCACACACCACAGAAACGTCCTCAACCCGAGGCTCAACCGGTGCAGCTCCCAGGACAAAAAAGGAGACAAAAAAAGAATCACTGCCAGACTATAGAAAATTACGAGTACGTACCGCAGAAATGATCGGAGATTCCTGACGCGGCAACCCATACACACTCATGGGCTGGCCATTGCTACCTTTGAAGTCCAAGCACTTGTGCTTGCACTGAATGACAACATCATAGTTGGACAACCAGTCCATGCCCAAAATCACGTCAAAGTCTACCAGATCTAGCACCTTCAGATCAGCAAATGCTAGAAATCCGCCTAGGGAGATGGGGCATTTTTGGATACCCTGGCTTGACCTCACCAACTCTCCTGAAGGAAATTTGACATTTATGGAGGTGTCTAACTGGTCGAGAGCCCAGCGATGACGGTCTACAAAACTCCTTGCCACAAAAGAGTGAGTAGCACCCGAATCGAACAAAATGCGCGCCCACTTATTCTTCACCTTAAATTCACCTAAACACACAGCACGCGCAACTAAAATGTAGAAACCATATATCCACTAATAGAAATTACTAGCCGAGTCATTGACTAACCTGCGATCACTTGAGCCGATGATTGGGCTTCCTCCTTGGTAAGCACATTCAGCTTTCCTTTTCCCTTGTCCGCGAGAGGCGGGGGTAGCGGTAAAGTCTGCAATGGAACTGCATGCAGTGCATGCTGGCTCTGCGGGCAATTAGCCCTCATGTGCCCTCTTTGTCTACAGAGATAACAAGCTCCAGCCTTCTTGTGACAACGGGCCACATCATGCCCACTCCTCTGACAATAAGAACAGACAGGACCCCCTTTGGGAGCATCCTGGATCGCATGCACCTGAGATAGCTTCAGCGCATCCAATCTCATAAAACACATATCGAGAGGGTGCCCCGGCTTACTACAGAACCTACACACCTCTATTCTATCCTTCTTCACTGCAGGGCCAGATGACCTTGCACTTCCTCCATCGTCAGATTTCCTCTTATCCTTCTTTGCAAGCGATCCCCGATTCTTCGCATTTTCTATCGCCTCAACCTTTAAGGCAACTTCAACTACTTCTGCAAAGGTCTCAGACTTGTAGGCTCTAACCAACTGCTGGATGCCATACCTCAGACCACCCAGAAAGCGCTTCACTCTGCCTTCTTCAGATGCTATCAGATCTGGGGCGAAATGACTGAGCTTGCCAAACTCGACCTCGTACTCACCAACAGTGAGTTGCTTCAGGTGTAGGAAGTTATTCATAAGGTAGTCTTGCTCGACCGATGGTAGGAACTTCTTCAGTAACATACTCCTAAATGATTCCCACGAGTACCCATCAGAAAGGTTCTCTTTTTCTCTGATCCACCAACTCTTCGCAAGACCTTTGAGTTGATATGCCGCAATCATCACCTTTTGATCGGGAGAAACGCCAGAGTAGGAAAACATTTCTTCCATGGCAATAATCCAGTCATCCAATGCCATGAAGTGTGCCCTACCCTCATAAGACGGAGGTCCTAAATGCTGGAAGTGAGAAATGAAATTCATCTCAGGCGGCAGCGCGACTGGGGGAACTAGAGCAGCAGTAGGAGTAGGAACAGCTTGGTCCACAGCAGGGCTCTGCGCTCTGGTCTGCTACCCGACAGCGACAGCCAACAACGATTGCATCTGGGACTGCATGTCCACCATCTGCTTTGCCAGGGTCTCATTACTTTGCCACAGCGCTTCGATCACCGCTTCGCTCTGGGCACCAGAAAACTCACCCTCTGACTGGGGAGTCGATCTCGTCGCAATGCGCTTAGGCGCCATTCTATAGAACAAACAGATGTCTAGTCAGACTTTGCCTAAGCATCACAAACTGGGAAAACATTCCCTAAACACACTATTTCGGGTTCATATTTGACTGATACGAACAAAAGACTTACCAGGGACCTAACTTAAGACACTGAAGCTAGAAAACTAGAATACCCTGACACAGATCTAATCAGGAACGGACAAACTCAGATCAGGTCGAAAAAGAACCGATACTTGCTCTTGCTGTTACCTTGCTCTAGGAAATCATAAAATGATGTTATGCTTCTAACTTGTGCCTATAATATGAATGCATGAATGTATAAATTTCATCTCAAGGTATGGGTGTACATATGTCATCATGCGCATCTTTAACTTGGCACGTGTGCTTATGCAATGATATGTTATGTATGTAGTGCTAGGCATACTAAAATAAAGCCTTAGTGCATGCTATGAGCGGCGTACACATACAATGTTATGCATCCCATACTACATAATATTGTATGTAACGAAGAAAGAAAACGCGCTAATGGGCATCCATGTGATGATGGTTATGCATCTTATACTACATAACTGTCACATGTTGCCACCTATGGTGGATCCATATACAAACACATATTATGCATCCCATACTACATAATATGCCATGTATACTTCTTATCATGCTATGAGTGTAGTGTTCGTGCTTCCATCAAAATCTACTGATGATATATTAGTGTGTGTATGCAATGTAATGATACAACTAGGGTTTTGCTTAAGGGAAAGTCTTTCGACTGGCTTGTCAAACCAACCAACCCTCTTGCATAACCTTGCTTTGATACCAACTGTCAGGACCCGCATTTTCTCCATATTCAAAGATACGTCAGAGGAGAGAAACTACGCGTCGTGATGCCACGCCATGCAGGGGGCAACTGCAGACGCTCATGCAACCCGTCCTCACATTTACTTCAAGTAAAAGATTTATAACTTTTGGTTAAAAACAATACATAGAAGAATTAATAGAGTTAATGACCGTGTCCCTCGGTCGGGTGGACTACTGTCCAAAGAGATAAAAATATACATCTTTTACGCGGCGGGAAAATACTGAGTTAGCTCATTTATTATCCTACGTGGGAGTGAGGGTCCAGTGTCATAACATGTTGGTGTGACTTCTACAATTACTATATATATATATATATATATATATATATATATATATATATATATATATATATATATATATATATATATAAATCTTTTGTATGCTTAGAAGGAGTAGATTTAGTAGTTGAAGTCATGCCATGCCAAAATTCCGGTATGTAGTTTTGTATACTTTAAAATAACTAAATGCATCCTAATATAAATCCTTCCCAGAGAGCAAGAACCATCAGGTAAAAAGGTAACAGTAGTAGTAGCAGCAAGTAGTCCAACACAGAAAAGCCAAAGTCTATGGGCGTCAACAACTGACCCGGACCCATAGCAAAAATCAGAAAAGTCTAAGCAAGACAACTACCTGAAACCCAGAGGTGGAAACAACGGCCGCAAAAACCAGCAGCACCAGAAGCCGAAGACTGTCAGCTAAACCTGCTATAGCTCTGATCCTGAGGCATTCAAAAAAAAACACCTCAGAAGCAAGTCACAAGTAGTACAAGAGTAAAAGCAGACTACACAAACCTCAAAGTAAAGGAGAATGAAAAAAAGTGACTGCAACAAAACGGTCAGCAGAGTAAAGGTGAGCAACAGTAAAACTAGCCTAGCAAGAAATGCTAAACACTTTATCAAGATGGAATAAGCACCAGCAACAGAAGTTCAATCTTTCATTAATAACTACTATGCCGCGGGAGAAACCCCAACACGCACAGTTCATCTGCGTATAAAACACTATGCCGAGGGAGGACCCCAACGCGCATAGTTCATTTGAGTATATAAAAAAAACACTATGCCGAGGGAGGACCCCAACACACATAGTTCATCTAAATTTAAAACACTATGCCGAGGGAGGACCCCAACGCGCATAGTTCATCTGAATTTAAAATACTATGCCGAGGGAGGACCCCAACGCGCATAGCTCATTAGAATTTAAAACACTATGTCGAGGGAGGACCCCAACGAGCATAGTTCATCAGAATTTCTTTAATTACATAATTATACAAGCAGGGTTCATTTTTATTTTTATTCATCATCATAAACTTAAGGGATAACCCACCAAGTGGACTGCACATGAGCATTTCAAGGTACAACAAGTGATATTTAATAAGTAAACGATCAAGACGACTCGATTGTTAAAACAGCACGACAACAAATTTGGTTACCAATTCAATGGACTAGAATTTTGGGGTTAAGGCTTAAGGGACAACAAGTCACCATTCTGGAAATAGAGGGGGGGGGGAAACAAGTTAGGATTTCTGGACAAGTATCTCAACAGTCGAAATATGATAAACTCAACAAGTGTTGGAAAAGGGCAAAATCTAGAATCAAGAACAAGAGGGATAGCAAGAACACTACTTGCCTCGAATTACCGGAAAATCTCCCCAAATATCCACACGTCGCGATAGGAGCCGAAATCTGGACGAAAGATGTCTGAAATAACGGTTAGGGCCGAAAACCCTAGAAAGAAAAACTCGAGAAACCGGGAAGAAATTACCACGAGGGCGCAGCTCTCGACGAGAGCTTTCCAGATCTACGATCGGTTGGAAAAAACCGAGCACCGGAGCTCCGTCTGTGGTCACCGGAAGAGGCACGGATGACAAACTTCTCCGGACACGCCGCTTTGGTACGGAAGGCAGGAGAAATCTAGGTCGGCTTAAAGATAAGAAGAAACAGAGTATAAATACTCAACAGCAGAAAGGACCGGGTTCAACTACACCGGCCCGGCAGTGCCGACACACTACAGAACAGTGGTGTCGACACAACTGTGTCGACACCTGCAGGCAGTGTCGACACAGCTGTGTCAACACCCGACAGAACCACGGTGTCGACACACTGTGTCGACACCAGCCGGAAGTGTCGACACAGCTGTGTCGACACCCGACAGCCAGCGGTGTCGACACACTATGTCGACACCAGTCGACAGTGTCGACACTGCTGTGTCGACACACGACAGCCAGCGGTGTCGACACACTGTGTCGACACCAGTCGGCAATGTCGACACTACTGTGTCGACACCCGAGAGCCAGCGGTGTTGACACACTGTTTCGACACCAGTCAACAGTGTCGACACAGCTGTGTCGACACCCGACAGCCAGCGGTGTCGACACACTGTGTCGACACCAGTCGGCAGTGTCAACACAGCTGTGTCGACACCCGACAGCCAGCGGTGTCGACACACTGTGTCGACACCAGTCGGCAGTGTCGACACAGCTGTGTCGACACCCGACAGCCAGCGGTGTCGACACAATTGTGTCGACAACAGACGGCTCCGCTGGATGATCGCCAACCTCCAGTCAACTCCCGGAGAATCAGCCAATCGTCGAGCTCCGCTCGACGATCATCGAACCCAGACAACGATCAAAAGACTAAAGCGATCGTCGAACCCAGGCAACACCAGAAAGAAAAGGGCGATCGTCGAGCTCCGCTCGATGATCGTCGAACCCAGACTGCGCCAGAAGGGAAAGTGATCATCGAGCTCCGCTCGATGATCGTCGAACCCAAACAGCGCCAGAAGAATAACAAGAAAATAAATAACACGCAATAAGCTTGGTTTGACTAAACTGGATGAGCAAGACTAAAATCGATCAGTTAAGTTTTCCAAATGCGAAATTTCCGTTTCTCCCAAAGATTCAAAAATTCAGCCGACTGAATCGAAAAGACGCGGAACCGCACTATCGGCAATGTGCCATCAACTGCACGCTTAAGTAATGCCCTTTACGTCATTATGACGTCAACAAGAGGAGTAAAATAATGACGAAAAAAAAACAGGGGCGTTACAACCAAGGCCATAGCCCTTTTAGATTCGGCTACCAACACCGCTGATCTACTTTACGAGGCCGCTGAAGAGACTGATCCGGATGGAGTCCCTAGTGATTTGGATGACGACTCCCAACTTATGGTGATGTGTTGTATCTTGACCACTCTGCGTCTGCTAAATGACTGGAAGAGAACAAGTATTTTTTCCATGATTTTTAAAAGTGGTGAGAAGTTGTGCAAGTTGATCATCGATAGTGGTAGTTGTGTGAATGTCATTTCCGAAAATGCCATTACACGTATGGCCCTGACCACACAACACCGCCGAACTCCATATCAGGTAGCTTGGATCAACAAGGTTACCGTTCCGGTCACCAAGCATTGCCTAGTGCCCCTCTCCTTCAAATCCTACACAGATGAGGTGTGGTATGACGTCCTCCCTATGGACGCTTGTCACGTGTTGTTAGGATGCCCTTGGCTTTACGACCGCGATGTGACACACTATGAGAGAGCCAACACGTATGAATTTAAATTTAACGGCAAGGTCATTACGTTGAGGCCGACCGTTCCAAAGGAGCCTGTCGGGCAAAGTAAGGACACCACTGTTCCGGTTGAGAGGAAGGCGCTGAGTCTTGCGGGTAGGAAAGATTTTGTGAAGGATCCATTTCTCTATGGGATAATGTATGCTATCGTACTTATGAGCACGAGGACTGATATGGAAGTGATGGGTGATTTACCTAGAGGATTGCTGGTGTTGTTAGAAGAATATAAGGATGTTTACCCGTATGAGCTACCCTCATCATTACCACCACTTCGAGATATACAGCATGCGATAGATCTTATCCCCGGTTCATCCCTACCCAACCAGCCCCATTATAGACTCCAACTTGCTGCCCATGAGGAACTACAGACCCAGATTGAGGACTTGGTAAGGAAGGGGTTCATTCAGCCTAGTCTGAGTCCATGTATCATCCTAGCCCTGCTTGCCTCCAAGAAGGACGGAACATGGCGGATGTGTGTTGATAGTCGTGCTATCAACAAGATTACCATCAAGTATAGGTTTCCTATCCCACGATTAGATGACCTCTTAGATGTCTTATCTGGCTCCACCATCTTTTCGAAGTTAGATTTATGAAGTGGGTATCACCAGATTAGGATCCGTGAGGGAGATGAGTGGAAGACGGTGTTCAAATCTAAGGATGGATTATATGAGTGGCTTGTGATGCCCTTCGGGTTATCCAATGCCCCCAGCACCTTCACCCGGATGATGACACACATCATTCAGCCATACATGGGGAAGTTTGTCGTAGTCTATTTCGACGATATCCTAGTCTATAACACCACCGTTTCCGAACACATCTCCCACATACGGGTAATTCTTTCCACCTTGTGGAAGGAGACATTATTTCTCAACTTTAATAAGTGCACGTTCAATGTTCCTGAGGTAGAGTTCTTAGGTTATATAGTCGGGACTGAGGGTATACGAGTTGACCCTGGCAAGGTTCAGGTGATAAGGGACTTACTCGAACCCACTAGCCTACGAGAGGTGCGTAGTTTCAATGGATTAGCCACTTTATATCTCCGTTTCATACGGGACTTTAGTAGCATCATGGCCCCTATTAGCGATTTCATGAAGAAGGGTGAGTTTACATGGACGAAGTCCGCCACCTCTGCCTTCCAACATATTAAGAAGCTTATGACTGAGGAACCGGTGTTACGTCTGCCTGATTTCACCAAAGTCTTTGAGCTTACTTGTGACACATCTGGGGTGGGAATAGGAGGTGTCTTAAGTCAGGAAGGTCACCAGATCAGTTACTTTAGTGAGAAGTTAGTGGGCGCCAAGTTGAATTACTCAAACTACGACAGATAATTTTATGCCATTGTGCATTGTTTGCATCATTGGAGGCACTATCTTCTCTCCAAAGAATTTGTGATCCTTTCCGACCATGAAGCTTTGGGCTTCATAAACGGTCAGCACGGAATCAGCCCGCGTCACTCTAAGTGGGTAGCCTTCTTGCAAGGATACACGTTTACACTCAAGCACCTTAAGGGATCTGATAATCGCGTGGTCGATGCTCTTAGCCGCCTTACCCTATTGTTATCCACCATGCAAGTCCACATTATAGGGTTAGAGCGCATTAAAGACAAATATGCCACTTGCCCGGATTTTCAAGAAATGCATCTATCCGCCCAGGACAGCTCTCCCATGACTATTTCGGCCTTTACTCTTCGGGACGGTTATCTCTTTAGGCACGGTAAGTTGTGTAATCTGCGTTCTTCGTTACGACATCACATTATTTGGGAACTACTTAGCGGTGGTTTGAGTGGGCACTTTTGACGGGATAAATCATTGCTCTCGTTGAGGAGAAGTTTTATTGGCCTAAACTTAAGGCAATGGTTGGAGGGGTAGTCAGTAGTTGCCGTACTTGTCAAGTCTCTAAAGGCACTAAATCTAATGTTGGGTTATACACCCCACTACCCATCCCTTCCTTACCATGGGAAGACGTTAGCATGGATTTCATTTTATCCCTTCCCATCACCTTCCGACGTCACGACTCTATTTCCATAGTTGTAGATCGATTTTCTAAAATGGCGTATTTCCTTCCGTGTAGTAAGACTAACGATGCGTCACACATTGTGAAATTATATTTTATTCAAGTTGTTAGCCACCGTGGAGTACCGAAGACAATAGTCTCGAATAGAGATGTCACGTTTGTGAGTTATTTTTGGAAAATGCTATGGATTTTAATGGGTACCAAATTATTATTTTCCGCCGCCTATCATCCCCAAACCAATGGGCAGACGGAAGTGGTTAATCGGAGTTTGGGAAATCTTTTAAGATGTCTTGTAAGCTACCATAAAGGTACTTGAGATTTATTTCTTCCCCATGCCAAATTAGCCTACAATAATTCCAAAAATAGGTCCACTGGTATGTCCCCAAATGAGATCGTTCACGGGTACAAGGCCCCGGTGCCACATGACTTGGTTCCATTGCCCCCAGCGTATAAAGCAAGTCAGTTTGCACACTCCATTGCCCAACACATTCAGGACCTACATTCACATATACGGGCTACCTTGGCTTCTCAATACGAGTCTTATCAAGCGCATGCTAATCTACATCGGAGTGTGTCACACTTTAAGATTGGCGATCTGGTTTTAGTCCGGTTATTTCCCGAACGACTGCCAACTGGCACCGTTAAAAAGTTAGCACCAAAGCGCGCCGACCCTTTTCAGATTATAAAGAAGCTAGGAGACAATGCTTTCATTTTGGATTTGCCTGCTGATTGGGGTATCTCCCCCATTTATAATGTCTTGGATTTGACGCTGTTTGTTTCGCCTCCACCAGATTTGAATTCTTTGTCATCTTCTCCTTCCACTGAATTTTCTAATGGGTTGGGGAGTGGTAGTTCGGATGATCTCTCTCTTACGGTCCCCACAGGTATCTCTTCGGATGGTGAGTTGCATTCCTTTATTCCTACTGCTAAAATGTTTCACAGGTTTCCCAAGACATTTCTCACTCCAGATATTATCTTGGTGGATGAGCCACTTCTTACTCTTGATTGTGCTACCTACCTCTTCCTCTTTAGTTGGCGTGACCGCCCCCCTCGGATGACTCTTGGGTCCTCGAGATGGAACTTCGACACTTGGATGCCGCTCTTCTCCATCGCTATCTCTTGGACCATGCATAAGAGATACGTGATTTTGAGGAGGGGAGGATTGATGTCGCCGCCACGCTACCTCCACTTGATGATGATCCAGTTGCCGAGGCGTTACAACATAAAGACCTTCGGAGTCGTGAAGACGCTAATGGAAGACGCCGCTACAACCTCCGCCCGCGGTGTGCTACACCCACTTGAAGACTATTTTAATTAATCTCTCATGCTCTAATTATTTTTATGTGCGAATATAAAATTATTCCAATCTTGGTTAATAATTTTATATTCATTTGGGACTTGTAATATTTATTTTCTGCATTTAGACAAACATTTTTGTGTGTATTTAGCCTTCCGGATGGATGAGTTTTCATCTCCATATTGGATGGATAGATGTGTGTTGTAACTCCTATATAAGGAGATCCTTTTGAGAATGAAGTTAGAGAGAAAATTAAAAGCAAACCCTACCCTCATTGAGAGAGAGTTTCGGCCAAGGTGAGAAACCTAGCCGCCGGCCTTGGTGTGAAGCCACCGCCACCCTTGCTTCCTCTTCCCAACTTCGATGCGACGCCGGCGTGGCTTCCTTCGGTGCGACTCCAAGGAAGAAAGTTACAGCCCATTCTGTGCGACGCTGGTGGAACCGTGGAGAGAGTGATTCTCCCACCATATCAAGTGTGTTCTTGGACGGGTTGGGTAACTTCTCTTCCCTCATCTTAGTGATTTTCTTGCTAGTATTGTGGAGGTTGAGCAACCGTTGTTTCCGTGATTTTTAAATGCTATCGTTTGCTACTTCCGAAATTAATTTCATCGTTGATAAGCTTCCTTAATCCGGATCGGTTAGATCCTATTTTCCTGAGTGGATCTTGGCCTCTATCCAAGGTTTTACTCTCTAAAAGGAGTGGCAACCTTTGGGTTGATTTGGGGAATCATTCGACTCTCTTTCTAGATCGTTATTTTAGATTCGATCATTCCTCCGTGTGTTTTTTATGTGCTGCATTTGAGCCGACCCGTGATGAGACGATAGATGCTTGTGTAGGTGCGTTAGGATTATGGCGTGTTGGGCATGGTAGGCTACCTTGTGTCTGTTACACTCTCCAAAAATCGGTCACCCGCTACGTCAGCTGATCACTGAGTTGTAGGCCTTTGTGGCTGAGGTATAAGTCTTGGAAGAGACTGTGAGATCCTGAGGGATCTGAGGTGTAAGCACTGTGGAGCAGAGTTTTGGAGAAGTGCCTTGACTAACAGGAAGTTGACAAGGTGGGACGAGAGTGGATGTACCCAAAAGTTGGCGAACCACTATAAATCTGTGTGTGATTCTCTGTATTTTTTTCTTTGTGCAGGTACTTGAAAGCTAATTACTGCCAACACATTAAGTACTAAAGAAGATAAAATAAAACACAAATAAAATCAGTCATACAACCTATTTACCCCCTAGGTTGTAAGCTGCCAAAAAATTAAGACTTTCAAGTGTTATTAGAGGGAGGTTACTCAAAAAGGATCTAACCATCTGAGTGACCTTCCAAGGTAGCTACAGACTATTCTTATGGGTTCTGGTGTGAACTACAGGGAGCCGGGTTCCATGAAGCTTCCTATCTGTAGGAAGGAGATATTTGACATGTAGAAGGAGAGGGTCCGGTTGTTCATGGAAGCAGGTGACCCTAGAATCTTTATAATTGTTAAAGAAGGACCTTTCATCCCCATGAAATTGTTTGTCCTGAATGCAAACATCCAGACACCCATGACATATGATGAGATGACAAAGGATGAAGTAATTTTTTCCACCATGGACAAGAGGGCTCAAAATGTCATTGTCAGTGCAATTGATGACTCTACCCTTCAAAATCTGATTCATTGCAAAACTGCAAAGTCGACGTGGGAACGATTGGTAATCTACAAGGAAGGCACAGAGGAGGTCAGTGATGATAGAAAGTCTAAGCTCAACCAGGACTATGTGGCCTTGTGACAGACCAAGGGTGAGAAAATAGCCACACGCTATGAAAGATTCTTTAGGATAGTACATGAGCTAAGGACACTGAAAGTGAGGTGTTAGATCTGAAATACTCTAGGGGGGGGTGGTGAATAGAGAACTTCTTAAATCCTTTACAGCTTTTGTTGTAAATAAAAAAAATGCAAAATAAAATTAAAGTATAAACACAGCAATCCTGAAAAGACACAAACACAGCAAGAACAAAAAGAAAGGGCATCCAGATAACACAATAAATTATAGTGGTTCCCCATCCTAGGTACATCCACTCTTCTACCACCGTGGTAGGAATCCACTCAGATTTTTGATCAGGTGCCTGACACCAATGAGCTTTTGATCAGGTGCTCAAAAACCAAACCTCAAGTCTTTTGGTCAGGTGACTTGCAACCAGGAATAACTTTTGAAGGGAGTTATAACCCTTTATACAGTGGGGGATGAGAGATGATATTGTATTCTCTTTGTCAATATACAACTGAGAAGACTTAAGTGGAAATGATATTAGCAAAGAGCTCCCCCTGAGATGTAGAATGGTTCAGGAAAAACTGGAGCTTTGCTTCAGGGTGATAGGTCTTCAGTCTTTATTAGCCTTGACCAGACAGTATTCAGGAACTTCTTGACAGATGGATTTGTTGTTGTCCTCTGAAGTGTCCTGGAGTGTTGAAGAAGGAATACTCTTGATCTTGATTTGTTGTTATTCTTCTTCAGATAGCTGATGTTCTTCTGGTCTAGGGCTTTTTTCTATATCAGAGTTCTGTATTTTTTTATCAGAGTTCTGTCAAGAGAGAACAGCAGAGAATTCCTTGTTGTAGACTGACTAACTGTGTATCTATGTTGTCTGTTGTCTCTCTGTGTGTATCTGTGTATATGTCTGTCTATCTCTGTATCTCTATACAGGAAAGGAGAGGAAATTTCTTTTATATTTCTTGTCAAGAAATTCTCTTTCGAAATTTGAATTCCTCTGCATTAATTGCTGACGGCCTTGAAAATAAACTGCATTGATTTATTTCCCCAACTTTCCCATGGAAAAAATGGCAAGCAATAATCCTGGAGAAGACCATAATCAATGCTCTGTCTAACGGTTATATTCAGAGAATATTTTAGCATTGATTACTCAGGAATTATTCCAATAGGAAGGGGACAGAATGAAGGAAATAACTAAGTCTGGATTCGTCAAACAGAGAACAGAAATCATCGAGCTGAGTCCATAGTTCGTCGAGCTGAGAAGTTGTGTTCGTCGACCAGATGGCTTCTGTTTGTCGAGCTGAGTTCCAAGATCATCGAACAAAGAGTAGAACTGCATTCATTAGAAACTTTGACAATTCTGTGAGTGGAGTTCGTCGAGCTGATAACTGGTTTCGTCGAATGAAGTTCAGCAAAGTATTTCTGGACTAGAATATTTTAGATGCATCTGGAATGAAGTGTTGAAGTGAAGTATCCAGAAATTGTCGACCTGAGAATTTGTTTCGTCAAGCTGAGAATCTTGAATTCGTCGACTGAAGATGATTCTGGACTTACGAAACTGAGAGGCTTCTAGATTAATAAGTTGAAGTAGAGAATTCAGAAATCGTCGACCAGAGAACTCAGTTCGTCGACCGGAGTCTAGAGAATAAAGTCTGGACTTAGAATGCTGAAGGTAGAGTCCAAAGATCGTCGACATGAGAATTAAGTTCGTCGAGCTCAGCTCAGAGAATTTTCTCTGAGATCGTCAAGCTGAGCACGACAATCGTCGACCTGAGAATTTATTTCGTCGAGCTGAGGACCACTAACTGCTGCTTCATAACTCTTGACAAAGTGGTCAAAGTTTGTCGAGCTGAGCATGACAATCGTCGACCTGAGTTCGACGAACGTCGAACTCATTTTACTGAGTCTTTTGAAATTTTCTATGTCTTGACTCTCTGGCAGTCTGATGATGGCTGGTACATGAGATGTTGAAACTAAGGACTTGGCCTATACTCTAGGACACAACTATGACCCTTGCTATACAAGATGGGTCACAAGATCCTAACTTAGTGAAGCTAGCCCAAATCAAATAGGGATCCAACAGTCTCGCCCTATTTGGGTGAAGTCACTAATTACAAACTCAGACTAAACTGAAAATAAGCAAAGTAAGAAAGCATACATCTGGTAGAGAGAATTAACAAATGCAGCAGATATCTATATACACAAGCTTTGTATCAAAAATAGAAAGTAGTTATAAAACATTTCTGAAACTAAATAGTTCAGAGATCCTTTCTTCCGCTTCTTTTCCTTGGGCTTCTCCTCTTTACATTTATCTCCAGGCTTGATAAAAACAATTTCCCTGTTGGGATCAGTAGCTTGCACCTTAGTCATTGTGATATCAGCAGCCCCAATGATTTTCAAAGATGTGGACCTGGGCACTACTGCTTCTGGGTGCAATTTCATGTAATCCTCAACACTGAAATTTTTTTTAGCTTTTTGAAACCTTTTAAGCTCTTCCTTCCGGTATTTAGACATGATAGTATATTCTGAGGGATCCTTTCCTTACGCTCTGGCTTTGTTGATCATGGAAAGGCCAACAAGTTCTTGGAACCTGGCCATCCTAGCAATTGTTGCTGTTTCTGGATCTTCAAAAGGTCCAGGTGGAGAAGCAGGTCTATTAGAGCTTTCAGCTTGTTGATGTTCAGGAAGTTTTTACTATTTTTGTTGTAGATGTTGCAGCTGTTGTTGAGGTTGGTGCTGCTTGCCAGATGGATACTGTCTTTGCTAGCTTCGTCCTGAGGATGAGGACCTACCGTGATGTCATTGATAAGTTTGAAATTGGGTAGTCCTTTGAGAAGTTGTGCCTGAAGCACCAACAGCTGGAGGAGGAGGTGGAGGAGGGTCCTTTTTATATCTGTGAGTTGGTGGAGGGGAATATCTTCTGCTTCTCTTTCTCTCTTTCTGTTCATTCTTGGATAACCACATCCAAGCAGACATTCCCTTATAAGGAGTAATCTTCTAGAGGATGTAGTAAGGAGTATCATTTGCTGGATTGAGCTTTGGAGTAGGAGGAGGAGGTTCTTTCCTTTTCTTAGATACTTTATTCTTCTTTGGGTCCTCATCTGAATCCTCATCTTCATCATCATCCTCATCTTCAGACTCTTGAGGAATATCATATAGATCATTCAAAGCTTTCAGGGCCTCAATAGAAATAACAGGCTTCTCAGTCTGAGATGGAGCTGGAGGAGAAACTGCAATTGGATCTGGAGCTCGAGAGCTATCTATGACAGTGCTTTCAGCAACGGCCTTATTCTCTTCTTCAATATCAGTCAAGATCAAAGCATCAAGATCTGGCATAGGGGAGTCATCCATTACAAAACTTGGTGCAGAAAGAGTTTCTAGAGGGGATGGAATGATAGTAAGCTCTGGAGCAGCAAAACTATCTCTGAGTTGCTTGGCAACTTTAGGACTTATTGGAGAAGAATAGGGAATAATAGTCAAAGATGGCTTAGTATAGTCTGCTGGAAGGAAACTCAAATATGCAGTATCAAAAAATTTCAACAAATTTACTAAATCTACTGTGGGATTTATAATGAAATCACCAGCAGTATTTATTTCTTCTGTTACTGACTTATCCATGTCCATGTCAGTTTCAATAGAATGAATAAAATCAATTAAATTTAACTCAGCATCTATATCTGATGGCACTTCTACTGGAACAACTGCTGCTGCTACTACTGCATCTGCTACTGCTTCTGTTGTTTCATCTGCTACTGGTTCCGCGACAGCCTCTTCATCAAGTATCTCCCCCTGCCTGGTTTTAGTGGGAACTGGAGCTAGGCCCCTTACTGAAGAGGGGGCAGTAGTGAGGGCAGAAATCTTGGCAGAGAGGGAAGATGTAGAAGTAGAAAGAGGTGTAATAACCTCTGTTATTATTGTTTTGAGAAGGGGAGTGAAGAGGGAAATGACAAAAGAAATTTTGGAGGGATCCAAAGGTGTAGTGGCAGAAGGTGGTTCAAAGGGTGGTTGGGTGGAAACAGTTGGAGGGATGGTAGATGTTGGTGAGGATGGAGGGATGGTATCATGCATTGGTTCATCTGTAGGAGAGGGAGTATGGAGGGGAGAGAAAAGTAGGTTGAATGAGGGTATGAAAGATAGGTGTGGTGGAAGAGGAGATGATGGTGGTGTTGGAGCTAGTGAAGGATGAGGAGATTGGGCTGGTGTTCCATGTGGAGATGGAGGAGGTGTAGGAAGATGAGTATGTGTTGGAGAGATATGAAAGGGGGGAAGATGGAGGTGTGGGAGTATGAATGATGGTGTGGACTGTGGAAGGGAATTGGATTTGGATAGCTAGAAGAGATGAAGGTGGGGGTGAGATCTCTTCAGTATGGTGGGGAGTGGCTGTAACAGCCCTTGTGCTCTCAGAAGCTCAGGTGGCAGAGGAGGAGGCCTTAGAAGGCTTTGTTATTGTCCTATCCCACCTGCCAAATAAGGCACAGGTAAGCCTTTTGCTGGCATTGATGAATATGGTCGGGGAGACCAGTGATTCAGCAGCTTTTTCCTTCAAAAAGATCCTCAGGATCCTTCCAAAACACACTTCCTTTTTGTTGTTCTTTTTCTTGATCAGATCAAAGATGATCTGAGCCCAGTCCACTTGTTTCTTGTTGACTACTGCACACATAACCAGAAATTGATGCCTGGGTATATAATCGTGTGCAGTATGCTTGCCCAGCAAGACTTTCCCAACAATATCTGCAAGAAACTTAAATTCTAGAGACAAGTGTTTCTTCAGCAATTTATTAGGGTTATCTCCAGAGTAACCCATCATGTTCAACATCATGTCATATGCTTCACTGTCAACCTCAAAATCTTCTTCTCCATTTCTCAATCCAAATATCTCATCCAAAATGACGAGAGAGAGAGAGAAATGGCGTTACCTGCAATTGATCCAATCGTTGTGTTTTCCTCTGTTGTCGAAGATGTATAAACCCATTCTCTGATTTCAGTTCCAGATAGCTTGATCCTTGTTGTCATCAAGGTCTTCAGTTGCTGGTCATCTAGAAGTTATAGAATATCCAGAAAAATTGGGTCTGAGTGCTGGAACAAATCAAAGTCAACATCAAATCCGGTATCAAATTTCATCGCGGTCAGGATTCCTACTGGAATCGCCATGAGATCACCGGCGAAAGAGAAAACGATGATCAAGTGCAAAGGAACAGAAAGCATGAGACGGAGGTCGAAGAAAACGTAGATATAAGGTTTTCCAGAATATGAATAGACAAACTCTGTTCCACGAAAATTGAGAAATTCTTCGACCTGAGATCGACGAAATAATTGACAGTGAAATAATTCGTCGAGCTTAGCATGAAGATTTGAAAACATTTTGTTGAGCTCCGTTCGACGAAAGTTTTCTGAAGTGGATTCATCGATCTCCGTTCGACGAAAACAACTTCACTCACAGAGAGTTTGTCGACCTCCGTTCGACAAATATCTCCCGAACTATCCCTAGTTCGTCGAGCTCCGTTCGACGAACTCTGGAAAATTCGTCGAGTGCAGACAGAAACTAAACTAAGTCTTCTCCATTGTTCATTCCAAGCTGATTTATAAAGAACAAGTGGTTTCTTTCATCCAGAGGTTTGGTGAAAATGTCAGCTCTTTGTTAATCAGTGTAGATATAGACAAGCTTAATTTTGTTTTTGTCTACACACTCTCTTATGAAATGATGCCTAATATCTATATGCTTAGTCCTACTATAATGGATTGGATTTTGTGATATGGCTATAGCACTTGTGTTATCACATAGTAGAGTTGAATTATTTAAGATGAGATTATAGTCTAGAAGTTGATTTTGAATCCACAGCATCTGGGAACAACAGCTGCCAGCTGCAATGTATTCTGCCTCAGCAGTTGAGGTAGAAACAAATGACTGTTTCTTACAAAAGCAGGACACTAATCTCATACCCAGGAACTGGCAGGTTCCTGAAGTACTTTTCATGTCCATCCTACATCCAGCAAAATCAGCATCTGAGTATCCAGTTAACTCAAATTCTGATTTAGTAGGATACCATAGGCCTAGACTTGGACAACTCTTTATATATCTCAAAATTTTTTTAAGAAAATTAGATGAGATTCTTTATGGTTCACTTGGAACCTAGCACAAAGGCATGTGACAAACATGATATTAGGTATGCTAGATATAAGATATAATAGGGACCCAACAATACCCCTAGATAATTTTCTGGTCAACAGGTTTCCCATATGGATCAGAGTCTATTACAGCATTTGTATCTATAGGTGTTTTCTTTGCTGAGGCATCAGCAATCCCAAACTTTTTGATAAGCTCTTTTGAATATTTAGCTTGGGAGATGAAGATGTCATCAGGGATCGCTTCACTTGGAGACCAAGGAAGTAGGAGAGCTCACCCATGCTACTCATTTCAAATTTGGAATGCATGTGGTCAGAGAACCTCTTGCATATTTGGAATCAGAAAACCCAAATGTGATGTCATCCACATATATTTTTACTAACAATGTTTGGTCCTTATGATGTCTAGTGAAAAGTGTCTTATTTACTATGTCTCTAATGAACTTATGCTCTATCAAAAAGTTAGCTAAGTTCTCATACGAAGCTCTTGGAGCTTGCTTTACACCATAGAGGGCTTTATGCAATTTAAAAACATGATAAGGGTGATTTGGAGAAATAAAACCTGGAGTTTGTTAAACATAAACCTTTTCTTTTAGAACTCCATTTAGAAAAGCACTCTTCACATCCATCTGGTACACCTTGAATTTCTTGTAGGCACCATAGGCCAAAAATATTCTGATGGCCTCTAACCTTGCAACTGGTGCAAAGGTTTGATCATAATCTATGCCTTCTTCCTGCCTGTATCCTTAAGCAACAAGCCTAGCCTTGTTCCTCACTATTGTACCTTAGGCATCTTGTTTATTTTTGTATACCCATTTGGTTCCAATGACTGGGTAATATTGGTGTCTTGGAACCAAATCCCAAACTCTACATCTCTCAAAATGGTTGATTTCCTCTTGCATTGCAATGATCCAGTGGGGATCATGCTCAGCATATTTTATGGATTGAGGTTTAACCTGAGAGAGAAAACAAGCATGCATCAAATCTTGGTTGAGTTGATGCCTTATCTGTACACCAACTGATATGTCTCCAATCACTTGAGATCTAGGGTGATCCCTTAGTGTGACAAGATCATTTAGTGGAGTTAGTTCAGCAACAACATTTTGAATTAATTCATCTTGTGGAATTGAGTTTGCTGTTGAGGGAAATTCAATTCCTTCGATGCTTTCTTCTTCACTTTCTTCATTGACTTGTGGAGAAGGATTTGTTGGAACCTCTTGGATGAGGTTAAGTCCATCCAAACTCTCACACAAGTGAGGTACCTACAAAGTGCTTTTTTAGAAATCTCTTTCTCCTTGCATGACATGTTAGTTTCATCAATTGTAACATGAATGGATTCCTCAATTTTTTAGGATGATTTATTAAAGACTCAATAAGCTTTGCTTACTTGGAAATATCCTAGAAAAATTCCCTTTTCAGCCTTAGCTTCAAACTTCCTAATGTATTTCTTAGTGTTGTTATGTATATAACACAAACATCCAAATACTTTAAAGTAGTTGATTTTAGGTTTCTTCCATTTAAGTAATTCATAGGGAGTCCTATTCTTCAGTTTATGTATTAGGCTTCTGTTCAGGACATAATTTGTAGTGTTTACAGCCTCTGCCCAAAAGGTTAGTGGCAAGTAAGCATCTGCAAGTAATGTACCTGCAGCTTCAATTAGGGTCCTATGTTTCCTTTCAGCTACCCCATTTTGTTGGGGAGTTCTAGGAGCTGAGAAGCAGTGCCTGATACCTTCCTTATCATAAAACTCATGCATAAGAAGAGTCTCAAGCTCTGTACCATGATCACTTCTGATCAATACAACATGAGTAGAGTACTCAATCTGTATGGTCCTGAGAAAATCTGTAAGAACCTTAAAGGTATCTGACTTAGATCTCAGAAAGGATACCCAAGTGAACCTTGAGAAGTCATCTACAATAACTAAGGTGTAGGATTTCCCTCCTAGGCTTTGTACATCAATGGGTCCAAAGAGATCCATGTGTAGCAAATACAAAATCCTAGGTGAATCACTTTTATTTACTGATTTAAACCTAGATTTAGTTTGCTTGCCTAGTTGACAAGCCCTGCAAAGGCCTTCCTTCTTGTAGGGACAAGAAGGTAAGCCTCTTACAAGACTGTCTTTTGATAGCCTAGCAATGTTTTTCATGTTAACATGTCCTAGCCTTTTATGCCACAACTCATTTTGATTGCAAACAATATTAAGCAAACAAATATCTGATTTGACAGAAAGAAAATCAATTAAGTATATGTTTCCTTGCTTATTTCCAATTAAAACTTTTTCATTTTCTTTATTAGAAATAATGCAAGAAGTTGAGTTGAAATGTACCTGATAACCTTCATCGCATAATTTGCTTATTGAGATGAGGTTATGCCTGAGTCCACTTACATAGGTCACTTTCTTGAAGGTGAATGCTCCAATCTTTACTTCTCCATAGCCTTCAGACTGGCCACACTTGGAATCACTGAAGATTACCTTTGGCCCCAGCTTGGACTTGTAGTTGGTTAGGTTATCCTTGCTGCCAGTCATATGTTTGGAGTAACCACTGTCCAGGTACCAAGGCTGATTCACACCTGGACAACCCTTTACCTCCAGAGAAAATAATTAATTGTTCTTGACCCAGGTTACCTTGGGTCCTTTATTTTGCTGATAAGAAAAACTAGATATTACAGAAAACTCTTGTTGAGATTTGTATCCTAGTGGATGATATCTTCTAGGTGGTATGATCCAATCAGCTAATGGATTAAATGGTTTTAAGATTTACTGAGGTTGCTGTTATAGTTATTATTTCTGTTAAGTCATTCTTGGTCCGACGAATTATTGTGAGTTCGTCGACCAGAGTTTGACGAATTGGGATGAGATCGTCGATCTCTGCCCAGAGAATGAACATAATCATTTTCTGTGCCCAAAGTTCGTCGATCTCTGCTCGACGAACCACACAGAGTTCATCGATCGCAGTTAGACAAATGATTATAGCTAAGATTTGCGTTCAGCATTCATCGAGTTGAGTTCGACGAACTGGCCACATTTCGTCGATCTGAGTTCGATGAAATCTGCTGAACTTTGTTTTTACTTATTTTCTTGTTTCTGTTATTTTGACCTATTGATTTTGGAACAACTTCTAAGGTTTGTTTATTGTTCATTATTTCTTTCCCCTTAGCTGAAACAAACTTGATTGGGGCTGACAAAAAGTTTTTCTTGAGAATGGGGGGCAAACCTGATGATTCACCCAAGCCCATCTTACCATCAATCTGGCATTAACTATGCTTGTAATGTCCATCATCTTGAGGCTTCTCCTATTAAGAGTCTCCTCAAGTTGTTTAGCCTCACATAACTCAGTCTTTAACATTATAATTTATTCATTAGCTAAGATTAATTCATCTTAAACCTATTATTTTCAGAGTAAACAGTCTCTATGTTTCCTCGTTTTTCAATAAGAGTCTTAATTTCCTTTTCTGAGTTAATTAGATCTATGCACATGGTTTTGAATTCAGATTTAAATGATTCAGAATTATAATCAAAAGAAGATAACACCTTGTCAGCTTCAGAATCTGAAACTGCTTCATTGTCAGAATCTTCTTCTTCTGAATGACTCCTGGAGGCATCAATGGCCATTAGGCAGACTTCTTTGCCTTGCCTCTTCTTCATCTTCACTGGAGCTGGAAGATGTTGATTCATTCTCAATTTCACTCCAGGATTCAGCCACAAAACCTTTCTCCTTCTTCTTGTATTTGTTGGAGGAAGGCCTGCTGTTGTGCCGTCTTCTTGTTTCCTTCTCTCTTCTCTTCTCCTTCTTCTGATTCTCTGGACACTCAGAGATGAAGTGTCCAGGTTTCATGCAACCAAAACACACCACTTCTTTAGTTGGTGTTTTGCCATACCTTGGCTTGTCATCCTGCCTGGATGACTTTCTCCTGAAATCTTTCCTTGCCATCTTGTAAAATCTCTTGGCAAATAGAGACATCAGTTCTTCATTCATGGTTGGAGTCTCTGTCTCCTCAGCAGCCTTGAAAGCAATGTTGTGCTCTTTTCTTGCTGGAGGAGGTGTTCTCTGCTTAGCTGCCTCTCTGGATTTGTTCAGGTGTTCATAGGACTTAAGCTTTCCTAAAAGAGATTCAGTGGAAATCTCATTTAGGATTCTGGCCTCCTTGATGGGACAGATCCTTGAATCCCATGAGCTTGGGAAGCACATGAGGATCTTATCATTCATCTCTGTGAGGGTGATGTCCTTGTCCAAGGTTTTTAGTTCACTGATGATTGAGCTTAACCTATTGTACATATTAGCTACTATCTCAGCTTCCTCCTTCTTGAAATTCTCATATAGGGATATGAGATTGGATCTCCTGTCCTTCCTTTCATCTGCAGATCCAACCACCATTTGATTTAGAGAGTCTCAGATGGCCTTGGCTGATGTGCATTCAGCCATCTTTTGAAAAATGTCATCAGACATTGTTTGGGCCAGAATATTCATGGCCTTGGCATCAGTAATTTTAGCAATCTTCTGGGCTTCAGTCCACTCAGGTGGTGGAACTGCATTTGGGCTTGAAGCTACTGTAGATGTAGAGGCAGTGGCTTGAGGAGGACCTATCATATTAGAATTAAAGGTATCTTCATCAATAGAGTTCATGTACAATTTGATTCTTGCCTTCCAGATGGCAAACTTATTCAGATTGCAAATTGGAGGTCTGGAGCTTGCATAATATTTAGTCTGTGCCATGCTGTGTGAGAATAAATCTAATGGAAATAAGGTTTCAGATCTAACAAATGATCTTTGGTTCAAGGGTTAGCTTGTACAACCAAATGAACTATCTCTGATACCAATTAAAAGTGAGGTGTTAGATCTGAAATACTCTAGAGGGGGGGGGGGGGGGTGAATAGAGTATTTCTTAAATCCTTTACAGCTTTTGCTGTAAACAAACAACTGCAGAATAAAATTAAAGTATAAACACAACAATCCTAAAAAGGCACAAACACAGCAAGAACAAAAAGAAAGGGCATCCAGACAACACAAGAAATTATAGTGGTTCCCCAACATGGGTACATCCACTCTTCTACCACCCTGGTAGGAATCCACATAGATTTTTGATCAGGTGCTTGACACCAATGAGCTTTTGTTCAGGTTCTCAAAAACCAAATCTCAAGTCTTTTGGTCAGGTGACTTGCAACCAGGAATAACTTTTGAAGAGAGTTATAACCCTTTATACAGTGGGGGATGAGAGATGATATTGTCTTCTCTTTCTCAATATACAACTGAGAAGACTTAAGTGGAAATGATATTAGAAAAGAGCTCCCCCTGAGATGTAGAATGGTTTAGGAAAAACTGGAGCTTTGCTTCAGGGTGATAGGTCTTCAGTCTTTATCAGCCTTGAAAAGAAAGTATTCAGGAACTTCTTGACAAATAGATTTGTTGTTGTCCTTTGAAGTTTCCTAGAGTGTTGAAGAAGGAAGACTCTTGATCTTGATTTGGTGTTCTTCTTCTTCAGATAGCTAATGTTCTTTTGATCTATGGCTTCTTTTGTATATCAGAGTTTTCTATCTTTTTATCAGAGTTCTGTCAAGAGAGAATAGTAGAGAACTCCTTGTTGCAGACTGACTAACTGTGTATCTATGTTGTTAGTTGTCTCTCTGTGTGTATCTGTGTATATGTCTGTCTATCTCTGTATCTCTGTACAGGAAAGGAGAGGAAATTTCTTTTATATTTCCTGTCAAGAAATTCTCTTTCGAAATTTGAATTCCTCTGCATTAATTAGTGATGGCCTTGAAAATAAACTGCATTGATTTATTTCCCCAACTGTCCCATGGAAAAAAAACGGCAAGCAATAGTCCTAGAGAAGACCATAATCAATTCTCTGTCTAACGGTTATATTAAGAGAATATTTTAGCATTGATTACTCAGGAATTATTACAATAGGAAGGGGACAGAATGAAGGAAATAACTAAGTTTGGATTCGTCGAACAGAGAACAGAAATCATCGAGCTGAGTCCACAGTTCGTCGAGCTGAGAAGCTGTGTTTGTCGACCAGATGGCTTCTATTCATCAAGCTAAGTTCCAATATCGCCGAGCAGAGAGTAGAACTGCATTGATTAGAAACTTTAACAATTATGTGTATGGAGTTCGTCGAGATGATAACTGGTTTCGTCGACTGAAGTTCAGCAAAGTATTTCTGGACTTAGAATATTTTAGATGCTTCTGGAATGAAGTGTTGAAGTGAAGTATCCAGAAATCATCGACCTGAGAATTTGTTTCGTCGAGCTGAGAATCTTGAATTCGTCGACTGGAGATCATTCTCGACTTAGGAAACTGAGAGGCTTCTGGATTAATAAGTTGAAGTAGAGAATCCAGAAATTATCGACCAGAGAACTAAGTTCGTCGACTGGAGTTTAGAGAATAAAATCTGGACTTGGAATGTTGAAGGTAGAGTACAAAGATCGTCGACCTAAGAATCAAGTTCATCGAGCTCAGCTCAGAGAATTTTCTCTGAGATCGTCGAGCTAGGCACGACAATCGTTGACCTGAGAATTTGTTTCGTCGAGCTGAGGACCACTAACTGCTGCTTCATAACTCTTGCCAAAGTGGTCAAAGTTCGTCGAGCTGAGCACGACAATCGTCGACCTGAGTTCGACGAACGTCGAACTCATTTTACTGAGTCTTTGGAAATTTTCTAAGTCTTGAGTCTCTGGCAGTCTGATGATGGTTGGTCCATGAGATGTTGAAACTAAGGACTTGACCTAGACTCTAGGACACAACTATAAGCCTGGCTATACAAGATGGGTCACAAGATCCTAACTTAGTGACCCTAGCCCAAATCAAACTAGGGATCCAACAAACCTATGGAAGGGTCTTTAGTCATTATGAGATAAATGATAAGCTCCTCCTGTCTCTCACTAGAGATTGGGACACAAATATTTGTGCCATCAGATAAATGGCTAAGCTTGGTGACACTCCATCTCACACCCTATTTGGAAAACTGCTCTCTTATAAGATGCAGCTAACAGTCGGGAAAGAGGAGGAGACAAACTGCAAATCTCAAGCTAAAGAGAAGTTAGTGGCTTTCAAAGCTGAAGCCACAAGTAAAAGCAGGAGAAAGACCCCTTCTCCTCCAAGAAGACCAGTATATTCAGACTGCTCTAAATAAGAGGCATCATACAACAACATGTTTAATGAGGACTTTGTTGTTTTCTCCACGCAGCTCCATAGGCTGATGAAGAAAAAGCACTGGAAGAGGTTGCCCTCCACCTCAGCTCATCATTGGAAGAAAACCTCCAAGGAGGAAATGTATGGCTCTAAACCAAGTAAACAGAATTCATCTAACAGTATCTGTTACTGCTGTAGTAAGACAAGGCATGTCATTGCTGTTTGCCCTGTGAAGAAAAGAGAGGATGGTGAGAAGAAATCTCACCAAAAGCATAAGGGGAAGAAAGAAAAGTCCCTTATGGCTATAAAAGATAAGAGCTGGACAAACTCATCATCATCAGAGTCTGAAGAAGAGGAAGCCTATATTGGGCTAATTATTGTTGCTGCTAAACAGGAAACTATTTCAGCAGATGAAGATTATCCTACTGCAAGGATAGGAGTTATGGCCCCTCTAAAACTATTGGACAGTGACTTAGAGGTGGATGTTGAAGAAGAAGATGCCTGCAGCTGTCATGGGCTGATGACAATGACTAATGAAGAGGGCTGCCAGGATCATCCTGGTCAAAGCAAAGTACATTTTCTATCCAGCATTGTGTCTAGGCATGAGAAAAGTCCCTATGAAGAAGCCTCTTCATCTAATGGTGAAGATGATTCTGGCTTAGAAGGTGATGTCAATCAATTGATTGACAGATATAGTGAACTTCTGGATGCTTTTAAAATATACAAGAAGCTGACTAAGAAGAAGGCTAAGGAGATTTTGTCTCTTCAACCTGCTGCTTCTCATCTTGCTGAAATAGCTGCTGTGCTGAATCAGAAAATGAGGGAGCTTAGTCAATTGAAAACCCTGTCAGGCATCCAGATGGAGACTATCAAGAGCAAAAATAGTCTCTTTAAAAATCTTGAAGAAAAGGTCTAGTGGGAGAAAAGTATTGTGGCCAGTTTCTGTCAGACCAATACAGTATTGCCCTTGATAGATTCCTTCTCCTCTCAGGAGGGTAAGAAGGGGTTGGTCTTCAAGGGTAACACAACGCCTGCCAATCTCAGAGGATAAGTTCCAGTTGTGCCTATGGCATCTAGGCAACCTAACCCATTGAAGAGGTTGATATTAGCTACAAATAGGTATGACCAAGAAAGCATATATGGTCACTATATGAATTGTGCATCCATAAGTGGAACAAAAAATGTTCTCAGCCATTGTGGAAGATACAGTAGGGCAAGTGCCCTTAAGGCTGCCCATGAAGAAATACAAATGGTCCATCATGGACCATTTGTCTTTGGTGCTATAGCCCCCCTCTCAAAAATGTGGCTGCAGCTAGTTTTCAGAACCTATCAACACAAAATCTGACTAAGGGTTAGTTTTTTAGCTTGCCTGATATGGATGTTTCTAATGCTATCAAGAGCACACTATCTGAAAAGAAATGTGCTGCTGATAGGATTCAGAACAGGACACACAAGCCAGCAAGCAGACTAACCTTCAGTCAAATCCATGTTGAAAGGAAACAAAAAATGGCTTTTGTACCTCTTCCTTCTGTCAAGACTACAATCAAACCAACTGCTAGGCCTATACAGAAAAGATGATATAACATACATGATTTTTGGTGTCGTGGCAAGATAGGCCATTATGTCATTGACTGCTGGCATAATTCTAATGTGGTCAGAGCTAAAGTGAGTCCACCAGTCAGAAAACTAGCTGGTGGACATGTTTAGTTTCAATCTAATGTGCACCTAGGACCCAATATATATTGAGGTCATAAGGTAAAGTAATCTTCTTAATGCAGGTTAGTTCAAGTGGCCATACCCCAATATGGTAATTGGACAGTGAATGTTCCAAGCACATGACTGGAATAAGAAGCAACTTGAAGGAGTTCACCCTAGTGAAAAATGGACCCAAGGTTATCTTTGGTGGTTCTGATAGAGGGGTAACTAGAGACTATAGTAAGATTACCATTGGCATAGTCACTATCTCAAAAGTGGCTTATGTTGAAGGGTTGCAACACAACCTCATAAGTATAAGACAACTCTCAGATCTTGGCTATGTTATTGTCTTCCACAAGGATGAGTGTCTAATTAGGAGGTCAAGTGACCAGGAGGACATTTTGATAGGCACTAGGAGTGAAATATTTATTGTTTAAACTTTCTATGTCTGGACTCAAATTCTCCTATCTGTCTTGTTGCAAGGGAAAAATTCTGATATTGTGTCTAGTGGCACAAGAGACTAGCTCACTTAAATTACAAAATGATTGGCAAGCTCTTTAGTCAATAGTTGGTTAGGATTTGTCCAAATTTGAAATGCATCAAGGATAACATTTGCTAAGCATGCCAGACGGGTAAGCAGACTAAACCTTCCTTCAAAAGCACGAGTTATAAAGACTATATGAGGTGCTTATACCTCTTGCATATTGACCTATTTGGTCATATGCCTGTTCATAGTCTTGGTAGGAAAGTCTACACCATTGTGGTGGTTGATGACCAGGAGGTCAAGTGACCAAGAGGACATTTTGATAGGCACTAGGAGTGAAATATTTATTGTTTAAACTTTCTATGTCTGGACTCAAATTCTCCTATCTGTCTTGTTGCAAGGGAAAAATTCTGATATTGTGTCTAGTGGCACAAGAGACTAGCTCACTTAAATTACAAAATGATTGGCAAGCTCTTTAGTCAATAGTTGGTTAGGATTTGTCCAAATTTGAAATGCATCAAGGATAACATTTGCTAAGCATGCCAGACGGGTAAGCAGACTAAACCTTCCTTCAAAAGCACGAGTTATAAAGACTATATGAGGTGCTTATACCTCTTGCATATTGACCTATTTGGTCATATGCCTGTTCATAGTCTTGGTAGGAAAGTCTACACCATTGTGGTGGTTGATGATTGTTCTAAGTTTTCTTGGGTTTTCTTTCTCAAGAAAAAGAATGAGACCCTTGATATCTTCATCAAGTTTGTCTAGCAAGTTCAGAATGAGTTTAATAGTTCTGTGGTCAAAATCACGAGTGACCATGGAACTGAATTCCAGTCTGAAAGCATGATAGAGTTCTATGAAGTGCAAGGAATTCATCAACAAATTTATTCCCCAAGAACTCCCCAGCAAAATGGGATTATTGAGAGGAAAAATATAACTCTCATAGAGGTTGGAAGAACCCTGATGTGTGACACATCTCTCCCAGAATATTTCTGGGTTGAGGCAGTAAATACTGCATGTCATGTCCTCAACAGTGCCTCTATCACCAAAATCCACAAGATGACTCCCTATGAGATCATGAAAGGCAGAAAACCAAATCTGGGTATCTCAAAATCTTTGGTAGTAAGTGTTATGTGCTCCATATTAGAAAGTCCTATGTGACTAAGTTTGCTGCCAAATCCTTAGATGATATTTTTGTTGGGTACAACAATCATAGAAAAGCCTATAGGGTATACAACTTGAAAAGCCAAGTTGTAGAAGAATCTGTGCATGTAGTCTTTGATGAATCTAGCTTGATTAACAGGGAGTTGCCAAACTCCTCATCCAATACTGCAGGCATAGAATGAATGATGGACAATGTGACCACTAAAGAAGCTGCACCAATCATCTAAGATGAAGCGGATACTCCAGAAAGTCTACCAGACACACTTTTAGCAGAGAATTATCAGCAAGAGGCTGTTCCAGAAGCTGTTGTTGAAAGAAGATTACCTCCAGCAATCAGGAATTTAAGTGACCATCCTGCTCACCAAATCAATGGTTAACCAAGCCAAGGAGTAGTGACAAGAAGTAGAAATCTAAATACAGCTATGTATGCAAGCTTCCTGTCACAAGTGGAGCCAAAGAAGTTTGAAGAGGCCAACATAGATAAATTCTGGAAAGTGGCTATGCAAGAAGAACTGAACTAGTTCAAACAATCCAAAGCCTAGAAGCTGGTTCCTAGACCTCATGTACATAATGTCATTAGAGTCAAGTGGATCAACAGAAATAAACTTGAAGAAAATGACATTATAATCAAGAACAAAGCAAGATTAGTAGCTAAGGGGTACAGGCAGGAAGACGATATTTATTGATCAAACCTTTGCACCTATGCCAAGTTTGGAGGTCATAAGATTGTTCCTTGCATATGCTGCACACAAGGGATTCAAGGTCTACCAGATGGATGTGAAGTCAGCCTTCTTGAATGGTGACTTAAAAGAGGAAGTCTATGTTGAGTAGCCTCCAGGTTTTGTCGTTTCTAACTCACCTGATTCTATTTATAGACTTAGGAAAGCTCTATATGGTCTAAAGCAAGCCCCTAGAGCATGATATGAGACTTTGTCTAACTTCCTTATTGAGAACAAATTCTCAAGGGGGAAGATAGACAAGACCCTATTCCTAAGGGAATTTAAGGGTAAGATCAACCTAGTTCAGATCTATGTAGATGACATCATCTTTGGATCTACTGATGACAACCTCTGCATGAAGTTTGCCAAACTTATATAGGGGAAGTTTGAGATGAGCAGTATGGTTGAACTTAAGTTCTTCCTGGGTCTCCAAGTAAGATAGATTGATGATGGCTTGTCCATATCCCAATCTTAGTTCACTAGAGAGTTAATTAAGAAATTTGCTATGAAAAATTCCTCCACCATGAGAACTCCAATGGGATCAAGTATGCCCATATGCAAAGATAATGTAGAGAAAAATGTTGATGAGACTTTGTATAGGGGGATAATTGGCTCCCTTCTCTATCTAACTGTAAGTAGGCAAAACATCATGTATGTATATGTGTTTGTGCTAGGTATTAGGCTTGCCCCAAAGAATCTCATTACTCTACTACAAAGAGAATTCTGAGGTATCTTAAGGGCATACAAGATTTTGGCCTGTGGTACCCTAGGAATGGGGAGTTTGAACTAACCGACTATCCAGATGCAGACTTTGTAGGCAATAAAGAGGATAGGAAGAGCACTTCTAGCACCTGTCAATTCCTAGGTGGAAGACTAGTTTCTTGGAGCGACAAGAAGCAAACTAGTGTTGCATTTTATCCTACAGAGTCCGAGTACATCTCAGCAGGTAGCTGCTTTGCTCAGTTGCTGTGGATCCAGCATCAGCTCTAGGACTACAACCTTCAGAAAAGTTATAGTACTTTATTTTGTGATTCTACTAGTGTTATTTTAATTGTTAGGAATCCTGTCTCTCATAGCAGGACTAAGCACATTGAAATTAGATATCATTTCATTAGGGAGTATGTGGAATGTGAAGATATCAACCTTAAGTTTGTCTCAACTGAGAAATAAGTGGCTGACATCTTCACTAAGCCACAAGATGAAGCAAAGTTTAAAACCTTCAAATTTGAGTTGGGTATGTTAAACCTGGCATAACTTCAGTTGCTCCTCATTTTGTTGCAAGTTATTTTGTATTTTGCAGATGGAATTTTTTCAGAAAGATGAAGACTCTTCAAGAAATATACCTTCAGCGGCATCATGATAAACTGATATCCTGACTAGTGTAGACTAGATTGTCTACCAAGAAATATGACAGATGATGCATCCGTTGAGGGGGAGCATGTCCAGCACTATTCCAGTATTTCACTACTACCCATTTGAGGGAGAGCAGATCATAAGAACCTTGTCAACTATTTGCTGAAGTCAAAAAGGTGGAGGAAAAGATGATCAGATGATCAGATGAATGATCAAGAATGGTAGAAGCAATTCATGTGGAGCAAGTATAGTAATGCTCACCCTATATGCAAGGAGGTGTGGTAACTATAAATCATTCTCCAGTTATATGCTTTTAAAATTCTTATTATTCTTATTACTACATAGTGCTATGTATATCATTGACTCATTATTGACTCATCTGATTAAGGGTTTTGACTTCCTCAAATAGGGGGAGATTGTTGGGTCCATTGCCCACAATATCATATATTTGAGTGAAGTCAATCTTATCATTAATATATATAAAGTTGTATTTGATGTGTGCCTGAGTTCATGCATGCAGGATGTCCTAGTAACAATGATGGGAATGGTAGCCTAAGTGGCTAGGTCAGGTAAACACTTAAATATGGCATGGATAGATAAAAAAAATTATATATCCATAGGCGATGAGTGAAGGTCATTTACTCAACGTCAGATGACTTATAGCTCTGAGTGAAGGCTATACAGTCAAAGACAAGTAGTGGAAATCTGAGATAGTGGCTAAGTCCACAGACATTGAGTGAAGTCAACTCACTTAACTCCATACAGCAAAAGGCTGTGAGTCTGGCTAATGCAGCAAAAGCCTAAAGAGAAATGGGCAGAAAAGTGGCTAAGTCAATAGGCGTTGAGTATCACTCACTCAATGCCATACTCTGTCTTCGTTGAGTATTGCAGTGTAAGTCAAAGCCATAGAAAAGCTATGTCGATATTTGACTATGTCCATAAACGTTGAGTGAGGCAAGCTCACTCAATGCCATATGAAAAAGCGTTGACTGGATTTCATCCAGTGAGTATCTGTGATTTTCAAATACAGAAATTTGGCTAAGTTCAAATGCGTTTAGTGGATCTTACTCACTCAATGCCAAGGAGTAGAAAAATCTTGCAAAGGCAGAAAGCGTTGAGTAAGGTGTGCTCACTCAATGCTCTCAATGCCAAGACTCAGAAAATATAGCTAAGGCAAAAAGCGTTGAGTGAGTCATGCTCATTCAATGCTCTCAATGCTTAAGATACTGAAGAAGCAGAAAATTAGTCAAGGCAGAAAGTGTTGAGTGAGGCATGCTCACTCAATGCCCTCAATGCCTAAATTACAAAAAGCATGGCTATGGTACATGACGATGAGTAAGGAGTACTCAGTCAATGCTCTCAACGCCAAACATGCAGAAATGGCTGAAGAATAAGCTAAGGCATAAAGCGTTGAGTGAGGCGTGCTAACTCAACTCTGTCAACGCCTAGATAGACAGATTTTTATCTTTGTACTTTACCGTTGAGTGAAGCTCATTCACTCAACGAATATTCTACTGATGCTCGATTTTGGTTAAGTCCACAGGTGCTGACATCAGCAATATCTACAAAGTCGACAATGTCAACTTATGTCAAGTCAAGTATGGAGAAGCTACAGAACACGACAAACTTTGTCACGAAGCTACTGTACATCTTCTTCCGTTAAAGCAAGGCGCAGCTCGATCCTGCAAGTTGGCCCCACTAATTTCTTAGAACTGTTGATCGGCGAACTACAAAAGAAAGAGAGTGGCCAAGACGGCAACAACTTTTTAGGGCTTTAACAATTTCAAAAAGTGGAAGCTGAATTTCATCTTCCTCTCCATTGATGCGTAGAAAAATCTTGAAGTATTCCTGCAAGAACCAAAAAGTTCAGTGAGTTGTTTGTCTTCTTCATCGACATAAGCAAGATCAGAGCAAACCTCTGAGGAAAAGACGTCAAGTTAGTTGGTGCCTTCTTCATCTGCATCAACAAGATCAGAAGGTCTTCCTTCCTAGGGAGAAGCAGAAACAAAGAAGAAGTTTTGGCAAATCAAGTTGTTTCTCTGTTGGAACCCTACTTGTGATTTGGGCTATGTTCACTATTAGGATTGATTAGATGACCCAACATGTATAGTCTAGGGTATTAATTTATTTCCAGGGTCAAGGTCAGTCACATGATGTTAGATTGTTGGAACCCACCTTCAGAATTCTTCAAAGACAGAAGAATTTAGAGACAAGGCAATTTAAAGAATGCAGAAAAAGGCGTTCGATGATAGCTGAACTCATCTCGATGATCGTCAATCTCAGATCGATGAACTCAGAGTTCCTTCTCTGATTTGAGCACGACAAAAGTCGAGCTGAGATTGATGAACTGTGATCGCATATCAGATGTTCAGATCGATGAAAGTCTAGCTGAGATCGATGAACAGTTATCTAATATCATAAGTTCAGCGATGAAGGACTATCTCAGTTCGACGAACTTGGAGCTCAGGTCGACGAAATCCTTTCTGAGTTTACTAACTCCTTCCAGGTTCTGTTCGACTAATCCTGTCTGTAGTTTCTCAGTTCGACTATAGCAGTATGATTTTAAATTATATTATATTAAGTCAGTAATACTTTGATAATTAATGCTCAGTATTCTCAAGAATATAGACGTTACCTGACAACATTAATTATGGATTTCATAGAGTTATTACTCTACCAAGTTTAGTGGGACAGTTAGGGAAATACATTCAAGACTAAATTAGCCGTTCCAAATCCCAGAAATTATGTAGAGGATTTCAAAGAAAGATTTTAAAAATATTCAGAGGTTTTGAAATCTTCCAGGACATATATACTCCTTCTGAAAATTGTAGAGCAGTCAATAAGATAATGATACACAGAAAGCTAAGGAATATAGAACAGAGTTCTTCATTATCTGCTTCAAGCTTTTCTTCCAGTAATAGATCTTCAATCTGAGACCAAAAGTTCACATCTCTCAGAAACATTTACTGGAGGAAGAAGTTTTTAAAGAAAGCCTACACCCTGAAGCAAAGCTACCACTCCTGATCGGATCTATATAACTCAGGGGGAGCTTTGACATCATTAACAATCAACTAGTCTTCTCAGATATTTGAGACAGAGAAGACAACATCATTTTCATTTTCTTTTCACTGTGTACCGGGTTATAACTCCCTTCAAAAGTTAACCTTTTGGTTCATAAGTCACCTGATCAAAAGACTTGGGTTTGGTTTTTGGGCACCTGATCAAAAGCTCAAAGGGTTGATGGATCTCTCTTAGAAAAATAGATCTTCTGGTGATAGGGCACCTGATCAAAAACCTGTGATGGCAGGGCACCTGATCAAAAACCTGTGATGGCAGGGCACCTGAGCAAAAACTTGTAGTGGATTCCTACCAGGGTGGTAGAAGAGTGGATGTACCCATGTTTATTGTCGAACCACTATAAATTCCTTGTGTTGTCTGGTTGTTATATATATATATATATATATATATATATATATATATATATATATATATATATATATATATATATATATATATATATATATATATATATATATTTATCACCTACTTTAAAATCCGCTGTGAAAACAAATTAAAATTTTAAAATACTCTATTCATCCCCCCTCTAGAGTTAGTTTGATCATTCCCTCACTTTCAATTGGCATCAGAGCGCTGGTTCTTTGGTTTCACAGCCTGACACCTGAACCAAAAGATCTTTGATAGATTTTCTCTCTACTATATCTTGTCTTTTATAACATGGCACAAAATAAGGAGTATTCAAGCATCAGACCTCCAGTGTGCAATCTTAATAAGTTTGCACTTTGGAAGACAAGGATTAGGCTTTACATGAATTCCATTGATGAAGATATATATAATTCCATTTTGACAGGTCCCCCACTACCAGTGGCAACCACAAGTACCAGTGCAGTGCCACTACCTGAGTGGACTGAAGCACAGAAGAAGGCCAAGATTGCTGATGCCAGAGCAATGAACATTCTGGCCCAAACTATGTCTGATGACATATTCCATAAGGTTGCTGAATGTACTTCAGCAATGGCCATTTGGGACTCCCTAAATGCTATGGTAACAGGATCTGCTGATGAAAGGAAATATAGGAGATGACACTTGATCTCTAATTATGAGAATTTCAAGAAGGAAGAGTCAGAATCAGTTGCAGACATATATAACAGACTCAGTTTCATAATAAATATGATGAAAACTCTGGACAAGAACATCTCATTGATAGAGATAAATAACAAGATCCTTATGTGCTTCCCTAACACATGAGACTCTAGGAACTGGCCAATCAAGGAAGCCAGAAGCCTAAATGAAATCTCTACTGAAACCTTGTTGGGCAAGCTCAAATCTTATGAGCAGCTCATCAAGACTAGAGAAACTGAGCAAAGTATTTCATCATCAGGAAGGAAAGAGCAAAGCATTGCTCTTAAAGTAAGTGAAGAAGAAGCAGCCATTCCAAATAATGAAGATCTAATGAGTCTCTTGGCTAAGAGATTCTACAAGATGGCTAGGAAGGATTTCAGAAGAAGATCTTCCAGAAATGATGATAAGTCAAGGTATGACAAAACCCCTACTATGTTATGGGTGCAAGAAACCAAAACATATCCTTACAGAATGTCCTGAAAAGCAAAAGAAAGACAAGATTAAAGAGAAGGACTCCAGGAAGCATTCACACAAGAAGAAGGAAAGAGGATTTGTTGCTGAGACTTGGAGTGAATCTGAGTCAGAATGTTCATCCAGCTCCAGTGAGGATGAAGAAGAGGCCAAGACAAGAGAGATTTGCTTGATGGCAATCAATGCATCTTGCAGCAACTCTGAAGCTGCTAATTCAGAAGCTGACAACTCAAAAGATGAATCTGTATCAGAAGAAGATCATGTAATCTCTTCTTTTGATTTTACTTCAAATTAATTTAAAACTAAATTCAAATTGTTATTCAATGATTTAATTAAATCTGATATGGAAATCAAACGCCTCAGAGAAAAGCTAATTGAATTTGATAACTTATTTTCTGAAAACATCAAGTTTAAAGAAGATTTAAAAACTGCTAATGATCAAATACTATCTTTGAAAACTAAATTATCTGAGGCTATGGAATTTGAAGAATCCCTTATTGGGAGAAGAATCAAATTGATGAATATCACAATTACAGTGAATGTCAGATTAAATGGCAAACTGGGCTTGGGAGCTTGATCGAGTCAGCCTCCTCTATTATAGAAAATTTTTTATCTACTCCTATAAAATTTGTTCTCAAAAAGGAAAAGAAAAAGTAGAAGACACTAATAAAGAAACAGAAGTTTTATATAAGACTAAACAAAAGAAAAAGAAGTTTTTTAATAAAAATTATGTTCAACATAGTTCGTCGAACCGAGCTTGAAGAAATGAATATGGTTCGTCAAACTCAGATCGATGAACTATGAACGTAGACTTTCATTATAATTATTCATCTAACTGTGCTCGACAAACTCAATATGGTTCGTCGAACCGCAATCGACGAACGTGGGGCTTAGAGAATGCATATTTTCATTCTATGAACGGAGTTTGACGAACTCATCCCTATTCATCGAACGTAGATCGACGAACTTATTACAATTCACCGAACCCAGTTTATTATAATAGAAACTTTAGTTCTTCTCAAAATGTTAATCAAAATCAAACCTTTATTAATCCGTTTACTCAGTGGATTATTTCTCCTAGGAGATATCATCCACTAAGTTATAAGGACCAACCTGAATTTTCTTATATCTCTAGCTATAAATATGAAAGAAACCAAGGACCCAAGGTTTCCTGGGTCAAGAACAACTAACCTATTTTTATGCAGGTGAAGAACTATCCTACCACAGAGGAACAATGGCATCTGGATAGTGGCTGTCCAAAACACATGACAGAAAGAAAAGATAACCTAACAGATTTCAAAGCAAAGCTTGGACCAAAAGTGATATTTGGAGACTCCAACTCTGGACAGACAGAAGGATATGGAAATGTCAATGTTGGAGTACTTACATTTATGAAGGTAGCCTATGTAAGTGATCTCAAGCATAACCTACTATCCATAAGTCAATTATGTGATGAATGTTATCAGATATCATTCAATTAGTCTTCTTGTATTATTTCTTCTGATAAAAACAAAACTGTTTTAACTGGAATTAGACAAGGAAACATATATGTAGATAATTTCAAATCTATTAATTCAGAAATTTGTTTATTTAACCAAATCATTAACACTAATGATTTATGGCATAAGAGACTAGGTCATGTAAATCTTAGGTACATTGCTAAATTATATAGCGATAACCTTGTTAAAGGACTACCTTCTTGTTCTTATAAGAAGGAAGGACTCTGCAGGGCTTGTCAATTAAGCAAGCAAACTAAGAATAGTTTCAAATCCATTTATAAAGGTGATTCACCGAGGATTTTGTACTTGCAACATATCGACCTTTTTGGCCCTATAGCTGTGCAAATTTTGGGATGTAAGTCATACACTCTAGTTAGTGTTGATGACTTCTCTAGATTCACTTTTGAGTTCTTTCTGAGAAATAAGTCAGATAACTTTAAAGTTCTTACAGATTTTCTTAAGAGCATAAAGACTGAGTACTCTACTCTGGTTGTATTGATCAGAAGTGATCATGGAACCGAGTTTGAATCTCTTCTCATGCAAGAATTCTGTGAGAAGGAAGGTATCAGACACTATATTTCTGCTCTTAGAACTCCTCAACAAAATGGGGTAGCTGAAAGGAAAAATAGAACTCTGATTGAATCTGCTTTGACATTACTTATAGATGCTCACTTGCCTCTATCCTTTTGGGCAGAGGCAGTAAGCACAGAAAATTATGTTCTGAATAGAAGTCTAATTCATAAGCTAAAGGGTAAGACCCCCTATGAATTACTTAAAGGGAAGAAACCTAAAGTAGATTATTTTAAAGTCTTTGGATGCAAGTGTTATATTCATAATAATAACAAGAAACACTTAAGGAAATTTGAAGCAAAGGCTGCAGAGGGAATTTGTTTTGGATATTTCCAACTCAGCAAGGCTTATAGGGTATTTAACAAATCAACATTAAAAATGGAAGCATGTGTACATGTATCCTTTGATGAAGCTAAAATGTTTTACAAGGAGAAGGATTCTTCTACCAAGGACACTTTGCAGGTACCCTATCTATGTGAGAAGCTGGATGATTTAAATCTTACTCAAGTGGTTACATTACATCCTTCTCCACAGATTAATGAAGATAATGAAGAAGAAATTGTTGAAGTAGTTGAACCCACAACAACAAATATTATTCCATAAGAGGAATTAATTCCAGAAGCTGTTGATGTACCAACTCCACCTATTGATCTTGTCACATTTAGAGATCATCCCATATCTCAAGTGATTGGAGACATGTCAGCTGGTGTAACAGCCCAAAGGTGAGAAACGGGAAAATCTTGGTTGACATGGCCTGGGACACGGGCGTGTCCCAGGGTGTGTCCTGCTTGGGTTGAGGGCGTTTGACGACTTTAGGTCGATGAATTTTCGGGAGGTATACGCTTGTGACACAGGCGTGTCGGGGGAGTGACCCAGGGTGTATCCTCCCTTAGTCGACGGTTTTCTCTCGAGTAGTTGAGGTCGACGAATACTCGAGAAAGAGGGTACACGGCCTATGACACGGGCTTGTCACAGGGCGTGTCCCGCTATTACTCGAGTAGTTCTTGTGTAGGTCGAAATGTAGTCGAGTGGTGGAAAAGTACTCGAGTAAGAAGTGGTGATATGGGTGTGTCATCCCTGTGACACGGGCGTGTCCTGTCTGGGTACTCGAGTAGTCGGTTTTCTCTCGAGTAAGTCCTCTCGAGTAGGTCTCGAGTGGGTTACACACTCCGTGTCATGGGCGTGACTAGGCTGACACGGGCGTGACATGGGCATGTCACCTTGGTGTCGATAAGGTTGGATAAGGCAGTTCGTGCACTGCTTAGGGGACACGTCCTGTGACACGGGAGTGTCACAGGGCATGTCAGGCCCGAGAGAGTTATTTTCAGGGAATGTTCTGGCCGTTCCTTTTCTTCCTATGGGATCTGATGGTTCAGATTTCTCCTTGCTGTTTGAAGGCCGAAATGCAAAATTAATTCTTCATTTCTTCTTCTTCTTCTTCTTCTTCTTCTTCTCATTCCAAGAGAGAGAAATAAAGCGAGCAAGGGAAGGAAAGGAGGAAGGAGGAGAACCAGCTGCTGAAGGAGCTGTGGAGTGCAGATTGAAGATCCGAGAGCGATTTCGTGAAGGCAAAGCCGAGGCGGCGACTTCCATCCTCCTACTTCATGGCTCTAAAGCGATCTTCAAGGGTAACGATCTCCTTCTTGTACATTGAAGTCCTTCCCTTATGAATGTGCGTGGAATCCTCCACCAAGAGGTGGATCGCGAAAGTGATTACTTGGTTGAGTTTGCATCTAGAGCCAGAAGTGTGAGTACGACATAGGCATACTGTGTGAAACCCATCTGGATGGGTAGTCTGGATTGGTGATGATCATGGGTAAACCGGAGAAGACTCCGTGGATTTGATGCTGTGAACGGTTTATGCGTTGATTGCATGGTTGTGTATGGATGAACGAATATTGATTATGGATGGACGGAGGCTTTGAAGAAGCTCCAGGTTGTAATGAGATATCATTGGTAGTATGCTCGGAAAGCGAGCACCCGGCCTGCTACACCACTAAGGTGGGTGATCTAGGTATAGTAGAGATCGATGGGCGACAGTATCCGGGAAGCGAGCACCCGGCCTGTTGCACTACATATTGTGGGTCGATCCAGATTAGGTTGAGCGATCGATGGGTGGCAGTGTCTGGGGAAAGAGCACGGCCTACCACACTACATGGTGTGGGTCGATCTGCTGAATGCTGTGAGGTAGTACCTCTGAGTGTTATGGACGGGATGTCGCCACTAGTGAGATTGGTGGACTAGGCTTGAACCGCCCAGCCAACAAGTGAAGAGCCTCGATCGGCGGTGTACGACTGGTATATCTGGTACACCCAGAAGGTGCACTGAGTGCACGGAGCATCCGGTGGAGACCGGTATTTATGATATGGAGTGTGATTGATAGATTGATAGAAATGATGATGGTTATGCAGACAGGGAAGGAACCACTGCCCCGAGTATGGGGTGGGGTCATTATAAGTGGTCAGCTAATACTGACCGTTACTTTGTTTTCTGTTTGGATTGGATGGTGAATTGCAGGTGCTGCTGAGTGTATGAAAATGAGCGGAATGGAAGGATTGCTGCTAAAGGCCCTTGTAGGCCGTGCGAAGAAACGTGGTTGGATTTCATGTGTGGCCGACATGCGTGCCGATGTACTAAAATGTATTTGTGAAAAGAGAAATCTGTAAGGCCTTAAGGCCAGTGTGTGTGAGTTGTATATATTCCTGGTTTTGAGATATAAATGTGGAGTTTATATCGTAGTGGACATTCTCTGAGTTGAGTTCATGGTGACGTAAAATGCTGCGCTAGAATGTTTTGGGATAGGGTGCGAGTAGATTTTGATTTCCACAAGTAATTTCGCATCTTGTCTGTGACATATGGCGTAAGGCCCCGGCCGGTCCCACCGTTATATGCCATGTGACGAGTGGGGGCGTTATAAAGTGGTATCAGAGCCAGGTTTAGATTGTTTGGGAGGAGAGAACATAATTGAACTCACGAATGTCCACTAGGAATGTATTTCATGCACGTGAAGTGTGTGACGGTGCAGTCAATGTATAAGTGTCGTTATGATATGAATGATTAATGGTGTTTTGTACATTGATAGGTGGCGAGGAGTGGTACTGGGCTGTCGGAGCCCCAGCGATCCGATGAGAGTGCAGCACCCATTGAAGCACCTACGCCTCCTTCGGTGGAGACCATACGGGTGGTGATGGAGACAGTGCTTGCGGTGTTACAGGCACAACCTATTGTAAAGGCAAGGCCGGCAGGAATACCAGTACAGACTGGTGCACGACAAGAGCGTGCTACAGCGGTGGTGGAGGTGCAAGCAATAGACGAGTCATTGAAAAGTTTTATGGAGTTTCATCCACCTACGTTCGGTGGGGCGCTTTCCCCAACGCAGGCGGAAGATTGGTTGGCAAAAGTGAAAAGTATCCTGACTGCAATCAGGATGGCAGAGGAGCAAAAAGTGACGTTCACCACTTTTCTGTTGGAAGGAGATGCGAGACTGTGGTGGGACGAGATGGAGGTGCATCACTTGGCCGGTTGTGAATTAGCGGAGGTTTCAATGGATGAATTCTCCCGATTGTTTTTCGCTAAGTATGTGCCAGTGTCGCAGCGGATTGCTATGGAAAATGAGTTTCAACGCCTGGTGCAGGGTGAGGCAGATATTGATACATACCTGCATGAGTTTACCAGACTGGGGAGATATGCGGGGTATACCTTCGCGGAGGAAGCGCGAAAGACGAATCGATTTTATGAGGGACTGCGGGATGAATTGAGGTTGGTACTCCCGAGTTCGGTGAACCAAGGCTTCCAAACATTGGTTGATACGGCCCATGCTTTAGAGAAAGATTTGAAGCGGGTACAAGAGAAGAAGAGAATGGAAGTGGAAAAGCAAGAGTTTAAAGTGCCGCTATTGGATCAGTCAGAGTTTCGAAGACGAGAAAAGAAAAAGTTTAGGCCTACGGAATCAGCTCCGTCGACTGTTTCTTCAGGGGAGACTTATGGGCCGGGACGTGTTGATATACGTATATGCTATAAATGCAGGAAGCAAGGACATATAGCCAAATTTTGTTGGAATGCCCCTGCAGGAAGTGAGAAAAATACAGGTGTGTCTTATGAAGAAAAAGGTAAAGTAGTGGGCGAATCATCTGCATCTCGGATGCAACCTCGATTGCATAATTTTGAAGTGCAAGAGCCGCAAGGCTCACTTGGTGAAATTCAGCCTCGAGTATTTAATTTGGCTCTTTCACGAGAACTACAAAATTGGGATGCTGAGCGAAAGTAAGGATAGTGCTTGGACATATATGATGACTCATGAGTAATGTACCGGATAAGGATATTTTTGTACATATCATGGTGTATATGTTGTATATGTCATGTTACATGTTGATTTGTTGGTGCACACTTGTGATATGGAAGTGATCGTTCGATTATGATAAGTTCGATGATGTGTTTGTTTTCAATCACTTTATTAATTTTATGGCTACATATACACAGTTAGGAGTTAGGGATGTGCTATTGTATGTGTTGTATGTTTGGTTTGTTTGTGAGATGCCTTGGGGTGAGACAAGCTGTGGCCGCTGAGCTCAAATCCGGCTCGCTTTGTTCGCGTGTATGGTTGCGAATGGTGCAACATTCAGTAGTTGTGTGGTTGATTGGAGTGAGCCAAATTTCGAGAACGAAAGTTTTTAAAGGAGGGGAGGGTTGTAACAGCCAAAAGGTGAGAAACGGGAAAATCTTGGTTGACACAGCCTGGGACATGGGCGTGTCCCAGGGCGTGTCCTGCTTGGGTTGAGTGCGTTGGACGGATTGCGTTCGATGACTTTCGGTCGACAAATTTTCGGGAGGTACACGCCTGTGACACGGGCGTGTTGGGGGCGTGACCCAGGGCGTGTCCTCCCTTGGTCGACGATTTTCTCTCGAGTAGTTGAGGTCGACGAATACTCGAGAAAGAGGGTACATGGCCTGTGACACGGGCATGTCACAGGGCGTGTCCCGCTATTACTCGAGTAGTACTCATGTAGGTCGAAATGTACACGAGTGGTGGAAAAGTACTCGAGTAAGAAGGGGTGACACGGGCGTGTCATCCCTATGACACGGGCGTGTCCTGTCTGGGTACTCGACTAGTCGGTTTTCTCTCGAGTAAGTCCTCTCGAGTAGGTATCGAGTGGGTTACACGCCCCGTGTCACGGGCGTGACTTGGCTGATACGGCCGTGACATGGGCGTGTCACCTTGGTGTGGATTGTAACGCCCCTAGCCGATCCAACGTGATAGTGTCACGGCTCCGCTCTAGGCGACGCTACCGGGCTGCAGCCCAAGCACCCCAACCCCTCTCCCTCCACAGGCGGGTTGTTGGTGGCCACAGCCTCCCTTTGATAAGCGAACTCGACAGTTAAGCTGGGCCGTACGGGGACTTCCCAGGAGGTCACCCATCCCAGTACTACTCTCGCCCAAGCACGCTTAACTATGGAGTTCCTTCACTTCTCATCACCAGTTGTGCTGCAACTCAACTTGTGATGAGAAGTGAAGGAACTCCATAGTTAAGCGTGCTTGGGCGAGAGTAGTACTGGGATGGGTGACCTCCTGGGAAGTCCCCGTACGGCCCAGCTTAACTGTCGAGTTCGCTCATCAAAGGGAGGCTGTGGCCACCAACAACCCGCCTATGGAGGGAGAGGGGTTGGGGTGCTTGGGCTGCAGCCCGGTAGCGTCGCGTAGAGCGGAGCCGTGACGCTGTCACGTTGGATCGGCTAGGGGCGTTACAACAAAAGTGCACTTTTGTTGTAATGCCCCTAGCCGATCCAACGTGACAGCGTGTAACGACCCTAGCCAATACAACGTGACAATGTCACTGCTCCGCTCTAGGAGACGTTACTAGGCTGCAGCCCAAGCACCCCAACCCCTCTCCAGCCCACTGGCGGGTTGTTGGTGGCCACAAACTCCCTTTGATGAGGTAAACTCGATTGTCAAGCCCACACTACGGGGACTTCCCAGGAGGTCACCCATCCCAGTACTACTCCGGCCCGAGCACGCTTAACTATGGAGTTCTTTCAACTCTCATCACCAATTGAGCTGCAGCGCAATTGGTGATGAGAGTTGAAAGAACTCCATAGTTAAGCGTGCTCGGGCCGGAGTAGTACTGGGATGGGTGACCTCCTGGGAAGTCCCCGTAGTGTGGGCTTGACTATCGAGTTTACCTCATCAAAGGGAGGTTGTGGCCACCAATAACCCGCCAGTGGGCTGGAGAGGGGTTGGGGTGCTTGGGCTGCAGCCCGGTAGCGTCGCCTAGAGCGGAGCCATGACATTATCACGTTGTATCGGCTAGGGTCGTTACAATAAAAAGTGCACTTTTTATTGTAACGCCCCTAGCCGATACTACGTGACAGCGTCACGGCTCCGCTATAGGCGACGCTACCGGGATGCAGCCCAAGACCCCCAACCCCTCTCCAGCCCACTGGAGGGTTGTTGGTGGCCACAACCTCCCTTTGATGAGGTAAACTCGATAATCAAGCCCGAGCACGCTTACCTATGGAGTTCTTTCAACTCTCATCACCAATTGAGCTGACCCGCCAGTGGGCTGGAGAGGGGTTGGGGTGCTTGGGTTGCAGCCCGGTAGCGACGCCTAGTGCGGAGCCGTGACGCTGTCACGCTGTATCGGCTAGGGGCGTTACAATAAAAGTGCACTTTTTTTATTGTAATGACCCTAGCCGATACAGCGTGACAGCGTCACGGCTCCGCTCTAGGAGACACTACCGGGCTGCAGTCCAAGCACCCCAACCCCTCTCCAGCCCATTGGCGTATTATTGGTGGCCACAACCTCCCTTTGATGAGGTAAACTCGATAGTCAAGCCCGCACTACGGGGACTTCCCAGGACGTCACCCATCCCAGTACTACTCCAGCCCGAGCACGCTTAACTATGGAGTTCTTTCAACTCTCATCACAAATTGAGTTGCAGCTCAATTAATGATGAGAGTTGAAAGAACTCTATAGTTAAGCGTGCTCGGGCTGGAGTAGTACTGGGATGGGTGACCTCCTGGGAAGTCCCCGTAGTGCGGGCTTGACAATCGAGTTTACCTCATCAAAGGGAGGCTACGACCACCAGCAACCCACCTGTGGAGGGAGAGGGGTTGGGGTGCTTGGGCTGCAGCCCGGTAACATGCTCGTTAATAGACCACTCGGGTGTAGTGGAGAGGTGTTAAAATAAAAAGTGCACTTTTTATTGTAACGCCCCTAGCCGATCCAATGTGACAACATCACGGCTCCGCTCTAGGCGACGCTACCGGGCTACAGCCCAAGCACCCGAACCCCTCTCCCTCCACAGGCGGGTTGTTGGTGGACATAGCCTCCCTTTGATGAGGTAAACTCGATAGTTAAGCATGCTCGAGCTGGAGTAGGACTGGGATGGTGACCTCCTGGGAAGTCCCCGTAGTGCGGACTTGACTATCGAGTTTACCTCATCAAAGGGAGGCTGTGGCCACCAACAACCCGCCTGTGGAGGGAGAGGGGTTGGGGTGCTTGGGCAGCAGCCCGGTAGCGTCTCCTAGAGCGGAGCCGTGATGTTGTCACGTTGGATCGGCTAGGGGCGTTACATGGATAAGGTTGGATAAGGCGGTTCATGCACCGCTTAGGGGACACGGCCTGTGACACGGGCGTGTCACAGGGCGTGTCAGGCCCGAGAGAGTTATTTTCAGGGAATGTTCTGGCCGTTTGTTTTCTTCCTATGGGATCTGATGGTTCAGATTTCTCCTTGCTGTTTGATGGCTGAAATGCAGAATTAATTCTTCATTTCATCATCATCTTCTGCTTCTTCTCATTCCAAGAGAGAGAAAGAAAGAGAGCAAGGGAAGGAAAGGAGGAAGGAGGAGAACAAGCTACTGAAGGAGCTGTGGAGTACGGATTGAAGATCCGAGAGTGGTTTCGTGAAGGCAAAGCCGAGGCGGTGACTTCCATCCGGCTACTTCATGGTGCCGAAGCAATCTTCAAGGGTAACGATCTCCTTCTTGGACATCGAAGTCCTTCCTTTATGCATGTGCGTGGAATCCTCCACCAAGAGGTGGATCGCGGAAGTGATTCCTTCGTTGAGTTAGCATCTAGAGCCGAAAGTGTGAGTACGGGATAGGCATGCTATGTGAAGCCCATCTGGACAGGTAGTCTGGATTGGTGATGATCATGGGTAAATTGGAGAAGACTCCGTGGGTTTGATGCTGTGAACGGTTTATACATTGATTGCATGGTTATGTATGGATGAACGAATATTATTATGGATGGACGGAGGCTTTGAAGAAGCTCCTGGTTGTAATGAGAGATCATTGGTAGCATGCTCGGGAAGCGATCACCCGCCTGCTACACCACTAAGGTGGGTGATCTAGGTATAGTAGAGATCGATGGGTGGCAGTATCCGGGAATCAAGCACCCGGCCTATTGCACTACATATTGCGGGTCGATCCAGATTAGGTTGAGCGATCGATGGGTGGCAGTGTCCGGGGCACGAGCACGGTCTGTCACACTACATGGTCCGGGTCGATCTGCTGAATGCTGCGAGGTAGTACCTCTGATTGGTATGGACGGAATGTCGCCAATAGTGAGATTGGTGGACTAGGCTTGAACCGCCCAGCCAACAAGTGAAGAGCCTCGATCGGCGGTGTACGACTGGTATATCTGGTACACCCAAAAGGTGCCCTGAGTGCACGGAGCGTCCGGTGGAGACCGGCGTATGTGATATGGACTGTGATTGATAGATTGATAGAAATGATGATGACTATGCATACAGGGAAGGAACCACTGCCCCGAGTATGGGGTGGGGTCGTTATAAGTGGTTAGCTAATGCTGACCGTTACTTTGTTTTCTGTTTGGATTGGATGGTGAATTGCAGGTGCTACTACGTGAATGAAAATGAGCAGAATGGAAGGATTGCTGCTAAAGGCCCTTGTAGGCCATGCGAAGAAACATGGTTGGATTTCATGTGTGGCCGACCTGCGTGCCGATGTGTAACGCCCCGAAAATCGTTATCGAGCTGGTCGCATACAAAAGTAATTTTGGTGCCTGTATAGGGGTACACGGCCTAGGACACAGGCGTGTCTAAGGCCGTGTCTGGCATGGTGTTTTGGCCGATTTTATCCCGAGAAGGACACGACAAGAAACATGGCTGAATGACACGGGCGTGTCATTTGACACGGGCGTGTGCCTACCCGTGTCAGTACCCGTGTTCCCTAGAGTCGTGATGGTTGGCGTGATTGTTATTCATGACACGCCTCTGGTCACGGGCGTGTCCAAGACCCAACACGGGCGTGTTAGGTTGAGACACGGGCGTGTTAGGTTGAGACACGGGCGTGTCTTGCCCGTGTGGTTTTTCTGCGTTCGACGATCGTGCCAGGATTGAGGCACACGGCTTGGGACACGGCCGTATGTGAGGCCGTGTTCGGCCCAGGTTTGAGGATTTCTGTACAGATCTGAGCTGTTCATTTTCTTTAAGTAAGATCTGACGGCCCAGGCGTGTTCCTATTCTGTTAAGGCCGGGAATGGTGGTTTAACTCCTCATTTCTCTCTTAAGAATTCTCTTTCCATGGAGTTAGAGCAAGGAGAAAGAAGGAGGAGGATTCCGGCCGCAGGCGGAGCATCGGAGCACCGTTTAGAGAACCGAGAGTGGATCCGTGGAGGAAATCCCGTTGCGAAGACTTCTATCCATGTAATTTTCCATGGCGCAAAAGCGTACTACAAGGGTAACGATTCTCTTCTTGAGCATGTGAAGCTCTCTTCCTTTTTGCATAGGGAAACCCGTTCCCGCGAGTGTGCGGCGAGTGTGCGGTGTTCCTTGTGGTTGACGAGAATAGTCCCCCTTGTGTTGCATATAGAGTCCGGAATCGAAGTACGGGCATAGGCAATGTGTGTGAAGCCTACCAGGACATGTTGGTCTGGATCGGTGATGTTGCATTTGTTATGATTTGCCATAGAAGACTCCGTGCTATGGGTTTTTTGGTTTCTACGTGGTAGATTGCAGCAGGGATCCTTGGGGATTAACTCCAAGGCGCACCCGGAAACCTGAGCGGAATCATTGTTCTGCTAACTTGGCGGTTTGGGAACCGGTCTTGAACATAATTGGGTTATGTGATTGTTTGGAAATGGCAGGATCTGAGAGAAGCTTGGCTCGTGCGTACGTCTTAAGGTGTACTACGCGTTGTGAGCAACAGGCAAGTGGAATCGGACCTGGGCTATGTGGTTCGGTGCGAGAGACCCGAAAAGGGGACTGGCCATTGGCATAGTTGGGAGCCTTAGACAGTGGTTAGCAAGGCTAAAATGCTCACGTTGTTGCCATCCCGGGGGTGGTGGTGAAGACGTTGAAGTGTCATGATTCACCGATAATGTGCCCTGAGTGCACGGGGTGTTTGGCCATGCGAGCCTACACCTGTGGCTAGCATGTTTGTACTATATTATTTTAGCTGGGCTAATGAATTGCAGGGAAGGAGCACCGTCGTCCCGAGTTAGGGGCGGGGTCATTATAATTTGGTCGGCTTTTGGCTGACTGTTGCTTTGTTTGCCAGCGTGCGGTGGAATGTTGCTTGTAGGTGCTGCGGAACCGAGTACCAAATAGCGGGTTGTAGCCCATGTTGCTGTGCTGGCCCTAGAAGGCCAAAGCGAATAGTTGTACTTTATTTTTGTCATGTGTGGCCGGCCTACGAGCCGATGTATGGAAAACATTATTTAATTAAGTGAACCTCTGTAAGGCCATTAGGCCGTGTACCTTTCTGTGTATTTGTTTTCATTCCAGTTGTAGTGGTGTTGGACATTCATGTTATTTGGATACAAGTTTGGGTTCTTTCAACTATTTAAAAGCTTCAGCTAGAATGCACTGTGTTAGGACGAGTAGTCCTAATTGGATAGTTTGGTTATTCATACGTAACCCTTCTGACTGTCCGTGCTATATGGTGTCGGGTTCTAGCTGGACCTTCTACTATATGGCATACGACGGATGGGGGTGTTACAATTTGGTATCAGACTTCTGGTTATGGTCCTGCTTAAATGAATTCGTGGGTGAATTCTTTTAAGGGGTGGTGAGCACATGTGTGCGTCATCGTTATAACATCAAAACGAACCCATGAATGTCCACTTAGGAATGAAAAATAGACTTGTTTTATGGAACCTAAGTGTTATAATGATTGCATTTAGCAATTTGTGTGTCGTCTAATCTAGGTTCTTTGCTATTATAGGAACTAGGAGCGGTGCTAGTCAATCGGAGCATCCACAATCAGCGGAAAGTAGTGCACCGAGGGATGTGCCTACAACACCTCCTTCAGCGGAAACCATCAGGTTGGTGGCTGAAGCAGTTTTTGCCATGATAAATGCCCAACCTGCAGGGCAAATGCATCACGCACCTCCTGTGAATGAGCAAGAACCGGTTAGGGCGGCAGAGCCGAGAGTGGTGGAACGCTTGGTGGTGGATCAGGTAGAGCCGAGGAGGGCTACGGAGAGACAACTCAAGCATGTAATGGGCTTTAATCCTCTGAGGTTCGATGTGGTTGGAACGCCAGCTCAAGCTGAGGATTTGCTCTCTATGATAAAGAGGGTCTTGACGACCACTTTAACGGAAGAGTCGCAGAAGACCACCATAGCGACCTTCCTTTTGGATGGTGAGGCGAGGCTGTGGTGGGATGAGTTGGAGTTTCATCTGTTAGTGGGAAGGCAGCTTGCTGATGTGCCTATGAAGGAATTCTCAAGATTGTTTTTGGCCAGATATATACCCTCTGCTCAGAAGCTTGAGATGGAGAATCAGTATTTTGGGTTGACTCAGGGAGCAAGAAGGGTGGACGAGTATCTCCACGAGTTTACACGGTGGGGTCGGTATGCTGGTACTATGTTTACGGAAGAAGAGAGGAAGACCAACCGATTTTATGAGGGTCTACGCTGTGACCTACAGTTACTCCTTGTTGGGCCTAAGGCACAGGGCTTCCTAGCCTTGGTCAATTCGTCCCGGTCATTAGAAAAGGTTGTGAAGAAAGTCCAAGAGAAGAAGTACCTAGGGGAAAAGAAGGCAGAGTTTAAAGATCCTAATGCAAAGTCAGGTTTCCGCAGATGGAGCAAGAAGCAGAAGACTTCGAACTCAGCCCCTTCGTCTGGTGCGTCGGGGGCAACCACAAGTCAAGTTCCAGGAGCTTGCTACAACTTTGGGAAGACGGGGCACTTTGCTCGTGAATGTTGGAGCGGACGTGCAAAGTCCGAGAGGAAGCCTGGAGCGACCTATGAAGAGAAAGGGAAGGCAGTGGAATCAACCACATCCCATCTTGCTCCAGCCCAACCTAGAGTTTATAATCTTGGTCTGCAAGAGGCCATGAAACAAGCTGACGTGGCGACAGGTATTAGTTAAATTATAGCAGTTTAACTTTATGTAGTTGTTACCTTTTTATACGTTAGCTTGTGTTTGTTGGTGCTAGGCTTCGTGTTGATTTTTGATCGTCCGGTAAGAGCCCTGTTTGATACGGGAGCATCGCATTCCTTCTTGTCCGAAAGGTTCATATCGCACGTCGGGGTCCCTTCCTCGATGGCAAAAGATAGGTTGGATGTGTTGTTGCCCAATGGGTGCTCAATGCGAGCGGATAAGTTTTATGTAGTAAAGATTCGGATTGGGGACCAGGAGTTTAATTTGCGAGCATTGGTTCTACCGTTAGTTGAGTTCGACGTAATCTTTCGTATGGACTGGCTCTCAGAGCAGTGAGCTTGCATCGATTACAACCGAAAGGAGGTTAAGTTGGGGCTGCATACTGAATGGGAGACTATGTTTGCGGGCATGAAGGGGTCGGGTAAAGTTTTGATGTCGGCCCTTCAAGTGATTAAGGCGGTTCAGTCTGGTGCAGAGTTGTTTGTCACCTTAGTGCAAGATTCAACGCCTAGGCCAAGTCTAGATAGTATCCCAGTTGTATCTGAGTATCCTGATGTGTTACCAGATGATCTCCCAGGAGCCCCTCCTCAGCGGGAGATTGATTTTACCATTGAGCTGGTACCAGGTGCAAAACCGGTGTCACACTCTCCATATCGGATAGCGCCGCGAGAGATGGAGGAGTTGCAGGTGCAACTGCAGGAGTTGTTGGAGCAAGGGTATGTGCGTCCAAGTTCGTCGTCTTGGAGCGCACCGGTTCTTTTCGTTAAGAAGAAGGATGGGAGCTTGCGACTCTGTATTGACTATCGAGAGTTGAATAATCTTACGGAGAAGAATAAATATCTGATCCACAGGATTGACGATCTATTTGATCAATTGGTTGGGTCAACAGTATATTCGAAGTTAGATCTGAAGTCCGGTTACTACCAATTGAGGATAATGGAAAGCGACATCCCTAAGACAGCGTTCAGCACGCGGTTTCGGCATTACGAGTTCACAGTCATGCTGTTTGGGTTGAACAATGCGCCATTTGTGTTTAAGGATTTGATGAACAAGACGTTCAGAGAATACCTGGATCATTTCGTGATCATATTTATCGATGATATCTTGGTATATTCGCAGTGTGAGGAGGACCATTACAAGCATCTACACATGGTGTTGGAGACCTTGAGGAGGAATCAGTTGTATGCAAAGTTCTCCAAGTGTGAGCTCTGGTTATCCTCAGTAGCATTCCTTGATCATGTTGTTAGTGGAGAAGGGATAGCGGTGGATCCGACGAAGATAGCGGCGATATGGGAGTGGCCTGTATTGTCTTCAGTGGTGGAAGTTCGGAGCTTTCTGGGGCTTGCCGGCTACTACAGGCGCTTCGTAGAGAACTTCTCGCGGATAGAATTACCACTCACAATGTTGACAAGGAAAGATCAAAAGTTTGTGTGGTCGCTGGAGCGTGAGCAGGTTTTTGAGGAATTGAAGAGGCGGTTGACCACAGCGCCTATTTTACGTTCGCCATGTGGAACCGAGGGGTTTGAGAGTTATAGTGATGCTTCGGGCAGTGGTTTGGGTTGTGTTCTGCTACAGCATGGGAGCGTGATAGCCTATTGTTCATGATAGTTGAAGGTTCACGAGAGGAATTATCCGGTCCATGACATATAGTTAGCGGCCGTGATATTTGCTCTAAAGCTGTGGAGGCACTATCTGTACGGTGTAAAGGTCGATATATACATCGACCATAAGAGCCTGAAGTACCTACTAGATTAGAAGGATCTAATCATGAGACATCGGAGGTGGATGGAGTTCTTGGGGGACTATACCTTCAAGATACATTATGTACCTGGGAAAGGAAATGCGGTGGCGGATGCGTTGAGCCGCAGGGCTCCTACACAGGCCAGTTGGTTATCGGTACATGATGAGAGATTGGTCCGTGATTTGGAGGCATTAGAGATTTCCTGCGTCGATAAGCAGTCTAGTGCCGGGGCGATATTGTGTTGGACAGAGTTGCAGTATGCCCTGGCTGATAGAGTCTGACGGGCTTTGATTTAGGATAGCAGCATGAAGCAGATCTTGGATGAATCTTTGGATGGGTCAAATTCCCAGTTTGCGGTTGTGGATGGACTGCTAAGGAAGGACGGTCGTCTATGCATCCCTAGTGCGGATAACCTTCGGGAGGAGTTGATGTACGAGGCTCATCATACCAAGTACTCAATCCACCAGGGTAGCACGAAGATGTATAGAGACATGAAGAAGTTATTCTGGTGGCTCGGATTAAAGAAGGATGTAGCACTTTATGTGGCCAAGTGTCAAACTTGTGCCTTGGTGAAAGCGGAGTGCCATAAGCCCGGAGGATTCCTAAAGTCCTTGCCTATCCCGGAATGGAAATTCGACGACATTTTTATGGATTTTGTGCATGGTTTGCCAAAGTCGCAGAGGGGAAACGACGCCATCTGGGTGGTCATAGATAGGTTGACGAAAGTGTCGCATTTCATCCTGAATAGGAAGGAAGATCCAGTGGAAAAGTTAGCCAAACTTTATGTGGATAATATCGTACGGTTGCATGGTATGCCGCGCAGTATTGTTAGTGACCGAGATGGACGCTTCACGTCGAAGGACTGGAGGCTGGTGCATAATTTGTTGGGAACTAAGTTGAGTTTCAGCACAGCTTTCCACCCACAGATGGATGGTCAGACCGAGAGGGTCAACAGGACGATGGAGGACATGCTTCACATGTGCGTCCTAGATTTCGGAAAGCATTGGGAGGATCACTTGTACCTGGTGGAGTTTGCGTATAACAACAGCTTTCAAGTGAGTATTGGAATGGCACCTTTCGAGGCCTTGTATGGGAGTAATTGTCGTACGTCGTTGTCTTGGTTGGAGACAGGCGAGTCGAAGTTGTATAAACATCAAGCGGTGGAAGACGCCACTTCAATGATACATACAATTCAGGAAAGGTTGTAGATCGCTCAGGACAGGTAAGCAAAGTACTATAACGCCAACCATAGGAACGTGGAGTTCGTTGTTGGCGACTGTGTGTATTTAAAAATCAAGCCGTTCAAGGGTGTTTCGCGGGTTCGACGCTTGAAGAAGTTGAGTCCAAGATACCTTGGACCATTTGAAATCCTGGAGCGTGTTGGCGAGGCAGCGTATAAATCGAAGCTGTCGGTGGAGTTGAGCGGGCTACACGATGTGTTCCACATATCGGTGTTGCAGAAGGCGGTGCAAGAAACTTCGCAGGTAGTTGCGGTTGATCAAGTGCCAGTGGATTACGAGTTGACGACAAAGGTCAAGCCTATACGTATAGAAGACGTTGAGGTCAAACGACTCTGCAACAAGGAAATCCGAATGGATAAGGTTCATTGGGATAACTGCGGACGTGAGGAGCTTTCTTGGGAGCGAGAGAAAACTATGTTGGAGGAATACCCCGAGTTATTCCAGTCAGGTAACATTTAATTTTTGTATACCTTTACTTAATTTCGGGACAAAATTCCTTAAGGGGGGGGGGAGATTTGTAACGCCCCGAAAATCGTTATCGAGCTGGTCGCGTCCAAAAGTAATTTTGGTGCCTGTATAGGGGTACACGGCCTAGGACACGGGCGTGTCCAAGGCCGTGTCTGACATAGTGTTTTGGCCGATTTTATCCGGAGAAGGACACGGCAAGAAACACGGCTGAATGATACGGGCGTGTAATTTGACACGGGCGTGTGCCTACCCATGTCAGTACCCGTGTTCCCTAGAGTCGTGACGGTTGGCGTGACGGTTATTCGTGACACGCCTCCAGTCATGGGCATGTCCAAGACCCGACACGGGCGTGTCAGGTTGAGACACGGGCGTGTCTTGCCAGTGTGGTTTTTCTGCGTTCGACGATCATGCCAGGATCGAGGCACACGGCCTCGGACACGGCCGTGTGCGAGGCCTTGTTCGGCCCAGGTTTGAGGATTTTTGTACAGATCTGAGCCGTTCGTTTTCTTTAAGTAAGATCTGACGGCCAAGGTGTGTTCCTGCTCTGTTAAGGCTAGGAATGGTGGTTTAACTCCTCATTTCTCCCTTAAGCATTCTCTTTACAAGGAGTTAGAGCAAGGAGGAAGAAGGAGGAGGATTCTAGCCGCCGGTGGAGCATCGGAGCACCGTTTAGAGAACTGAGAGCGGATCCGTGGAGGAAATCCCGTTGCGATGACTTCTATCCGTGTAATTTTCCATGGCTCAAAAGCATACTACAAGGGTAACAATTCTCTTCTTGATCATGTGAAGCTCTCTTCCTTTTTGCATAGGGAAACCTGCTCCTGCGAGTGTGCGGCGAGTGTGCAGTGTTCCTTGGGGTTGGCGGGAATAGTCCCCCTTGTGTTGTATATAGAGTCCAGAATCAAAGTACGGGCATAGGCATTGTGTGTGAAGCCTACCCGGACATGTTGGTCTGGATCGGTGATGTTGCATTTGCTATGATTTGCCGGAGAAGACTCTGTGCTTTGGGTTTTTGGGTTTCTACGCGGTAGATTTCAGTAGGGATCCTTGGGGATTAACTCTAAGGCGCACCTGGAAAACTGAGCGGAATCGTTGTTCTGCTAACATGGTGGTCTGGGAACCGGCCTTGAACATAACTGGGTTATATGATTGTTTGAAAATGGCAGGATCCGAGAGAAGCTTGGCTCGTGCATACGTCTTAAGGTGTACTACGCGTTGTGAGCAACGGGCAAGTGGAATCGGACCTGGGCTATGTGGTTCAGTGTGAGAGACCCGAAAAGGGGACTGGCCATTGGCATAGTCGGGAGCCTTAGACAGTGGTCAGAAAGGCAAAAATGCTCACGTTGTTGCAATCCCGGGGTTGGTGGTGAAGACGCTGAAGTGTCAGGATTCACCGATAATGTGCCCTGAGTGCATGGGGTGTTTGGCCGTGTGAGCCTACACTTGTGGCTAGCATGTTTGTACTATATTATTTTAGCTGGGCTAATGAATTGCAGTGAAGGAGCACCGCCATCCCGAGTTAGGGGCGGGGTCATTATAATTTGGTCGGCTATTGGCTGATCGTTGCTTTGTTTGCCACCGTGCGGTGGAATGTTGCTTGCAGGTGCTTCGGAGCCGAGTACCAAATAGCGGGTTGGAGCCCATGTTGTTGTGCTAGCCCTAGAAGGCCAAAGCGAATAGTTGTACTTTATTTTTGTCATGTGTGGCCGGCCTGCGAGCCGATGTATGGAAAACATTATTTAATTAAGTGAACCTATGTAAGTCCGTAAGGCCGTGTACCTTTCTGTGTATTTGTTCTCATTCCAGTTGTAGTGGTGTTGGACATTCATGTTATTTGGATACAAGTTTGGGTTCTTTCAACTGTTTAAAAGCTTCCGCTAGAATTCTCTGTGTTAGGACGAGTAGTCTTAATTGGATAGTTTGGTTATTCATATGTAACCCTTCCGACTGTCTGTTGTATATGGTGTCGGGTTCCAGCTGGACCTTCTACTATATGTCATACGACGGATGGGGGTGTTACACGATGTATGAAAATGTATTTATGAAAAGAGAAATCTGTAAGGCCTTAAGGCCAGTGTTTTTGAGTTGTATATATTCCTGGTTTTGAGATATAAATGTGGAGTTTATATCGTAGTGGACAATCTCTGAGTTGAGTTCATGGTAACGTAAAATGCTGCGCTAGAATGTTTTGGGATAGGATGCGAGTAGATTTTGATTTCCACAAGTAATTCCACCGCTTGTCTGTGACATATGGCGTGGGGCCCCGGCCGGACCCACCGTTATATGTCGTGTGATGAGTGGGGGCGTTATAGCTGGTGTGCAAGCATGGCGTCAACTCAACCAAGTTCTTATGCATGCTTGATTCATTTCTCAAATTGAGTCTCAATCCATAAAAGATACAGAGCAAGATCCCCACTGGATTATTATAATACAAGAGGAACTCAATCAATTTGAGAGGTAAAGAGTTTGGGATTTAGTTCCAAGACCCAAAGACTACCCAGTCATTATAACTAAATGGTTCTTCAGGAACAAGCTGGATGCACAAGGATTAGTAGTAAGAAACAAAGCTAGGTTGTTAGCCCAAGGTTACTTACAGGAAGAAGGCATAGATTATGACCAGACTTTTGCCCCTGTTGCAAGATTAGAGGCTATCAAGATATTTCTTGCATATGCAGCATTCAAGAAGTTCAAGGTATATTAATTGAATGTCAAAAGTGCATTTCTAAATGGAGAACTAAAAGTGGAAGTATATGTTGAACAACCACCAGGTTTTATCTCTTCAACTCATCCCTCTTATGTTTTTAAGCTTCATAATGCTCTCTATGGTGTAAAGTAATCTCCAAGAGCTTGGTATGAGACCTTAGCTAATTTTCTTTTAGAGTATAAGTTCATTAGAGGCATTATAGATAGGACTTTATTTATTAGACATCATGAATCAAAAATATTTGCTAGTCCAAATATATGTAGACGATATAATATTTGGCTATACTAATTACAAACTGCCCAAAAGGTTTTCTGACATGTTGCATTCAAAGTTTGAAATGAGTAGCATGTGTGAACTAACCTACTTCCTTGGTATTCAAGTGAAGCAAACCCCTGATGGTATCTTTATATCCCAATTTAAATATGCTAAAGAGCTACTTAAAAGATTTGGGATGTCAGATGCCTCAGTTAAGAAAACACGCATACCCTCCAATGTTGTAGTTGATTCTGATGAACAGGGCAAACTAGTAGATCAGAAAATATATAGGGCTATTGTTGGGTCCTTATTGTATATTACTGCTAGTAGGACTGATATTATGTTTACTACTTGTATTTATGCTAGATTTCAAGTAAGTCCTAAAGAATCACACCTTATTTTATTAAAAAGGATTTTAAGATATATAAAGGGTTGTCCTAATGTAGGACTCTGGTATCCTACTGACTCGGGATTTGAATTATCTGGATTCTCAGATGCTGACTTTGCTGGATGTAGAGTTGATAGGAAAAGCACATCAGGAATTTGTTAGTCCTTGGTGATATGCTTGTGTCCTAGTTTTGCAAAAAGGAAACATTTGTGTTAACTTCAACTGTTGAAGCTGAATACATAGCAGCAGGTAGTTGGTGTTCAAAGATTCTATGGATTCAAAATCAGCTCCTGGATTATGGTTTCGACTTAAATATTTCAACTATCTTTCGTGATAACACCAGTGCAATTTATATTGGACAAAATCCAGTGCATCATAGTAGGACAAAGAATATAGAGATTATACAATATTTCATTAGCAATTGTGTGGAAAAAAATAAAATTAATCTTGTCTTTATCTCTACTGATTTACTAAGAGCAGACATTTTCACCAAACCATTAGATGAAAAGAAACATTTGTTCTTCCTAAATCAGCTAAGTATGATTAATGGAGAAGCTTTAATTTGATTTTTGTCTGTGGTCAATGAACTGTCCATTTTTCGTCGAACGGCGATCGACGAACTATGAACTCTTCATGGAGTGTTTGTCGAACGGAGATCGACGAACCTTCCTCTGTGAAATGTTTTCGTTGAATAGAGATCGACAATGTTTGTTTCAGAAATTTTTTCATCAAACGGATTACGACGAAATGTTTTCTCCTCGATCTTCAAACTTAGATCGACGCTTTTATTTCTTTATGATATTTTTCGTCGAACTGAGTTCGAAGCTTTTATTTTTTTCGTCAGACGGAGTTCGTCTTTTCAACTTCTGAAAACTTATAATTAGGTTTTCATCGAACTCCATCCCATGCTTTCCAGTTCTTTTGCACTTGATCTCTTGTTTTTGCAAGCAATGGCAATTTCGGCGGCGACACTTTCTGGAATGAAATTTGATGCCGGCTTTAACATCGATATGGCTTCATTCAGCCATTCTAATCAAGTTTTCAAGAACATCGAACAGTTGTTTGAGGCTCAACAGTTAAGGAAGTTCATGACAACAAGGATAAAGTTTCCAGTGGCAGAGATTAAGGAATGGGTATATACGACAAAGATTTAGGACACTCCAGTTCTTATTGGATCTATCTCAGGATCTCAGGACATCAGGTTCCTCTTTCACCAAAAATCTTATCTGAAATTTTTGGGTTTGTTAATTGTGAAGAAGAAATAGAATTATCTAGTAGTGAATTTAATGAAATGCTAGATAGGTTGGGTCATGCTAAAGGAAACCCTAAGAACCTTCTTAAGAAAAATATTTCTATAGAATATAGATTTTTAGCAGATATTGTTGGAAAAGTGATGTTGGGCAAGCACTCTGCTCACGATCACATAACCAGGCACCAATTTCATCTGATATGTGCCTTGGTGAATCAAAAAATAATTAACTGGGGAGTTATCCTGTTTGACTCCATCAAGAAGAAGATATATAAGAAGGATATTGGGTATGGGAGAATTCTTGGGCTTTTCTTACAAGCAAAGTGCCCAGAGATTTTGGTCTCACAAACCATATTCATTAATGGTTCCAAGAGGCTCACATCAACCCTATTTGGAAGATGGGAGAGGGTTATCACCAAGCACTCCAGGGCCTCCTCCTCCAGAGCTTCTGTGGACACAAGGACTGACACAGTCACTCCTCCAAACCCAGAAGAATTCTCTGCTCCACCTCCATCTCCTTCACCCAGACTACCATCTCCTCTTCTTCAACAACTATCAACTGTTAGTGCAGACACACCTTCCACTCCCATCCCTCCTGCCTCACCATCTAAACCACCATCTCTTCCACACTCACCAATCCACATTTTTGAGGATACACCATCTCCACCTCTTCAATCACATATACCATCACATCTACCATCACATCTTGATGACATACCATCCACTTCTCTTCATACAGATCCACTTATGTCATCTACAAATTTTGATCTACTATCATCGCCATCTCCACAACACACTCCACAACATTCACCTATTCAGGAAGTCACTATTCCTGATGTCACTCCCTCTGATAATCCAACATCTTCAATTCCATAAGCATTTACCATTTGTCCAACCTGCTCCATGCCTTCCTCCTCAACTGCCAATCAACCTTCCACATTTTCTAATCCAAATGATTATATGTATGTTTATTTTTCTTCTATTTGTGCTAACATTCTTGACTTCATTATTCCCATACTCAAGAAACTCATAGCTGAAGCCATTGCTCCACTTACTGCTTCCATCAATACACTTTCTTCACAGCTAGATTCATCCTCCACTGTCCCTTCTTCTTGGGGCTTGGGTTCAGGTCTCTTTGAATCCAGGCAGGGGGAGATGTCCTATGAAGAAGCTCCAGTAGCAGCAATAATAGCTCCAACAGTTAATGAAGAAACTCCAGCAGCAGCAATTCCAGCAGCACCAGCAATTGAAATTTTGGATGATACTGAAATGGTTTATATAACAGAAGAGGCGGCAACAGAAATCATCACTGTTGGTGATTTTATCATTAATCCCACAGTTGATATTCCTTCATTACTTCATTCTTTTGATATAGTTTATAGTAGCTCTTTACCAATTTTTGCATATGATTCTTCTAAAGCAATAGTTTGTTATACTGCCCCAATAAGTCCTGTAGTTTTGGAATAACTAAGGACAAGCTTTACAGTTATTGAGAATATTATAGAGCAAGTAACTGATATAGAGCCAAGGGCTTTATCCCCACCAACATTTGCATGGGCTGAATCCCCCATGCTAGATATGGATGATTTCATGTTTCAAGACATGGATACATAAAATACAGTGCCACGGCCTCTGTCTGAAAAGGAAGATATAGTTGTACAACCACAGACTGTTATAATAAATTCAAATATATAGCCACAAGATCCTCCAGAAATTTTTGCTGAAAAGCTAAAACAAATAGATGCTCTCTATGATCAGCCTGTTGAGGAATCTGATGATGATGAAGAGTCAGATGAATCAGAAGATTCTGGGTCTAAGAAGAGAAAGTTCAAGAAGAAGGTTCCCTCCAGGGCTGCTCCTAAACCTTCTCCTACAGCAGATACCCCTTATTATATTCTGCACAATATTACTCTTATGCGAGTCTCCCCTTACTGGATGAGGTATTCTAAGACTGAGCTAAAAGCTAGAAAGAAGAGTAGGAGATACTCTCCACCCCCACAATTTAGGAGAGCTCCTCCTCCTCCTCCTCCTCCTCCTTCTGCAGTAGGATTAGCAAGAAGTGTTTCTCAAGCTCATAGGTCTACTTCTCATTCACATCAATCATGACCTACTCAAAGTAGCAGAGACAGACCTTCAAGGTTAGAATCTCGGTCCAGCAGCCAGTAATGAAGACAACAAAAACAGCATAATAATCAAAGCAGCCAGTAGACATCTCAAGGTAATCAGCAAGAAATATCAAGTCCAGAGTGACCTCCTTCTCCAACCTATGATCTAGAGTTGGATCCTAACTATAGAATGGTCAAGTTTAATGAGCTGATTGCTCTCTCTCAGATAAGGAAAGCCAAAGCTGAAGGGAAGAATTCTTCTCAATTTTCAATAATATCATCTTATAGAAAGAAGGAATTGGATAAGTATGAGGTAAAAAATCTTTTTAATGCTGATGAATATTTGCATTTCTATCCAGAGGCAGTAGTGCTTAGAGCTACATCAATGAATATTCTTGGTGCTGAAGATATGAAAATGACTGAAAGAGAAGCAGAGGACCACAAAAGAATAATGGTCTTCACAAAACCTCCTCCAGACCCTTCTTCAGATGCTCCAAAGAAAGATTTATAATTTTTCTTCTTATGCATTTTGAACTTTATTATTGTTGTATATATATTCACATGGCACAACTGTTTATATCTGCTGAAGTTCTATAATTCTGTCAGATATTTATTTATGCTTTGTAAATTTCTTTATTTTTTATAGTGACCTCACCCAAATAGAGGGAGATTGTTGGAACCCTACTTGTGATTTAGGCTAGGTTCACTATTAGGATTGATTAAATGACCCAACATGTATAGTCTAGGGTCATAAGTTATTTTCGGGGTCAAGGTCAGTCACATGATGTTAGATTGTTGGAACCCACCTTTAGAAGGCTTCAGAGACAGAAGAATTTAGAGACAAGGCAGTTTAAAGAATGTAGAAAAAGGCGTTTGGTGATAGCTGATCTCAGCTCAATGATCGTCGATCTCAGATCGACAAACTCAGAATTCCTTCTCTGATTTGAGCTCAACGAAAGTCTAGCTGAGATCGACGAACTATGATTGTATATCAGAAGTTCAGCTCGGCGAAAGTCTAACTGAGATCGACAAAATATGATCTCATATCAGAAGTTCAGCTCGATGAAGGACTATCTCAGTTCGACGAACTTGGAGCTTAGGTCGACGAAATCCTTGCTGAGTTTGACTAACTCCTTCCAGGTTCTGTTCGACTAATCCTCTCTGCAGTTTCTCAGTTCGACTAAAGCAGTTTGATTTCAAATTATATTATATTAAGTCAGTAATACTCTGATAATTAATGCTCAATATTCTCAAGAATATAGTTGTTACCTGACAACATTAATTATGGATTTTATAGAGTTATTACTCTACCAAGTTTCCTGGGATGGTTAGGGAAATACATTCAAGACTAAATTAGCCGTTCCAACTCCCAAAAATTATGTAGAGGATTTCAAGGAAAGATTTTAAAAATATTCAGAGGTTTTGAAATCTGCCAGGGCATATATACTCCTTCTGAAAATTACAGAGCAGTCAACAAGAAAAAGATATACAAAAAGCTAAGGAATATAGAATAGAGTTCTTCATCATCTGCATCAAGCTTTTCTTCCAGCAACAGATCTTCAATTTGAGAGCAAAAGTTCACATCTCTCGGAAACATTTACTGGAGGAAGAAGTATTTCAAAGAAGGCCTACACCCTGACGCAAAGCTACCACTCCTGATCAGATCTCTACAACTCAGGGGGAGCTTTGACATCATCAACATTTCACTAGTCTTCTTAGAGATTTGTGACAGAGAAGAAAACATCATTTTCATTTTCCTTTCACTATGTACAAGGTTATAACTCCCTTCAAAAGTTAACTTTTGATTCATAAGTCACCTGATCAAAAGACTTTGGTTTGGTTTTTGGGCACCTGATCAAAAGCTCAAATGTTTGTTAGATCTCCCTTAGAAAAATTGATCTTCGGGTGACATGGCACCTGATCAAAAACCTATGGCGTAGGGAACCTGATCAAAAACCTGTGGTGGTATGGTACCTGATCAAAAACATGTAGTGGTTTCCTACCAGGGTGGTAGAAGAGTGGATGTACCCAGGTTTATTGTGGAACCACTATAAATTCTTTGTGTTGCCTGGTTGTGCTTTTACCTGTTTATTTTTTGTGTTGTGATATTTCTCTTTATATATATATAACCTACTTTAAATTCCATTGTGAAAACAAATTAAAATTTTAAAATACTCTATTCACCCCCTCTAGAGTTAGTTAGATCTATCCCTCACTTTCATTCTCAGTTCAGGAAACTCAAATCTGAACATCTACTTCTGAAGGTGAGAAGAAGGAAGAATAAAGTTGCTGATTTTGTCCTAGGAAGGAATAGAAAGCAAAACAATTTACTGCTAGTTACTTCCAGCTCAAGATCCTTGTAGCTGTGAAGAAAGGTTGAGCTGAGATAACTCAGCTCAAGGGGCTATCACATAAAAATTTCTTTATGATAGATATACATCTATTTCACTCCAGTAGGATCCTTTTAGATCTGAGTTGTAGGTATCTATGAACATAAGGTATGGCAAATTTGCCTGATCTCTAGGATCCAATTTGGATCTGAGGTAGGTGGTCAATTGATCACTGAGCTGTAGGAGAGGAATACTCTCTAAGTGTAGGACATTTGGGTCTGAGGTAGGATCCCTAGTGGATCTGAGGTAGGGTTATCCTCCTAACCTTAGTGTAGGGTCTTTGGCCCGAGGTAGGTGATCTGCTGATCACTGAGTTGTAGGCCTTTGTGCCTGAGCTGTAAGTCTTGGAGGAGACTGAGAGATCCTGAGGGATCTGAGGTGTAAGCTCTGTGGAGCAGAGTTTTGGAGAAGTTCCTTAACTAACAGGAAGTTGGCAAGGTGGGAGGAGAGTGGATGTACCCAAAAGTTGGGGAACCACTATAAATCTGTGTGTGCTTCACTGTGTTATTTTCTTTGTGCAGGTACTTGCAAGCTAATTACTGCCAACACATTAAATACTAAATAAGATAAAATAAAAGCTAATAAAATCAATCATACATCCTATTCACCCCCCCCCACCGTAGGTTGTAAGATACCTTGAAAATAAAGACTTTCAGTTAGAATATGTCGGAGATTATGATGTCGATATCCAATATCATCCGGGAAAAGCTAATGTGGTAGTTGATTCCTTGTGTAGAAAGACCGCACAGATCTTTGTGCTTTCGGTGGAATCCTTGGTGGAAGAGTTTCTATTAATGGGCATCTCAGTCGGAAGTAGCCACTCGCCAAGAAGCTTAGAAGTAGAATAGCCTTCATGGATTATGCTTACTAGTCTACATCAAAAGAATGATTCTGATTTGCAGCACCTTCATAGTAGAACTGAGAAAGGAGAATTACCAGACTTTTTAATTGATGATGCAGATACTTTTAAGTACCGGGGTTGATATTGTATCCCCGCAGTTGAGGATATTCGAGCTAAGTTGTGCAGTGAGGTGCATGGTTCTAGTGTTGTTTGCCAGCCTCATTCTACAAAGATGTATATAGATCTGAAGCAAATCATTTGGTGGTATGGAATGAAGAATGATATAGCCAAGTTTGTGTCTTAGTGTTTTACTTGCAAGCGAGTTAAAGCAAATCATAGAAGGCCTAGTGGCAAGTTGATGCCTTTGGAAATTTCAAGTTGGATATGATAGAGTATTTTGATGGAATTTATTACTAGTTTACCAAGATCTCCCAGATGGCAAGATTCTGTGTGGGTCATAGTTGATAGATTGACGAAGTGTGCTCACTTCGTGCCATTCAATATTGATTAATCCATGAAAAAGATAGCAGAATTATATTTAGAAGGGGTCATTAGATTGTGTGGAGTACCTGTTAATATTGTGTCAAATAGAGATTCCATGTTTACATCTCATTTTTGGAAAAGTTTACAGGAAGGGTTGGGTACCAACCTTAGATATTCAACTAATTATCATCCGCAGACCAATGGTCACACGAAGAAACTAAATCAGATTGTGGAAGATATGATAAGATGTTACATCTTGTACCATGAGGGAGGGTGGAACGAGCAGTTGAGATTGATGGAATTCGCCTATAATAACATTTATCAAGAGAGTTTGCAGATGGCCCCCTTTGAGGCTTTATATGGGAGACATTGCAAAACTCCCTTGTTTTGGGCTGAAGTTGGTAAAAGACCGTTGTTGGGTCTGGAAGCCTTGGAAGAGATGAATATTTATGTGACGCATATTCAAGAGAAGCTTCGAATAACTCAGGATCATTATGATAAGAATGCTAATCGGCAAAGGATTGATCTGGAGTTCATTGTTTTGTACATGGTTTTTCTTAAAGTTTCTGTGATGTCTGGTGTTAAGAGGTTTGGAAGGAAACACAAGTTGGATCCCAAGTATGTAGAACCTTTTCAAGTTGGTGAACGTATCAGAGTGTCGGCATATAGGCTGAATTTGCCAGTAAATTTCCTTGGTGTGCACGATGTATTTCATGTGAGCGAGTTGTGTAAGTGTGTGCTTAGTGACCAACATGTTCTCGATTTGGTGCCTCACTTGCAACCTAACCTTTCTTATGTTGAAGTTGTTGTTTTCATTCTGGATACTCAGGATCGAGTGTTGCGAAGGAAGACAATACCCATGGTCAAAGTTTTATGGAGAAACCAAGATGTGGAGAGCACGACTATGGAGTTGGAGTCAGCTATGAGGGAGGCTCATCCTCATATGTTCTCCTAATTTATTTTGGTAAGTATTTTTATTCAATAACCCTTGGTTATTTTCCTTCTTTAGTGGATTCAGTTGTGTATCAACTTTTGGGACAAAACATTCTTTTAGGGGGAGTGGCTGTAATGCCCCTGATTTTTTGATGTTTTTTAATTCCTTTAGTGGCATATTTTTGACGTCAGGGTGTTATGTTGACGCTTGTTGACGGGTACCATTGTTGGAGCGTGAGGTTTGCTCATTTGGTATCTGAGGTTTTATCTTAGAATGTTAGCATGTCTAAATTCTTGTGTGTTTTTGGGATATCCCTCGCGAGTAGGGTTTGCTTTGGATTTTGGTGGAGCCGTTTTGAGATATTTGGTGTTTTGACTTTGGGGAGTTTTTGCCAAAGTTTAGTTTGTCGGATTTTGATTTCGACTTCGTCGTTGGATTCGTAGCATCGATATTTAGTTTCAGTATGAATTTCATGGAAATCCGAGATTATTTGGAATTTCCGGTCATTTGGACGTTTAGTGTAATAATAATATATTATATTATTTATGTATTATAAGTATAAATATCCTTACGATATAGACGGAACCCTATTCAGCGTATTCTTCCCTAACCGTCAGACCGATTCATGGAAGAGTGAGTGCGGAGGACTTTGCAAGCTTTCGTCCATCGATTGTAGGAGCTCTAGTGCAAAAAATTGTCATTAGAGGGTAGATTCAGAAAGCTCTCGTCAAGATCTACGTGCAAGCAGTGAGGTTTTTTTGGTTTCTTTGAATTTTGGGCGTTCGGGAATTCATTTTTTACCCTTGTTTACCCTAAAAAGTTTCAGGAATCGTTGTCTAGGTGTTCTTACGGATAGATCCTTGACGAGGAGCGCTTGCGTGGCCAAATTTCAGGCGGTTAGAGGCAGGTGGTGATTTCTTCCCCTTGCTATGTCTTTTTGTGTGTGTGTTTACTGTGTCTTTTTGTCCCTCCTTAGAGTTAGGAGTACTGTAGGGTTCGGCCAAGCTTGATCTGCTGCGTAGTGTAGGAATTTCGGTTAAGTTTAATCTGTCGTATATAACAGTTAAACTAAGTTTAGTCCGTCAATTATATGAGAGTTAGTCTAAGATAATTTCATCGTATATGACAGTCTAAGTAAAGATAAATTCGCCGTATATGTCAATGAGTAGGATTCGTCAAATATGAGTTTTGTACTAAGGCAAATTTGTCGAGTATTCTCGACGAATTCTTCAAGTATCAGTCTTGTCATTGAGTGAATTTGTCTTGGCATCGAGAGCATCGAGTGATCCTTATGACTAAATCGAATTCAACGAGTATTCCCGACAAATTTGTTGAGTATTTTTAGCAAAGGCATCGAGTGCGTCGAGTTAAGACATGATGGAGTTGAGTGCATCGAGATAAGACTAGATTGTGTTGTGAGCATTGAGTTAACTCATCTAGACGTCGAGTGATGTAAATTTCGGTGAGTTAAGTCCCGGCATCGAGTGAGAATACTTTGGCTTTAAGATCGTTAAATGATCTCCAGATTCGTCAAGTATACTCGACGAATCTTACGTGGACTTGGGTAAATTACGCCGATTCATCGAGTATCAAGATAATGTTAGCTAAATCGTCGAGTATTGTTAAGATAGTCAATTTTGCTAAGTATAATTCGTCTAGTGTCTACCATATTCATCGAGTATACTCAACGAGTCAGTGTGGACTTAGTTTTCTTATCGAATTGAGTCTAATTTGTCGAGTATGGCCTTAGGGTAAATTTCAGGATTTTTCTTCCTGCTTGTCATTGGAGAAATCCTGTGTTTTGGTTAGGGTTTTGTCAGTGTTTATGGATGTTTAAGTATGGCTCATGGTTGGTAGTGATATAGGACCACCAACCTAAAGCTGGTTTATGAATCATTATACTTGGTGGGTTTTCCGGGTTTTCTTTTGGACTGTTGGGTTGTGTTGGACATTATGGCCACCACCATAATGCCTTTTTTGAGATGTTTGGACTGTTGGGTTGCGTTGGACATTGTGGCCACCACATATGTGCCTTTTTGAGATGTTGGACTGTTGGGTTGTGTTGGATATTGTGGCCACCACTACAGTGCCTTCTCGAGATGTTTGGGTCTGTTAGATTGTGTTGGACATTGTGGCCGCCAACTTAGAACTGTTTTTATCGGTGTTAATGATTCACGTGTTTAGAGCTGTTCAGTCCCTTTCTTCTCATTGTAAAGACATTTGTCTTTATGCTTACTCTTGTAGATACTATCGAAGCATGGCTTCGTTTCGCACTTGGTGCAACTTTTTTACTCTTGAACTTTATAAGTTAATAATTTATTATTATTTTATTTTTCATCTGTTGCGGTTTGGCAACCTTTCCTATTTGAGTTGGTAATCCTTAAACTCCTTTGCTTTGATTTACTGATGATCTTTTTGCCACTTGTTTATTCTTGCTGAGGTATTCTTTTCTTTTGAATGTCTCAGGTTAGGAGCAGTAGCCGGTTGAGCACCTAGGGTTGGTTGTGGCTAGTGGTCTGCAGTTGTTGCAGTTGTCTTTTCCTCACCGTTGTGAGGTAGTTTTATTATTTTTCCTTTAGTTCAGACATATATGCTTTTAGTGGGTTCATGTCAGATTGTTGACGCCCACTTGAGATTTTGGTTGAATGATAAGTTACTTGCTATCTGCTAAGTCTATTTCTTAAAGAATTGTCGGATTTACTTGCTCTCTGGGATGCTTTTATGCTAGGATTTCATGTTAGTTGTTTTAAAGTATAAAAATAACATTTTGACTACCTCATTCATAACATTGTTTCAAAACCAAAGACATTATATTTTAACAACATAAAGTACTATTTCTATACTTATATTAACTCTAGATGTATGCATATCATGAGTTATCCTATGTGGATGTTTATGCTCATGTAGGATGTTAATCACTATAAACAAAATATTTTTTCGCAGTGTATATTCATATTTTACTGTGGGCTAGTTGATCCACTGTGCTGAGGGATACGACCATCTAAACCTTAATTCAAATTGCAGTTTCTTCATATTAAACTTGAGAATTTCTTAAAGATTGTTAGGTTTAAATGTTTGTCTGAGTGCCTGCAGTTATCCCCTGTATAACGTGGCATCACGATGCGTGTTTTCACTTACTCTGATACATAATTTAAATGCGGAGAAAATGCGGGTTGTGACACATGTACTCAAGATGATTGGGTATATTAAGAACCTTGAGAGACTGCGGTTTCCCTTAGGCTAAGAGTTGACCACTAATATGATCTTAGAATTGTTGTTGGACAGTTATAAGTAGTTCGTCTTGAACTATTACATGAATGACATTAGCAAGACACTACCTGAGCTCCTGGGCATGATGAGAACTATTAAGAACAACATGAAGAAGGACAAGCCTGCTAGTCCTATATTAATGGAATATAAAGGTAAGGGCAAGGCCGCGGGATCATAGAAGACCAAGGTAGTACCTAGGTTATATCTTAATCCAAAGTCTTCAGGACTGAAAAGGAAGAGTATGACAAAGAAAGGTAAGTGCCACCATTGTGGTAAGGCAGGGAATTGGAGGAGGAACTATTCCATCTATATTGAGGATCTGTAGAAGAAGAAGGGAAGTGTGACTTCTGCATCAGGTATTTATATTATAGAAATAAACTTTTCTGCTCTTTTATCTTGAGTATTGGATGCTAGATGTGATTCTCACATTTATACTAATGTGTATGAACTGGGAAGGAGAGGAATGATAGATAAAGGTGAAGAAGACCTGCATGTTTGAAATGGAGCAAGAGTTACTGTCGTTGTCGTAGGTGTTTATCATCTTTCCTTGCCCACTGGGCTTATTATAGAACTTAATAATTATTATTTTGTTCCTATTATAACTCAAAACATTATATTTATTTCATGTCTAGACATGAATGATTTTTCTTTTATAATTAAGAACAATTGTTGTTCTATATATAATAATAATGTTTGTTTTGACATAGCTCAATTGTGAAAGTCTTTGTTTAAGAGTAGCTACACAAGTAGAGGGGGATGAATAGGTTTTCAAGTCTTTTTGAACACTTTTAACTTTGATGGAGTTGTGTGTTAGATTTTATTATGAGCTTTCAAGAGACATAACAAAACACTAGAATTTATAGTGGTTCCCCTATCTAGAGTAAATCCACTTTCCCCCTCCATCTATCTAGTAGTGAGCTAGATTCAGCTTAATCCTCCTTTAACTCGGCTCCTTGAGCTTACACCTTAGATCCCATAGGATCCAACACCTCAGAGTGAAACTCACTCCTATAAATCAGAGTATATCAACTCCTTCTTCGGGATTGATAGCCCTACACTCAGAGATATTAGATCTCCTACCTCAGATCAACACAGAGATCTTACCTCAGGAACAAGCCCTACCTCAGATCCTAAATAGGATCCTATAACTCAGAGACATAGTTCCTACACTCAGCCTTTATACCATAGGATTACAACTCAGATCAATAGATGATCTTACAGAATGAGTAAAAGTGCGATGATTATTAACTCCAGAGAAATATTTATCCGAGTCACCTTTCTGAACTGAGAAAATCAGTCCAACCTCTTTACATCAACAAGACTTTAAATCTTCAAAGTAGTTCTGCTTGTGCTGAAAAGAATTGATGCAGCACTCTATATCATCAAGCTTTTTATATAACAATGTTATAAGCAATGGCTTTGAAGATGAACAACAACTTTTTAATTCTCTGCTTCTTCTCTAACAAAAAACATATTTTTTGTTCATGTTGTAGAAGACTTAGATGTTTTCAGTTCTTGACCACTTCAATCAGCAAGCTTCTTTCTGTGTTCCAAAAAACTTTTGCTAATCCAAGAATAGTGGATATTATAACTTGATGGAGATGATGACTATCGTCAAAGCTTTTTTTCTCTGTAAAAAGTCCTTTTTTATCTTCTGTCGACCAATGACTCTTTTATCTATATGGGCAAGCAGAATGAGAAACTGTAAAGTACCTTTAGCTTTAATTGCTATATAGAAGGCATTTGGCGCCATTTATCTTCTAGCACACAATTCCTACAATATTTGAATTATGGATGATGTCATCTTGACATTGCCTGTGGACTTAATAGTTTTTTGTCAAACTGCACAGGCTTTGAGTGCAGTCAAGTGACTAAATTCAAAAACAATTTGTTGAAAATCTGCACACTGAGGCATTGAGTGAACTTTCATCACCCAATGCATCTGACTTAGACAACTTAACTAATAAAGCGTTGAGTGAGCCTTCATCACTCAATGCTTTTGGACTTGTCAGATTTCTCGTGACTGAAGGCGTTGAGTGAACCTTCAACTTTCAATGCTTATGTACTTCTGCTGAGTTATTGATAAGGCATTGAGTGAGCCTTCCTCACTCAATGCCTCTACACATATACAAATTTCCTTTTGAGTAGGTGTTAAGTGAACTGCCTTCACTCAACACTTCTTGACTTAGCCAGATTTGAGTCCAGCAATACTGAAGCTCTGAATACTTAATGTTCTGTTAACTCTTTTAGACCTCTGGCGTTGAGTGAACTGAACTCACTCAATGCTTTTGGACTTAGCCAGATTTCTACTTTTCCAGCATCTTGTCTTGAGTCCAACTAACATCACGACCCGGACAACTTGTCTGCTAAATGAACAGTAGACAATCTGCATACATTGAACTTTGAATATATATCAGATACAATCATGTGTATACCATTGACCTGTGGGCCTTCCTATTTGAAGAAGGTAGAATCCTAGTTAATGATATACACTACCACATGGAAGAGATAAACTTTTACAGCAAACAAGAGCAATAAATAACACCAAATCAAAAATACGATAAACACTTAAAATGATAATTATAAACAAAATGCGTGCTTATAATAAAGTTCATATTCATAGACCTCTTAAGGAACCTAATACACAAAACATTTCAAGTTTCTGGTTCCTCGATGACTATGCCCCTGCTTGGTTTCTTGGCAGCTTCAATCTGCATTTACCTTTGCCTTTAAAAGTAGCTATAAGTCTTTGGAAAGTACATGCTTGGCTCTTAAGAATCTGATGGCACTACCCCTATCCTATTGTCCCTTCTGAATTTTCTTCCTAGCCCTTCATTCCTTTCCATCTTGGCCCATTCTAGGGAGCTATATAGCTTTTCCCTTTAAGTTTTTTTTTCTTTAATTTTGTCCTAGGAAGACAGAATGAAGATCCTTGATTTAGGACTACATTTTTAAAAGTCGGTCCTAGTTTCCATCTCTTCTTTGTATCTCTTTTTTATTTGCCTGATCTCTTCATCTTCTTCAGGAGCATACTTACCTTTGCCCCTTGATATATATATTCAGTAGTGGGGCTGAAGGTAGAAATATCAATAGCTGTGAGTTCAGCCCACTGATCACCATACAAATCACCATCAATCTGTTCTTCTAGAGAAAGAACAAGAAAATTATCATATGTATATTGTTCTAGTGCCAATGATCCCCTGATGACATTGGTGACCCAAAGAACATTTTTAATATATACTTAAATCATTACTTTCTCCCCCTTTATGACCTCTCAGACATAGCTGTAGTCAAGGAATTCTTGGCCAAGAGATCTTTTTGTCTAGAAAATTTAGCCCTTTGGTAACATGATTCATAACCTCCAGCATTTGATCATCCAGAATCTTTGTGTATGTATCCATCCTCTTCTCTAGAGTAATCTTGTTTGCTTCCATCAGTTTCTTTTGCACATTACGCACCATTTATATATTGCTAGAACTGATGTTCTAATTTTTAATTATATCATTATTCTTTTGTCTGATCTCCTAAAGTTTTCTTTCAGTATATATCATAGTAGGAGCAGCTCTCATGAAGAATGCAATTGTGTTGGCCTTTAGCAAGTTCACCTCAAATCTTATAGACTTGATCTCTGCAGATAGATCTTATTTTAATCCTTTGATAGAATCATCAACATACTGCTCTAGTTGTCTCCTTTGTTCATTAGCATACCTTTTTGTTGTGCTAGGAATGTTGAGGACATATGATCAATTTGATGAGATGCCCATGGAAGCAGAAATCCTCATCCTCTTTCCTTGTATCTTCCCTTATTTTTGAGTCAGCCCTCATGAATTCAGATGAGTGATCAGCAATATCATCCTTTAGCCCACCATCCTCAGATATATCAATGACATTTTTAGTTTCCTGATCAGAGAGCTCTATTGGAATCTCCCCCAGAAGTTTTGCACTTGTCATAGTAATTTTCAGGTCTGTATCAACCGTGATAGGAGCACCTTCATTCACCGTACCAGGAATTTGATCCCCCTCAGCTTGAGGACAGAAGAGTATCAACTTAAGACCATCTATAATCTGATCTATCCTTCTCTGCAGATTTTCCAGAAATGATTGAACCTACTCCCTCTCATCAGGAGCATCCAACTTGGTAGTCTCCAACACAATTTCTGCACAAATCCTGTCCACTACTTTTCCAGTCACTTTGAAAGTGCAGCTAGATCTGATATACTCTAGAGGGGGGTGAATAGAGTATATGGTGCTTTGAAACTTTTTACAACAATTGTTGTAATAAGAGTGAGTAGGGAAGCAGTTAAAAAACTAATCACAGAACTAAGTTAAGCAAAAGCTAATCACAGAGTAATCAAGGCCAGAAACAAACATAAACACAAGCAAAACCAGAAGACACAAGGAAATATAGTGGTTCCCCTAAACTTGGGTACATCCACTCTTCTACCACCCTAGGTAGGAATCCACTGCAGGATGAGTTGATCAGGTGTCCTGAGCACCAATGAGCTTTTGATAAGGTGCTCAAAAACCAAAGCAGAGTTTTTGATCAGGTGTCTTGCCACTAATGAGCTTTTGACAAGGTGCTCAAAAACCAAGCTCAAACGTTTGAAGGGAGTTTGAGAAACCCTTTACAGAGAGGGGGTGAGAGAGTGATGGATGTCTTCTCTTTCTCAAACAGCTGAGAAGACTATGTGGATTGTTGATGTCAAAGCTCCCCTGAATCCTTGAGATCTTCAGGAAGAAAAGCTTTGCTGAGGGTGATAGGCCTTCAAAGATTGAACTCCAGCAATAGATGATTTCAGCAATAGTTGAAATATTGAATGTCTGGAGTCTGGAAATATGTTGGCCTTGAACACTTTGAAACTAAAGAGATCTGAAGATTTCTGAAAAGACTGATCTCTTTGGATGAGTGTTCTTGAGAATTCTTTGAGACAGTATATGATGTCTGACTGTGTGTCTGTCTCTCTATAATCTGTATTCTGTGAGTGATTCAAAAATTCTTCTCTTTTATTCTCTAATACAGAATAGAATAACATTCTCTTTCAAGTATAGTCGTTGTCCTGCATTAATTGCATCCTTAATTGTACAATCTCTTCTGGAGGAAAGTCCACAGAAATATTCCTTAAGAAATCCCTTGAAACTTGGTCCAGAAATGAATGAAAAACGGCTAGGAAATCTCTGAATTAATTGCAGAATAACTCCTCAACTGATTTGAAATTGAATCTAGAAACATCCTTGAAGTTATCTGAAATCGTCGAACTGAGCTCTGTTATCGTCGAGCTGAGCTCGACGATCTGGAAATATACAGCAGCAAAATATCGTCGATCTGAGCTCAAAGATCGTCGAACTGAGCTCAGAGATAAAGATCCAAAGCAGAGTCAAAATCGTCGACCTGAGCTCACCGATCGTCGAACGGAGTTCGACGATATAATGAAGTTGAGCTCAGCGATCGTCGAATGGAGTTCGACGATCTGTCGAAGTTGAGCTAGACGATCGTCGATCGGAGTTCAATGAATCGTCGTGCTGAGCTCGACGATATGACTTAGTCTCCAAACAGAAAATCCTGGTCTTGAGGGAAGCTTTCAAACCTAGACTACTAACCCTTAGACTCAATTCTAATTGACCTATTGAGCTATACAGGAGGTCAAGCAAAGGTTTCTTAGAGACATAGTGATCCTGACCCAAATTAGTAATAGGGTGTTCCAACAATCTCCCCCTATTTGGGTTAGGATTACTATTTATAAGCTTTGGAAAAATTTAAATAACATACAAGCAGCAAAAATAGAAAAACAACAAGCTAGACATTGCAGAACCATAGAGATATATAACATCCAGATAATCAGAAATCATAGAGAATGTCATCTTACAATATCATTTCTTCTATTTGCCCTTAACCAGTTTAATCTCTCTTTTAGGATTGAGGGCTTCTTTGTTAGATCTGGTATCATCTGCTGCACCCAAATATGTTTGCTTTTTAGGCCTGGGAACTACAGCTTCAGGATGTAATTCCATATACCTGTCAGAATCAAAGAATTTACTTGAAGCATATCTCTCTAGCTCTTTCTGTCTCTGTTCAGACATTGTTGAAATGTTGGAAGAATCTTTTCCTTGCTCTCTAGCCTTTTTAATCTGATCCAGTGCAGCTAGTTCCTTTAATCTGGCCGTCCAAGCAGCTGGATTATTCTCAGGATCCTCAAAAGACACAGGTGGCTCATATCTGTTAGAGGGATTGTCTTGAGAAGGCCTGGCAGACACAGTTTCTTTCAGCTTATAAGGGAAAGGACCAGATGTTGTATCAGGTGAAATTTGTCCTCCCCTAGAATATGGGTGTTGCCTGGAGTACCCTTTGGAGTAGACTTAAAGATCTCTTTGATTTCCACTATATCCTCCTCTCCTTGATTGAGATCCCCTGGATTGGCTTCCCCTATTGTAAGATCTGGAATGAGGCTGATAGGGGGCCTGACTTCTGGCTGGGGGTTGAGCTGCAGAGCTTCCACCTGCACCTGCATCAGGAGGAGGTGGTGGAGGAGGATGAGAGTGCTGGAATTGGGATGAACCCTTCTTATATTTTCTCTTCTTCTTCATTGCCTTCAGCTGATTCTTGGAGTACTACATCCAGTGCTCAGTAATAGGGCAGTCATGTAGAATGTAATATGGGATATCATTGTTATCCTTAACTTTGGCAGGAGGTACTCTCTCCATAGCTTTGCTCCTTGCCTTCCTTTTCCTGGCAATGGTAGCAGAAGAGTCATCAGAGTCTGTTCTAAATTCATCACTCTCAGAACTCTGGTCATCATAAAGAGCATCAATTTTCTTCATCAAGTCCTTCTTGAGCTGTACAGAAGCAGATGAGGCAGAGGTTGTAGCAGCAGGTGTTGAAGTAGTAACAACAGAAATGATAGCAGCAGATGTAGTAGAGGCAGTAACAACAGCAGCAACATATACTGGAGAATTGACAACAGTAGTAACAACAGATTCACTAACAACAATATCAACAGCAGGAATAACATCAGAAACTGCAGAAGGCTCAAATTCAGGTGCCTCTGACATCAGAATTTCCTTGGAAATTTGTTCATCAGCAATAACAGAAACTTTAGCAGCAGTATTAACATTCTCAGCAGTAGTAGAAGCAACAATAATGCTTTCTTCAGAAGAGGCAACAGCATAAACTGAATTGACAAAGGAGGAGATAATGCTTGGGTCACAGCAAGAAAATGGCACAAGTGCCTTGGATAGATCCTCTGGAGGCTGGACAGCATTGACCTCTAGCAGACAGCTGAAGTATGCAGAATCAAAAGTTGAAAGCAAAGACCTGAGGTCTATTGCAAGGATTGCAGCAGGAGGACTTTGTGCTTGAGGCACAGCAACAGCAGCAAGAGAAGGAGCTGAAGAAGCAGCAAAGACAGCAGCAGCATGAGACAGGCTCACAGAAGCAGTCACAGAAGCAACAGCAGCAACAACAGCAGCATGAAGACTCACTTCATATGGCATCTCCCCCTGCCTAGATGCAGACATGTCTGGATCAAGGCACACTGCTGTAGGAGCTGCCTAAGGGAAGAGGGAAGAGAGCTTGGCAGAGAGAGCTGCCACTGACAAGTGTAGTGGAGCCAAGGAGGTCTCCAACAACATAGAGAGCCTGGGGGCAAGAAACTCATACAGCCTGTCAGCAAGGGCTGGGAGGTCTACTTGCTCAAGGGTTAGAGCAGAGGTGGAAGATGTAGGAGCAGCTGATGGTGAGGGGAGTGGAGAGCTGGTGAATGGTGGAAGGGATGGTTGAGGTGTTGGAAAGGTGGAAATGGAGGATAGAGGGATGGAGATAGATGGGGTGAAAGTTGGTTGGTCAATGATTTGGTGTAGAAGGTCTTGAAAGGAAGTGGAGGAAGAGGGTAGCTCAGGAGGAGATGATGGGGAATCATCCATAAAGGAATCATCAATTAGAGTGAAGGATGGAATGGAGGGTGATGAGGTGACATCTGGTGGAGGGTAGGAGAATAGTGGGTGGAATTGTTCTTCTGGTGGTGGTAGAATAGGTACTGGAGATGGTGTTGATGTTGGAGAGGGGCTGGATATGATGATGGTCGATGGAGCTGGAATTGTAGATGGTATGGGAAGGGATGGAATTGGAGGAGGAGGAGGAGAGGCAACAACAGCAGACAGGTCATCTGCAGGGGCAGAGACCTGTGGAGGAGTGACTCTTAAAGTCCTTGTGCCTGAAGGAGTACTGGAGGAGGGCCTGCTGGGCTTGCTGATTTGTCTGTCCCACTTTCCAAAGAGGGCACAAGACGGTCTCTTGGAGGCATTTATATGAATTCCAGAGGACACCAGCAAGGCAGGGCACCTGTGCTGCAGAAACACACCAATGATCCTCCCAAAGTTAACAAAACTTTTGTTGCTTTTCGTCTTGATGAGGTCAAAGAAGATTTCTCCCCAGTTCAGATTCTTTCTGTCTACAAGAGCTCCCATAAGGCAGAGCTGATGCCTTGAAATTATATCATGTGCAGAGTGCTTAGCCAGTAGCACTTTCCCCACAACATTTGCCATAAATCTGTACTCTACAGATAGGTTCCTTTTGAAGAGCTTGCTAGGGTTTCCCTCTGAATGACCCATTCTGGCAAGCAGTTCAGAATACTCTTCTCCAGATAAGTCAGCAGTATCTTCTCCATTTCTCAACTCAAAAACTTCTGATAGAATTGCTGGGGTTAGAGGTACCTGAGTTCCAGATATAGACCCAACAATGGTGGAATTATCTTGATTGTGGGCAGTATAGACCCATTCCTTTATCTCATCAGAAGCCAGCTTTATCCTGGTTGTCATTATTGCTGTCAGATTCTGGTCTTTGAACAATCCCAGAATATCTTGAAAAACCTGGTCAGTTGTGCTGAATGATTCCATGTCGATGTCAAAACCAGCATCAAACTTCATAGCAGCAAGAACAGCAACTAACACAGCCATGGGTACCTACAACAATTCAACAAACAAAACGACCAAGTGTAGAACTGTTTGGAGGGAAAGAAAATGCTTGCAGAGAAATCGAAAGCGCAAGGGAGAACGACAGCGAAAAATGAGTTTTATATTAGGGTTCGACGTAGAATTGGAAAGATCGTTGAACTCAGTTCGACGATCGAGGCTTCTAAAGGAATCTGAAGAGTCTTCAACATCGTCGATCTCCGTTCGACGATATTGGAGAGCGTCGAGCTCCGTTCGACGATCGTTCAGAGAACAAAATCATCGAGTGTCGTTCGACGATCGTTGACCGGAAGAGATAGTTCATACTATCTGAGAGACGCTGAACTCAGTTCGACGATTTAGGAAATCGTCGATCTCCGTTCGACGATCTTGGGGCAAATCGTCGAGCGCAGTTCAAAGATCAGAAAAATTCTAGACACTAAGAAAAATCAGAATGTTTGCCTAGTCTTGGTCAATTTTTAAGCTTTCAAAATCTTGGATATTATTTAAGACTTCCTCCATCTAACATTCCTAACTGATTTAGGAAGAAGGTGTGTTTCTTTTCATCCAATGGCTTGGTGAAAATATCTCCCCTTTGTAAATCAGTTGGGATATAGTGTAGTTCAATTTTATTCTTTTTAACATTATCCCTTAAGAAATGATGCCTAATCTCTATGTGTTTTGTCCTACTATGGAGGACTGGATTTTGAGCTATAGAAATAGCACTGGTGTTATCACAAAAGATTTTAGACTTCTCTAAGTTGTAGCCATAGTCTAGGAGTTGGTTTTGAATCCACAAGATTTGTGAACAACAACTGCCTGCAACCATATATTCAGCTTCAGCAGTTGAAGTTGACACAGATGTTTGTTTCTTACAAAACCAAGAGACAAGTCTGTCACCAAGGAACTGACATGTTCAAGTCTTCAACTAGAGAATGTTCCTGCAAGGGTTCTATGGTAGAAGAAATCTTCTCCTTGAAAGACATGTTAGTTTCATCAAAAGATATATGAACAGATTCCTCAATTTTTAAAGATGATTTATTATAGACCCTATAAGCCTTGCTGATCATGGAGTATCCCCGAAACACTCCTTCATCAGCTTTGGCTTGAAATTTTGCTAAATATTTCTTGTCATTATTATGAATGTAGCAAATGCAACCAAAGACTCTAAAATAATCAACTTTAGGTTTCTTCCCTTTGAGTAATTCATAGGGAGTCTTTCCCTTTAGTTTATGTATCAGACTTCTATTCAGCATATAGTTGGAGGTGTTCACTGCCTCTGCCCAGAAGGATAGAGGTAGATGAGCATCTGACAACAATGTAGTGGCAGATTCAATAAGGGTTCTATTTTTCCTTTCAGCTACCCCATTTTGTTGAGGAGTTCTAGGAGCTGAGAAAGTATGCCTGATCCCTTCACTCTGACAGAACTCTTGCATAAGAAGAGAATCAAACTCTGTCCCATGATCACTTCTGATCAGGGCAATGTGAGTATTGAACTCAATCTGTATACATTTGAGAAACTCTGTCAGACACTTAAAGTTATCAGACTTCTTTCTTAGAAAGAGCACCCAAGTGAATCTAGAGAAGTCATCTACAACTACTAAAGTGTAGGATTTCCCTCCTAGGCTTTGTACTGTGATGGGTCCAAAAAGATCCATGTGTAACATATACAATATCCTAGGTGAATCACTCTTATTAAGTGACTTAAAGCTATTTTTAGTTTGCTTGCCTAATTGACAAGCCCTGCAGAGTCCTTCCTTCTTGTAGGGGCCAGAAGGTAGTCCTCTAACAAGGTTGTCTTTGGATAGCCTAGCAATAGTTCTAAGGTTTAGGTGTCCTAGTCTCTTATGCCATAAAATATTTGGCCTACAGACAGAATTAAACAAGCAGATATCTACATCAGTTGAAAGAAAATCTACTAGATAGATGTTACCTTTTCTTTTACCTGTCAACACAGTTGTGTTGTCCTCTGACTTGATTTTGCATAAGGCTTTGCTGAAGGTCACCTGGTAGCCTTCATCACACAGCTGACTGATGCTAATTAGGTTGTGCTTCAGTCCTTCCACATAAGCTACCTTCTTGAAAGTTACTGATCCAATCTGGACTGCACCATATCTTTTAGTCTGTCCAAAGTTTGAATCACCAAAGATAACTTTGGGTCCAAGCTTGGCTCTGAAGGATGTGAGGTTGTCCTTGTTCCCTATCATGTGCTTAGAGCACCCACTATCCAAATACCATTGCTGGTTAGATGTTGGATAGGTCTTCACCTGCACATAAGACAATTCATTTGTTTTTGACCCAGTTTAGCTTGGGCCTAGGTTGATAACCTTTAAATTCTGAAATAAAGGACATCCCAGGTTGACTCTTATATCCTTCAAGATGATATCTCCTTGGAGGTATAATCCATTCAGTATAAGGGTTAAAGATTTGTGATGAAGGATCCTTAGGATTCAATTTTGATTTGCCTTTGAAAAATTTTCCAAAGCTCTGACCTCTGTTCGACGATCTTGGAGCTGCGTTCGACGATCTTGGGTCAGATCGTCGAGCTCCGTTCGACGGTCGACTATGGCTGAGATCAGGTATTTAAGATCGTCGACCTGCGTTCGACGACTTTGGCTGAGATCGTCGATCTGCGTTCGATGATTTTGCCTGAGATCGTCGAGCTGCGTTCGGCGATCGTCGATCTTCATTCGACGATCGTCGATCTGCATTCAACGATTTCTGCTGGGACTTAGTTTTCTGGGGCAGATCAGAATTTTTCCTAGCAACCTCTACAACTCCCTTTCCTTTGTCAGAAATGAATTTGATTGGAGTTGTTAGAACTATAGGTTGGCTGGATGAAGCACCCAAGCCCAGTGTACTGTTAAATCTGGAGTTCACTGTGCTTGTGATGTCCATCAGCTTGATGCTTCTCCCATTAAGGGATTCTTCAAGCTTTTTGGCCTCAGAGAGCTCACTTTTCAGTGAAGCTATCTGTTCCCTACAACACTCCAACTCCTGAGAGAGTTTGAGGTTTTATGACTTTAAAGTATTGTGTTCAGATAATTGATTTCTGAGAGAGATAATTTCTTTCTCAGACTTTAGCAGGTCTAAACACAATGCTTTAAATTCAGATTTAAAATCCTCTGAACTAAAATCAAAAGAACCAATTACTTGATCTTCTTCAGGTTGAGTCTCTGAGTCTGACTCTGACTCCTCTTCTTCTAAATTATGTTGTGAGGCATTGATTGCCATCATGCAGAACTCCTTTTCTTCTGCATCATCTTCATCATCACTGGAGCTGGATGATGCTTCTGACTCTTCTTCAGTCTCACTCCAGGATTCAGCAACAAACCCTTTTCTTGTATGCTTGTTTTTGCTTGATGAAGGTTTGCCATTGCCATTCCTTTTGGAGTCTTTTTCCTTTCTTCTTTCTTTCCTGTCCCTTCTGTCCTTGTTCTTGTTCTCTGGACAGTTAGGAACTATGTGCCCTGGTTTCCTGCAACCAAAGCAAATAATGTCTTTATTATTGTTAATGGACTTGTCATACCTTGGCTTATCCTGCTCCTTGTATGATCTCCTTCTGAAGTCCTTTCTGGCCATCTTGTAGAATCTTTTGGCCAACAAACTGAGTAGTTCATCATTTCCTGTGGCTTTGTCTTCAGGCAGATCTTCAGTTGCCTTAAAGGCTATGGTCTTCTCTTTTCTTGTGGCTAGTGAAGCAGCCTTCTGTTCTTCCTCTATATTTTTGATGAGTAGCTCATAAGATTTGAGCTTACCCAATAGAGCTTCAGTAGTGATCTCATTCAGACTTCTGGCATCCTTAATTGGCCAGATTCTTGAATCCCAAGTGCTAGGGAAGCACATTAGGATCTTGTCATTAAGTTCTGTTAGAGAGATCTCTTTGTCCAATGTCTTGAGTTCACTAACAATTAGACTTAGCCTGTTGTACATGTCTCCCACTAACTCAGTTTCTCCATTTTTGAAATTCTCATATTGAGAGATGAGATGGAATCTCCTATCCTTTCTCTCATCAGCTGAGCCTGAGATTATTTCTGAGAGTTTGTCCCAAATTTCCTTTGCTGAATTGCATTCAGCCACCTTTTGAAATATGTCATCAGACATTGTCTGGGCCAAGATGTTCATAGCCTTGGCATCAGCTACCTTCCATCTCTTTATATCAGCATCTGTTCCTGATGGAGGTGGAACAACATTTGTACTTGTGTTCTCTGGAGGTCTTGGACATACTGTCAAAACAGAATTAAAAATATCTTCGTCAATAGAATTCATGTACAGTCTGATCCTTGCTTTCCAAAGTGCAAACTTGGAAAGATTGCACACTTGAGGTCTGGTGCTAGCATAATCTTTGTTTTGGGTCATGATTTATGAAAGCAAAATCTAATAATAAGATACAAATGAAAATAGATCTAACTTGGGATCTTTGGGTTCAGGTGTTAGCCTGTACAACCAATCAGTTATGGTATGTTTAACCAAACCTCGCTCTGATACCAATTGAAAGTGCAGCTAGATCTGATATATTCTAGAGGGGGGTGAATAGAGTATATGGTGCTTTGAAACTTTTTACAACAATTGTTGTAATAAGAGTGAGCAGGGAAGCAGTTAAAAAACTAATCACAGAACTAAGTTAAGCAAAAGCTAATCACAGAGTAATCAAGGCCAGAAAAAAACATAAACACAAGCAAAATCAGAAGACACAAGGAAATATAGTGGTTCCCCTAAACTTGGGTACATCCACTCTTCTACCACCCTAGGTAGGAATCCACTACAGGATGAGTTGATCAGGTGTCCTGGGCACCAATGAGCTTTTGATAAGGTGCTCAAAAACCAAAGCAGATTTTTTGATCAGGTGTCTTGCCACCAATGAGCTTTTGATAAGGTGCTCAAAAACCAAGCTCAAACTTTTGAAGGGAGTTTGAGAAACCCTTTACAGAGAGGGGGTGAGAGAGTGATGGAAGTCTTCTCTTTCTCAAACAGCTGAGAAGACTATGTGGATTGTTGATGTCAAAGCTCCCCCTGAATCCTTGAGATCTTCAGGAAGAAAAGCTTTGCTGAGGGTGATAGGCCTTCAAAGATTGAACCCCAGCAATAGATGATTTCAGCAATAGCTGAAATATTGAATGTCTAGAGTCTGGAAATATGTTGGCCTTGAACACTTTGAAACTAAAGAGATCTGAAGATTTCTGAAAAGACTGATCTCTTTGGATGAGTGTTCTTTAGAATTCTTTGAGACAGTATATGATGTCTGACTGTGTGTCTGTCTCTCTGTAATCTGTATTCTGTGAGTGATTCAAAAATTCTTCTCTTTTATTCTCTGATACAGAATAGAATAACATTCTCTTTCAAGTATAGCCGTTGGCCTGCATTAATTGCATCCTTAATTGCATAATCTCTTCTGGAGGAAAGTCCACAAAAATATTCCTTAAGAAATCCCTTGAAACTTGGTCCAGAAATGAATGAAAAACGGCTAGGAAATCTCTGAATTAATTGCAGAATAACTCCTCAACTGATTTGAAATTGAATCTAGAAACATCCTTGAAGTTATCTGAAATCGTCGAACTGAGCTCTGCTATCGTCGAGCTGAGCTCAGTGATCTGGAAATATACAGCAGCAAAATATCGTCGATCTGAGCTCAAAGATCGTCGAACTGAGCTCAGAGATAAAGATCCAAAGCAGAGTCAAAATCGTCGACCGGAGCTCACCGATCGTCGAACGGAGTTCGACGATATAATGAAGTTGAGCTCAGCGATCGTCGAATGGAGTTCGACGATCTGTCGAAGTGGAGCTAGACGATCGTCGATCGGAGTTCGACGAATCGTCGTGCTGAGCTCGACGATATGACTTAGTCTCCAAACAAAAAATCCTGATCTTGAGGGCAGCTTCCAAACCTAGACTACTAACCCTTAGACTCAATTCTAATTGACCTATTGAGCTATACAGGAGGTCAAGCAAAGGTTTCCTAGAGACATAGTGATCCTGACCCAAATTAGTAATTGGGTATTCCAACACACTTATTCAATTGCATCTGTTGGAATGTCTTCAGAGTAAGAGCACTACCTTGTGTAGTCCTTGCTGTAGGATCTGAGGACATAGAAACCTGAGCACTCATATCTTTTCTAGTGTCTGCAGAAGAGTCAGACAACTGTGGGTCATGAGGTTCTTCACCTCTACTCTCAAAAGATCTACTTTCAATACTTTCTTCAGTGATGATTACTGCTTTATTTCCCTTCTTATCAGCTACTTGTTGATGTGGAAGCAACAACCCTTCCCATCTGTCAAACATCTTTGAGTCCAACTTCCTCATGTGATGTATATTTGTTCCTAGGCTCGCATTGAGGATCCCTGGAACAGAACCATGCAACTAGAGAGACAGAATTCTTCCTAGGTTTGGCTCAGGAACACATTCCACTATTCATTCAAAAATAATTCTTCCCCAGTCAGTCCTTTTGGATAGAATGACCCTTGACATAATCTCAAATATGTTACTGGAGATTTTTTTTTATGGGACGCTGTTTTGCAAATCAAGGCCTTGCCCATTACATTAACTAGAAACTATCCTATTAGATTCATTTATTTTCTCAGAATAAAGCTAGTGGTGTGCTTTGAAAGGCCACGCCATTTGAGAGCTAATTTCACATCTTCAAGAAATAGTTCATCTTCCTCATCTGACCGCCTGAACTTTTTCAGACTCAGAGCTTTGATCAGCTTCCATGGGGTGATCTTGATCTTGTGTCCACTGATTGATGTCTTGATTTTGTTGGAAGAGGAGTCGAGTTTATCATTCAAATAGAGTTCTAATACTTCTCATTTACACATAGAACTCGGTTCAGATAGTACAAAATCTAGGTCGGCAAACTGCAGTAGGTGAAGAACTAACTGAATTTCTTCAGGAGCATCATTGAACCCATTCCTAACCAGTTCAGATCCATTGAATAGGAAGTCCATTCCTTTGGACGCCATTGAATCTTTGAAATTCTAGTAAGACGAGGAGCTTGCTCGAGAAAACTTTGCTGGGAGGTAGACAATAGAATAGGGCTAGGGACTATCTGATTTATATTAAGCACACATTTCTATTTATAGTTACTCATATTTGAGAATGTGGAAAGGAGCGTACCTATCGTGATTAACAAGATTAGATCAATGATTTAGATTAATCCTGAAAGACAGCCGTAATCAGAACTGTCTGAGTAAATTTGTTGAGTGAACTCGACACACTCGTCGCACTCCATGCACTCGACGCACTCGATGCCTGGACAGTTACCTCAATGCACTCGATTCCTGAACACTTAGTCTAAGTATACTTGATGCCTGGACAGTTATTACATACCTTATTTGATAATCTACAAAGGTCAATCCTGCCAAGAGTATATATATATGTAAAGATAATGAAGCTACACTAAGTTTAACATGCACAACTAAAATTTGAAGGTGTTGAACATGGCTTCATCTAGTGGCTTAATGAAAATATTAGCCACTTGTTTGTCTGTGGGGACAAACTTAAGCCTGATGTCTTCCCTTTTTACATGCTCCCAAATGAAATAATATCTAATCTCTATGTGCTTAGTCCAACTATAAGGCACATGATTCATAAAAATGGAGATTACACTGGAAGAATCACAAAATACGGAAGTTCTACTTAGTTGGAGATTGTAGTCTTGGAGTTGATGTTGAATCCATAGTAGTTGTGCACAGTTGTTTCCAACTAAGATATATTCTTATTCTGTAGTGGAGATGGCTACACTGGTTTGCTTCTTGCTGCTTCATGATACCAATCTTCTCCCTAGAAATTAATAGGTTCTGGATGTGTTTTTCTTGTCTTCTCTACAACCTACAAAATCTACTTCTGAATACCCAATTAGTTCAAAATCATCATTCCTAGGGTATCATAGACTAAGATCAGATGTGCCCATGAGATATCACAGAATCCTTTTACAGTAGAATAATAAGACTATTTAGGGTTGTCCTGGTACCTACTGCAAACACATGTAGCATACATGATGTCTGGCCTACTAGCAGTCAAGTAGATGTGGGAGACAATTATTCCTTTATTCAAGGTTTCATCAACAGGTTTCCCAGTTTCAACCTTGTCCATTGACATACTTGACCATATAGGAGTTTTCATTATGGAGGCACTCTCCATTCCAAACTTCTTGATTAGCTCCTTGGTGAACTTGGACTGACAGATGAATAGACTGTCCTCTAATTGTCTAACTTAGAAGCCCAAGATGTACTTGACTTCACGCATACTGCTCATCTCAATTTGCCATTGCATAAGTTTAGCAAACTTCTTGCAGAGTCCATCATCAGTAGACCCAAAAATTATGTCATCTGCATAAATTTGGACTAGAATGATCTTACCCTTGACATCCCTGAGGAATAATGTCCTGTCTATCTTTCTCATTAAGAATTTATTCTCAATAAGAAAGCTAGATAAGGTTTTAAACCATGCCCTAAGTGTTGAAACCGGAATCCGGTCTCTTGTGGAGTTCGACCCTTTGGGGAAGGGGTGGTCTCGCGCCTACTTTGCTCCTACAAGAAAAACAACAAAGAAGGCAAGAAGAAACAGACCCAAGGGCTCGGCAGGGAGGTCCCACCACAAACCCGGAAGATCTCTGAGCGCTTCCCCACCTTAGCCAGAAGCCGAGCTAAGGTACCCTCAGAAAGAACTTGAAAACGGGAGTAGGGAGGCACTCAAAGCGTGCCCTCTGAGGTACCCCTTGGGTCTTATTTATAGTTTTTTAGAATCTGAACTGCCAATAACCAGAAGATCTGACCTGAAAATACCAAAAAAGCCCTGGGTTGGGTCTGCCAACAGCCAAACTCCGCTGTCCTGAGTAGTTATGCGCAGTCCAACCTGGTCTGCTAACAGCGTGGCTCCGCTGTTCAGAGGAGCTATTCGCACCCATGGGGAGTAAGCTCGCCTCCAATCCCCCTCCGCGGGAGGCGGGTGCGACCTGGCTCCAGCGGCCTGCCTATCCTTCCTGGGCGAACGCGAGCCGGGCCGCCACGACCTGCCAGTCCTCTACCGGGGAGGACAGGAGACCAGGTCATGTGTAGGGGGCGGGCTAGTGGCCATCGTGACCCTCCGATCAGCTCGCGGGTTACGGGTTGAGAATGTGGAAAGGCGCGTACCTGTCGTGATTAACAAGATTAGATCAATGATTTAGATTAATCCTGAAAGACAGCCGTAATCAGAACTATCTGAGTAAATTTGTTGAGTGAACTCGACACACTCGTCGCACTCCATGCACTCGACGCACTCGATGCCTGGACAGTTACCTCAATGCACTCGATTCCTGAACACTTAGTCTAAGTATACTTGATGACTGAACAGTTATTACATACCTTATTTGATAATCTACAAAGGTCAATCCTGCCAAGAGTATATATGTATGTAAAGATAATGAAGCTACACTAAGTTCAACATGCACAACTAAAATTTGAAGGTGTTGAATATGGCTTCATCTAGTGGCTTAATGAAAATATTAGCCACTTGTTTGTCTGTGGGGACAAACTTAAGCCTGATGTCTTCCCTTTTTACATGCTCTCAAATGAAATAATATCTAATCTCTATGTGCTTAGTCCAACTATAAGGCACATGATTCATAAAAATGGAGATTACACTGGAAGAATCACAAAATACGGAAGTTCTACTTAGTTGGAGATTGTAGTCTTGGAGTTGATGTTGAATCCATAGTAGTTGTGCACAGTTGTTTCCAACTAAGATATATTCTTATTCTGTAGTGGAGATGGCTACACTGGTTTGCTTCTTGCTGCTTCATGATACCAATCTTCTCCCTAGAAATTAATAGGTTCTGGATGTGTTTTTCTTGTCTTCTCTACAACCTACAAAATCTACTTCTGAATACCCAATTAGTTCAAAATCATCATTCCTAGGGTATCATAGACTAAGATCAGATGTGCCCATGAGATATCACAGAATCCTTTTACAGTAGAATAATAAGACTATTTAGGGTTGTCCTGGTACCTACTGCAAACACATGTAGCATACATGATGTCTGGCCTACTAGCAGTCAAGTAGAGGTGGGAGACAATTATTCCTTTATTCAAGGTTTCATCAACAGGTTTCCCAGTTTCAACCTTGTCCATTGACATACTTGACCACATAGGAGTTTTCATTATGGAGGCACTCTCCATTCCAAACTTCTTGATTAGCTCCTTGGTGAACTTGGACTGACAGATGAATAGACTGTCCTCTAATTGTCTAACTTAGAAGCCCAAGATGTACTTGACTTCACGCATACTGCTCATCTCAATTTGCCATTGCATAAGTTTAGCAAACTTCTTGCAGAGTCCATCATCAGTAGACCCAAAAAATATGTCATCTGCATAAATTTGGACTAGAATGATCTTACCCTTGACATCCCTGAGGAATAATGTCCTGTATATCTTTCTCATTAAGAATTTATTCTCAATAAGAAAGCAAGATAAGGTTTTAAACCATGCCCTAAGTGTTGAAACCGGAATCCGGTCTCTTGTGGAGTTCGACCCTTTGGGGAAGGGGTGGTCTCGCGCCTACTTTGCTCCTGCAAGAAAAACAACAAAGAAGGCAAGAAGAAACAGACCCAAGGGCTCGGCAGGGAGGTCCCACCACAAAGCCCGGAAGATCTCTGAGCGCTTCCCCACCTTAGCCAGAAGCCGAGCTAAGGTACCCTCAGAAAGCACTTGAAAACGGGAGTAGGGAGGCACTCAAAGCGTGCCCTCTGAGGTACCCCTTGGGTCTTATTTATAGTTTTTTGGAATCTGAACTGCCAATAACCAGAAGAACTGACCTGAAAATACCAAAAAAGCCCTGGGTTGGGTCTGCCAACAGCCAAACTCCGCTGTCTTGAGCAGTTATGTGCAGTCCAACCTGGTCTGCTAACAGCGTGGCTCCGCTGTTCGGAGGAGCTATTCGCACCCATGGGGAGTAAGCTCGCCTCCAATCCCCCACCGCGGGAGGCGGGTGCGACCTGGCTCCAGCGGCCTGCCTATCCTTCCTGGGCGAACGCGAGCCGGGCCGCCACGACCTGTCAGTCCTCTGCTAGGGAGGACAGGAGACCAGGTCGTGTGTAGGGGGCGGGCTAGTGGCCATCGTGACCCTCCGATCAGCTCGCGGGTTATGGAGTTGCCGAGTCCATCCGCTAGTACTGGTGCGATGAAGGGCACACCTGGCTCTGGCTGGCGATTCTCTTGAGTGAGCGGGAGAGTAGGGGAGCCGTCTCGCCCGGCTCGCTCGCCTGAAAGGAGCGGGAGAGGACCAGCCCCCTACCGCATGTCTGCTCGCTGCTTGGGTGCGGGTTGCGGGGCTAGATCCGCTCGACGAACACGGGGTTGTACACAATCCCCGCTCCTTTTGAGCTTGACACAAGCTCGGAAAGAATCATCCAACCCGCATGTTCGGCGAGTACTGTGCTGAGCTGGCATGGAATCTTCTGGTGGGCCCCCACTATTCGGCTATAAATATACCGCTAGACCCAGGGGGGCTCCCCAGACCCTCTCATTTTTCTTGAACAGACTGCAGTCTCTTGATGCCGGTCAGCGAAGAAGTGCGAGCTCGCTTGGCGGCTGCGGGCCAGAAGACTCGGGAGGAGGCCCTCGAGGCTGCCCCTTGGTTAGCGCGGGGGTCTCCCGGCCCTCTCTTCAGGCCGATGAAGGGGAAGATCGTGAGGCGGTCCCTGACGAATAACTTCCCGGGTTCTAGCTCGGCGGCTGGCGATGAGGTCGCTCCTGAGGTATGCGACCTTCCTCCTTGGATTATTGCAACGTCTCTGACCCCTCGTCTTGCAGGCACCGCCTCGTGAGGACGAGGAGGACCGGGGGCAGGATCGCCCCCCTCCCTTGTCGTCTGAGAGGGTTGCTAGTCCCCCGGGTCTGGACCGCCCACCTCCGAAAACCTCTCGTTCGCCAGCTCCCCACGGACTGGGAAAATCTCTTGAGACCCTCAAGGGAGAAGCCTTTCAGGGTCGGCCGGGCTCCTCTCATCCTTCCATCGGCGTGGACGACGTGCCAACCCCTGTTAAGCTCGTACTCACCGTTTGCCTTGTTCTCGCTCGCTCCTTCTGAATCCCCCTTTTGTAGGCTACAACATAGTCTCCTCCGAAACTGAGATGAGCGAAGGGTATTCGCCTCCGCCCGACGTGGAGGGTGTTTCTGATTACCTGGGCGACCCGACCGATGCAGTGGGGATGAAGAGGCAGGTGACGCGGCTGTTCCAGAAACACACACTGCTGCTTCAGGAGCTCGTGAAGAGGGTCGATCAAGACAAGGCCGACACCGAGGCTCGGCTCGTGGCCTTGGAGGGAGCCCCGCACGCAGCAGAAGGTGGCGAGGTCACTTCGCCTGGCGTGCACATTATGCGAGCCGAGGAGCGTCTTACGAATTCCTCGGAACAAGTCGGCCTGGCTCAGCAGGAGCTGGTGGCGGTGCGCGATTACCATTATCCTCGCGTGCCGCCGCGATTGGGAACGCAGCGGCGGGGCAGGTGGAAGTGGATCCAGTACTGATCCGGCCTTTCTTCCCCCCGCTCGCGGGATATCGCGGAGTTTCTACTATTTCAAAGCCTCATTTTGTATTCGCAACAATTTGTGACTCTCCTCGCCCTCCTGTGGGCCTAATTTTTTGATCTCTGATGCACGCCAAATTATCATGTTGCTGTTTTTATTTTCCTTGAGGTGGGCTCGAGGGTACTCGCGTCCGCCCCTCGCCCACCTCCTGGTGCGAGGGCAGGTCTGGGGATGACCTCGCTCATCCCGCCATTCTGATCGTAGCGGGAGCGAGCCGAGGAGCTCGCCAGCCACGAGTCTCCCCGACTCGCTCAGGATCCTGGGTGGGCTCGGGCTGAGACTCACCCGCTCATTCTTCGCGCGGATGCGAACGAGCGAGACCTGCTGCTAAAACGGTCCTGGCGCTGTGGCTGCGCGTCGGGGAGTCCAACCATCAGGCCTGATTTTTGCTACACGCACCTCTCCCGTTGGCGGGAAATTTCCCGCCCTTTCTTTCTCCCTATAAATAGGCGTGGCTGGTTCTTATCCTTCCATCGCTTCAAAGCACCCACCCGCCTCCTGCTCTCCGCGAAGCATGACTCGCGTTCACCCATTGGGTCTGTCTCGCTTGAACGACGTCAATTCGGCGGAATGGGCGGCGGCGGCGGCGATGCAGATGGGCGAAGCAAATGCGCCTGGACCTTCTTGGAGCACGACTTTCTCCGCGCTGTCATCTCAGAGCGCGAATACATAGAGGGCCTAGGCAACCATATCCCGTCAAGGTTCTCGGCGAGACGGCCCGGGGAGGGGGAGAAGATCAACGATCTGTCCGGGAACGAGCTCGCCATTCCCTTGGCTCACTTTGAGGTGGGTCTTCGCCTCCCCCTCTGGCCAGAGGTTCGTCAGGTGCTGAAGTACTTCAGGGTCGTCATAGGCCAGATGACCCCGAATTCCATAGCTGTTATGGTAGGGTTCGCCTGCTTCCTGCGGGAGGAGCGGATCGAGTTTAATCTCGCGGTCTTCCGCAAACTATTCTCCTTCCGTGCGAACCGGGACGGCACTGCCTACTTCTCCAGCGCCCAACTCAAGGTGCGGGAGACTGTTAACAAGAGTCACAACTGGCTCAAGAAATTCTTGTTCGTCAAGGGGGATTTCGGTAACGTTCCCTACTCGCCGGTGCAGCTCAGCGAGGCGAGTTACCGCCCGCCAAGCCTGGGAGGCCATGAAGCCGACTTGTGCGGGTTCTTCTCCGGGAAGAACTTCGAGGTCGCGTACCTGCACCGCAACCTCGACGACCTTGCTGCCGTCCCGCCTGGGGGAGGTTTGCCACTACTCTTGTCTCGCTCTTTGCTTCTTAGGTCTCACCCCTTTTTTCTCGGTAGGTGAGCGAGACGTGCCCCTTCATCCCCCTATGAGAGTGCTCGGGTCGCCTCCGGGGTCCTCGCCCGTGCTCAGGCCGCCGACGCCGCACAGCGCGAGGCCCCGTCGATCCCTGCTAAGAAGAGGCCGGGCCGCGCGTAGCCCGGTCCCCCGCCAAAGACGGCGAAGTCTACGGGTCAGCAACTTGCCGGGGGCCAGAGGGAAGGCAAGGCCCCGGCGGTTCTTCCGGCCGAGGGCTCTCCCCTTATGGTTGCCTCGTCCAGTTATGACCCCGGCGGGGTGGCAGGCACTTCTGCGCCACTGCTGGACGGGTCGCAAACATCCGCGAAGCCGGTGCCGAGAGGGCACCGCAACTTTGGCTACGGCGAGAAGTATTTGGACGAGCTTGGCGTTTCGCTTCTGTCGTGGGACAAGGACTCGAACCGCGCGGTGGTCTCGACCCTGTTGCCTAGTTGGCTGGAGCAGGACACCATCAGAGGGGAGGCCTACAACTTCTCATTTGGCCTCTACTCGCGAGAGGACGCCGCTATCTACGACAAAGAGGCGACGCGAGTACTGGTTCACGAGAGTGCGCGGGCTCAGCTGCGCGACCTGGAGCTAGCCCATATGGTTGGGAGGCGCTGTACCCAGCTGGAGCGGAATGCCACCTCCCTCAAGAAGTTGGCAGACGAGAGGGAGGAGGCCCGAAAGCTTGCCCAGGAGGACGCGGATCTTCAGAGGAGACGGGCGGACGCGGCGGAGGAGACCCTCGCGCAGTACCTGGGCGGGGTGGTACGTGTTCACCGTCGATAACCGCCCCTTCTCGCGAATTCACCTTATGATTCTCTCTCCTCTCCCCAGGACGCGGCGACGGCGAGCCGGATGGGTGTCGAGATCTCCACCCTTGGTCAGGACAAATCGGCGCTGGAGGCGTGGGTCCGCGAGCTGGAGGCTGTCGCTGCTGTCCCTCCGCCTGACAACAGGGGCTGCCCGCTCGAGCATCATTCTGACCACGAGTTGGAAGTGTTGATGCAGAAGAACGCCGCCAGTGCCGCAAAGTACACGATGCAGATGTTGCGGCGTGCGGATCTCCTCAAGAGCGAGGCTGCGGAACTCTCGGCGAGCGACGTGGTGCCGGCACTGTTCCTCCATGTGCCGGATCCCGGGGATAAGTCCTTCCAGCCCATCTAGGACTTCCCGCCCCGGATCTCGCGTCGCCCCCGCATTTTGACATTTGTTTATTAGGTGTAAACACTATGCTCTTTTTGCCGTTTGAGATGTAAGCGCGGGACACGCTTATACTTTTTGATTTTCATCTGTTAATGCTCTTACAAATGCTTCCCCACTCATTACTTACGTCTGCCCGCGGTCATTGCGCGATGTAACTTTTCCGTTTTCACGCTCGCTGCCGCTCACCTCGCGTTGCGTCAACGAGGTCGTATGCCTACGGAATCGGCTTAGGAGTTATAGGAGGCCCGGCTGGTTGTCCCGCTGTGGGCGACCTGTATCAGCGGCACGGCCTCCGCTGCCGAGGCTACTCGCTGGCCAGACGAGGCGAGGCGACTCGCTGTTTGCCCGAGACGTCAGATCCCTTGCGGGTCGACTTCTTTGCGACGCGACCCGGGTTCTCGCCTCCTCCCGGTCGCCAATCTGGGGGCTGGGTGGTCACTCTAGACCCCCCCCTTTCGGCTAATCTTCGCGATTCCAATCCCTTATTAACACCATTTGAGTAGTTTTCGGCCCCGCCGGCTTGGTGGTCGCCCGGCATCGCGATTCGCTCTGGGTCGCAAACTACTGCCATCGAGTGACTTCCGGCCCTGCCAGCTGGGTGAGAGCCTGACAGCGGGGTCTGCTCGAGGCCGCGGATGACACCGAGTGACTTCCGGCCCTGCCAGCTAGGTGAGAGCCTGGAAGCGGGATCTTTTCATGGTCCGAACATATTCCATCGAGTGACTTCCGGCCCTGCCAGCTAGGTGAGAGCCTGGCAGCTGGATCTTCTCGAGGCCAAGGATGACACCGAGTGACTTCCGGCCCTGCCAGCTAGGTGAGAAGCCTGGCAGCGGGATATTCTCGGGGTCCGAACATATTCCATCGAGTGACGTCCGGCCCTGCCAGCTAGGTGGGAGCCTGGCAGCGGGATCTTCTCGAGGCCACGGATGACACCGAGTGACTTCCGGCCCTGCCAGCTAGGTGAGAGCCTGGCAGGGGGATCTTCTCGGGGTCCGAACATATTCCATCGAGTGACTTCTGTCCCTGCCAGCTAGGTGAGAGCCTGGCAGCGGGATCTTCTCGAGGCCAAGGATGACACCGAGTGACTTCCGGCCCTGCCAGCTAGGTGAGAGCCTGGCAGCGGGATCTTCTCGGGGTCCGAACATATTCGATCGAGTGACTCCCGGCCCTGCCAGCTAGGTGGGAGCCTGGCAGCGGGATCTTCTCGAGGCCAAGGATGACACCGAGTGACTTCCGGCCCTGCCAGCTAGGTGAGAGCCTGGCAACGGGATCTTCTCGGGGTCCGAACATATTCCATCGAGTGACTTCCGGCCCTGCCAGCTAGGTGAGAGCCTGTTAGCGGGATCTTCTCGAGGCCAAGGATGACACCGAGTGACTTCCGGCCCTGCCAGCTAGGTGAGAGCCTGGCAGCGGGATCTTCTCGGGGTCCGAATATATTCCATCGAGTGACTTCCGGCCCTGCCAGCTAGGTGACAGCCTGGCAGCGGGATCTTCTCGAGGCCAAGGATGACACCGAGTGACTTCCGGCCCTGCCAGCTAGGTGAGTGCCTGACAGCGGGATCTTCTCGGGGTCCGAACATATTCCATCGAGTGACTCCCGGCCCTGCCAGCTAGGTGGGAGCCTGGCAGCGGGATCTTCTCGAGGCCAAGGATGACACTGAGTGACTTCCGGCCCTGCCAGCTAGGTGAGAGCCTGGCAGCGGGATCTTCTCGGGGTCCGAACATATTCCATCGAGTGACTTTCGGCCCTGCCAGCTAGGTGAGAGCCTGGCAGCGGGATCTTCTCGAGGCCAAGGATGACACCGAGTGACTTCCGGCCCTGCCAGCTAGGTGAGAGCCTGGCAGCGGGATCTTCTTGGGGTCCGAACATATTCCATCGAGTGACTTCCGGCCCTGCCAGCTAGGTGAGAGGCTGGCAGCGGGATCTTCTTGAGGCCAAGGATGACACCAAGTGACTTCCGGCCCTGCCAGCTAGGTGAGAGCCTGGCAGCAGGATCTTCTCGCGGTCCGAACATATTCCATCGAGTGACTTCCAGCCCTGCCAGCTAGGTGAGAGCCTGGCAGCGGGATCTTCTCGAGGCTAAGGATGACACCGAGTGACTTCCGGCCCTGCCAGCTAGGTGAGAGCCTGGCAGCGGGATCTTCTCGGGGTCCGAACATATTCCATCGAGTGACTTCCAGCCCTGCCAGATAGGTGAGAGCCTGGCAGCGGGATCTTCTCGAGTCCAAGGATGACACCGAGTGACTTCCGGCCCTGCCAGCTAGGTGAGAGCCTGACAGCGGGATCTTCTCGGGGTCCGAACATATTCCATCGAGTGACTTCCGGCCCTGCCAGCTAGGTGAGAGCCTGGCAGCGGGATCTTCTCGAGGCCAAGGATGACACAGAGTGACTTCCGGCCCTGCCAGCTAGGTGAGAGCCTGGCAGCGGGATCTTCTCGGGGTCCGAACATATTCCATCGAGTGACTTCCGGCCCTGCCAGCTAGGTGAGAGCCTGGCAGCGGGATCTTCTCAAGGCCAAGGATGACACCGAGTGACTTCCGGCCCTGCCAGCTAGGTGAGAGCCTGGCAGCGGGATCTTCTCGGGGTCCGAACATATTCCATCGAGTGACTCCCGGCCCTGCCAGCTAGGTGGGAGCCTGGCAACGGGATCTTCTCGAGGCCAAGGATGACACCGAGTGACTTCCGGCCCTGCCAGCTAGGTGAGAGCCTGGCAGCGGGATCTTCTCGGGGTCCGAACATATTCCATCGAGTGACTTCCGTCCCTGCCAGCTAGGTGGCAGCCTGGCAGCGGGATCTTCTCGAGGCCAAGGATGACACCGAGTGACTTTCGGCCCTGCCAGCTAGGTGAGAGCCTGGCAGCGAGATCTTCTCGGGGTCCGAACATATTCCATCGAGTGATTCTCGGCCCTGCCAGCTAGGTGGGAGCCTGGCAGCGGGATCTTCTCGAGGCCAAGGATGACACCGAGTGACTTCCGGGCCTGCCAGCTAGGTGAGAGCCTGGCAGCGGGATCTTCTCGGGGTCTGAACATATTCCATCGAGTGACTTCCGGCCCTGCCAGCTAGGTGAGAGCCTGACAGCGGGATCTTCTCGAGGCCAAGTATGACACCGAGTGACTTTCGGCCCTGCCAGCTAGGTGAGAGCCTGGCAGCGGGATCTTCTCGGGGTCCGAACATATTCCATCGAGTGACTTCTGGCACTGCCAGCTAGGTGAGAGCCTAGCAGCGGGATCTTCTCGAGGCCAAGGATGACACCGAGTGACTTCCGGCCCTGCCAGCTAGGTGAGAGCCTGACAGCGGGATCTTCTCGGGGTCCAAACATATTCCATCGAGTGACTCCCGGCCCTGCCAGCTAGGTGGGAGCCTGGCAGCGGGATCTTCTCGAGGCCAAGGATGACACCGAGTGACTTCCGGCCCTGCCAGCTAGGTGAGAGCCTGACAACAGGATCTTCTCGGGGTCCGAACATATTCCATCGAGTGACTTTCGGCCCTGCCAGCTAGGTGAGAGCCTGGCAGCGGGATCTTCTCGAGGCCAAGGATGACACCGAGTGACTTCCGGCCTTGCCAGCTAGGTGAGAGCCTGGCAGCGGGATCTTCTTGGGGTCCGAACATATTCCATCGAGTGACTTCCGGCCCTGCCAGCTAGGTGAGAGGCTGGCAGCGGGATCTTCTCGAGGCCAAGGAGGACACCGAGTGACTTCCGGCACTGCCAGCTAGGTGAGAGCCTGGCAGCGGGATCTTCTCGGGGTCCGAACATATTCCATCGAGTGACTTTCGGCCCTGCCAGCTAGGTGAGAGCCTGGCAGCGGGATCTTCTCGAGGCCAAGGATGACACCGAGTGACTTCCGGCCCTGCCAGCTAGGTGAGAGCCTCGCAGCGGGATCTTCTCGGGGTCCGAACATATTCCATCGAGTGACTTCCGGCCCTACCAGCTAGGTGAGAGCCTGGCAGCGGGATCTTCTCGAGGCCAAGGATGACACTGAGTGACTTCCGGCCCTACCAGCTATGTGAGAGCCTGGCAGCGGGATCTTCTCGGTGTCCGAACATATTCCAAATCTTTATGCAGGCTGGCTATTACCGTACTAGAGCGTTTGAAGAAATTTATTATAATGAAAGTGTCACTTACATGCTTTAGGGGAAAAAGCGCTTCAAGTCGTCAACACTCCAGGTGTGACTCAGGGTCTCGCCCTCTACATTTTGGAGTCGGTAACCCCCTGACTTTAGGGTTTCCTTTACAATAAATGGTCCCTCCCAGCTGGGATTGAGCTTCCCTACGGATGTTGACCTCCATGACGCATCCACCTTCTTCAGCACCAGGTCTCCTTCCGCGAACTGCTTGACCCTGACATGCTTGTCAAAGTATTTGGCCATCCTTCTTTTTACCTCCTCCTGTCGGACAGCCGAAAGGTCCCTCAATTCTTCCACGATGTCAAGGGAGAGTCTCAGCTCCTCCTCGTTCTTGGCTTGCCATTCTTCTCGGCCCTATTTGGCCGCCACGACTCGCGGCGTTTGGACTTCAAATTCCACGGGGAGCACTGCCTCGCACCCGTGGGAGAGCTTGAAGGGGGTCTCCCCTGTAGCCGTGTTAGGGGTGGTTCTTAGGGCCCAAAGAACTACGGGGAGCTGCTCTACCCAGCTCCCCTCAAATTCTCCACCTTCTTCTTGAGGAGGTTGACGATGATCTTGTTCACGGCCTCCACCTACCCGTTGCTCCTGGAGTGATGGACCGAGGTGAACCTGAGGTCGATCCCAAGCTACTCGCAAAAGCTGGTGAACTCGGCACAGGTGAACTAGGGCCCGTTGTCCGTGACGATGGCCTGGGGCAGCCCATGGCGATAGATGATCTCCCCCCAAACAAAGTTTCTGATCGCCTGGGAGGTCACCTTGGCCAGTTCCTTCACCTCCATCCACTTGGAGAAGTAGTCAATCATCACTAGGAGGAACCTTCTTTGACCGCTGGCTTGGGGAAATGGCCCAACCAAATCCATTCCCCAGATCGCGAAGGGCCAAGGGGCCGTGATACTCCTGATTCGTTGTGCCGGCTGTAGCTGAAGAGGGGTAAACAGTTGGCACTTATGACATCTTCTTGCGAACTCTGCGGCGTCTCGGCCCAAGGTGGTCCAGAAATACTCTTGCCCGACTATCCTTCCCTCCAGGGTCCGACTCCTGGAATGACTCCCACATTCCCTGGAGTGGACTTCCTCCAAGACCCTCCGCACCTCGCCCTCGGCCACGCAGCAAGCCAGCATCCCTGAGAGGGTCTTCCTGTATAGTTGCCCGTCCTGGAGGAGGTAATAAGCTGACTTGTGCCTTAGCTTCTTCTTGTCTACCCCCTCCGGATATTCTCCCGTGGAGAGGAAAACTACAACTGGATCCATCCACGAAGCTTGTTGGTCGATTTCCATAAGCTCTCCTTCTTCGAGGGAGGGGCGGAACAGGTCGGTGATGGTGCCCCCCACCTGGGGACCATGCTTCGCCAGCTGATCGGCTTGCTCATTCTCCTCCCTGGGCACGTGTCGGATGGTGAAAGTTTGAAAAGTGCCAATGACCCCCTTCACCTTGGCCAAGTACGATCGCAAGGTGGTCTCCCTTGCCTCGAACTCCCCGTTGATCTGGGAAGCTACTACCATGGAGTCAGTAAGGACCTCCACATCCGACACCCCCAGCTCCCTGGCCAGGCGCATCCCTACTATCACGGCCTCGTACTCTGCCTGGTTGTTGGTAATGGGAAAGTGCACCACCACCGTCTGCTCAATTCGAGTCCCCTGAGGGCTTTCCAGGATCACCCCTACCCCTAGGGAATGCCTTCCCGAGGCGCCATCCACCCTCACCTTCCAAGAAGTCGGGCGGGTGAGCTCTTCTTCCGCCACTTCAACCACGTAGTCGGCCAGGAAGTCGGCCATCGCCTGAGCTTTGATTGAGAGCTGCAGAACGAAGGAGACATCGAACTCGCTCAGCTCTACCGACCATTTAGCCAGCCTGCCTGAATGCTCCACCCCCTCGAAGATGTTGCAGAGAGGATGGTCGGTCACCACTCGGATTGAGTGTGCCTGGAAGTAAGGTCGCAGCCTCCGAGCCGAGATGATTAGGGCGAATGCTAGCTTCTCCAAAATCGGATACCGGAGCTCGGCCTTCCTCAGGACCCGGCTCAAATAGTAAATAGGGAGTTGTCTCTTTCCCTCTTCGCGGACCAAAACCGAGCTCAAGGCCTCCGCCCCGACCCCCAGATATAAGAACAGGTCCTCCCCCTCCTTCGGCCCTTGGAGCAGCGGAGCCTGCGTCAACTGCGCCTTGAGGGCCTGGAACGCCTCCTCGCACTCCTTGGTCCATTTGAACCTTTGACCACCCCTCAGCGTTTTGAAGAAGGGGGGGCACTTCTCCCCTGCCCGAGAAAGGAAGCGACTCAACCGTGCTAGCTTCCCCGTCAGCCGTTGGACCTCCTTCGCATTCCGCGGGGACCCCAGCTCCAAGATAGCCCTGACCTTGTCCGGATTCGGCTCGACCCCTGCGGGGGTGAGGAGGTGCCCCAAGAACTTTCCCCTGCTGGCCCCAAAGACACATTTAAGGGGATTCAACCGCATCTTGTATCTGCGCAGGGTGGCGAAGGTATCCTCCAGGTCCCGGAAGTGGGAGTCCACACCCTGGCTTTTGATCATGAGGTCATCCACATACACCTCCAGATTCCTCCCCCTCTGCTCCTTGAAGACTCTATCCATCATTTTCTGGTAGGTTGCCCCAGCATTCTTCAGCCCGAAGGGCATCATCTTGTAGCAGTAGCATCCATCCCCGGTGATGAACGAGACATCCTTGATGTCCGGGGGGTGCATCCTGATTTGATGGTAACCTGAAAAGACATCTAAAAAACTCATTACAGAAAAGCCGATGGCTGAGTCAACCGGCGCGTCGATCTGAGGTAAAGGATAACAGTCCTTAGGACAAGCTTTATTAAGTAATGAAAAATCGATACACATTCTCCATCAGCCGTCTCCTTTTTTAACCATCACGACGTTGGAGACCCAGCCGGGGTACTGAATTTCGGACATGAAGCCAGCCTTGAGAAGCTTTGCCACCTCCTCCCTGATGGGCTCCGCCAGCTTGTCCGCCGTGGATCTCTTTTTCTGCTGAACGGGGCGTTTTATCGGGTCCAGGTTGAGGCGGTGGCAAGCCACATCCGCGTCAACCCCCGGCATCTCCGCGGCGTTCCAGGCGAAGATGTCCACATTCTTTTGGATGCACTCCAGCATCCTGCCTTGGCCCTCCGGGGTCAGCCCTCCGCTGACGCGGATCTTCTCCATCCTGCCTCCCCGGGTAAGCACCTCCAGCTCCACCACTTCCTCTGCTGCCTCCAGTCTGGATTGCTCCCCCCATCCTTCGGCATCCCCTTCCTCTAGAATGGGGACCTCTACCTCCATCTCTTCTCCCACGCCCCTCACTTCGGCCACCTCCTCCAGATCTCCTCCTGCTGCCTCTCCTGCGTGGTCCTTCACTTCTAGCTCCTCCCCTCCTGCCTCCTGCTCGACCTCCTCCATCCTCCGTCCCATCTCCTCGGCTCCCTCCTGCCAAGAGATGGTGTTCACTGCAGTGACATAACACTCCCGCGCCACCTTTGGGTCCCCCCTGACCCTGACCTGGATCCCCTCAGCGTTGAACTTCAAACACTGATGGAAAGATGAGGGGACGCAGCGGAAGGCGCTGATAAGATGCCTCCCGAAGATGGCGCTGTAGCTGCTGGGGGCGTCCACAATGACGAACTTGCAGTTTTGGGACTGCCCCCACAAGGTGACATGGAGGCCAACTCCTCCCTCTACTTCCTTCCTTTCTACTGAGAACCCGAATAAGGGCCCGTCTGAGGTCAGCACCCTCTTAGCCTCCACCTTCATCGCGTCAAACGCCTTTTTGAAGACGACGTTGACGGAGCTCCCTATTGTCCACGAGGATCCGAGAGACAGTGAAATTCTCGATGGCGGCCTTGATGACCAGCGCATCACAGAACGGATCCTCGTGGTCTGGCACATCACTCCTGGAGAAGGTGATCCTCTCCTCCGGTGGCGGGGTTTGGGATGTAGAGGCGATGCTCTGCCAGTACATGGTGTGGAGACATGCCTTGCGGGAAGCCTCGATCCCTACTCCCCCGTGGATCACTCCGATCCCTCCTCGGGTCCCGACATCCACCCGGTCTTCGCAACGATCCTCCTCCGCCCGAGGCAGGACCTCCTCGATCCTCACTTCTTGCCGCACCTCCTGCTGCTGCTGCCGCTCCCTATTCCTCTCATCTCCAAGAATTCCGGGCACGTGGCCGTTGCGTGCCCCTCTTCCTGATGGAAGTCGCAATAGGGCAGCTCCACCCTGACCTCCCTTCACCTCCTCCTCATGATCCCCCTCCTTGCTCCCAAAGCTATGGCCATGGCCTCCTCCTGATCGGGGAGCCAGGGCCTCTGGCCCTACCTCCAGCCCGGATGGTGGAACTGATCTTGCCTCCCCTGATGGTGACCCCTTCCGTAGTATCCTCTTGGTGGCCCCTGACCCTGCCACTCAGGTCTCCAGCCCAGCCGACGGTCGGGCTCCTGGTGCCCCCAGCTCGGCTGTTGTTGCCACTGGAGCTGCCTTTGCTCCCTCTACCTAGGTTCTCCTCTTCTCTCCTCCTGTGCCTTTCCTCCTCTCGACTCTTTTTCCTCCTCAGTTGCCCACCTGGCCAGTTTCCTTGCAAATTTCGGGTTCGACGCCTCCCCGTCGACCTCTCTCGCCGCCCTCTCCATCAACTCCTCGTAGGAGAGGGGGGGAACTCTCTTCAGCTCCATTCGGAAGAAACCCTGCTGCAGGCCCAGGGTAAAAGCCATCATCAGACTATGGCCCGGCATCTCCTGGACCTGGGTAACTTCCTCCTGAAATCGGTCCACGTAGCTTCCCAACGTCTCATTCACTCCCTGCTTAATGTGGAACAGAGACTCGGACTCCATCTTCCTCTTCTTCGAGGTGGTGAATCTCAGCATGAATCCTCGGCGTAGGCCCTTGAAGCAGTAGATGGAGCTGGCCGGGAGCTGGTGGAACCACTCCCTTGCCTTCTCTCGGAGGGTTATGGCAAAGAGTCGGCATTTGAATCCGTCCGACATCTGATGGATGGAGACCATGTCTTCGAACCATTGGACATGCTGGACCGGGTCTCCCTTCCCGGTGTAGTAGGACATCTCGGGTTCCCTGAACCCATCTGGGATGGGAGCTGAGGAGACCAGCTCGCTGAAGGGACTGCCCCCCCCCCCCCCCCCACTGGGCGAGCCGGCGAGTCTCGCGAGCCCTAACTGGCCGAACCTGCCTCGGACTGCCGAACTGGGGAAAAGCTCGTGCCCCGGAAGCTCGCACCCTTGGCCTTCCTCGGCCACCTCCTTCCCAGCTCGCCGGCCGGGAGCGTCCTCGCCCAAAGAGGGGGTAGCCACGATCTGGGCTGCCGGAGTCTCGCACTCGGCCCGCGCGCCGAGTGCGAATTTAACGAGGCCCAGCACCTCGTTCCTGAAGTCTTCCAACATCCCCACCGTTGCGAGAGGCGGGGGGGGGGGGGGGGGGGCTGTGAGTCCTGCCTGTCAGATCCTTGTCCTCCCGTCATTGAGCTCGCCGTAGCTTTTCTGCGCTGACCACTGTCCACGCTCACCGCACCAAAATGTTGAAACTGGAATCCGGTCTCTTGTGGAGTTCGACCCTTTGGGGAAGGGGTGGTCTCGTGCCTACTTTGCTCCTGCAAGAAAAACAACAAAGAAGGCAAGAAGAAACAGACCCAAGGGCTCGGCAGGGATGTCCCACCACAAACCCGGAAGATCTCTGAGTGCTTCCCCTCCTTAGCCAGAAGCCGAGCTAAGGTACCCTCAGAAAGCACTTGAAAACGGGAGTAGGGAGGCACTCAAAGCGTGCCCTCTGAGGTACCCCTAGGGTCTTATTTATAGTTTTTTGGAATCTGAACTGCCAATAACCAGAAGAACTGACCTGAAAATACCAAAAAAGCCCTGGGTTGGGTCTGCCAACAGCCAAACTCCGCAGTCTTGAGCAGTTATGCGCAGTCCAACCTGGTCTGCCAACAACGTGGCTCCGCTGTTCGGAGGAGCTATTCGCACCCATGGGGAGTCAGCTCGCCTCCAATCCCCCTCCGCGGGAGGCGGGTGCGACCTGGCTCCAGCGGCCTGCCTATCCTTCCTGGGCGAACGCAAGCCGGGCCGCCGCGACCTGCCAGTCCTCTACCGGGGAGGACAGGAGACCAGGTCGTGTGTAGGGGGCGGGCTGGTGGCCATCGTGACCCTCCGATTAGCTCGCGGGTTACGGGTTGCCGAGTCCATCCGCTAGTACTGGTGCGACGAAGGGCACACCTGGCTCTGGCCGGACAATTCTCTTGAGCGAGCGGGAGAGTAGGGGAGCCGTCTCGCCCGGCTCGCTCGCCTGAAAGGAGCGGGAGAGGACCATCCCCCTGCTGCATGTCTGCTCGCTGCTTGGGTGCGGGTCGCGGGGCTAGATCCGCTCGACGAACACGGGGTTGTACACTAAGGGCTTTTTTCAACCCATACAATACTTTCCTTAGCTTAAACACATAATCAGGAAAGTTAGAATTAACAAAACCTGATGGTTGCTCAATATAAACCTCCTCTTTTAGGTCATCATTTAGGAAAGTTGACTTAACATCCATTTGGTAGACCTTAATTTTTTTATGTGCAGCATATGCAAGGAATTATCTTATTTCCTCCAATCTACCAACAGCTATAAAGGTTTGATTAAAGTCAATACCTTCCTCTTGTTTATATCCCTTAACAACCAGTCTAGCTTTATTTTTGATGATAACACTATTCTCATCAATTTTATTCCTATATTTCCATTTGGTTCCAATGATATTATGTCCATGTGGTCTGAGAACTAGCTTCCAGACTTTACATCTCTTAAACTGGTTCAGTTCTTCTTGCATATCCCCAATCCAAAATGTATATATGCTGGTATCTTCAATCTTCTTTGGTTTAACTTGAGACAGAAAGCTTGAATACATAGAAATGTTGAGGCTTTTGCTCCTTGTTATATCACTTTGGTTTACATCTCCTATGATCAAATCTTTGGGATGATCTCTCAAGTGTTTGACAGTTGCTGGCATTTTATCTTCAGCATATTGAGCTTTAATGGTGGGATCCTGATAGTATTCATCTATGTCTAGTGTATTTGGACCTTCTTCAGGAATGAACATACCATCATCTTCCTCTTGGATGGTAGGAGGAGTGTCCTTGATGGTCAACTTATCCATCATCAATTTTACATCTAAAAATCTAGAGGAGCTAGGCAGCTCACTGTTAATCATAGAAGATTCATCAAACATTATATTGACAGACTCTTCAACAACTTAGTTCTTCAAGTTGTAGACTCTATAGGCTTTGCTATGATTGTTGTACCCAACAAAAAATCTCTCATAGGATTTGACAGCAAACTTAGTCAAGAAAAACTTTTCATTATTGAGCAGAAATCATTTGCTTCCAAAGGTTCTAAGATATACAAGATTTGGTTTTCTGCCTTTCCTAATCTCATATGGAGTCTTCTTGAGACACTTAATGATAGATGCTCTATTTAGGACATGAGAAGTAGTGTTAACTGCATTAGCCCAGAAGTATTCTGGGAGAGAAGTTTCATTGAGTAATGTGCTGCCAGCCTCTATAAGAGTCATGTCTTTCCTCTTAGCAATCCCATTCTACTGGGGTGTTCTTGGAGAAGAAGACTTTTGATGAATTCCTTGCTCTTCCCAGAACTTTTTCATGTCTTCAGACTGAAATTCAGTACTATGGTCACTTCTGATTTTGACCATAGAACTATCATTTTCATTCTGAACTTACCTGACAATGGTTACAAAGATTTCAAGGGTTTCTGACTTTTCTTTAGAAATAAAACCAAAGCAAATTTGGAATAGTCATCAACTATCACAAGTGTGTAGATTTTCTTACCTAGATTATGAACTGGCATAGGACTGAACAAGTCCATATGTAAGAGGTATAAACAAATTTTTGAATCCCTGGCCCCAATTCCCTTGAAGGGGGCCTTTGTTTGTTTGCCTTTTTGGGATGTAGAGTAAATTCCTTCTTTAGTGCATCTCAGATTGGGTCCATTTCTTACTATCCCTTCATTGAAGGGCTTGTTGATTGCCTAGTAATTCTAGGGAGCAAGCATCTTGTGCTAGTACACATAATAAGAGAATTTCTCATTTACAATAAGAAATACTAGTGAGTCTATACATAAACATAAGAAATTTAAACAATAAATATTTTCACTCCTATTGCCTTTCAAAATGACCTCTTGGTCACTTAACCATTTAATCAGACACTCATCCTAGTGGAAGACAATGATATAAACAATATCAAATAGTTGGCTTATGCTAATCAATTGTGTTGCAATCCTTCCACATAAGCTATCTTTGTAATGGAGACTATGTCATTGGTGATCATACCATAGCCCTTAGTAACTCCTCTGTCTGAACCTCCAAGATGACTTTAGGTTTATTCCTCTCTGGAGTATAATCCTTAAGATGTCTCATTGTTCCCGCTATATGTCTGAAACATCCACTGTCCAAGTACCATATTGGCATTATATGGGTACTTAGACTATCCTGCAATCACATATTAGTTCATCTTAGGAAACTAAAATGGTTTCGATCCTTAGTTCATGTTCTCCTGAGAATGACCATGTCTACCTGCAGCAACCCTGATACAAAGACTCACCTTTGCCCTTAACAAACTTGGGTTGTGTCAACAATCTATGGCAAAGTACGCACTTTTCCACATCACTAACACTCATGAATACTATATCCCCTCTTCTGAACAGCCTTTGGAGTAAGCAAGCTATCAATTTTTGTCTGTTCAGAGGGGACAACAACAACCTTCTTATTTCTTTCAGCAAGAATTTGACTGAAGGTGCCTCTGTTCGTAGATGTACTTGGTTTATTTTGATTTACATCAACTTATGTCTTCTTTATAGTTGACATGGTGTTAATGGCATCAGAAGCATCCAACTGAGGCTTACTGTCTAACTTACCCTTAGTCAAGGTTTTGCTGAAGGAACTTGATAATAGGCCACAACCATATCCTTGAGAATGGGGGCTGGAGCACTAAACATAAATGGTCCATAATGGGCCATTTAGATTTCCTCATGGGGAACCATCAGTGGACTCAATCTCATGCCCTTTCTCCTTCCTTTGTAAGGCTATGAGGAAAGAGAATAAGGCTGCTACACTCAGCCTTTATAAGGAGTTGAGCTCAATGAAGCTTCTTATATGTTGGAAAGAGAACTTTGGGATATGGAAAGAAAGGGTAAGGCACAAGCCCTTCCTAAGATCCTAAATAGGATCCTACAACTCAGATACATAGCTCCTACTCTCAGCCATTATAATATAGGCTTACAACTCAGATCAACAGATTATTTTACAGAATGAGTAAAATTTTGGTGATGATTGAATCCTGAGAAATAGTTCTTCGAGTCACCTTTCTGAATTGAGAAAATCAGTCCAACCTCTTCACAACAGCAAGACTTTAGATCTTCAGAGAAGTGTTGCTTGTGCTGAGAAGAACTGATGCAAAGCTCTATATCTTCAAGCTTTTTTGTAACAATGTTATAAGAAGTGGCTTTGAAGATGGACAACTTTTGAATGCTCTACTTCTTCTCCTCTAACAAAAAAACATGTTTTCTATTCTTGTTGTAGAAGACTTAGATGTTTTCAGTTCATGATCTCTTCAATCAACAAGCTTCTTTCTATGTTCCAGAAAACTTCTGTAAATCCAAGTGTAATGGATTTTCTAACTTGATGGAGATGATGACTATCGTCAAAGCTTTTTTATTTCTCTATAAAAAGTCCTTTTTATCTTTCGTCGACCAATGGCTCTTTTATCTATATGGGGAAGCCGAAATGATAAACTATAAAGTACTTTTAGCTTTAATTGTTATATGGAAGGCATTTGGCGCCATTTGTATTCTATCGCACATGTCCCGCAATATTTGAATTCTAGATGATGTCAGTTTGGCGTTGCTTGTGGACTTAGCAATTTTGAGTCAATCTGCATGGGCGTTGAGTGCAGTCAAGTGACTCAACATAAAAACACATGGTAGAAAATCTGCATCCTGAGGACATTGAGTGAACCTTCATCACTCAACACATCTGAATTAGACAACTTAACAGATATAGAATTGAGTGAGCCTTCATCACTCGATGCTTTTGGACTTGGCAGATTTCTCCTGACTGAAGGAATTAAGTGAACCTTCAACACTCAATGCTTTTGTACTTCTACTAAGTTATTGATAAGGCATTGAGTGATACTTCCTCACTCAACGCTTCTGTACACAGAAAGATTTCCTTTTAAGTAGGTGTTAAGTGAACTACTTTCACTCAATTATTCTGGACATAACCAGATTTAAGTCCAACGACACTAAAGCTCTGAATGCTTGAAGTTCTATCAATGCCTCTAGACCTCTGGCACTGTGTGAAATGAACTCAGTCAACGCATCTAGGCTTAGCCAGATTTCTGCTTTTCCACCATCTTGTCTTGAGTCCAACTAACATTGTGACACTGAAAACCTATCTAGTCAATGAACAGAAGACAATTTGCATATATTGAACTTTAAATATATATCAGATACAATCATGTGTATACCATTGACTTGTAGGCCTTCTTAAAATCCAGTTCATTATGATCAATGGACCAAACAAATTACTTAATGGTTTTTATATTTTGAACTTAAACCATCCAATCTATAACATAAGAAATACGAAGAGACTAAAAACTAATGACTCTAATCCAACATACATTTAGCATTGTCGTTTGGGCCATATAAATGAGAAACGCATGTCCAAGCTCCATAAAGGTAAATGGTTGGACACATTTGATTTTGAAATATTTGAGAGATGTGAATCATGCTTATTAGGAAAGATTACTAAAGTATGTTTTCACTGATCATACTTAGAGGGTTGACGATCTTTTGGGTGTAATACAGTGATGTATGCGGACCCATGAGTTCTATTAATAGAGGTGGATTCTACTACTTTGGTACATTTATTGATGATTTCAGTAGATATAGAAATGTGTTTTTTATGAAGAATAAATTTGAAACCTTTGAAAAATTCAAAGAGTTTAAGTGTAAAGTAGAGAACCAACTAGGAAAAAGGATAAAAGTACTCCTATATGATCGAGGTGACAAATACCGAAGTCATGAGTTTTGTGATTATTTGAAAGACTGTGACATTATATCACGCTCACTCAACCTAGAACATCACAATATAATTGTGTGTGTTAAAGGAGGAATCATACTTTGTTGGACATAGTATGGTCAATGATGAGTCATGCAAATTTACCCGTTTCCTTTTGGGGATTTGCTTTAGAGGTTGTTGCTTTCACTTTAAATCATGATCCAATAAAAATGGTTCTAAAGACACCATATGAGATATGGACTGGGAAGCGTTCTAGGATGTCTTTTTTGAAGATTTGGGGTTGTGAGGCATATATGCAACGTCAAATGCCCATTAAGCTGGAACCCAAGTCAGATAAATTTATTATGTGGGGTACCCTAAGGAAACGAAATGGTACTACTTCTACCTACCATCCGAGGTCAAAGTGTTTATCACGGGGATTGGCATCTTCTTGAAGAAAGAGTTCTTATCAATAAAGATTGCTAAGATAAAACTTGAAGAAGTTCAAGAACCACAAACTAAAAATGAACCTGAATTATAACCTGACCAAGGACTACAAGTTGTTGTAGTTAGAGAGCCTGCTCAAGAAACACAAGTCCTACGTAGATCTGATTGACTAAGATTTGATCCTAAGAGATATGGATTTCTCGTGTCTCAAATAGGTAATGTGTTGCTTATAGATCATGATGATGAGACTGCAACCTACCAAAAGGCTATAAACGGACAAACCTCCAAGAAGTGGCTTGAGGACATGAAATCTGAAATAAACTCCCTATATGCATACCAAGTTTGGACCTTAGTGGAACCATATGAAGGGATACATGTTGGTGTTAAAATTGTGATCTGGAAGTGATCAAGCATGTGGCCTCACTGTCAACTCAGTATGACACTATCAGGGCCGCACATAAGATTGTGGAGATATTGGGATATTAGATTTGTATGATATAGCTCATATGATGAGTTGAAAAATACTTAGTTCAACCTAGCTTAATGGCATCGAGTGCGTTGAGACCAGTCAACGCTTTCATCGAGTTAAGCGTTAACTCGTCGAATGGAAGCGTTGAGTGAGCTGAGTATATTCAATGATTCGTCGATTCAAACTATTGATTCGATGATTCAAACTGTTGATTCGACGAGTATGACACTTAAGCATTGAGTGTATAAACTATACTCAGTGATTCGTTGAGTCAAGGTGTTGATTTGACGAGCCTGGGTATCAGGAGTTGAGTGCATTGAGCTCACTCAACACCTTCGTCGATGGTTACTTGATGAATCTGGCACTTGAGCATTGACTGCATTGAGTTCAGTCAACTCCATTCGACGATTCGTCAACAATGGCGCAAGAAGTGCTGATAGTATTGAGTCCACTCAACGCCTTCACAGAGTCAAGCATTGAGTCTGCTGGGGATGGCGTTGTGTTTGTCGTGTATCTTATGGATACTCGACGATTAGTCGAGTATAAGATGATACTCAATGATTCGTGAAAGTCCACCTAGTGTCAACTATGTTCACCTATGGGGGGGGGGGGGAATAGGTGACGTGCAGCGCTTTTGCGGAATTTAAATTGTACCTGCACACGAAAATAAAACAACACATCACAACAGAGTACACACGCTATTTATAGTGGTTCCCCGACTTGGGTACATCCACTTTCCCCCTTCGACCTATCTCCCAACCAGGGACGACTCGGTCTCTTCTCCAACGGGATTGAAATCCAATCACTGCACTATCGGAAGGAACCCTTCCACACGTAGGAGTCAACACTCCCACAAACCGGGTTGCACCCAACCCTTACAATCACGGAACCAACGTTACTTTACAACAAAAGTAAAATAGAATGTACAAGAAATACAAACTACGTGAGGAGACTACGGTGTCCCTCTTCGTTGACGACGTGATCTTGAAGTCTACAAAGAGTCCACAACCTTGGTCTCTCTTGGAGAGGATCTCCCCGGAACCGGCGGTGGCAAGAAGGGCGGCGGCTAGGTTCACGGGATCGGCGGCGATGACGATGTGCGGTTGCTGTTCTTTAGAGATCCAAACTTCGTAGCGAAGCTAGCTAGGTCTACCAACGGTCACACGAGGATCGGTCGCCTCGATCGATTCGGACGGGGAAGTTTTTCCCGATCAACAAATCGAGAGAAAAGGGATCTCTGGATAGACGCGTGAGACTCTAAGCTTGGCTAAGCTTCTGTCGCCGGAGATCGGGAAGAAACGCGATCAACAGCGGCGACCAACTAGCGCGAGCGGCGACGGCGGCGGCGGAGCAGATTCGCGATTTTAGGGTTAGATCGTGCTCGGCTTCTTTTCTGTGTCTGGCTACTGTTCAAAATACCCGTATATATATACTGTAGATACTTTCAATTTGACCGTTGTGGGACCCATAAGAAGAATCCCTAAATCCCGGTCCAGAACATTGACAGCGGCAGAATCCGTTTCAGGAAGTTCCAGAAAATGCCCAAGTAAAAATCGGCGAGAATCAAAAGTGAGTCTCGTCGAATCGTCGAGAATCAAAGGTGATTCTCGATGATTCAGCGAGAATCAAGAATGATTCTCGTCGAAGTTGACTTGGTTGCACGCACTGATTCAGCCCGGGTCGAGACGGAGAGAATCAGCCAGTGATTCTCGACGATTCGGCGAGAATCACTAGTTATTCTCGCCGAATCGGCGAGAATCACTTGGTGATTCTCGTCGATTCTTACTTAGAATCAGAGTTGCTTGCTTTGAAGTGTAGTTGGATCGAGTCAGCGGGAATTAGCCACTGATTCTCGGCGATTCGACGAGAATCACTAGTGATTCTCGCCGAATCGGCGAGAATCACTTGGCGATTCTCGCCGATTTACACTTAGACGAATTTTCGTCTTTCCACCCATGATGTGCTCCTTGACCCATCCTTGCTCCTTGTCTGCTCCTGCAAGATCACAGCCCTGTACTTGAAAGTAGGTGCACTCCAATAGAGAGAGTACACGTAGGCCAACACACTGATCTGCTCAACGAGGGATTACATCGTGCAGGCCCGTGTATATTGACCTACTGCACCCTGACATTGGTGTGCACTTAGCGTGGAATAACTGCAAGTACAACTTGAAAGATTTTATCAAATACATTGTCTATTGACCTTAGCTTGTCCAGGGGCTTCTTCAAATCAGGTACATTGTGGATACAATACCCAACAATCTCCCCCTATTTGAAGAAGCCTAAACCCTACAAGCTAAGGTGAATAGAGCATATGGGAATGAAAATCATAAACTTGAAATTGAGTTGAGTGAGTTATCCATTACCAATACCAAGTTCTTGGGAACAAGCTTGGAGCCACCTTAGCCTTAGCCGAGAGGGTAATCTCCCCCTTTTCGGCTTCTGCAAATCCAGGTTGGTAGCATTTGACCCCTTGCTCCCCCTCAGTTCCTGCGTCTGTGCTCACACTTGAGTTCCTTGCTCCCCCTCAGATCGTGCACGAGCTTGGAGCTTCTGTAGTCTTCATTCCTCATAATTGAGCATCCCCAATTCAGTCTTGAAAAGATTGAACTTGGCCTCGTCTAAGGGCTTTGTGAATATATCAGCAATCTGCTTGTCCGTGGGGACATAACAGAGAGAGATGTCCTTGTTCTCCACGTGCTCCCGAATGAAGTGGTAGCGCACTTCAATATGCTTCGTTCTGCTGTGCGATACCGGATTGTTGGCAATGGAAATTGCACTGGAGGAGTCACAGTACATGGGAACTTCCTTGAACTGAAGGTCGTAGTCGACTAAATGGTTTCTGATCCATAGGAGTTGTGCGCAACAGCTGCCCGCCGAGATGTACTCAGACTCTGCTGTGGAGGTTGCAACACAATTCTGTTTCTTGCTATTCCATGAGACAAGCCTTCGTCCGAGGAACTGACACGTCCCGGATGTGCTTTTCATGTCATCCCTACTCCCTGCAAAATCAGCATCTGAAAAACCTATTAGCTCGACATCATTGTTTCTCGGGTACCACAAGCCAAGATTGGGAGTACCTTTAAGGTATCTTAGAATTCGCTTTGCAGCGACATAGTGAGAATCCTTAGTGTTCACCTGATATCTGGCACAGACACATGTGGAGAACATGATATCCGGTCTACTGGCAGTAAGATAGAGCAGGGATCCAATGATGATTCTGTATTTGGTTTCATCGAAAGGTTTACCTTTCTCATCCTTATCCAGAGACATAGTGGATCCCATTGAAGTCCTCATAGAGGTTGCCTACTCCATACCGAATTTCTTAAGGAGTTCATTTGTGAACTTCATTTGAGAGATGAAGATTCCATTCTCAGACTGTTTCACTTGAGGTCCCAAGAAATACTTGAGCTCTCCCATACTGCTCATTTCAAACTTTCCTTGCATAAGTTTAGAAAAGTTTTTGCAAAGATTGTTGTCCGTTGAGCCGAATATTATGTCATCGACATAGATTTGCACCAGCAAAATCTTGCCTTTGACTTCCCTGAGAAACAATGTTTTATCTATTTTACCTCTAGAGAACTTGTTCTCAAGAAGAAAACTAGATAAAGTCTCATACCAAGCTCGTGGAGCTTGTTTCAACCCATATAAGGCTTTATTAAGAAAATAAACATGATTGGGATAAGTAGGATCGACAAAACCTGGGGTTGAGCGACGTATACTTCCTCTTTCAGGTCTCTGTTCAAGAATGCTGATTTCACATCCATTTGATAGACTGTGAATCCTTTGTGTGAAGAATATGCCAGGAACAATCTGATTGCCTCGAGCCTAGCTACTGGTGCGAAGGTCTGGTCGAAGTCAATCCCCTCCTCCTGTTTGTAACCTTGAGCCACCAGCCTGGCCTTGTTCTTTACGATGACACCATGTTCATCCAGTTTGTTTCTGAAGATCCACTTGGTGCCAATCACATTCTGCTTGTGTGGTCTGGGAACCAGCGTCCACACGTTGCATCGTTCGAATTGATGTAGTTCATCTTGCATGGCCAAAATCCATGCCGCATCTTTGTTCGCCTCGTCGAACTTCTTTGGCTCAACCTGTGACAAGAAGCTGAGATGCAATACTTCGTTAATAGTACCTCTTCGAGTTCTGACACCGACACGAGGATCTCCGATGATCTGATCTCTAGGATGATCCCTCACGTGCCGGAGCTCTAGTAGTCTGGCGTCTGGAGCTTCGACTCCTTCTCGGGCTTCTCCTTCTTCTAAGAGATTTGTTCCATTTTGATCTTCAACATTTTCAGATGACGTGGAGGTGGAAACTTTGACGTACTTAGGAGTGTCATCATTAGCGGTCTCATCCAGACTCAGCTGTTCAAGTTGTGCACCTGCATCTTCAAGAATACCACTGAAAGAATTGCTGTTAAGCAAACTTCCTTCATCAAATACAACATTTATTGATTCTTCTACCACTAGGGTTTTCTTATTGAAGACCCTATATGCCCGACTGTGGGAACTATAGCCCATGAATATGCCTTCGAAGCATTTTTCACCAAATTTAGTACGCGGGTACTTCCCATTATTCAGTACATAGCATCTGCAACCAAAAATCCTCAAGTAGGACATGGTTGGTTTCCTGCCTTTCAGTAGCTCGTAAGGCGTCTTACGATGATGCTTATTGATCAATGCTCGGTTTTGTACATGACAAGCTGTATTGACAGCCTCTGCCCAGAAGTATTCCGGGAGAGAAGCGTCTTTCAACATTGTCGTGCAGGCTTCAATGAGAGTTCTATTTCTCCTCTCCGCAACTCCATTTTGCTGAGGAGTGCGCGGGGAGGAAAACTCATGAAAGATACCTTGTTCTTCACAAAGTTCTGTCATAGCACCAGATTCGAATTCTGTTCCATGGTCACTTCTGATTTTGACCACTGAGCAGTTAAATTCGTTCTGAACCTGCTTGACAAAACTAGTGAAGATGTCAAACGTATCTGACTTTCGTTTCAAAAAGAACACCCATGTAAACCGAGAATGATCATCAACTATCACTAACGTATAGGACTTGCCTCCCAAGCTATGAACTTGCATTGGACCAAACAAGTCCATATGTAAAAGGTAAAGACATCGGGAAGAGTCTTTGTCTGCAATGCTCTTAAAGGTAGCCCGAGTCTATTTGCCCATCTGGCATGCTGGACAGGGGCTATCTTTGATGCACTTGATACTGGTAGCATCCCTTACTAAGTTCTTAGAAAACAACATACTAATTGTCTTGAAATTAATATGAGCCAATCTCTTGTGCCACTGATCACAAAGAGATGCACTGCCTCTTGCCACAAGGCATACGGGGGTAGATGAATCTAAACTGAGAAAATCTAAGCAGAAGATATTTCTGCTCCTAATGCCTGATAATACCGTCTCAGAAGAGGTACGTGAAATTATCAGACATTTATCCTTGCAGAACTTAACGTCATAACCTTTGTCACATAACTGACTTACACTGATCAGGTTATGGTTTAACCCTTCAACATAAGCCACGTCGGTGATAGAGATTATACCGTTGGAAATCATACCGTAACCTCTGGTGACTCCTCGATCTGACCCTCCAAAGATGACTTTGGGTCCATTCTCGACTGGAGTGTAATCACGCAGCAGGCTTCTTGTCCCAGTCATATGTCGGGAGCATCCACTGTCCAAATACCAGATCGGCGTTTTGGTGGCCTTTGGACATTACTGCAAAACAAAATTAATTTGCCTTAGGAACCCAATTGAACTTGGGTCCTAGATTCCTGTTTAGCACACTCCCCCTCGGTTGGTTAACCCTACGAGTGGTCGGCCTCGCATTGCTAACATAGGGAGTCTCGTAATGCCTTGGATTAAACCAACAATCCACGACAAAGTGACCGACTTTGCCACAGCACCAACAGTCGAATCTGTTGTACCTCTTCCTAGGCTCCTGCCTTACCCTGGGAACGGTGGGTATAGCTGGGGCCTTGGATCTGGAGGTGGAGGCCTCATAGTGACAGCAGTCACATGACTTCGTCAACTTCTGTATAACAGACTTGGCTTTTGGTGCCTGCTTTCCATTATGGCCGCTAGAGAATTGACCATAATATCCCATGTGGATTTCCTCATAAGGTGCCTTGAGGGCACTCTCACCGAAGTTCTGGGGAAAGGTCCAACCATCATATCGGCTCTTTGGCTTTGCAACCGAGGGCCGGAAATGATGACCAAAGGTTGATTCGAAGTCATGTTGGTTGCAAGGAAAGCTAGGCTTTCTGAACGCAACAGGACTAAGAGGAGCCTTACCCTTTTCATCAGCAGAGGCCTTCTTGGCGGCCTTATTCTTCCTCTGGTTCCTGTTTCTCCTGGAAGAGCAACCAGATACCCCTACATGCCCCAAGACAGCTCCTTTGGCCTGAGCAGAGAAGGTATCAACGACTGGAAGAACTGTTTTTGGCATAGAGAAGCTCTTGACGATCTTCCTTTCTGCCGCAAGTTGTTCTTCCAACTTGTCGACTTCCTCCTGCTTAAGATCAAGGAGCTTTAAAGACTCTGAATGCTTTGAAGTCAGGTCGAGGTGCTCCTGTCGGAGAGAAATCAAGCTAGTGACCTCTTCCCTTAGGGATACACACTCACCCTTAAGGAATTTCACTTCCTTCTTCTCAGCCTTCAGTCTCTTACGGCACTCCTCGAAAGTGTTGAGCATAAGCTCATATTTCTCGAGGAGCTCCGCTTCACGGGCCGAAGGGCTATCCTCAGGTTCATCATCCTGAGACTCAGGATCAGAGTCGGAGTCGGAGAGAGGAGTGTGAGCTTTTACCTTCCCAGTAAATGGGGGGCATTCTCCTTCTGAGTCGGAGCGACCCACCAGCCCGAAGTAGGCTTCCTCATCATCACTGGAGTCTGAGGAATCAGACTCACTCAGTGTCTTTGGCCTTTTGGCGATGTAGCTCCGTTTTTTCTTCTTATCTCTCGAAGATTTGTGCTCCTCTTCTTTCCCTTTTTCTCTCTTGCCTTGATAGCAGTCGGCCACGACGTGTCCTGGCTTATTGCATCCAAAGCAAATAATGTCAGAGGAGCGATGTTTGTTCGGTCTAGATGCATACCTGTCAGAAGAATAATTTTTCTTCTGATGCCTGTAGGAGGAGCCGTCTCTCTTCTTTGATTCCTCATCTTGAGGAACTTCTTGAACTCTCGAGTGATGAGGGAGAAATCCTCCTCCGACAGCTCTGAGCTGGAGGAGCATGGCTCGGAGTCCTCCTCCTCATCCTTTTTCCTGGCACGGTATGAAACCGCACCCTTGCCTTTTCTGGAGTAACTGGCTTTTAGAGCCACAGTCTTTTCTTTGGCTGCAGCCTTCTCTGCTTCTTCTTCTGCTTTCCTGGTGTTTAGCTGAAGCTCATAGTACATCAGCTTCCCAAACAAGATTTGCGGGTCTGTTTCAGCTAGTCTGCCAAACTCTCGGATGGCGCAGATCTTTGTGTCCCATTCCTTGGTAAGGGACCTAAGGAATTTATCATTGAGTTCACCATTGGTGAACACTCCTCCGTATCCTTTGAGGGCGTTGACAATCTTGAGGAAGTTCTCGTAGGTGACTCCGATCTCTTCCTTAGGCCCTTGTCTGAAGGCCTCATATTTCTGGTTCAGGAGGGATCTCCGATCATCCCTCACTTCATCTGTGCCCTCCATTAGGATGATCAGGCACTGCCAGATCTCCTGAGCTGTCCTGTAGTTGCTGAAGTTTTGCATCATTGAGTCATCAACCGCGCTGACCAGAATGTTTCGCGCCTTCTTGTCAAGTCCTACTAGCACCATCTCGTCCTTGTCCATTTCAGAAAGTTTCTTTGGCACTTTCTGGGTAGGATCAATGGTGGATGCCTTAGTGGGGACATAAGGTCCCTCCTCCACGATCATGAAGAGTCGAGGATCAATTGCTTCCATGTAGAACCTGATCCTTTCCTTCCAGATAGGAAAGTTGAGCCTGGTGCACACTGGGATCTTGCTTGTGTACTTGAGCCCATCCATAGTAGATGTTTGTCTTCTTCTTGACACTAGTGGCAGGATACAACTCAAGGTGTTCACCTTTTTGATGAGTAACCTCGCTTTGATACCACTTGAAAGTCCACCTAGTGTCAACTATGTTCACCTATGGGGGGGGGGGAATAGGTGACGTGCAGCGCTTTTGCGGAATTTAAATTGTACCTGCACACGAAAATAAAACAACACAGCACAATAGAGTACACACGCTATTTATAGTGGTTCCCCGACTTGGGTACATCCACTTTCCCCCTTCGACCTATCTCCCAACCAGGGACGACTCGGTCTCTTCTCCAACGGGATTGAAATCCAATCCCTGCACTATCGGAAGGAACCCTTCCACACGTAGGAGTCAACACTCCCACAAACTGGGTTGCACCCAACCCTTACAATCACGGAACCAACGTTCCTTTACAACAAAAGTAAAATAGGATGTACAAGAAATACAAACTACGTGAGGAGACTACGGTGTCCATCTTCGTTGACGACGTGATCTTGAAGTCTACAAAGAGTCCACAACCTTGGTCTCTCTTGGAGAGGATCTCCCCGGAACCGGCGGCGGCAAGAAGGGCGGCGGCTAGGTTCACGGGATCGGCGACGATGACGATGTGCGGCTGCTGTTCTTTAGAGATCCAAACTTCGTAGCGAAGCTAGCTAGGTCTACCAACGGTCACACGAGGATCGGTCGTCTCGATCGATTCGGACGGGGAAGTTTTTCCCGATCAACAAATCGAGAGACAAGGGATCTCTGGATAGACGCGTGAGACTCTAAGCTTGGCTAAGCTTCTGTCGCCGGAGATCGGGAAGAAACGCGATCAACAGTGGCGACAACCTAGCACGAGCGGCGACGGCGGCGGCGGAGCAGATTCGCGATTTTAGGGTTAGATCGTGCTCGGCTTCTTTTCTGTGTCTGGCTACTGTTCAAAATACCCGTATATATACTGTAGATACTTTAAATTTGACCGTTGTGGGACCCACAAGAAGAATCCCTAAATCCCGGTCCAGAACATTGACAGCGGCAGAATCCGGTTCAGGAAGTTCCAGAAAAATGCCCAAGTAAAAATCGGCGAGAATCAAAAGTGAGTCTCGTCGAATCGTCGAGAATCAAAGGTGATTCTCGATGATTTGGCGAGAATCAAGGATGATTCTCGTCGAAGTTGACTTGGTTGCACGCACTGATTCAGAACGGGTCGAGACGGCGAGAATCAGCCAGTGATTCTCGACGATTCGGCGAGAATCACTAGTGATTCTCGCCGAATCGGCGAGAATCACTTGGTGATTCGGCGAGAATCACTAGTGATTCTCGCCGAATCGCCGAGAATCACTTGGCGATTCTCGCTGATTTACACTTAGACGAATTTTCGTCTTTCCACCCATGATGTGCTCCTTGACCCATCCTTGCTCCTTGTCTGCTCCTGCAAGATCACAGCCCTGTACTTGAAAGTATGTGCACTCCAATAGAGAGAGTACACGCAGGCCAACACACTGATCTGCTTAACAAGGGATTACGTCGTGCAGACCCGTGTATATTGACCTACTGCACCCTGACATTGGTGTGCACTTAGCGTGGAATAACTCCAAGTACAACTTGAAAGATTTTATCAAATACATTGTCTATTGACCTTAGCTTGTCCAGGGGCTTCTTCAAATCAGGTACATTGTGGATACAATACCCAACAATTCGTTATATATGCCACAGATACTCGACGATTCCTTGAGACAAGGGTTATCTTGCTGAAATTTTGGATTCTAAGTCTTGTTTCTGCGGATAGCGGCAGAAACAGTCTTATTGATTCCTTAGAGTATAATTAGGAAGTTTTAGGTTTTCTACAACGTGCGATCATTCTTTCTTAGAACACCAGTTGTACTGTGCGAAAAGACAGATGCCCTAAAAGATAGACGGAACCGTTCCGCCAATCCTGCCACCATCGCAGATCCCGATCCTGGCGACTGTCACTGCTGCCTCTCCTTTAATAGATCTAGTAGTCTGTGGAGACGCTTTAATAATTATTCTTAAACAGCATGAGCAGAGAACTTGTTTTCTATACAAGAAGGAGAAGCAGAGCAAACTCAAGGGGCTATTCAACTTCAAGGCCTCTACACTCAATACTGGTACATCAAATGGCTTGGAGAAACAAAGCTCTGCAGTTATCTTCTCAGTACAAGTAGAAACATCCTGAAGAACAACTATCTTAGTGTTGTGAATAAGTTAGGGCTGAGTTTACTCAGTTGAGAAAGATGGCTCGAAGAACCATTTCTCTGGAGTCATTAAACATCAAACATTTCCTCTTTTTATTAGATCCTCAATGATCTGAGTTGTAAGCCTAAACTATAAAGGCTGAGGTGTAGGATCCTGTTCAGGATCTGAGGTAGGGCATGTGTGCCTGAGGTAGGTTCTTGGTTAAGTTCTTAGGTAGGAGATTTATTATCTCTGAGTGTAGGGCTATCCTCCTAGCTTGAGTTGTAAGGCTTCTTGATAAGCCTGAGGCATGTGATCTGGAGGGTCACTGAGCTGTAGGATTAAAGATTACTTTGACTGTGTATGGTTGTGGCCTGAGACAAGGTTGTGGCTTGACGCAGGACTTGGAGGAAGACTGAGGGATCCTCATGGATCTGTGTTGTATGCTCTTTGAGTCGAGTTTGGAGAAGATTTCTTTGTATAACACACTGTTAGAAAGGTGGTACAGAGTGGATATACCCATACCTTGAGTAACGACTATAAATATATGTGTTCTATCCGTGATTGGGTAGTTAAAACTAAAACAACTAAGAAAAGTAAGAAAGTGACAATCAGCCTATTCACCCCCCTCTAGGTTATTTATTCTATTAGTCTAAATAACTTTCAAGTGTTATCAAAGCGAGGTTGTTCAAAAAGGACTCTATAGTCTGAACAGATCTCCGAGAGTAGCTGAATACTATACCTATTGTTGGGAATATTTCCCTTCAATGTTCCCTAAATTTGAAGAGGCATCAACATCAATGTTAAGTGTATAATTGTATTTGATATATGTTCAAGTTTAGTGTACGCAGGTTGTCTACTATATCATGATTAGACATGATGTCAAGGTCACGATACTAGATGGAATCAAGATAGGATGCTGGCGTAGCAAAACTCTGGCTAAGTCTAGAAGCGTTGAGTGGAGGCAGCTCACTCAATGCCAAGAGGCTAAAAGCATTGACAGAAGCTCAAGTAGATAAAGCCTTAGAGGTGCAGACAAGCAATTTGGCTAAGTCTAGAAGTGTTGAGTGAAGACAGTTCACTCAACGCCATGAGCCTAAAAGTGTTGATTGAACTACATACAGTCAAAGCTGTAGTGTTGCAGTCAAGAAAGTTGTCTAAGGACAGAAGCGTTGAGTGAAGGCATTTCACTCAACGCCTACTCAAGTAGGTTTTTGTCTAAATTAGAAAGCATTTAGTGAAGATAGCTCACTCAAAGCCTACTCAATAGAAAATCTAAGTACATAAGCATTGAGTGAAGACAGATCACTCAACGCCTCATCAAGAAGCCAGGAAAAGGCAGAAAGCATTGAGTGAAGAAGTTGCACTCAACGCCTTCATACAGAGAAAATTCAACTAAGCCCAAAAGAATTAAGTGATGGAGGCTCACTTAAAGCCTATTCATTTAGACTATAAAATTCAAGAAGTGTTGAGAGATGAAGGCTCACTCAACGCCTAAATAGTTAGACTATAAATGTATATATATTTTGAGTGATGAAGGTTCACTCAACGCCTGAAGATGCAGAATTCTGCTAAGTATATGTGCGTTGATTGATGAGGCTTCACTCAATGCCTAAGCAGATTGTCTGGAATTTGCTAAGTCCACGGTTGTTGAGTCATGCAGACGTCATCAGAAATTCAAATATTGTGCGTTTTGCATGCTAGAAGACAAAAGGCATTGCTTGCCTTTAGTACAACTGTTAATGCAAAAAGAGCTGTGGCAGTCACCAACTCCAGTTGTCCACACTGTACAGAGAGCCATTGCACGGCGGGATACAAAAGTAGAGTTCCCAGAAAGATGAAAATAACTTTTGGAAATAAGATCTCTTGTCACTTCTCATCTTCTTCCTCTCAAAAAAGAGAAAAAAATTTCCAAGAACTTGCTCTTACAGTTGGTCTAAGATACACAGACAGTTAGCTGTTGAAGAAGTCATTCACTGAAGAATCAATCCATCTTCAACAGTAAGATCAGAAAGCTTTCTTTCTAAGCTCCAAGGAGAAGCAGATCAAACTAAAGTTGATGCTCTTCAAGTCCATTGTTAGCAACTCTACTCTATCAAAGACTTGAAGAAATAGAACTTTGTTGTTACTTCTCAGCTCAAGCAGAATAATCTTGAAGATCTATTCCTTAGTGTTGTGAAAAAGTTAGGGCTGAGTCTTTCTCAACTTAGGATGCAGAATGCTCAGATAGATTCATTTCTCAGGAGTCAAAGTTAGGGCTGGGCTCACTCAGTTCAGGAAGGTAGACTCAAAGAACATCTTCTCTTGAGTCAATCAACATCAACTGACTCATTCTGTAGGATCTTAACAGATCTAAGCTATAAGCCTAAATTATAAAGGCTGAGAGTAGGGCCTGTGTGCCTAAGGTAGGAGATTTATTCTCTGAGGTAGGATCCTATTGTGGATCTGAGTTGTAGGGCATTTGTCACGAGCTATATAATAGTGTTACTCTCTGAGTGTAGGGATCTTTTCCTAGCCTGAGTGCAGGACTTTTGATTAAGTCTGAGGTAGGTTATCGGAAGGATCACTGAACTATAGGAGATTTTATCTCTGAGTTATCTTGGGCCAGAGGTAGGACTTGGAGGAGTCTGAGATATCCTGAGAGATCTGTGTTGTAAGCTCTTTGATTTGAGATTGGTGAAGTTGGCCTTGTCTTACACATTATTAGAATGGTAGGAGGGAAAGTAGATGCACCCATACATTGGGAACCACTATAAATATTGTGTGATGTTTTGTGTTCTTGAAAGCAAGCTAAATAACTTAACACTCAACACACCAAAATAAGTAGTCATAAAAGACTAGGAAACCTAGTCACCCCCTAGGTTGTTCAACTACTCTTAAAATAAAGACTTTCAAGTAGTATCAGAGCTAGGTTGTTCAAAATAGACTCAACAGTCTGAACAGATCTCTAAGAGTAGCTAAGGATTATCTCCATGGGTTTAGGTGAGAACCACAAGGAGTTGAGCTCAACGAAGCTTCCAGTTTGCACAAAGGAGAACTTTTGAATTTGGAATGAGAGGGTCAGGCTATTCATGGATGCTTCTGACCCTAAGATCTTCATTACAGTCCAAGAAGGACCGTTTGTCCACATGATGGTCTCTGTCATAGATGCCAATATACAGACTCCAAAGAAGTATACTGAAATGACCAAGGATGAAGTCATCTTGGAAACCATGGATAAGAGGGCACAAAACATCATTTTTAGTTTATAGATTACTCAACCTTCTAGAACTTAGTCCACTACAAGAAAGCCGAAGAAATGTTGGATTCTCTTATTGTGTATATAGAAGGGATAAGGGAGGTGAGGGATGACAGGAAATCTCTCCTGAATCAACAATATGAAGCCTTCAAACAAGCCAGGAAAGATTCCACAGATGAATGTTATGAGAAGTTCTTCTTGATAGTGAACAGTCAAATCACATATGGCAGACAGTTCACAAACTATGAACTTGATGACAAGTTCTTAAGATCTCTCAATAAAGAATGGAACATCAAGAATTGTTCCATCAAAGAAGTTGGCAATTTGGCAAACATATTGCCTCAAAACTTGTTTGGGAAGCTACTATCCCATGAGATATAGCTGAACTCCAGGAAGACTAAAGAGGATGCTGACAGCTCTCTTGACAAAGAGAAGACTGTGGCCTTCAGAGCTGAAGCCATAAGAAGAAGTAGGGGAAAGACTCCTTCTCCACTAAGGAGAGTTTCAGAGTCAGAAAGCTCAGATCCCAGCATATCTTAAAATAAGTTGTTAGATGGAGAACTAGCATTGTTCTCCATGCAATTCAAGAAGTTACTGAGCAGAATGAGACGGTGGAAGAATAATGGATCTTCTATCTCCACCTCAAAGAAGCCTTACTCCAGCAAGGACAAATCCAGAAATGACCCTTCTAGGGATAGGTATGACTCCAAACAAACAAACATGTTATGTCTAATGTTGCTTGTTACTATTGTAATAGGAGTGGACATGTCATTGTTGACTGTCCGATTAAGAAGGAGCAGATGAGGTATGAAGGAAAAAAGCACCACGGGGACAATAAGACTAAAGAAGAGCTTCTTAGTCAAGAAGAAAGTTAGTCTATCAGACAGTGATTCTAAATCTTCAAATTTAGAAGAGGAGGCCTACAATAGACTCATTTCCATAGAAGAAGAGTCTGAACATCATGCTTCCCCATCTGTCATAAGGGCCCTATTGTCCTCTTTTAACAGTGACTGTGAAGAGGATAAGGAATTCTGCCTCATGGCTCTATCAGAAGATAACCATGACAATCCTACTCCTGGTGAGGTATACTCTATCCCTAGCTCTTCTTCTATATATGAGTATGGCTCAGTCTCTGAAGCATCCACTTCTTCCAGTAGGAATGATGGTTTAGAATTTGAAAATGATGTCAATCAATTGATTGACTAGTACGGTGAAATTCTGGGTGCTATGAAAAGGAGCAAAAGACTTGTCAAGAGACAAGCTATGGAGATTGTCTCCCTGCAGCAAACTACTTCCCTGCAGTCTGATTCAGGCCCTTTGCTAGCTTAGTTGAGGAGGGAAGTTTGACAGCTGAAGATAATCTCAATTATCTAAATTGAGACCATAAGCAAGAAGAACAAGATAATCTTAGATCTTGAAGGGAAGCTCCTTAAGGAGAAAAAGATTGTGGCTGAATTCAATAAGCCCAAATCTATGTTGCCACTGATTGACTCCTTTACCTCTCAAAAAAGATAAGAGAGGTTTAGGTTTTAAGTGGAATTCTAAAGTTGCTCATTCCAAAGGGAATGGAAAAGATCCTGTAGTGCCTCAGGCCACCTTTCACAAGGTAATCCTCCCTTTCAACAGGTATGACTAGGACATCTTGTATGCTCACTGGAAGAATGTGAATTCTTCTTGTAAGAGTACATATGTATCTTACAATGGAAGAAGAAAGGGCATGAGTTTAAATGCACTGAAGGCTCCCCATGAAGAAGTTTAAATAGCTCATCATGGACCATTTGTATTTGGTACTCCAGCCCCCACACACAAGGATAACGTAGTGGCCTATTCTCAAGATCTTCCAGCAAACACCTTGACCAAGGGTAAATCAGTCAGTAAGCCTTAGTTGCATATCTTTGAGGCCGTTAACTGTATGTCAACTACAAAGAAGACTGTTGTTGATGAAACTCAGAGTAAGCCAAGTACATATACTGGCAGACTCACCTTCAATCAGATTCTTGCTGAAAGAAATATGAAGAAAGCTACTGCTCTCCCTTATAAACAGGCAGCTAGGGACAACTTGAACTCTTCAAAGGCTATTCAGAAGAGGAGATACAACATCCATGAGTGTTGGTGTTGTGGTAAAGTTGGTCACTTTGCAATAGATTGTTGGCACAACCCTAGTGTGCCAAGGGCAAGGGTGAATCTTCCTAACAGTGCTGTTGTAGGTAGACATATGCATTCTCAAGCTAACAAGAACCTAGGGCCCAATCCATTTTGGGGTCCTAAGTATACAAATCTATGTTTACAGGGTAGTCCAAGTGCCCACACAATGCAAATGTGGTTCTTGGACAGATTATGTTCCATGCATAAGACTGGAACAAGGAGCCATCTTAAGGATCATACTCAAGTGAGGAATGGACCTATGATCTGCAGGTGTGAAGTTCGAGATGGATAAACTTACCATCAAGGATACTCCTCCTACTTCCTAAGAGGAAGAGGACATTGTGTGCATTTCTAAAGAAAGACAAAGTACACATTACTTAGGTGAAGACCAGCTGGATCCAACCATTAAAGTTCAAGATATCTGTTAGCTAAGATAGAGTACTGCTACCACATCAGCAGATAAATGAGAAGAAGAAAATGAAGGTTGTACTCATCTCAGAGGAAAGCACAGGAAGCAGCTCTTTTGAGAGTAGTAAGGAAGAGGCACATGATCCTCAGTTGTCTGATTCTTTTGAGGAAATAAGAAGAGATATGAATAATCATGTTGCAGTATCATCTGAACATGCAGCAATGTATATCCAGGTCAGTCGCTCTCAATCAAAGAACATTCCAGTAGATGTAGCTGAAATGGTGACTGAATGTATTATGGACTGGATCTGTGCAAATATTGAGGGGGAGACTGACAAGTTAGATGCTTCTATTGAGGGGGAGCAAGTTCAGTCTGGTATGCTGGACAATCTTGACTCTTACCTAGAGAATCTCCTGCACAGATAGATCAGGCAAAAACATCCCATACTGCAGTTATATCTGAAGAAGCCATAAAGGGAAAGAGGGTAAAGATCAAGGGCAGGAATACTATTTGGGTTACCAATGTAATCAGAGGTTCATTAGGGCTTGAATAGTACACAGATGAAAACATGACTGATCCTATTTAGGATGGACTGTATGATGAACAGTATGGTGATCAGAGGGCAGATCAATATGATGATCAAGATGGTGCTCAGTGGGCTGAACCCTCTACTACTGCTGATCAGATAGCTAGAGCAGAGGCAAATTTATTTCTGAAGAAGTGGAAGAGATTCAGCTCAACAAGAAGAGACTTTGCAGGGTGCAAGGAAGATAGGAATATCAAGCGTAGAACTTGTCAATTCTTAGGGAGAAGGCTGATTTCATAGAGTAGCAAGAAGCAAACCAGTATGGTTATATCCACTGTTGAGTCAGAATACATTTCTGCAGGGAGCTGCTGTACACAACTTTTGTCGATACAACATATGCTAGAGTACTACAATCTCAATGTAAGTCATTCACCCTTATAGTGTGACTCATCCAGTGCAATTTCTATTGCTAAGAATCCTGTATCACATAGCAGGACTATGCTTATAGAAATTAGATATCATTTTATTAGAGAACATATAGAAAGTGAAGACATTTGCCTTGAAATTGTCTCCGCTGACAATCAAGTTATTGATATCTTCACTATGTCATTGGATGAGGTTAAGATCAATTCTTTCAAAATTGAGTTAAGAATGCTTAATGTTAAATGACTCATGTACATTAAGTGTCTCAGTTACAGATCTACATATCTATATTTTTGTTTTCAATTCATAATGTAGTGTATCTGCCTTATTGTTAAATTATATCTTTAGCAAGGTTAGATAGATAGATATCAGTTAATCACTTTAACTAGCTAGGTTAAACTTTAGTGAGATCAGCTAAATTAGCTGAGATAGATACAATGTTGGACAAGAAAAATGTTCCTCCAAAAATAAAGATGTAGTTGAGGGGTAGAATTCACATGTTCCCACTTAGTATGAGGTCATTCCATCCACCCAGTTGGTCGAGGAATCTATTGAAATTTGTGAAGCGAAAGTGGGTGATGGGCAGGTCAGTCGGTCTGGGCAGCCTGAGCAGTCTAAGTCCGCGGCCTGGGCGGACTGTTCTGGGCATTGTCCGCTGAGCTTGCGCCAGGCCCTTGGTGGTTTACTGGACTTGGTCACATTCTGTGACAAGTCCATCGTGTCTGCGGTATCCGCAGAGTTCACTGTTGACCGGGTGGACTGCCTGTTGGTCGTGGACTTGTGCTAGATTGCGGCTTTGTTTTTGAACTGTGCAGATTGCCTCTATGTCTGCGTATAGTGTGCGAAATGTCACAGTAGAGGTTGTGGCTGTCCATGTGCAGTGATGTTTGCAGGCTATGTGGGCTGATGCTTTGTTCGCATAGTGTGGGCGGACAGGTGCGAGTCGTCCAGGTGGTGAACATCCTTATCTCACCTCCGGGCAGTTTTGTTAGTGCGCGGGCTGGGGCAGTGACTCTATTCGCTAGGGTAGTGACCACACTCCTCACCTCGCCTATAAATAGACCCCCCCCGGCACATCTACAGTATGGAGTGAACAGTAAGTGGGGCTTGGTCAATTGCTGTAGTCTTGTTTTTCCAGTCCGCGCGGGTTGAGTAGAGATAACTGTTTGCTGTGTGCAGGTCGCGCGACTAGCATTAAGGAGCCAGGAGTTTGGCTTTGACTTCGGTCAGTGTCAGTGAAGTTTGCGGTCTCTGCGGTCTCAGCAGGTCGCTTCTGCGGCTTGTCAGTTCTCTTCTTCAGCATTTCCAAGTCCAATAACCTGTCCGCCGGACTCAGGCGGGTAGGCAGTCTGTTCTCCAGTTCAGCAGAAGTCATCGAATAACGGTATGTGCGCGAGACCTCGCGGTCTCGGTGGACTCCATGTTCTATTCAGCTTGTTGCAGCAGCAGTTCGGGCGGCTTCGGCGACTACGGCGGACTGGGCGGTCTCTAGTGCTGTCTGCTCGGCTTGTTTTTGTTCTTTCTATTTCCTTGTGTACTGGCGAAATCATGTCTCGCCATGTATATCTCGCCTTGTAAAGAAGTTTATTAATATAAGATCTGTTGGTTCTTCCATTTGCATTTGGTGTTAAGCTTGCTCTTTGGGCTTCCTCTTGATTAAGGTGTGATCTTGGTAGTGCTGAGAATATTAATTTGATTTTAGGCTATCTTGCTGACCACTTTGAGAAAATTCAACATGGTATCAGAGCCAAGTTCAGTTGCTTGAGATGTGATCAACGTGTGTTGTTGCTTTGTTGTTGCTCTGTGCTTCTAGAAGCTTAACCAAAGGTTGTCGCAATGGAAGTAAGCTATGCAAGAGGTGTAGGTATTGAACTCTTAACACCGACTAACTTTAAGAAGTGGAAGTCATGCATGAAGAGTTACCTTCTAGGCGAAGAGCTACGGGAGGTCGTCGGTGGTGACGACAAATAGGAAGTTACTGCTGCTTTTGGTACTGCTGAGCAGGTGAGGCTCTGGAGAAAAACAAATGCAAAGGCGGAGTTTGTTCTAAAGAGGGCTGTTTCACTAGAACTGTTTGATCACATCATTGGATGTGAGTCTGCTGCTGAAATTTGGACAACTATTGATGATTTATTCAATAGGAAGAATGTAGCTAAACTTCAGTTTCTGGAGAATGAGTTGGGTAGGACAACTCAAGAAGACCTGATCATCTCGAAATTCTTTTTGAAGATGAAGAGCTTGTGTGCTGAGTTATCATCGCTTGATCCTGGTGAGCCGATCTCTGAGGCCAAGTTGAAGAGGCATATTATCCATGGCTTGCGGAAGGAGTATGTTTCTTTTGTAACCTCGATGGAAGGCCGGGCAACTCAGCCATCTCTGCTGGAGCTTGAGAACCTGCTTGCTTCGTCGGAAAGTTTGGCAAGGCAGATGGCAGGAGTGACTATCTCTGAAGGAGGTAGTGAAGCACTGTTCACAGGAAAGAAGAAGAAGAGATGGGAAGGGAAGAAGAAGAATCATTCTACTGAAAATGAGCCTTCAACTTCTTATAAGCCAGAGAGGAGCATCGCTCCTAAGAAGGATTGGAAGAAGAACTTAAAGTACTACAGGTGTCATCAGCGGGGACACTTCAAGCGTGACTGCAAGGTCAAACTGCAGCCTGGGCATGCTGTAGGCAAGGAGGAAGCTTGCTTGAGCACTGAAGAAGCTGGATGGGGCGAAGCTTTCATGACGGGCACTTGTGTCCGTGCTTTGTCTGCTGTCGACTTCAATGACGAGTGGATCGTGGACTCCGAGTGTGGTCATCACCTCACCGGATACAAGTCAACTCCTCACCTCACCTCACGATGAGTGGATCATGGACTCGTGAATCATGCTACTGAAAATGAGGTGTGGTCATCACCTCACCTCACCCAAAGCTCTCTTCTCTGCAAGCCTACTCAGGTAACGAAGCTATCATAACTACTGATAATACTGTTTATGCAGTAGAGAAGGAGGGGGTTGTGTCTTTGGGTAGTGAAAAGGCGCCACTCACATTAAGGAGGGTGTATCACGTACCGGGCATGAAGAAGAACCTCTTCTCTGTGACCAATGCGGTAGAGGTTGGTTATCACGTTCTGTTTGGGCCAATAGAAGTGAAGTTCCTTCGCAACATATCAATGGTAAAGGCTGATATTGCTCATGTCGGGAGGAGAGTTAAGAACTTGTTTATTCTTGCAACAAACTCTTTTGTTAATCGGATGAGAGCAAACGATAGCGCTGCTATATGGCATGAAAGGCTGGGGCATGTAGGAATGGATAAGTTAAAAGCTATGGTAAATAGGAGCCTTGTAAGAGACTTGCCTAAGCTAACTTCCTTTGGTGATGGTCACATTTGCGCGGGGTGTCATTACGGCAAGGCTCATCGCCTTCCGTTTGATAAGTCGCAAACGAGAAGCGAGAGACCATTGGAGTGTATCCATGGAGACTTGATGAGACCAACCGTCACTGCTAGCCTTTGTGGGAGCAGATACATGCTTATGTTGATTGATGACTACTCAAGATACACTTGAGTTTATTTCTTGAAGGAGAAGTCAGAAGCTTTCCAGGTGTTTGTGGAGTTTATGGAGCTAGTGGAGGGCCGGCTTAGCTTGTGGATCAAGAAATTTAGAACAGAAAATGGTGGTGCGTTTGTATCCTCTGAGTTTTTTAACTTCTGCAGGAAGCACGAGATCCAAAGAGAGCTCACTTATGCTCATACTCCACAATAAAATGGAGTAGCGGAGCGGAAGATCCATCATCTGATGGAAACATGTAAGTGTTGGCTTCATGCGAAAGACATTCCTAGGTTCTTCTAGGCAGAGGGGATGTCTTGTGCTTCTTATGTCATCAATCGAATGCCGCTCAGCCCAATCAACATGAAGACTCCTTTGAGATGTTGCTGAAGGAGAAGCCCAGTGTGGAACACCTTAGGCTGTTTGGTTCAACTTGCTATATTCATGTCCCAGATGCTTCAAGGACAAAGCTTGATGCAAAGTCAAGGAAGCTTGTCTTTGTTTGCTATGATGAGCGGAAGAAGGGATGGAAATGCATGGATCCTATGACGAAGAAGTTTATTGTATCAAGAGACGTGGTCTTTGATGAACTGACATCGTATGGTGGGTCGGTTGATCTACCAGAGAGTAAGGTTGATGATGAGCAGAAGGTGACTGCTGAACTTCTGGAAGAGGAGCTTGCTATTTCACCAGCAGCTCCTGTTGCTTCAAGCTCTGGTGCTGAGGTTTCTGGCTCAGGAAGCAGGGGGAGCATTTCTCAAAGCTTGCCCGAAGTTGGAGTTGAGCCTGAAGAAGCAACGGAGGTGGTGAGCAGGAGCGGGCCCTTCAGATATCAAAGAGGGTTATGAAGCCACCTGCTCGGTACTGCGATGGGAATGCAGTGAGTTTTTTTCTCCTGCTTCTTTGCAGGTCCTCTGGATGAGCAAGAGCCTACAAACTTCAATGAGACCACTGAAGTCAAGGAGTGTAAAGATGCCATCAAGGAGGAGTTGTTGTTCTCAAGAATAATGAAACCTGGGACCTTGTACCCAAGGTTGATGGCATTACTCTAGTGACTTGCAAGTGGGTGTTCAAGTTGAAGAAGAAGGCTGATGGGAGCATTGATAGATACAAAGCTCATCTGGTTGCTCGAGGATTCTCACAATAGTATGGAGAAGACTATGAGGAGACATCTAGTATAGTTGCAAAGATGACTTCAGTTCGAGTGGTGATCGCCTTGGCTGCTTGCAAGGGATGGAGGATGTGGCAGATTGATTTGAAGAATGCTTTTCTTTACAGAGAAATTCATAAGGACATCTTCATGGATCAACCACTTGATTTTGTTTCTGAAGTTCATTCGGACTATATCTGCAAACTCAGGAAGGCTCTCTACGGGTTGAAGCAAGCTCCAAGAGCTTGGTATGGGAAGATAGCAGAGTATCTTCAATTCTGCGGATATCTTTCTTCCAAATCGGATTCAAGCTTGTTCATCAAGAATAAGAGCAAAATTCAAGTCTTGGTCCTGCTGTATGTTGATGATATGATCATCACAGGTAATTCGGAGTAGAAAGTAGCTAGGCTCAGGACTGAGCTTGCTATACGCTTCGAGATGAAAGACTTGGGAAAGCTTCATCACTTTTTTGGTCTTGAAGTAGAGAGGAAGGAGAGTGGGATACTCATTTGCCAAAAGGGATATGCGGATCACATTATGAATTGATTCAGCATGGGTGAGGGAAAGAGTTGCTCTACTATACAAGATCATGGGCTGAAGCTTCGACGAGATGAGGGAAGGATTCTTCCTGATCCCTTGGTGTTCAGAGCTCTAGTTGGGAGCTTGATCTACCTGACGATTACAAGGCCAGACATTGCTTACGTTGTTGGCCGAGTAAGTCGGTTCATGGATGAAACAAGGAAGTCTCATCTGGTGGCAGCAAAGAATATTTTGAAGTATGTCAGGACGACTTCTGATATGGGACTCCTCTATAGTAGGTATACAGTGTTTTCTTTGCTTGGATATACGGATGCTGATTATGGTGGTGACTCGGATGATCGAAGATCAACTTCGGGTTATGTACTCACTTGTGGATCAGCTTGCATATCGTGGTGTAGTAAGAAGCAAGACTCAGTGTATGTGTCTACTACAGAAGCAGAGTATAAGGCTTTGGCCTGGGCTGCTCGGGAAGCCATTTGGTTGAGGAGGCTTGTAGAGGATGTTCATGAGGAAGTGCAAGGTCCTACTTTACTCTGGGGTGACAATGAGAGTCCTCTAAAACTGATAAACAATCCAGTGTGTCATGCAAGGACCAAGCATATTGAGATCGAGCACCACTTCATAAGGGAGAAGGTGTTGGAGGGATCTCTTCTGGTCAGACATGTTCGGAGTGAAGATAATCTTTTTGACATCTTCACGAAGTCGTTGTCGAAGGAGCCTTTTCATCGGTTATGAAGCTTGTTGGGCTTGATCACCACTTCTCACTTCAAGGGGGAGTGTTGAAATTTGTGAAGTGAAAGTGGGTGATGGGCAGGTCAGGCGGTTTGGGCAGCCTAAGCGGTCTGAGTCCGCGGCCTGGGCGTACTGCGTGTTGCGGCCTGGGTGAGCATGGCTTGGTCATGGTGGCATGGCTGTTCTTGAGGAGCGGCCTGTGCGGCCTGGTGTGTGGCCTGAGCGGTCTGTTGTGCGGCCTAGTTGGCCTATGGCTAAGGAAGTCGGGCTTCTAGCGAAGCGTCCTGAGTGGACTGCGATTCGCGGACTGTTGGCGGTACTCAGCTTGATCTGCGGCCTTGCAGATTAGCAAGTTCTTGTGTAACCAGGCGGATTGGAGTTTGAGTCCGCGGTGTCCACTGTTACGGACTGGCCTTGGAGATCGGCTTTGGTCCTTGCCGACCTCTAGTGTTGCAGCGGGTGTTAGCTACTTTGTGGAGGACTGCGAGAACTGGTGTCTAGTCCAGCAGTTGGCCGTTGTCTTACAGCTGTGCGAGTAGGGGCTTGCGGGCTCTGCCTTATTCTAGTGGAGTGTTGGCGATCTGCCTTGGGGGCAGGCGGACTGGGCTTGTCCACCGAGCTCACGCCAGGCGCTTGGTGGTTTACTGGACTTGGTCATATTTTGCGACAAGTCCAGTGTGTCCGCGGTATCCGCAGAGTCCGCTGTTGATCGGGCGGACTGCCTGTTGGTCGTGGACTTGTGGCGGATTGCGGCTTTGTTTTCGAACTGTGCAGACTGCCTTTGTGTCTACATATAGTGTGGGGACTGTCACAGTAGAGGTTGTGGCTATCCATGAGTAGTGATGTTTGTGGGCTATGCGGGCTGATGCCTTGTCTGCATAGTGTGGGCAGACTGGTGCGAGTCGGCCTGGTGGTGAACATCCTTGTCTCACCTCCTGTCGGTTTTGTTAGTGCGTGGGCTGGGGTGGTGACTCTATTCACTAGGGTGGTGACCACACTCCTCACCTCTCTTATAAATAGACCCCCCCGGCACATCTATGGTATGGAGTGAACAGTAAGTGGGGCTTGGTCAATTGCTGTGGTGTGGTTTTTCCTGTCCACGCGGGTTGAGTAGAGATAACTGTTTGTTGTGTGCAGGTCACGCGACTAGCATTGAGGAGCCAGGAGTTTGGCTTTGACTTCGGTCAGTGTCAGTGAAGTTTGCGGTCTCTGCGGTCTCAGCAGGTCGCTTCTGCGGCTTGTCAGTTCTCTTCTTCAGCATTTCCAAGGCCAATAACCTGTCCGCCGGACTCAGGCGGGTAGGCGGTCTGTTCTCCAATTCAGCAGCAATATGCAAATAACGGTGTGTCTGTGCAACCTCCTGGTCTTGGCAGACTCCGTGTTCTATTCGGCTAGTTGCAGCAGCAGTTTGGGTGGCTTCAGCGACTACGGCAGACTGGGCGGTCTCGGCAGTCTCCAGTGTTGTCCGCTCGGCATGTTTTGTTCTTTCTGTTTCTTTGTGTACTTGCGAAATCATGTCTCGCCACGTATATCTCGCCTTGTAAAGAAGTTTATTAATATAAGATCTTCTTGCTCTTCCATTTGCATTTGGTGTTAAGTTTGCTCTTTGGGCTTCCGCTTGATCAAGGTGTGATCTTGGTAGTGCTGAGAATATTAATTTGGCTTTACGCTATCTTGCTGAACACTTTGAGAAAATTCAACAGAATCAACTCTTCTTCAGCATGATGGTCAAAAGAACCAAGAGAAAAGTTCGCTCATGATCCTTTATCCACCATCAATAGATGTATGTCTATTAAAGAAGACAGAAAGGGAGAGGAGAGCATTGACTAGACATGTTGAGTCACTGCATAATACTGGGGAACTTTTAATAAGTTGTATGAGGAGAGCAATGACTTGACATGTTAAGTCACTGTATTAAACTGGGCAACTTTGAACAAGCTATATTTGCTAGCTTACATTTTCTAGCTTACATTTTATGTATTAATGCACCTTAGTATTGTTGTGTGCTATGCCTTTTTCAAATAAGGGGAGATTGTTGGGAATATTTCCCTTCTTTTTTCCCTGAATTTGAAGAGGCATCACCATCAATGCTAACTGCATAATTGTATTTGATGTATGTTCAAGTTCAGTGTATGTAGGTTTTCTACTATACCATGAGTAGACGGGATGTCAGGGTCATAATACTAGTTGGACTCAAGATACGATGCTGGCAAAGCAGAAATCTGGCTAAGTTCAGAAGCGATGAGTGAAGGCAGTTCACTCAACGCCAAGAGGCTAAAAGCATTGATAGCAGCTCAAGCATTCAAATCCTCAAAGGTGCAGACAAGAAATCCGGCTAAGTCCATAAGCGTTGAGTGAAGGCATTTCACTCAACGCCAAGATCCTAAAAGCATTGAAAGAACTACATGCTGTCAAAGCCGCAGTGTTGTTGTCAATAAAGTTGTCTAAGGACAGAATCGTTGAGTGAAGCCAGCTCACTAAACACCTACTTAACAAGGTTTCTATCTAAGGCAGAAAGTGTTGAGTTAAGACAGCTCACTCAACGCCTACTCAACAGAAAATCTATCTAAGTATAGAAGTGTTGAGTGAAGACAAGCCACTCAACGCCTCATCAAGAAGCCAGGAAAAGGCAGATCCAAGGCATAAACCTGTCCCATGTCCTGCCTGCGTACTCCCCTGAAATCCACGGCCCCAGCCACGCCCCTGTCCACCAAACTACCAAGCACGTGGGGCCTCCTGGAGTGCTGGTAATGGTGGTCCTCTCATAAGGCAGTTCTGAAAGACTTGATTTCTAGACACCGAGAGGGGGGGGGGGGGTGAATAGGTTCTAATTTTTCCTTCAAAATTTTAGGCAAATAGCAAATTTTAACTCAGTACAGAAACAATGTAAGACACGGAATAAAGAACACAGCACAGCATACACCAGATTTATAGTGGTTCCATGTGTCGACATAGTCATTCTTTTGGTACTCGACACAACATCTGTTTAAATATGTTGACACAAGCCCTCTATGTCGACATAATTCTGCTTCCATTGTCGACATGACTCCTGGGTGTCAACACAGCTTCTGCTTTCAGTGTCGACATAGCTCCTAGGTGTTGACACAGCTTCTACTTTTAGTATCGACATAGCTCATGGGTGTCAACACAGCTTCTGCTTTCAGTGTCGACAAAGCTTCTTCTTTCAGTGTCGACATAATTCATGGCTCAGGTGTCGACTTAAGTGATCGGTTAAAACTCCAAAAATTATTATGAAGCGCAGCGCCCCGGGCGGTTTATTTAAGTAAAGCGGAAGTGGTTTTTTATTTAGAAAACGGGGCGCGCGGATTTATTTATTTTGGATATAAAAAGGATGATCGAGTTTTAACGAAAGGAGACAAGTGCACCTATCGTGAGTAGTACAGGATATTCCGGGTGGAATATCGAGGTCGTATTGTTCTCGGGGTCGGTTCGATTATTTCTACTCTTCCCTAGAGGGGACTATTATTTTACCGATAATTAACTTGTCGGGTTATATTTTATATATAATAAAAAGGCAGAAAATGGAAGAAAGAAAATGAAAGCATGAAGGTGGTGCCGATGAAGAGCTTAGCTCGATGGCACCGAGAAAACAATTGAACTAAAATAAACTTTAAATAAAAAGAGCTCCTAAGTTTCTAATTAATTAAGGCGGAGACTTGGCCGTGGAGGTTCCACTAAAATGAGCTCACCTATTTATAGGACTATCGCTCACCTGAACGCTAAGACTATTCGACCGGGCTCTCGTCCGACGAAGGATTCCTCTTAACGCCCGCATTACGCTAAGAACCCCGCTATTGGGTGGGGAACCCAATCCGGTAGATTTGGCGCGCCTCCTCTCTCAAGGGTTAGTGTGGAACTCTCTTTGCCAAGGGGTGATCTGTCCATACGCACGGCCTCTCGGCGAGCGTATGGAAAACGGAAATAGGGCCCACACATCGATATGTGGTCCTACGCGTCGTTAACCCCGGGCAAACCTTAAGTACTTTTAATTAATTAGAAAAATTAGACCTTTAATTATTTTAAGCTATTTTATTTGTCTCAATGCTCTTCGATACCGAGGGCTAAGAACGATTAGCCACTCATCGGAATGGGGACGGCTTGCGGGAAAAGCAGAAAATAAAGTAGTAAAGAAAGCAGGAAAGGAAAGCAGGAAAGGAAAGATGAAAATTGCAAGTCATACTCAAACGAGTAGGACTGAAGAAAGCTGTAAATTGTGAGTCTCGACGCAAATGCGTGGGCGGGAGAAATGAAAGCAGTAAAACGCACACACGCAAGTCTTACTCAAATGAGTAGGAGAAAATAAATGCGGGTCCTACTCAACCGAGTAGGACAAAATAAATGTAACACACGCACACACTCTCTCAACATAAAGTAAACACACGCACACCGCAGGAAAGTAAAACACACGCACACAACAGAAAATTAAACACCATCCACACACTCTACTGAAATGAAATAAAAGCATTGCGGCATTTAACTCTTAATGAGTAGGCGGAAATAAATGCGCACACTCACACACACATACAAAAATTATGAAAAACTAAGTTCACGAAAAATTAAAATAACAACATTTCTACCGCTAGAATGCGGTAGAAATGCATAAAAAGTTGTAATAAAAATTAACAGGGCAAAAAGGTTTGCAAATAAACGCAAAATGAAAATACCCGAAAAATTAAAACGATTATGTTTTTATTCTTATAATTTTATAGAAATGCCTAAAAAGTGGAAATAAGACTAAAAGAGAACGAAAAGTTTTACAATCCTAAAGAGCCTAATTTAAAAGAAATTAAAAACCACTCTTATAACCGTTTTTATAGTTTTATAAGAATGAAAATAGAGAGTACAAAAAAGGAATCCTAAAACAAAAATAACCTAAGTAAACAGAACTTATGAAAACATAAAAGTAAAACTCTAACCTCATACACACACACACACATTTTAAAAGAACGAAAATAAAGTTAAAACAAAGCATAAATAAGATTGCATAAAGAGGGGCTTAAATCCATTCCAACATAACATAAGGAGATAAAAATTTAACATTTCATTAAGCTGAAAAAAAAGAGTTACAAAAGAACGAAAACAAAAACTAAGGAGAGGGGGAGAAATTTCCCTTACATAGCATTGGAATACATCTAGGCAGCACCTCCCTAAGGCAAAATGGTTCAAAAAGGGGAACAAGAACTTAAGCAGAAGCTCTGAATTTATAGACAAAAAATTTACAAGTACACGCCCTCTGACACGGGCGTGTCAGGGGGCGTGTCGACACTATTCACGATGGCGGCCGGCGATGTGACTAGAAATTTGACTTCGGGCTGGACACGTGTTGGTCACGCAGTGGTCACGCCCCAGGTCACGGGCGTGACAGTGGGCGTGTCAAGGAGGTGGATCTGGGCACGGGTCGCGCCGAAAGTCGTCCCGCGGGGCTTGTCGGCCAGGTGGAGAAGTCACGCCCAAGGTCACGGGCGTGACTCTAGGCGTGTCGGTTGGTGTCGACACTCGACAAATGTCGAGCGGAAAATGTCGAGTTGCAAATCGTCGAGCGGGAAGAGGTGTCACGCCGTAGGTCACGGGCGTGACTCTAGGCGTGTCGAGGGGTCGACGAACATTGAGCTGAAAACGTCGAGCGGGTGGACACGGGTTGGATCACGCCCCGTGTCGGGTGACACGGGCATGACCCCGGGCATGTCAAGCTTTTCTCTTCAAAATTTGCTGATTGACGGAATTTTGAGCTGTCACGCTCTGGTTATGGGCGTGACCAATTTGTCACGGGCGTGACATGACATTTTTTTGCAGATTTTGATTTTTTCTGAAACATAAAAATAAAGCAAATCAGCAAAATTATTTACAAAAAAGAATCAATTTATTAAGCAAAAACATGTAAAAATGACAAAAAGAAATGAAAATGACTAAATTAATGTACACAAAAATACGTATATTTACAATTCATCAAATAACCCCATACTTAAGCTTTTGTTATTCCAGAGCAAAAGTTGGAGATGAACTTATAAGGAATTAAAGAAATCCTAAGTTTAGCTACCGCTTGAATTAATTAAAAGTAAGATCAAAATAAACATCCGGGGTTAAAGAATTAAATCCTAATTTATGAAATGTTATGAATAGAGGAAGAGTTTCAAAAAGACTTCTAGATAAAATAAAGTAGAAAGCAAAAATTTATTTTTGTTAGTTTAACAAAGATGGATTGGATTTATATAAAAAACTTTAGCTTAAAAGAAGTTAAAGAAAATAATGCAATTTAAAAGTTATGCTCTCAAAAAAATTTAAATTAACTCAAGAATCATTGAAATATGCTAAGTGGTTTGGTGGTTTATGAAGAAGGGTTGAATATTGAGGTGAGGTAATTTTTCTCGAACCTCTAATTTTTTTTGGATAGTTAGGAAAATGAAATCTTATTTTCCAAACACATAATAATTTTTTTCTTGCTTCATAAATTATAAAATAACCCAATGTATATGTGTAGGAGTAATGAATTTTATCCTCTTACTCCATAACATATAATCTTTTTAAATATTGGGTGCCTATGTTTACGGAATGAAATCTTATTCTCATTGACATAAGATCTTTTAAGGGATAGGGGTAAACATGCCAAGTAAGACATGAAAAAAAGGAAGTGGGTTTATTTTTTTCAAAAAGAAAACTAGATTTTAATAAAAATGTTTTGAGAGCAACCTTTTTAAAATAAACGTTCCAATGTTTCTAAAAGCAAAGAGTAGAAATAATTGAAATCCATGGATGTTATTTTCTAACATAAAAAACGAGATTCTATTTATACTTTAGAAGTGGTGGTGAAAAACCAGTTCTCTATTATAAGGAAAAGACATAAAAAATTCTTTAAAACTTAACCCAGACACTTAAATCTATCGAACTTTAATTAATAAACGAATAACTCAGGCTGGAAAATGTCGAGTTGCAAATCTATAGAACTTCTTGTAACATTAAGCTATGCTGTCAGTCTTGGCTTGTCTAAAGCTCTCATACTCTTGATTCAGCATAGATTTACTGTCCTCTCTGACTTCTTCTGTTCCCTCCATGTAGACAATCAGGGTGTCCCACATTTTCTTGGAGGTTTTACAGTGCACTAGATTCTGAAATGTGGCATCATCTATAGCACTTACTATAATGTTTTGTGCTCTTTTGTCTAATGTTGCCAGGATGATCTCATCCTTAGTCATTTCAGAATAGCTCTTAGGGGTTTTAACATTTGCATCCAGAACTGATACCTTCATTGGAATGAAGGGAACCTCTTGTACTGTAATGTAGATTCTTGGATCAGATGCTTCCATAAACAACCTGACCCTTTCCTTCCATATGCCAAAACATTCTTTCCTGCAAATAGGCAGTTTCATAGATCCAAATTCCTTCTGATTCACTATTGAACCCATTCTTAAAATCTGTTATTTGCCTTTGATATCTACTCAGACTGTTAGGTCAATCTTTGAGTAACCTCCATCTGATACTACTTGAAAGACTTGATTTCTAGACACCTAGAGGGGGGGGGGGTGAATAGGTTCTAATTTTTCCTTCAAAATTTTAGGCAAATAGCAAATTTTAACTCAGCACAGAAACAATGCAAGCCACAGAATAAAGAACACAACACAGCATACACCAGATTTATAGTGGTTCCCCAAAGTCTGGGTACATTCACTTTCTCACTTCGCCTATCTAGCAGTGCACTAGATTTCGGCCTAACTTCCTTCTTTCTTCTCAGATCCGCAAATCTTACAGCTCAGAACCAAGAATGGTTCCTACAACTCAGACTTATACAAGTCCTACCTCAGATTCTTCCCAAGAACCCTACCTCAGGCCTCAGCCCTACCTCAGCCTATGTCACTAGGCTTACAACTCAGAGTGAAACCCCACTCCTACAACTCAGGCAAAAGCCCTACCTCAGCCTTTATAATTACAAGCTTATAACTCAAATCTTACAACAGATCCTACCAGAAATTATTTGATTAAGAGATACAGAAATTTCACCAGATGAATCTCTTCTCCGGTGTGCTTCTTGATTAGTTCTTGAATATTCTGATCTTTAGATCCAACCTGACTTAGCCGTTTCAAAGCTTCTTGATAGAACAAAATAAGGTTGATCTTCACTTGATGTAGAAATTGATCTTCAGATAGCTTCCTCCTTGAATTCAGATTGTGATCTGAATCTTCCTTGCAGACTGATCTGAATCTGCCTTCATAAGGGTTTCCCCTTTTCTTGTTGTAGAAAATACTCACTGAAGGTTTCACTTCTTAGTGTTGTATGTTCTCCTTTTTTTATTTCTTCATCTACACTTGTTGTATCGAACCAGTCCTTTATATAGAGTTTCCTCCTGATTACCGGCTGATCCAGTTTATAACAATCTTCTGACAGTTCTGACAAAGGTGTCAGACCGGTTGATTATGTCAGCTGATTCTTCAAAGACTTTCCAACTCAGCATGAACCACTCAGCAAACTGCTTCACATGTGTCGACACAAAGGGTCTAAGTGTCGACACAAATCTTGATGATGTCGACACAACACTCCATGTGTCGACATAGTCATTCTTCTGGTACTCGACACAGCATCTGTTTAAATGTGTCGACACAAGCCATCTATGTCGGCATAATTCTGCTTCCATTGTCGACATGACTCCTGGGTGTCGACACAGCTTGTGCTTTCAGTGTCGACATATCTCCTGGGTGTCAACACAGCTTCTGCTTTCAGTGCCGACATAGCTCCTGGGTATCCACACAGCTTCTGCTTTCAGTGTCGACATAGCTCCAGGGTGTCGACACAGCTTCTGCTTTCAGTGTCGACATAATTCCTGGCTCAGGTGTCGACTTAAGCCTGAGTGTCGACTCAGCCTCTTCTTTAGGTGTCGACATGATTCTTCACAAGTGTCGACACTTGTACTTAGAAAATTTTCTCCCAATGCTTAAACCTGCACAATGAAACTCAGACATACATCAAATACAAATTGATGTATATCATTGATTAAGATGAGGCTTCTCCAAATCTGGTACATATAAACAGTGTACCCAACAAGTTCCTCTAAATGTGCCTCGGCTGGTTGTACCGATAACATGTCGGTGGCTCCTCCATAGCCGTCAGAATCTCCGTCATCTATAGTGGCTGAGGAGCCAACACCATCGGGATCCTTTGCTCCTAACTGTCCTCCTAACGTGGCTGATCCCCGTTTCTCTTTTCCCCAATAACTCGACCTCTCGGCGGGTCTCTCCTACCGCAGATCACAACGTCATTGGGTGATCACTTCCGGCCTCGAACAGCAAGCTGGTCTGCCTCCAGTTTCTTGACCATCTCTAAGATCCTGGACAAACTCCCATCAGAGATGAAGAGGAGGGCATGCCTCGTGTCATCGTGAAGTCCCTTGTAGAACCTCTTCGCGTAGCCCGCATCATCCAGTTGGTATGAATCCACAAAGCGGGCAAAATGAGTAAACTCTCGATAGTACTCCAAAACTGTCCTGCTTCCCTGCATCAACTGCAGGACACTGTCCTCCAACTCATCTTTCGCTGACTGAGGCACAAAATCCTCAAGTAGGGATGCCCTGAACTTCTCCCAGGAAATGTCCGCACTATCCACTCCAACAAAGGTGGTGTCCAGTAGCGACTTCCACCACCTCTTCGCAAGCGAATCCAGACATGACACTGCCAAAGTCACATCCTCCTATGACGGGCATCTAATACCGTCCATCATCTCGTAAATGATGTCTAGCCACTCCTCCATATCAACTGCAGTCTCCATCCCGAGATAGGATGGGGGAGAAAGCCCCCAGAAGACGCTCATCCAATTTGCCGAGGGATTTGGCTGAGGAGCCGGAGCCTGCTGAGCCCTGAAGGCCTCCAGAATAGCAGTCAAAGTCTGGCCTATCTCTGTCTACTGGAATAGAGTCGGAGCTGGCGGGGGTAGAATTACGTTCATAGCCTGAAATACCCCCTGCTGGGGAGTAGGGTTCGTCGCAGGTTACAAAGGAGAATACCAATTGTTAGACGTTAAGGGAAAGGAAGGAAAGAGATGGGACTTTTGCATGTGATTTCCCTTTATGGGCACACCATTGCTTCGACTGCTAGTTTGTCCCCAAACTAAGCTTGCGTGGGGTGGCCCAGGGTTTGTGGACTTCTTTTTCTTCGGATCGAGGTTGCTCTGATACCAGTTTTTTATACGATGGGAGTCTTGCAAAAGACCCCTTAACTTATAAGTTCGTATGGGCATTCATATAGGTTAAGGTTATTCTACATTATACTCTGCTCTCTTACTTTCTTTCTTACTGCCTTACTTTTGCTATTATACTGGATCTAACCCTAGTGTATTTTGACTCTCTTTCTCTCTACAGGAAAGACGACCTTTCGTCGATCCCGAGCACCACCTAACACTAGCCAACCCAACATTCCCCTCATCACGAGTCTTAATGAAACTCACTTTTTCATCTTACCAAATCAGCATGCAATACTCCCTACTTCCTATGACCATCCCCCATGTTATCACAATCCCCGGAGCTTTACTAAATGCAGACCAAACTAAGATATATGATGTACATGATAGGAGGTACTCCAAATTTTCATCCAAATGCCCTAAGATAATTATTGTTTGCCTATCATGACACAATTAGCTTAAATCCAGAGACATGTAATTTTCCTAGTTAATTTAGCATTTATTAGATTTTTCCAAAAGTTAGGCCATGTGTAATTTTGAACACGAGGTACTAGATTTCTTTAAGTTATGGCCCCCCAAATATTAGGAATAGCATATGATAGCAAAATATCAGTGAATTCAAATTTGACAGACTTTTATAAATGTAATAACCTCTAAATAATTAATTCAAGTTAATTCATATAATTTTAGATAATGAAGGGAGTACCATAAATTGTAGTCCATAAATTATATAAAAATTACCAGTGCCTTATAATGATCATAAAACACTACTAACTAAGTTTCATGCAATTCCAAGATAAGTGAGCCATGTATAAAAATACCTAAAGTAATTCCATTAAAGTGCACTTGTGAAGAAACATTCTTATAAACTCATCCAACTGATATGTGATAATTTTCTATACTTCATTATGCCATAGAGTTCTCTGGCCAAGTAACACAATTTTACAGCAAGGTATACTATTTATCATCTATTTATCAAAATATGGTGCACCAGTTTACTTTACACATGAAGTACTAAGAGGAGATGACCAAATGATCCAAATAATTTACTAGTGCCTCTAAATGATATTTAATTTACCTTGCCAGAGTTTCATATCCTTCTAAGTTAATCTATCCATGGTTATTTCAAAATCATCAAAAAGAGAAAGGTGGAGATTATACCTACAAGTATGAGCTATTGTTTTCTAAACAACCTATAATAAATCTCAGAGGTCAACAACACTATAAAATTACTTCTACCAAAAATTCATAAGGATCCAAGGTCATAAGACCCTTTATTTATTCCTTAAGGTGTATAGACCTAAATAATTTCCAAGTGATTTAAGTGGAGTGCATGTATCCAAATACTACCAAATTCCTTCCTAGGGCATTACTCTACACTAGAAACCCATGGGGTAAACCCCAAGCCCAAACAAAGCCTAAACACACTAGGACCTTCACAAACCCTAATAGGCTCAATCCAAGGCTTGAACTAGGGAACTAGCTCTCAACCACCCTAACCCATCCCAAACTCTAAGAGATGGTGTACCTACTAACCTTGGGACTCTGGTCAGAGCCCCAACCCTTTTGGTTGAGGATTGGCCCATCCATGCCCCAAGAATATTAAACCCTATACTCAACCTTAAGGGCCCAAATTTAGTCATATCAAAACCTAGTCAAATCATACTAAAATAGGTTGAGATTTTAACCAGTGACTCCTGGTGACACTTAAGACCGTCCACCAAAGTTTTAGGGGTTGGGGATGTCATTAGGCCCCTTATTTAAACTACATAATGATTATTAAATTTTTACCAAATCTATAGTAAAGTTTTCTCCAAAAATTCTCATTTTTGGATATATCCTGGGTGTAGATATGGTTGACTCCATGCCCAAATTTCAGGTCATTTAGATATGTAGTGAAGTGGGGGCACTCATTTTAATCTCAGACAAGCCCTAAGTATAGACTGCACCATTTTGGGTGCTGAGGTCAGACCACTAAGACAAAATGGTTGAAATAAATTTTAAATTAAAGTAGACCTCAAGGGATACAACTTTGATGTTGCGAACTGTTTCTGTTTAAGAATTTAAGTATTTTTAATAAATATAAACATTTACTATAATATGTGTGACAAAAACCAAATGAATGAAATTAATTAATCCTAAGATTAAAATCGAATGCGGCACAAATCTTGGCGCAAATCGTGCGGCATCTGGTCATCTTGAAAATCCAGCCGACGGCTGAGATTGACCAGTCCTGGAGTCTTTTCCAAGCACTGACACCGGCAACCCGGCCATCTCCCCGGCCGGCCACCGCCACCATCACCTTTGTTGAGGTGGTGGTTATCGCCAGGAGGCGGCACGACCGCCGAAGAGGCTGTTTCTGGCGACCCGAGAGGTGAGAAAAGCCCGAAACATTTAGGAAAAGCTCACTAGATCGGGCTCAATTGAGCCCGATATCTCTCCTATTTGATCTAGGATCCTAGTACCGAGGGAGAGGGGATAAATCGACCTTCAATCGTGCTTACCGACGGGTTTGGTGTTTGTTTTCCATGTTTGGTGGTGGAGGTAGTCGAGATTCTGTAACAACACAGCCAAGTAGCTTGAAACCGCTGGGGAAAGGGTGGAAATGACCCCTTGGTGCCCAGTGAAGCTTTTAAAGGAAACAAAAAGGGGAGGGGAGGGGTCTTTCTTTATGGCTCCATTAATGGCCACTAATGGCATTTTCGTCCATGGGTGAATACACTATTCCGGCCATTGAATAACCACCAAAATGACCCATGGCCTTCTCTACACTGAATATGGATTTGGAACAATGCTTTGGAATAGGAGAGAGGGGCCCTTGGTTTCCCTAGTCCGTGAATGCTCTCCTCCCAAAATGCCAATGGCCTGCTCGACGATTTTCGTCGAGCTCTGCACGACGATTTCGTCGAGCTCTACTTGATGATTTTTGTCAGGCTCTGCTCGATGATTTTTGTCAAGCTCTGCTCGATGATTTTCGTCGAGCTCCGCTCGACGATTTTGTCGAGCTCTGCTCGACTCTTAGCTAGTACTTTTATGGTGTTACATCAGGTATCACTAGACCCTTTAGCGCTTCCTAGGGTTTTGTCGTGACATAGTCATGACAAAACCATCCTAGGGGTCTAGAAGTATGAGAGATGTTTCAGATCCCAACTCCAACAAAATAAACACTGTTTAGCCGGCTTTGTCTGTACAAAGGGTACTGACGCCGAAAGAAATTAGTGCGGCAATGGAAGTGCAGATGAGTAGCTAACTGGCTTATGTCTATCATATTGAGTACTAGATTAGGTTGGTGCTTCATATGTAGATCCTTGAGTGTCTTGGCTACCATACTCCTTAGGACATCTACCACTTGCATGAGAGATATCTCCACACCAGCGACAACATATATTAAAACTGACCCACATTGCAGAGATCACTAATTTCCAGGATTAAACTACCTTGCATAGATTCTCAATAAAAATCTAACAATTCGAACCAACATAAAAAGCAAAAATAGACCGGGATAAAATAAATTCAAAACAAGCAACTCTGTCGTAACTCTCATAACACAACATAAATCAACAATACGCCTGCATTCCCCGGCAAGGGCGCCAAAAACTTGATGCGTCAGCAAGTGCACCGGTCGCTGTCAAGTAATAATTGTTAAACAAAACAATAAAGGAGGTTGGTTTTCGATTCCTAATGCTAACAAAACAAAAAGAGAACTAATGCAGGTCGTAAGCACCACTTCTCTTGGTTGACGGAACTAGTGTAGGCCACTATGCCGTGCTTCATGAGCCGAATGGACGGAGAGCAAGCAGATGGAATGAACACACATGCAGAGAGTGAGGGTTGCAATCACCTCTTAACCTACCAACACTAGCCTTTGCTAGAGTGGTTCTAATGTGCGAGTGGAGTGGATGTGAATGGAGGCGAGTGCATCACAGCTAACAAAGAATATGTAACTATCCCAAGCGAACTTCATTCATAGACAAATAAAAGTAAGTTCAGGTTCTTTACAAGCTTAAGAATACACTTCACTATGAATAGAGGTAGAATAAACCAATAGGGGGAAAGACTAGCCGTGGTTCTTGGCTAGAATGGTGGGTTGGCAGTCCACTTCTCGGCTCAGACAGTTGGTTGCGTCCGAAGGTAAATGGGTTGTCAATCCACTTATCTTCCTCCGTCATCTTCCATTTCCTTCAATCTTTTCTCCCTTTTTTCCCAAATAAGTAGTACTGAAAGATCTCTGTTGCACACTGTTGGTGGACAGAAACTCTCCGAAGGGTTGAAGATGGCTTCAGATCACCGGAGAAATCTTCCCGGAGGGTGAAGATGAGTGGAGGACCTGTGGGGGTGAAAAACGGTGCTTTGCGCGTAGCAGCAGGGTGGAAAATGAAAAGTGTTGCCCTAGTTCGCGAAGCATGAGTTTAAATACGACGACAGAAAATCAGATCGCATGATTAGTGGCCTGCGACCAGAGGTCGTGCGCACTGGATCCCATGATCATGCGATTAGCAACGCCAGAACTCTAGAAAAATGGAATAAATGCGCACGAGCAGTGGTGCACGACCAGAGGTCTTGTGCACTATGTTCAATGATCGTAGGATTGCCCCGGACAGAACTTGGAAAAATTGAGAATAGTGTGCATGATTAGTGGCTCACAACTAGTGGTCGTGCGCTATAGATCTAATGATCGTGCGCAGTATTCCAGTTCCATTAGGGGTTTGATGAACTGACCACACACGACCAGTGATCGTGCGCTAAGGAGTCCACTGGTCATGCGCATGTAAAAACTCAAGATCAGTGGCCCTTAGGCGAAAAACATTCCAAAACAATCCTGGAACATGCACGTGACCTTTGTACCTGCAGCAAAAATAGAAGAGGCACCGAAATGGGCATTCCACATTCTCCAGACAAAGAAAAACACCAAGTAGGGCAAAAGTATAATAACTACAGAATCACACTAAAAACGGGCCAAAAGTGCACTTAACATGGAATGGACATAATAATAAATATGAACAATTATGGTTCTAAAGTGTAGTGCATCAACGAGAAAACTAGCCCAGATAAGTCCAAAAATATGTATATAACTTGGACTCATCACTCAACGCGTTCTGCTTTAGCTTATTATCTTTTTGAGGCATTGAGTGAATAGCCTTCACTCAATGCTTCTATACTTAGACATATTTTCTGTCAGCTTAGGCGTTGAGTGCGTTGAGTGTGTTGATAAGCCTATTATTATAGTGATTTTAATATAGTTTTTATTCAATAAATAGTTATGCTTTATTTAGTTTTTATTAATATTTGTTATTAATTACTTTATTTTCTTATTTCAGTTCAATCTGGGGTGCAAATATTAATTTGGATCTTGAAGAACTGATTAGGAGAAGAAGCTGAAGAAATTTAGAGAAATCAAAATTTACACGCCCTTGTCACGGGCATGACCTTCAGTTCACGGACGTGACTCACGGGCGTGACACACAAAGGAGCTCCAGAATTCATTTCCACTTCGGACGAAAGTTACATGGCCAGGACACGGGCGTCATAATCATGTCACGGGCATTACTCTTGGTGTGACATCCAGGCATACTGCGTATTATGAAGCCAGTTTCAGATCCAGCTAGTTTCAAGATTACAAGCCCAGGTCACGGGCATGACCTAGGGGCATGACCACTTCGTCAATGCCAGATTTATTTCTCTCCATTCCCAGTTCCCGTCATTTTCAGTAATAGTACAGACACTCCCTAGGTCACAGGCGTGACCTAGGGGCCTGACCCGCAGAACAACAAATTTTTGTGGTTTTCTCCCAACATTCCCGGGCTTTCAAGAGGACGGTTCTGCACCTGACACAACCCCCGGTCACGAGAGTGACCTTCCAGAACTTTTCTTATAAATTCCAGATCAAGCCAGGAGCTGAGGAGTGGTCTAGGAGCCATCTAGGAGTAGTTGTTAGACTGTTTTAGTAGTTTATTTCCACTTGTTATTGCATTTCCTTTATTGTAGTTTCAATTTCAAATTTTATTTTTACTTTTTGCAATTTAAAATTCAAGTACTACTCTTTTTTTCATGTCTCTCTTTATCTTTTTATGTAGCTTCTGTATCATGTCAAGTAGCTAAAGTTTATTTAGCACTTGATCATGATGAACTCTGGATGAAATAAAGCTTTCAATATTTTCATTTAAATGGTCAAGTGCTTTATTTTGCTCATTGTCGATTTATCTTTGATTTATTTTGTGTCGAATTCATATTTCACGGATATGTCTTTCGTTCTTAGATCCGTATATTAAATGACAGAGGGGTTGACGATACGAGTAAAACGCTCAAAGATAAAAGGAATTGCATGCACTTCTCGAGAGTGGACGACATAAATCTTCCGGATTGGAGTCAAATCCAATAGTATGGTTCACCGCTTAAAGCAAGCTTAGAGGTTTCGACTGGCCGAGGTGTCTTAATCGATCAACCTAAGGTTAGTCAAAACATGATCTCGAGAGAGACGCTTTTGTATTTTGGGAACCTCCACGGTCGAAGTAAGTGATTAGGAGCTTGTACTTGTATCATTTCATGAAATTCTATTTTAATTCAAAGTGCGTCTAGATCGAGTGTTATCTTTTAATTTATATTCTAGCTATAGTTTAATTTTACTCTTTTTATTTTCCGATAAAATAATATTAATTTGCGTGAGTAGAAGTACTCAGCAGGCCCCGAGTCTAATACGAAACTTGATCCTATACTCTAGAATGATATGTACACTTGATTATTTGATTTAGAATCACGCGCTAGCGTGAATTCTTACTCATTAAGTTTTTGGCACCATTGTCGGGGAGTATTTTTGTTCATATTTTGAAAGTACAAATTGTATTAGTTTTATTATTCTCTCTCTCTACCCTTATATATTTTCATTTTCTTTTTCGAATTCAATTCTAATAAGTACCACTTATTTTATTTTCTTTTTACAAAAAATGTTATCTCAATTGGCTGTTATGGTTGCTGAGCTTACACATAAAGTTAATCTTTTGCAAGTCGCATGACAGTATCATTTTTCTTGTTATTATTGTGGTGGTTCTCATCGAAGTGAGTATTATTATCATTATAATTATTATAAAAATCTTTCTTATGAAAATAATTTTGATAATAACTATGAAAATAACTATTCACACTTTTATGATTACTCTTTTTCTAATTTTCATAAAAACTATTTTTCCAATTCTTCTAATTTTCATGAAAATAATTTTTTAAATTTTAACGAGAATAATTATTTTGATTTAAATAATTTTTCTTCTAACTCGAATTTTGGTCTTTCTTGTTCGCAAGATCAACCGGAAGGATTCTCGAGTTATGAGAATAATTATTTAGATCATAATTTTTATTCTTCTTTGATCACACTGTAACCTTCTTCTTCTAGTTTTGGGGATTTTATATAATTCATATTTGATCCTCCCCAAAATTTAGAAGATATTATTACTTGTTTTAATGATTTCTTTCCCCTCTTCGAATATTTCACCTAGGAAGGAACGTGAATCTTCATGTACCCCCTTAGTGGCTTATTCCAAAGAGGAAGACGAATTATTATATCAAAATTTATTATAACTTTTTCTTCTCCCTCTTCGAATAATAATTCTTCGAATATTTCACCTATAGAGGAACATGAATCTTTATGCACCCCCTTAGTGTCTTATTTGGAAGCGGAAGATGAATTATTATATCAAAAATTTATTAATATTATGGGCACACTGGGTGAATTAGAAGAAAAACATGTTTCTTCTCCTACTACACCCGACTATTATTTTCACGAATTTTCCAGTATCCCAAATAAATATTTGGTGCTCCAAAGTTTTTATCTACTGAAGTTGTTAAAATAAAAAGATGGTGAAAAAAAAGAAAATATATGTATAAAAAAAATTAATTGTGAAAAAGAAAAGTGAAAAGAAAATTTGTAATTGAAAATCCTATTTGAGATTTTGTGGCGGTAGGAAGTGCACACACCCGTGTTATCAAGTTCAAGTCTGGTGGTGTGGTGCACATGCATATATTGTTGGCAAGAGGATATCTTTTTGTTGAGCTCATTTGGGTTAGGTGCGTAGCCTTCTTTTTATCTTTGCTTGCCTCATCGAAACCCAAGCCCCATTTCTACCCTAAAGTCCTACGGATTCACGCTTGAGTTAAACTAGCACCGTAGAGAGAGTGTGCACGGGCAAGCGTATGGTCCCCGACATTGATGGATTTTTTTGGAGGTGATCCTGAGCCCCGGTCTTTGACAATGCTCAACTGAGTGGCCTGCCTACTTTCTTCCTACGCATGACTGAACTATTCTCCAGGATTCTATTTTTGAGTAGTTACAATATTTATTTACCCCTGTCAAAATTTATAAACTCTGTAGTATAATTAAAATTTTTTCCTATTATACTTTCTACATCGATGAAGTATTTGATTTCTCGCTTTACTTTATTTGGAAATTTCTAAGCCAGCTAGCTGTTTTCTAGTTCACAGAGTGGATTTGCTCGGGGCGAGCAAATGTTTAAGTCAGGTGGTGTGATGATTCCGTTATTTATAGGGTTTTTCGGACTCATCAAGGCTTGTTTTCTCACTCATGCATTGCATTTCAACCGGTTATCGGTTATATTTGCATCGTTCGGTCTATGACCATTTTGTGGACTATTCTGGCCCAAGGGTGTGCAATTACGCATTCTGTTGTTTGGGGTACGCACATGGTGCTCCCCATTCCTCTTTCTATTTGATTTTGATTGCATTTTGGTGATATGAGCTTGTGCTTCAGCTTAGTTTCATTGTTGTGCATGTAGTGCATTTTCCCCAAGGCAGGAATTCTGATTTGAAGAAAGCGCACGGTCGTGCGTTTTCTTAGCACACGATTCTTCTTGATCATGCGTTTTGATTGTGTAGGAGAAACGTCAAGCGGAGCATGACGAATTTCGTCGAGCTGAGCCCGACAATCTTCACGCACGGTTAACGCACGGTCAACGCACGGTTTCTTCAGAAACGTACGCGAATGAAACACACGATTTTCTTGTAGCTTTCTTGTTTGTTTGTTTGTTCCATTCTGTGGTTAATCGTGCGATTTGCTAATGCACAGGTAGCAGCGCCCGTGCACGAGTAAAATGCATGGTTCCCCTATGTTGCCCTGATTTCCTACTTTCTGTTACTACCTGTGCGATATCGTTCACGCACGGGTGGAAACGTATGTGCACGAGTAAAACACACGGGTCAATGCTTCTCCTTCCGCAGGCTTGTTCTCAAAGTTAATATCGTACGGTTTGCACACGGTCATATGCCAAACCGTGCGCGCCTATTTTTCTGACCTGCTTCTATTTAAAGCGCAAATTTCTTCTTCCAGAGGACAGTTCCGAGGAGTTTTGATCCAGTCCGACCCACCCGCCTTTTCTGCTCCTTTCAGCGGGAAACCTTCCCGCTAGCCTATATTTTCTATGTCCTCCTTGGAGAGTTGATCTGGCCACCTTACTAACTCCAAAAGCTTGCAATAGCTTCATCTCCGGCCACCATTTTCTTCTCCAAACTCCAAGATCCGTTTCAAGCTCATAAGGTGCTGCATCCGTGGAGTTCTCCAGATAAATTCAGCCCAACGACTATTCACGAAGAAGATGGGTTATTGGAAGGAGGTGACCGCCCTTCTGGACCCCGGACATCATCCGTAGACCGAGCTTGGACAAGGCCCGACAACCCTTGACTTTGGCCGCAAATCTCGAAAAGCCTTCGTGCATTTGATTGTATTTCTCCCCAGCCTCTTATAGTTACTTTATTCTGAACTTGTGGTTGTTTGATTGTTGCTTAAGAACACTATTTATTTTAAGTATTTCAGCATGCCTATGTGTTGTTATATCTTAGATCTTGATTGTGTTGCGGAGCTTCAGTTTTTCGTGATCTTTTTGAGATAGCGTCATTCTAGCGATTGTTAGAAACATGCATGGCGAAGAGGTGATTGCGACCCTCATTGGCTCATCCATCTTTCATATTACTCTCTTGAGTAATCCACCAAAGAGATGCGGTGACGGTGACTCGCAATAGGCTTCTTAGTGTTAAAGTTAGGAAACTCCAAACCAAAACCCCCTTTGTTTACGTTAACACTTGTAGTCACTTTTTAAATGGAGAAATCACACTCCCTACTTGCACTCCTCGAGAGATCGATATCCGGGGATTCAACTCCTCAACTTTATTACTTGACTACGATCGGTACACTTATTGATGCATCAGACATCAATACTGTTGGGTCCATTGCCTATCATGTTCCCTAGATTTGAAGAGTCAGGCACAATCAATACTAAGAGCATAGTTCTATTTGATGTGTGTTTGAGTTTATGCATATATGTCAGTCCTTATCACAATGATTGGACAACTGGACTCAAGTAGGCTGGTGGATAGGCAATAATTTGCCTAAGTTCATAGGCATTGAGTGAAGCAAGGTCACTCAATGCCAGATGCCTTGTGGAAGAAAGCTAGATAAAAAAATTAATCTAAGTCCACAGGCATTGAGTGAAGCAAGCTCACTCAAATCCAGATGTCAAGAAAAGCAGCTAAGTCCACAGGCATTGAGTGAAGTCTACTCACTCAATGCCATACAACATAAATTGTTGAGTATATCTCAAACAGTCAACGCCACATAAAATTTGTGTAGATATTTGACTAAGTCCATAGGCGTTGAGTGAGGCAAACTCACTCAATGCTATGTGATAAAAAGCATTGATTGATTCTCAGAGCCAGTGTTTTCATACATAGAAAATTGGATAAGTCCAAATGCATTGAGTGAAGCTTACTCACTCAATGCCAAGTGAGAAAATTTGCCTAAGTGATATGGCATTGAGTAATGAAGGCTCACTCAACGCCTAGTGATAGAAAATCATGTTAAGTACTTTGGCGTTGAGTGATGAAGGCTCACTCAATGCCTAAGATGCATGAAGTTTGGAAAAGGCAAAAAGCATTGAGTGGACTCAACGCTCTCAACACCATGTGATAAAAAGCATTGATTGATGAAGGCTCACTCAATTCCTAATAAACAGAAAGTCTGGCCAAGGAAAAAAGCATTGAGTGATGAAGACACACTCAACTCTCTCAATGCCATATGACAAAAAGCATTGTGTGGACTCAATGCTCTCAACGCCAAAGAAGCAGTTTGGCATTGAGTGAAGCTCAATCACTCAACACCTAATGGCAGAAAACTTTTTCTAATTGTTTTGCCATTGAGTGATGCTTACTCACTCAACGACTATACTACTGATGCTTGATTTTAGGTAAGTTCACAGATGGTGACATCAGCAAAGTCAACAAGTCAACAAAATTCAATTTTGTTGCTACATACCTTTAATGGAGCCAGTGACCAGCTGTTTGTCCTTTATGCAAAAGGAAGGTGGATGGAAAAATCACAGCCACTAATTCTGGTGGTGCCCACAGCTTAAAGAGCCGTTGATTAGCGAATTATATAAGGAAGAGTTCGGCCAAGACGTAGAAGCGATTAGGGTTTTTTGTTTATGCATAGTGGAGGAACTTTGTCTTCCTCCCCGTCATTGTTGTAGAGTCTAAAGCAATAGTTCTGCACAGTCGACCTGAAAGCAAGAGGAGATAGCTAGTGCGATTTTTATGTGCACCAGCTAGTTCAGAATGCTTTTTTTCTAAGGAAGAAGAAGATGCAGAAGATCTAACCTAGCTGTAACTGATCTGAAGCCGATCCAAGATAGCTGGTGTCATCTTCATCTGCACCAATAAGTTTCAGATAGCTTCAAGCAAGATACTTGGTGTGCTTTCTATCTGCACCAACAAACTCAAAGTAATTCTCTGAGAAAGAAGAGGCGGCCAAGGGACGACCCTTACTACAAGTACTTCACAGTTCTAGCAAGCCTAATTCTGAAGAATATTCTATGGAAGCTATGAAGAAGAAACGATTGAAGAAACTGTGATCTGAAAGCAGGAGCCAAAGTTAGGTCTGAACTTGTGGGTAAGTTTAGAAAGAAGCAGAACAGCAGATCTGCTAGGAAGCAACAAGGTCTATTACTGTAATAGTTGACGGCTGAAGAAAGATAACTGGTGCCTTCTACTCCTGCACCAGCAAGTTCAGAGAAAACCTGTGAGGAAAAAGAAGCAACAAAGGTCCAACCCTAGTTGTAGTTACTATACAATTCAAGCCAACATTTCCTGAAGACATTTTCTAGACTGTGAAGAAGAATTCTGGACTGAGATAACTCGGGACAGAAGTACAAGGGCTCAGAGAAATATCTCTGGAGCCAAACCAACTCAACAACCCACTCTTCACCATGTAAGATCTTTTTAGATCTGAGTTATAAGCCTAAATTTATAAAGGCTGAGAGTAGGATCCAAGTATGGATCTGAGTGGTAGGGTTGTTTAGCCCAAGAGTAGGATCAGGGTACAAATCTAAGTGGTAGGATCCAAGTGTGGATATGAAGTAAGATTTTGTTAAGAATCTGAGTGTAGGGCTTTAGCCTAAGTTGTAGGATCCAAGTGTGGATCTGAGGTAGATGATAAATTCATCACTGAGCTGTAGGGCTTTTGATCTTGAGAATATAGGAGCATCATTCTCTTTGAGGTAGGATCCATTGTAGATCTGAGATAGGGTTGTCCTCCCCGCCTAAGTGGTAGGGCCTTTATCCTGAGGTATGTGATCAGTTGATCACTGAGTTGTAGGGCCTAATGCTAGAGTTGTATGTTTTGGAGGAGACTGAAAGATCCTGAGGGATCTGAGGTGTAAGCTCTTAGGATCTGAGATTGGAGAAGTGCCTTGTCTAACTAAAAGTTAGAAAGGTGGGAGGGAAAGTGGACGTACCCATAATTTGGGGAACCACTATAAATTTGTTGTGTTGTCCATGTGTGCTTTTTTGTGTGTTTCTTTGTTGTAGGTTATTTAGTTCTTAAAAGCGAAAATACACTAACTCACCAAGAAATTAAAGAAGGAAATTAAAAGAAAGTCACATGAGACAAATAACCTATTCACCCCCTTTAGGTGATTTAGGTATCCTTGAAACAAAGACTTTCAAATACCTCTGGGAAATATAGTAAGACCCTTATCATGGAGAACAACTTGAGAATTATAACTCAATGTCTTAGTCGGCTACTTGACCTACCTACCATTTTAGAAGGAGAAGAATATGAGGAGTTATATAACTAGGGCCTATCATGAAGCAGCACTAGAGTAGTGTGACTATTCTGAAGAAGAGTATGGCTCACTAGAGAGGGTTAGCATCAACCCTCTAGGTATATTACTAGCTGACATAGTAGGCAAATTTCCCTTATACAAACTAGGGCCACATGACAGGATTTCCAAAGAGATGTTCAACATCATGACAACAATTATTCTTATAAAGAAGACTAGCTGGAGTCAGCTAATCTTTAGGAAGTTAAAAGGATGTCTGAAAGTCTTGTTTTCAAGGCTAGCTTTAAACCTAGAGGGGGTGAATTGGTTTTTTTTTGTCTCTGTTTAAGTTTTCTAATCTGTTTATTGGATTACTATGTCTGTTGATTAGATTAGATCAGCTTTCAAGAACATTTACAGACGACACAACAAATTGATAGTGGTTCCCCAATTTTGGGTACATCCACTGTCCCTCTACGCCTATATAGTAATGTGTTAGATTTGGCTCTCCCTCTAGAATTCAGCTTCTTAACAACTTACAACACTGATCCTACATGACCACACACAGGTCACACAGACCAACAACTTAGACACTAAGCCAACCCGGGTCACAAAGACCTATCACCCGACACAAAGCCAAACACAGGTCACTAAGACTCAGCCTTTATAGTACAGGGTTACAAACCCCAGATTCACAAAGAAACTTTATAGAAAATAGAAATAAAGAATGTGATGTTTAAACACCAGAGCAAGCTCTGTGTCTCCTTCTTCTTGGACTGAGCAGATATCAGAACCAAGATATTATTGTTGAAGATAATATATAGATAGTAGAATCTTTTTTCAAACAACTTCCTTTTTCCCTATAGAATTTGTAGGTCTGCTAGCTTCAAATCATGCTGATGCAGATGGTGATTGCTTCAGATATCCATTTGCCAGCAAGGTTCTCTGTACTGAACAACTTCTCCAAGCTCAACAAAAAATGGCGAGGAAGAAGATGGCAGTCTGCCGCACTTTTGTTTTCAGAAAACCTAGACAGGGAATTCTCTTCTTGATTCGATGATCTGATTCTTTATATCTCTGGCCGATTGAGTAGTGGGTCCCACCACCAGGATTGATGGCCGAGATTTAGTCAATCATCCCAAACATTCCATTCATTTCTGATTCAACGACTCTTTGCTGTGAGTGGGCCCCAACACTTAATGATGAAATAATCCTTGGTAATTGAAGAAGATAGCAACAGTTGGCCCAACCAATGTCTCTGGCAGCATTTCCACAACATTTGAATTTTGGTTGACTTTTGACTTTGCTGACGTTAGCATGACTTAGCAACTGTGGACTTAGATCCAGAGGCGTTGAGTGAGTAGGTATCACTCAATGCCACAACACGTATACAATATTCTGTCTGTCTAGGTATTGAGCTAGATGAACACTGAGCTCCATTCGACAAACGACAAGATCAGTTCGACGAGAGAATAAAATCAGTTCGACGAACTTTAGAATTAGATCGAAGAAAGGAAAAACTCAGTTTGACGAACTTCAGGCTCAGTTTGACGAACGCTGCGTTCACTTCAACAAAGCTGAGCTCGACGAAATCATAAAGTCAGTTCGATGAACTATAGACTTAGCAAAAATTCTGCTTCAAGGTGTTGATAGCGTCGAGAGCATTGAGAGAGCTTGCCTCACTCAATGATTTTTGGCTTAGTAAAAATTTCTGTGCTATGGGGTTGAGAGAGTAAGCTCCACTCAACGCTAAAATACTTAACATAATTTTTTTGTTATCTGGCGTTGAGAGAGTAGGCTACACTCAATGCTTTTTGCCTTAGTAAAAATTTTTGTGCCTTGGCATTGAGAGAGTAAGCTCCACTCAATGCGTTTTGCCTTAGCAAAAGTTTCTGTGACTTGGAGTTGAGAGAGTAAGCTCCACTCAACGCCAAACTACTTAGCAAAATTTTTCTGTTATCTAGCGTTGAGAGAGTAAGCTACACTCAACGCCTGTGGACTTAGTCAAATTTTTCCTCAACATTTATGTGCAGTTGACTGGCACAACAACACTCAACGCTTTTAGCTGTATGGCGTTGAGTGAGTAGACCACACTCAACGTTTGTGGACTTGGCTACATTTTGAGCCACTTTCCCTAGGCTTAGACTGACTCAGCCTAACTCATAGCCTTTTGTTGTATGGCGTTGAGTGAGTAGACTACACTTAATGCTTTTGTAATTAGCCATCTTTTTTGGCTAACTTTCAGTAAGGCTGAGGTAGTCTCAACGCTATATGTTATTTCGCTTTTGTACTTAGGCAAATTTCTACTAGACACTATTGAATCCATACCGCTAGCGTTGAGTGAGCAGACTACACTCAACGCTTTTGTACTTAGGCAAATTTCAACTAGACACTATTGAATCCATACATCTGGTGTTGTGTGAGCTTGCTCCACTCAACGCCTGTGGACTTAGTCAATTTTTGTGTTGTGTCCAGCAACCACATCTTCTGTCCACATGTCCAATCAATATGAAATGGACTAACCTGCACTCAAGAACTCAAATGCACATCAAGTACAGTTGATGTGTGTGACATTGACCTGTTTGACTTCTCAAAAATCAGGGACATTGGGAACAATGGACCCAACAATCTCCCCCTATTTGACGAAGTCAAAACATTATTACTGTCCTTGGTCAATGATACACGCAATCTATACAACAAAAAAAATAAGTATGGAAATTTTGATAAGCTATGAGTAAGTGTACCTCATTTACTTACTCCCCCTATTTTTCTGCAAGGTGTTTGTCCTTCCTTGAGTGCCACATTACTTTCTTTCCCTTTGCCATCTCTCCCACTTTCTATGACTCCCCCTTGCTAGGACCTTCTCTTTTCTCTTCTCTCCCCCTTTTTGACTTCTGCAGAATAGGCAGATGGGGGTTGTCCTTCCCATTGGCTGACCTTCTTTCTTCTATCTAGAGTAGCTTACTCCCCCTTATTAGAAGCATCAGTGAACCGATACTACTGGGGAGTCTGTATGTCCAGCAAGAGGAAAAATACCTGCACAAAAAACATACAAAAGGGAGTTCCTGAAGCTATGCCAAGTTCAACATACCCAACTCAAATTTGAGGGTGTTGAACTTTGCTTCATCTAATGGCTTAGTGAAGATATCAGCCACTTTCTTGTCTGTATGGACAAACTCAAGACTGATGTCTTCCTTCTCCGCATGCTTTTTGATAAAATGATATCTTATTTCTATATGATTAGTCCTGTTATATGAGATAGGATTCCAAGCAATAGAAATAGTACTTGTAGAATCACAGTAAAGAGGAGTTCTACTTTCTTGCAGGTTGTAATCCTGGAGCTGATGTTGGATCCACAATAGCTGAGCACAGCAGCTACCTGCCGATATATATTCTAACTCAGTAGTAGATATAGCCATACTAGTTTATTTCTTGCTCCTCCAAAAAACTAGCCTTCTTCCTAAGAACTGACAGGTTCCAGTAGTGCTTGTCCTGTCTTCTTTGTAACCTGCAAAATCTGCATCTGAAAATCCTGTTAGATCAAAATCCATATTTCTAGGGTACCATAGGCCAAGATCTGGTGTGCCCTTAAGATATCTCAAGATTCTCTTTGCAGCAGAGTAATGATATTCTTTAGTCCAGGCCTGATACCTAGCACAAACACATGTAGCATACATAATGTTAGGCATACTAGCAGTCAGGAATAGAAGGGAGCCAATTATCCCTCTATACAAAGACTCATCAATAGGTTTTCCTATCTCATCTTTGCCTATAGGCATACTTGATCCCATGGGAGTTCTCATGGTGGAGGCATTATCCATACAACACTTTTTGATAGCTCCCTGGAGAACTTGGAATGGGATATGGACAAGCCATCATCAGTCTGTCTTACTTGGAGTCCCAAGAAGAACTTGAGCTCACTCATGCTGCTCATTTCAAACTTCTCTTGCATAAGTTTAGCAAACTTCATGCAAAAGTTATCATCAGTAGTCCAAAGATAATGTCATCGACATATATCTGAACTAGGATAAGCTTGGCCTTTGATTCCCTTAAAAATAGGGTCTTGTCTATCTCCCCACTTGAGAATTTATTCTCAATGAGGAAGCTGGACAAGGTTTCATACGAAGCCCTAGGGGCTTGCTTTAGCCCATGTAGAGCTTTCCTAAGCTTATACACAAAATTAGGAGAATTAGGATCTACAAAACCTGGTGGCTGAGCCACATATACTTCCTCTTTGAGGTCCCCATTCAGGATTACTGATTTGAAATCCATCTGGTAGACTCTGAATCCCTGATGAGCAGCAAATGCAAGGAAGATCCTTATGGCTTCCAGTCTGGCTATTGGGGCAAAGATCTGGTCAAAGTCTATTCCCTCTTCTTGTCTATAGCATTTAGCCACCAGTCTAGTCTTATTCTTGATAATAATGTCATCTTGATCCAACTTAGTCCCTATGACATTTTGTCCTTGTTGTCTGGGGACCAACTTCCAGACCTTACATCTCTTGAATTGGTCCAGTTCTTCTTGCATTGATCCAATCCAGAACTGGTCCTTGATTGCTTCTTCAAACTTCTATGGCTCTTCTTGACACAGGAAACTTGAGTAGAGAGCTGTATTCATGCTCCTGCTTCTGGTCTGGACCCCATGATGTGCATCACCAATGATTTAGTGAACTGGATGGTCCCTTAGATGCCTAGTAGCTGGAGGCAATCTAGGTGCAGCTTGCTGATCTTTAGGGTTTTCAGCTAGCTGGTCTTCATTTAATTCAGGTATGTCTTCCCCTTCTCTTGGAATAGGTAGTCCATCATTATTTTCCTGGATTGTAGGGGTAGCTTCCTTTATGGTCACCTTGTCCATCATCTGCTATGTACCTGCAATACTAGAATGGGAGGATCTTGGCAGCTCACAGTTAACCATGTTGGATTCATCAAAAACAACATGCATTGACTCTTCTACGACTTGGGTAGTTAATTTGTAAATTCTATATGTCTTACTATGAGTGTTGTACCCAACAAATATCCCTTCATGGAACTTGACAGCAAACTTAGTTAAATGTACGTTTCCATTGTTGAGCACATAACACTTGCAACCAAAGATCCCAAAATAGCTCAGGTTTCATTTTCTGCCCTTCAAGGTCTCATAGGGAGTCTTCTTGTGGCTCTTGGTGATATATGCCCTATTAAGGACATAGCATGCAGTGTTAACTGCCTCAGCCCAAAAGTATTCTGGGAGGGATAAGTCACTTAATAAGGTTCTACCAGCCTCTATGAGAGTCCTATTTTTCCACTCAGCAATTCCATTTTGTTGGGGTGTCCTAGGAGAGGAAAATTCTTGATGAATACCTTGCTCTTCATAGAACCTTATCATGCACTCAGACTGAAACTCAGTCCCAAGGTCACTTATGATTTTAACAATAGTGCTGAATTCATTCTGAATTTGCCTGAAAAATGTCTAAAAGACATTAGGAGTTTCAGATTTCTTCCTTAGGAAGAACACCCAGGCAAATCTGGAAAATTCATTAACAACCACAAGGGTGTAGACTTTCCTACCTAGACTTTGAATTGGCATAGGACCAAACAGATCCATATGGAAGAGGTATAAGGACATAACTGAATCTTTGGAGCCAATGCTCTTGAAGGAGGTCTTAATCTATTTACCCTTTTGGCATGGAGAGCAGATACTCTCCTAGTGCATATAGACTTAGGTCCATTCCTAACCAGCTCTTTGTTGAATAGCTTGTCTATGGTCCTATAATTTAGATGGGTTATGATGAAGCGGCCTCGCCACCACTACTTGATGATGATCCGGTTGCTGAGGCGTTACAACGTAAAGACTTTCGGAGCCATGATGATGCTAACGGAAGACATCATTATAACCTCCGCCTGCGGCGTGCTAAGCCCACTTGAAGGCTTATTTTAATTTATGCACTTACGTTATTTTATTTACCTTTTATATTTGTGAATATAAAATTATTCCATGCTTGGGTAATAATTTTATATTCATGAGAGGACCTTTTATTTTGTTATTTCCTGCATTTAAACATTTGGTGTGTTATTATCCGCCCGGATGGATGAGATTTCATCTCCATCTTGGATGGCTCTAGGTATGTTTGTAACTCCTATTTAAGGAGAACCTTTGATGAGAATATTAGACAAGATTTGCTTAACCCTAAAAATATCCCTCATTGAGAGATTTCGGCCAAAGGAGTTCCCCCAAAGCCGCTGCCAAGTTGTGAAGCCTCCGCCACCTTTGCTTCCTCCCCTCTTCGGTGCGACGCTGGCGTGGCTTCCTTCGGTGCGACTCCAAGGAAGAAGGTTGTAGCCTCATTCGGTGTGACAACGGTGGATCCGTGGAGAGAGTGATTCTCCCACTTTATCAAGTGTCTTCATGAAAACTGGGTTAGGTAATTTCTTCCCTCTCATCTTTGTGATTTCTTGCTAGTATTGTGGAGGTTAAACAACCGTTGTTTCCGTGATTTTTAAATTCAATCGCTCGCAATTTCTAACTCGATTTCATCGTTTTCGAACTTCTTTAAATCCGAATCGGGTAGATCCAATTTGATTGAGTGAATCTTGGCCTATAGCCTAGATTTTGCTCTCAAAAAGGAGTGGCAACTTTTGGGTTAATTTGGGGAATCATCCGACTCTTTTCCTTGATCGTTGTTTAGAGTCGATCACTCCTCCTTGTTATTTTATGTGTTGCATTTGATCCGAACCGTAACGAGTCGCTAGATCTTGTGTAGGAGCGGTAGATCTAAGGCGTGTTTGGATTGGTTGGGTTACTTGTGTCCGTTACGCTTTCTGAATGACCCCTACGACAATTTGGTATCTGAGGCGGTCATATCAATTTCCTAATTGAAACGTCCTCGCTTGAGTCTTGTCAGCACGCACAATACAAACCACAACAAAAAAAACAAAAAAACAAAAAAAAATTTTACTGGTCTGTCAATTGCGCTCTAAAATCTGTATTTTTCAGCGAAAAGTTCAAAAAAAAAAATTTAACGTTCTACACTTTTTTACATCGGGAAATTAAAAAACTATTTTGTT